>QTSX02000008.1:0-600000 GCA_014839935.2 Entomophthora muscae | reverse complement strand
AAAAGGAATGATCATGATAAACGCCCTGTTCTGTGCCCACCCCAAGAGCTTCAGAGACAACACTTAGAAGGTTATGATGGTGGCTGCCCAACTAAAGGATGACACTAGAGAAACCTTCTTGAAAAACTTAGAAGAAGACCTGGATCTCATACTCTCCTACAACCAATTATTGGATAGAATGAACTCTGAAACCACCCATGCTGGAGCCAAGATTTAAGCCTACATGGGGCTCATCTGCCTGACCCAAGGAAGGGACAACCTGGAGACCTACATACAACAATTCCTATGCCTGGCAGAGGCAGCCAAGATTCCTGATAACATATCAGGTCTGCATTTCAGAAACAGTCTAAACCCACACCACACCAGCCTAATGAGACATCACCAATGCAATCTCTCCAAAGACAAGCTCCTGGCTATTGCCAGAGGCATGGAATTCAGCCAACCACAAGGATACCACGCAGGTCAATCCCAGAACAACCAAACCCCTGGTGCAAATAGGCCCCATTTGAACATGACCCCTGAAGTGTACCAACACCACTTCAGAGGTGGGCCTAGCTTCTATTACCATCAGGGTGGCCACTTATCCAAGGATTGCACTATCTGCTCCAACAGAACCCAAGAAGCCACCATTTCAGCAATAAACAACGCTTCCCAGTCTTATCCTATCATTGACACTACTTTATACTACCATGACCATGAGGTGAACACTGTAGCCCTCCTAGACAGTGGGGAAACTCTCAACTACATGGAACATAGCATAGCTGAGAAACTGGGTGTACCAATCCAGGAAAACTCCTAATTGGTAACCTTGGGTAACAAGACAACAGACCTGTCCCACAAATGCAAAGAGTCTGTCTCCCTGAAGTTAAATGGAAAACTTCTGCCTACCAGATTCCACGTCATGGAGAAGCTTCCCAAACCTGTAGTGATATGTTTTGAATGGTGGGTGGACCACCAATTGAATCTGGACTATAAGAACCATCAGGTGACTGTCACTCATGAGAGCCAAACCTTAGAGGTTCCCTGCTTGAACCCTCAGCAGACCCCTGAGCTAAACAACATCACCATGGAATCCTGCAAAGCTGAGATCCCAAAATGTTTGAAGCCTTGGGAGTCTGTCTTCTCAGAAGAAGAAGCCACCGCCTTGCCTAAACACAGTCAGTTTGACTACGCCATTGAACTCCTCCCCAAAACCCAACCTAAGCATGGACCTGTCTACATTTGTAACATGAAGGAAAAAGCCGCCTTAAGAGAGTACTTGGACAAGATGTTTAAGAAGGGATATATACACGTCTCCAAATCTCCTTGTTCATTCCTCCTACTGTTTGTTAAAAGAAGGGCGGCAACCTACATCCTTGTTTCAATTACCAGGACCTAAACAGCATCACTGTGAAAAACAGATACCCTGTACCCAATGCTGAAGACCTGTCAGACCAGCTTTCAGGAGCCTACATCTTCTCAAAGGTTGATTTGAGGGATGCCTTTAACCATATCCAGATCAGGCCTGGCAACAAATGGAAGACTGCCTTCAAGACTAGACAAGGTCTCTATAAATACTTGGTTATGCCATTTGGATTATGCAACGCGCCCAGCACCTTTCAAACTATGGTGGACATGGTCTTGGGAGGACTCAAGGATCAGTGTTGTGTAGCCTACTTAGATGACATTCTCATCTACAGTTGAACCCCTAAAGAACACATTGAACACCTTCAAGCTGTCCTACAACGCTTCAAGGAACACAGTTTTTTTTTAAACTACAGAATTGTGAGTTCTTCTAAGAGGAAGTAGAGTTCTTGGGCTACAATGTACTGAAAGGAGGTTTTGCAATGACACCTGACAAAATAGAGGCCATGAAGTCATGACCTGAACCTAATAACTGCAAGGAGGTCAGAAGTTTCCTGGGCTTGACAAACTTCTGCCGGGAATTTGTCCAAAATTTTTCTTCAATCTGCTTGCCTTTGACTGGCCTTACCTCTGAGAAACAACCCTTTGTGTGGGACAACGCCACCAAATCCGCCCTTGAGTTGCTAAAGAACGCTTTTGTTTCTGCCCCCATCTTGGCTATACCAGTTTATGATAAGCCCTTCATTGTGAAAACAGACGCCTCTGATTTTGCATTGGGGGTGTTGCTTCAGGAGGGACATGATAGTAAGCTGCACCCTATAGCTTACTACTTGAGGAAGTTCACTCTGCCTGAGTTCAAATACTACATCTACAATAAAGAGATGCTTGCTATCATCCAGTCCTTGAAATATTTGAGAAGATACTTGTATGACGCTAACCACCCAGTGAGAATCATGACCAATTACAAGAACCTGACATACTTCTTCAAACCACAGCAACTGAATCAGCGCCAAGCTAGATGGGCCCTATTCCTAGCAGATTAAACTAATCAATCAGCTACAAAACTGGCAAGATCAACATTGTACCTGATGCCCTAAGCCAAAGAGCAGACCTTTTTCCTAGCGCCAAAAAGATTGAGGAATTCAACACTAAATCCTTGCTGTCTTTAAACATGATTGAGCCAACACTTCTATTCCTGGGACTAGCCAGTAGAAAAGAAGAAATCCAACTAGCTCAGACCGCAGAATAGCACAGCATCTCCATCATGGAAGACTTAAAGAAAGATATCAACAGTTGTTACTACCAAACATGTTACTCCTTACATGGAAACACCCTGAAGCTACACAGATGCACCTACATACCAGAAGGTCCACTGCGCTTAGAGATACTGAAGGAATACCACAACTTCCCCATGTCAGGACACCCTGGGAGTAAAAAGGCTCTCAAAGGCATCCAGGGAACCTACATGTGGCCCAGGATGAAGCCAGAAATTGAAGGTTACCTTAGTGGTTGTGAGACAAGTGGATGTACCAAGCCTAAGCAAGGAAAGTCAGAAGGATTACTACAACTCCTTCAGATTGTAGAAGGCCCTTGGAAGTCAGTATCCATGGACTATATTGTGGAGCTACCTAATTCAATACCATCCTTGTAATTGTCAATTATTTAATCAAAATGGCTCATTTCATTCCAACAACAACCAAAGTAACAGCAAAAAAACTGCCACTCTATTCCAGAACCAAGTATTCATAAACCACAGACTTCCACAAGAAGTGGTCTAAGACAGAAGCCCACAATTCACCTCCAAGTTTGGGCCCAAATCCTAAAGGACTTGGGAATAAAAAGATTGCTGTCTACTGCATATCACCCCCAGAGCAACAGACAGACCAAGATAGTAAACCAGGTCCTCAAACAGTACTTACAATGCTATGTTAACTCAGAACAGAAAAATTGGGTAACACACCTACCAATGGCTCAGTTTGTGTACAACAACCAGGAACACAGATCTACTGGTATGTCCCCCTTAAAAGCCAACTATGGTTTCAACCCCACATGAGATGCCCCTCTCAAAGAGGAAGCCAATAGCCCAGAAGGACAAGACTAGGTCAGCAATATCCACACGTGCCAAGAAGAATGTGCCCAGAATCTGAGAGGAGCAGTACAAGTATAAAAAGACTTTGCTGATAAGAAACAAAGCCCTGGACCCCTAATCAAAGTAGGAGACCTTGTGTACCTCAGCGCAAAGAACATCAAGACCACTGCCCCTTGCGCTAGATTGAGCCCCAGACAAACAGGTCCTTATAAGATCTTACAACACATTGGTACTTTAGCCTACTGACTAGAACTGCCCCCTGGATGGAAGATTCACAACGTATTCCACCGCCCCCTGTTATCAAGAAAGAAAGGACCTTCTCTCCTGCACCAGATAGTGAGAATGGCTCCCCCATCCATCAAAGTAAGAAGCTTCACAGAGCACAAGGTCAAAGCCATCCTAGAACATAAACTCTGATACCAAAAACCTCACTTCCTGGTCAAATGGAAAGGATACCCCCATGAAGAGAATACCTGGGAACCTGAATCCAACCTATAGAATACCACCACCCTGCTTAAGGAATATAAGTCTCAGGATAAAGAGTTGTGCTCTGCAAGCTCAACTATGATAGGGGATGATGTCAGGGCCCATGATGCCCTGGACAATCAGCTGGCCTTCTGTCAGGGAATTATTCCCTGACTAAATCAATTATTTGGGGGCCTTTTGTCACAACACCAAGGCAAAGGAAACCAGCAACCAAGTCTTAAACACCATTTTTAACTCTGGCCTAGAGCCAGACAATAATTGAACCCGGAACCTTACAGACAAGGTTCATGTTAGTTTAAACTTCAGTATTGTACATAGATTACCTAATTATGTGAAACTGATTCATTTGGTTCCTGCTTTTGCTCTTAAATCCAACTTCAAAAAGGTTAATAGTTTACTATGCAACGTCACTTACCAATTTGCATCTGATTGGCTGTGCAAACCAATCTTGACGCTCTTGGACCCGCTTTGCCTACCTTTGGTCAAAGCTCTGTACTTGTTTGAATTTCATTTCTACTATAACCACTGCTTAATTATGGCGGTTCTTGTGGCAGTCTCCTATTACCTCTTGATTCTAAATATGCTAGTCCTTTTTATTAAGCTTCAGGTAGAAGATCAAATGGTAAAGATGATCTCCCCAGCCATGATTTCAGTGAAACTTCATTTTTGAACCCCCCTTTTCTTATTGAACCTCTTAAGTTATATAACTCCCCACTGGAGTATTTTAGTGGGTTCTTAATACTTTCTCTACTTGTTCCAACAATAAAGACTTATATTACTCTACTCCTGCCCACACTTATCTTTTGATCCCTCATTTGAAACCATGAAAGGAATCTTATTCCTGTTCTGGTTTCTAGTCCTCCTGCTTACAGTTGTATTAGGTCTTGAAAACCCTACCCTCACCACTGAATGGCATAACTCCCCACCCAATGATGCCCACCAGAAGGAGTCTCTGGCCAACAGGTGGTTCAAGTATCCCTCGAGCCACTGGGGAAGAAAGTTCCACTATGGTTGCAACACCACTCCTCCTCCTCCAGTAGAAATCTCTCTGGTTAGACCCAACACATCTTTCTACCTGTTGACATACTTGGTAGGGTATTATCTATTGGGTTGGTTCAGCTCAATGATGGGTAGATTTGCTTATTTGGGCCATCTTGCCATGATCACAGTCCCTATTGGATCAGTAATTGCAGGGCTCAACTTAGGGGCTTTGGTCCACCAGGTAGGGAACTTGTTCCCTGTCAAGTGGGTCCCTGACACCTTCCTAGAGGCAAAAACCCCCACAGCTTGAAATCTTTACCAAGTATCTCCCAGAGCAAGAAAACCCCACTTTCAACTAACAAATGGCCCAGGATTTGAGAGGCACACAAGCCTCAAATCCCTGGCTTTGATTCTATTATTGAATTTGGGCCTCTCAACTATCAGGAAATAGTACATCAGGAGCATGATTGTTTGATTGCCCAATCAGGAACTCAATAGCTTGCAGGATCTATAAATAACTGTGGCACCTTGGCATGCTGCAGTTCAAGAAAGGTTCATGTTATACCAACCAATGAGCACTCACCTCCTGGCTCAAGTATTCAAATTCTAGTGAAAATTGTAAGTTCAACTGAAATTGATGCCATCAGTTCTCTGGTGGCACAAAAAGCCACTAAAATACCAGTAAGTATAAGTAGTGAGGAGGAGAAGCCCTCCTCACTGTTGACATCTTAATAAAACGAGTTTATGCCCAGAAATCATTATCTTATTGCAGGAATTTTCTATTTTTGCTCAAATTCAATTATTTTCTTTGCATATATTGGGGAATTCACAACACAATATAAACTTGCCTATCTGTACCCCCTGGTTATACTCCTGCTACCCCAGTCAATCCATCCCTTGCTCTTGACTTGGAGTATTTTCATCCCCATCCTCTGGATCTCCTGCCTGATATGAAGGAAATTCCTGCTGCTCCCCCTCTACCCAATGCGCCTCCTGCCCAGGACTTCAGTAAGTTGGGGTTCATCTACATCACAGTATTGGGGCTGGCTGACCAAGTTGTGCCCCATACTGGGAGTTGGCACCCCCTAGCTACTTTAGTTAACTACCTGATAAAAATCACACCTATTGTGTACATGGCCTTTCAGGCCCAGCCTGCCTCCCCTGTGGGAGTCCAGTCGGACTCTGGTATGGGCTGTGACACAACCTCTCCATATCTTAGGGGCCGACTCTCCTCTTCACACCTTGTGGACAACAACCCCCTCCAGTCTTCTGCACCTTCCAGCAGCAACTGTGGTAAGTTCAACTCCCTGGTAGTCAACACTATAGTAAAGTGAGAATTCAGCTTTTTCCCTGATCAACAACTGGAAATTGACACTTTTTTAATTAACAGATCTTGATGTACTGAAACCTTTTAATATAAAAAATTAAGCCTTACAGCTTTGGTATACTAAAGTGACCCCAGAAAGCTCAAAAATGCAATAAAAGTGTACCTTGACTAATGAGAAAAAGGGGAAATAAGCAACTATTTCTCATTTTACTATGCAATTTACACTCTTTATTATATAAATATTTTTGATTACCATAAAAATTAAAATTTCAATGAGACAAAAATAAACAAAACCACAAAAGTAAAAGTTATGCAGAATATTAAGAAATATTAATATTTTTTTGATATAGTTCATATAAGTATAAATGTGAATTTCTTTTGTTTTATTAGGAAATTAACAAAATTAAGATATTTCATTCACTTTCAACTATAACTATTCCTCTCAAACTTACCATGTATACATAAAATAATCAGTACTATCTAATTAAATCAAAAAATAGAAAATTAAAACTAAAAACTAGTTGATCAAAACTAAAAAGTAAAAATTAAAACCATAGAAGCAAGACAGCAAGTTTATTCCTTCTCATTCTTCTCCTTCTTCATTTTGGCCCCTTCTAGGAGGGCAGTTGCAATGAGATCAAGCTGCTTCTTGATCTCTGAGTCCTTGTATTTATGCTTGGCCGCATTTTGAATGGCCTTGGTGAATAGGGTGGAGCAGGTGTGGGCTTGGTGGGGGGGACACGGTTTGCCAAGTCACACAGCTTGGAGATGGTTTTCTCCTGCTTGTGCTGCAGGAGGGAGAAAAACTTATTGAATTTTAGGTGGAGCCCAAAGTTGGCCTTGAGGTGTTTGTGATAAGCCTCTAGCGCTGAGGTGGTCTTGAGCTCACCATTCACTGCTGCCCGGTACATATTCCAGCTGGCCTTGGCATGGGCCTTGCCTTGCCTCTGCGTGATGACCTTCACAATCCACTGGGGCTTAAAGTACTCAAGGAAAGGCTTGAACTCCAAGTGCTTAACTATTTAAGGATCCTTTGAAAGAACCTTCAACCCCTGCACAGTGTGCTCTGGTTTTAAAAAAGCCAAGGCACTAAATTGTGCAAGCACAAATTTGCAGGTGTCTGAAGTATCCCTCTGGCTCAACCTACTAAGCTCAGCCTGGGCCTGCACATTCCCAGAAACTGCTTGGCAGAAGTGGAAGCGGCACCCCTGCAACTCCCTGCTGAACAGCTGCTCAAATGCATTGAACTGAGCAGGCTCAAAGTCCATAATGCACATGACAGGCCTAAGAGCTCTCAGCCTTATCTTTTCCTCCAAGTCCAGGATGGCCTGGTCTTTGTCAGAGGCAGGAGGGTTGGCACAGGTGTAGGGGGTCTTCTTGGCATTGTTGTTGTTAGGAAAGAGAGAAAGTTCTTGGCAGAGGATGATAAAAGCACGGGTGTAAATGGCCTCGGTGGCCCCAGGAAGAAGAAAGAACACAAGTGGAATCACCCAGATGTCAATCTGGGCATGGATCATCCAGAGCTGCTTGAACATCTGGGGCCAAGTGGCAAAGGTACCATCAACTAGCCAGGTTGAAGCCCTTTTCAACTCCATCAGGTTCTGCTGAGTTGAGTAGCAGATTATGCGGTCTTTGGTGGCAGGCCTTTTGTCATGGAGGAGGAAGCGCTCCCCACTCAGAAGCTGCTTGAGCTTGTGGGTGAGTGTAAGCTCCAAGAGGACGTCTAAAGCCTTGGGGGGAGGGGGATTGGCGGCAATACACTTATCACTTATGAACTTAACCAACTGCTCTTGAGTTGGCACCAACTTGAGATTGTTGGGTTTTAAGTGCTGCAGGGCTTTAATAGCCAGATCAGATGCCCAGAGGTGAGAGGATGTTGGGATCACCTGGACCAAGTACCATTTTAACATCCAGGTTATAAGATGATTGGAGGGCTCACAAGAGTGCTCCCCCTTCTCTGCAGTTACTTGCTCCCAGCCCTCAGTGTTTAGTCAGGCCCTATAAGTCTTATCCTCACAGAAAAAGTGCTTGCTCTTGGTTTGGCGCTTTTGATTGTTACAATTAAAAATTTAGTTATCAGCTATGTAGCCAGGGCAGCCCTTTACAGACATAATTGGGAAAAAGCAGGGGAAGCACTTGGGGACTTTAAACTCTCTGTCCACATTACAGATATTGTGGATGGCCAGTGGATCCCAAGCCACATGTCCAGAAGCTTTGAACTTTTTAGAGTACTCCTCAGGCTCACCTTGGGGATCAGATGAGGGAGGGGGGAAGAGCCATCAGGAGGGGGAGGGGAAGGGTTCTTTGAGGCCTGCTTGGATGCCTCCTTTTTCTTACCAGAAGAAGAGATGAGCTCCTTGGCAGTCTTTGGCTTCTTGGTACAGCACTCCTTGGTGGGCTCGGAGTTGGCCTCTGAGTGATAAAAGGAGTGATCAGTAAGATCACCATCAGATTTATTGGGGGAGGAATTTTTGGGGGAAGGTGAAGAGGATGTGGAAGATGAGGGTGGAGGGGGGAGGAGTAGGAGGAGATGGGGTAGATGAGATGGGGTGGGAGGAGATGGGGTTAGAAACTTTGCCTTTACAGGCTTCTTGGCACACTTAGGAGTGGAGGCAGTTTCTTTGGAGCCCTTGGAGGCTTGGTGCTTGGGCTGTTGGCTGTTCTTGTTTGATCTTGTCTAAAGAAAAGTTTAGTTTTGTAAATAAAATGGTGTGGAAGATATGAAACACAGAGGTAAAGAAAAGTAAAAGTTAAAATGAAAAGTATGCAAATAAAGTTTTATTTATCAAGAAAAAACACAACAAAGTAAATAGAAGCAAAATAGAAACTTAAAGTATAGATATAAAGGTTAAAATATAGAAAATAAGTGAATTTATGATGAAGCATCAAAGATGTTAGGTTCAGCATAACATCTTAGTGCTAAATCAATGCAAAAGTACAATTAAAAATAAAAAATATATATGAAAATTATATGGAGAGCAGCAGAAAAAGTAGTAGATTATAATTGCAAAAAAATAAAAAAATTATGTGGAATTTTTTTATTGTGTGTTGAAAAATCAAAACATAGTAAAGTGTCAAGTTTGGCACTGTCAATCAGCTAGGAAAAGGTGAATTCCCACTGTCAAGTATGCCAGAGTCAAGCAGAAACATCAAATTTACTATGTTTTTTACATATAAAACTTGCTTAAATTTAAAACAGGTTTGAAAGTTAACCCAAAATCAAGGCAGTATCATATGCTCAAAAATTAAAAAATACAACATAAGTTAAAAAAGTAAATGAGTGGAAATGTGTTTATTAGTGATTAGGGTATGCTATGAGGAGCTGGGAGTGGATTATTTACCACAGTGTTGGTTAAAACATTAAGTAGCTCTCTGTACTAATCCCCAAGTTAAAGTGTCAAGTGGGTGAGTGTTGAGGGGCGCTCATAGTGTGTCACATATTAATTTAGCCTTAATTCTGAGCCTATGATTACTTAAATCTGAAACCAATTGGGTGTCAAGTGGATAGAGTCAAACAAAGAAGATGTTGAGTTTCAGTTTTTTTATAAATTACATATGAAATCTCTTAATAAATTGGGCTTAATTTATGTGGCACCAATTAATAAAAAAACCCGGGAATGACATAATGTAAAACAAGTGGGGTATTTGATTAATGTCTATGCCACTAAATCCAGTATAGTGGTGCTTGGGAGCCTAATTGACAGCCATGGACACTAATAATAAAAATATAATAGTAAATAATAAATTTTATATAAACACATATTTATTTTATTAATAAGATTAAAATTTGGCTTAAAAAGTGTCAAACTGGTCACTTTTTGTTTTAGAGTGTTGAACACAGGTTTTTTTTCATTTCTATTAGTAAATTTACTTATAAATTGCCCCTTAAATTGGTATTTTAGCTAACTGAATTATTAAACAGAGTCAAGTTTGAGTAAATTTAACCTTGGTTTTTGGCTTCAAACCCTTAAATTACTAGTAAAAATTAGCTTAAAATTGGTTAAGCCAAAAATACTAATAGATTCACATATGCAGCACTCAACTCCCTGGTACTTGACAAAGTGTCAAGTACCAGGGAGTCAATCACCAGGGAGTCAAACTTATCCCAGTTGCCTTCCAGCCACCCTCCTTGTCTTGGGGGAGGTGTTGGTCAAGATTCTGACCTGCAACAACCTAGATTTTTACTCTTCTAATCCTGTCTCACTTGCTTCTGTTGCCAAGGGAGCACCTTCTTCTTCTCCTCCTCAACTGGGGAGCAACAACTCTGCCCCCTGCAGGCACCTGAGGTCCCAACTCTTGTTCCCTCTTGTGCTCCTTGGTTGCTCATTGGCCTTGTGTTGATGGGACTGAATGCCTACTTCCCTCAACTGTCCCCAGTGTCTTCCCTATGGTCCCCTCTTAGAGCAGCTGTTTCACTAATCCACTTGGCGGCATCCTGGTGGTCTGTCTCATCAGGATGGGAGCCAAACTTAGTTAGTTTAGCTCCCCTCTCTCAAATAATGTAAGATAAGAAACATCCAAGTAAAGACTAGGGCCCAGAGTTGGGCACCATAGAGTCCACAAATACTGTCAAAGTAATATAGAGTACTCCAAAGAGCTGGGTAGACGTGATATCAGTGGTGATGGTAGGTTCAATTGGGTGGTCCAGTTGCAGGGTTAAGGGAGGAGTCATGAAGACAAAGTAGGCAGGCAGATAATTGTACTTGTATTTGAACAATCTTGGCGGTCTCATGTACCACTTTCCTTTATGACCTATAGTTTTGGTCTCTCTAGTCCTTTTCAAGAGGTCAACAATGAGTATGTTCTCTAATTTGAACTCATAGTAGGCTGGATTTGGCGGGTATTTGGTGCAATGCACAGGTCAAAAGGGGGCTCCAGGGGGACAGTATAGTGCTGAGGGAAGTTCAGCGGGTTGGTCTTTAGAGTGGGTGGTTGCCTGGTTGTCTACCTGGCCATAGTTGAGATGAAAGATCACTAAAACTAGATAAGGTAGGATTTTTTTTGAACCAAAGGTTCATAAAAGTTTATTATCAAAAATGATAATATGGTCATCCTCATACCACTGGGGTTCTTATACCTAGTGATTTTGCTTCTTTAATTTTTGAAGACTTCAGGCTAATGGGCAATTTGCTGGCAGGGCATGGATCTTGGCTTAGGGTTTTGAGGACGGCAGATCCTGGTTGTGCTTGCTCTGGTGAACAGAAGTGGTAATGCTTTATTCTGCCACTGCTGTTCACTGTCCATATGAAACAACTAATTGCATTGCTCATTTGGATGAGAGACTGACAGTAGATGGTGCTCATTGACAGGGATAGTATTAGGCTTTGTATTAACCTCCTTTAGGTAAGCCACAACCTCTGTGTAGGTCTGGGTCTTCAGTGGCACAAGATTGGCAACAATCTGGTGACTATTTGGGGAATTTCCCTTGACAGACTGACAGGTTGCAGAGTATTTCAACAACTTGAGTCTGTGATTCACCGGTTCAGCGGGTCTCCATCCATCCTGGGTGACTTGAGTTGTCTTCAGAGGTTCAGGGGTTGATTCACAGGTTTTCAATACAAGTATTTAAATGTCATTCATGACAAACAGGCCTTTTATAAGTCCTGTTTATCCATTTCAATAATTTTTGGAATGATAAAATTATGCCCTTTGATCCTTCCCCTTTATGCCTTTATTTTTCTAAAGCTTTTTAGTAATTTTTTTAAGTTTCATATCTTAAGTCTCCCCCCTCACTTCCTGACATCTGTTGGCTGCTTCCTATAGCTTATGTTAGCTGTAAGCGTCATTATTTACCTGTTTTTGCTTTTTTTAACAAGTTGGAACTTATTCTTAAGTTAAAAGCTTATATAATAGCTTACTATAAGCTCAAGATACCATATTTTAAAGCAAAAATCAACTTTGTTCTTGGCTTTAGCTCTAAAGACTTCCCCATATTTTCCAGTTCCACAGTATCCCCAGACTCAGAATTTTCTCTCTGTTCTTGTGCCACTCCTTTGTCTGATTCCCTTTACTAGTTTATGCACCTGCATCACCACAATAAGTCCCTGCTTTCCCTGTGAGACCTGAGTATGTTGTCTCCTCAAGTAAAAATTGTGCTTTTTACCCTAGTGCCAGTCTTGCTTGTATTACGGTCCACTTTCCCAGAATTGTGGCAGCACCTTTCTGTGTCTTCTGTTCTAGTGGGAGAGGATCTCAGAAATCTTCTGTATTTGTTAGAAAATTGTCTGTTAGAGCTCAGGACCTGTTGTCTACTGGAGAGTATCTTATAAAAAGTCTCATTTCTGACAAACAGGAGGTTCTTGTGGTTCAAATTGTTGCTGATGATCCCACACCTGAAGTGGTCTTAGCCTCTTCACCAACTCTTGAAGATGATGATATTCCCCCTCAGAATCTCCTATACCCTCTGTAACAGCTCCAGGCTGCACATTGAGGTTACTTTCAGGAATTCTACTGATAGGAGAAAATACCTATCTTCCTCAAATGTCCCTCACTTTGTCCCTGTGGACCCCTACCTGCGTAGCCATTTCAGTGATACAATGGCTGGAGTCCTGGTGGGTTGTTTCTCAGGATGGGAGCCAAGCTTATTTTATCTCCTCTCTCTCACAAATTCCCTGAGAAGCCCCTAATTAATCATTGAGTAAGTAGCACTCTTATCAGCCACCCATCTTATATGGGGATCAAACCCTTTGAGTCCTAAATGACACATTATATGGACAAGCCCCATGATCATGATGACATAAATGGACAGTATGTGGCTTCTCATGATACTATATAACCTGTATTTTCATATCAAATAAATTATCATTTAATTCTCATCTGCCCTTTAACTGATTTTATATACTTCCCCAAAGTATATACTCAACATTAAATCACAGGTAGGTTATCCACACCTACATAAATCAAAGGAAAAATCCTTCTAAAGAAAAGAATTCAGCAAATAGCCAGCCCTACTAGCTGTCAAAGATATAAAGAAGGTCAAGACGTCTCTACATGTCAGGAATGTGCCAGGGATCTTATCCCTGGCTCCAGTGATACAGAAAATGTTTTTACTCAATTGCATTTATTATCAGATATAGATTTTTTTGATTGGAATGAGCCTAAATAATAAATTTCACTGCCCCAAACCAGGGATCAAACTTGAAGCCCTAATGATGATGTTGATGTTAGTCTTAAGATCAAATACCAACTCACTTTAGAAATGTATGCTCTTCTTATGAGTTTTGACTTAAATCTAAGTTCAAAAACTTTAAGCTGATCATAAAGTATATTACCTTACACTTTGTGTTTGATTGGATGCTTTTCCAGCACCTGCTGCTTGCATCCTGCTCTTCTATACATTAGATCATTGATGCAACTGCTGTTTCATCTGTTATGAACATAAATAACCTCTGGTTCCTATTATCAAATGGTTCCAACTGTTACTTGCCCCTCCAGATTCCTGTCCTTACCAATATGATTGAAAGGAAACCAAATCCTTTCCTCTTCCAATTCCTCTTGTTTTAATGCAGCATAGTAAAATCCTGCCTTCCATCCTCACAACCCCAATGATCCCTCCCCTGGGGTTCAATTGGTATCTATGTATTTAAGAAAGCTAAGTGTTATCTATTTCCCTTTTTCTAGCAACATTAAATATATCTTCTTATTTTAATTAACTTTCACTTCTATCTTCTAGTGGTCTTTTTATTCTCTTGACCTTTCTCTTCGTAGGAATCTATTGTTGGAAGTATCAACTTCTCAGACTGACTAGAACAACCCCTCACCCAATGATAATCATAAAAAAGAAGCCCTGTCTAGTGAGTGGTTCAAATATGATACTGGATACTGGGGGCGCAAGTTTACCTACTTATGTGAGTCTCTTAATCCTCTTGATGAGCTATTACTTTCTCTTGTTTATCCACAAGCCTCTCTATATCTGCTCACCTACTTGATAAGATACTACCTATTGAGCAGGTTCAGTCCTCTTCTGGGAATATTTTCTTTCCTAGGCTAATTTGGCCACCTGGTCATGGTCACAGTCCTAATAGGATCAGTAGTGTCAGGGTTGAATCTGGAAGATCTAGCCTATAAGTAAGGGAATATATTATCTACAAAATAGACCACTAACAAAATACCATTTCTTTTCCTTCAAAGACCCAAGGGTTGGAACAGAATTTGAACCCTGGTCAATAGGGCTGCAGGCCACCAGCCTTAAGGACCAGATGCCCACCTGCATGCATTTTTTGGGATCAAATCATCCTTGATTCAATCCAATGATACCCAGAGTAGCAAAAAAATCCTTTCAGATGCCCCAGGGGTGGCCCTGACAGAGCCCTGCAGCCACTGACCCAATGCAAAGGAGGAGGTCTTAGCCATTGGCCTGATGAGCCTCATATCAACCCAAGCATTCAATTAAACCTCATCAATAAAGATCATAACAGCTACCAGGCACCCCTAAGAGCTTCACCCTAAAACAGAAAGGCCATATAACCCTTCTACTTGAACCAGCCAATAAAAGCCTGTCTTTTCCCAGTGTCATTTTGCTACACCAAAACCCTGACAATCTGTCTACCTGCCCAAAATTTTATTTCCTTATCATTGGTGTCACAAATGGCATTTTTCTTCTAATAATAAACCAAATTCAAAAGCAAGAATTGAGCCCTGGTCCTCACACTCTGCGACCTGCCAGTCCAGAGGGCCAAGGGTCCAGCCACCCTTGTGTTTTTGGGCTTTGATATGTGAGTTGTTTGATAAGAAGCTCACAGAGATAGAAGATGATAGTGAGGCTGGGTACAGGACTGGCCAAGGGAAAGCAAAGAACTCAGCTGCTAAATAGAATAGAACCAAAGAGATGTTGTTGACAACAGGAGCCAGAAGGCCCAGCTATTCCAACATGGAGCTCAAACTTATGTATTGCATTTTTCACCAGGGATATTAAGATATCTAAAAACAAGTTTCTAGTGTGGGGGTTGGGAGAGTTTTAAGGGAATTCAAGTTAGGGGATGCCAGTTTCACAGCTTCTGATTGGCCGACAAGAATATTTTCAGTAATTGGGAGGCCTGCATTGGAATTTGAGTTGATGGTGCCATAATTTAAAAATTCTGGCAACCAGCAGGTCAAGCGCCAACCTCCTTTGGCAGTGAATAACATGTGACCAATTTGTTGTAGTTAATGGGGAAAATGTGGGAGATCCATAATTTCAAGGGGCATATGAGCAGCTCCAGCTTTGATCAATTTATTATCTATAACAACATTTAAATTATCTAACATTTCTAAGGGGTTAGCGGCATTTTGATGCTGATTTATAGTCTTTCAAGGCTATACTATCCCCTTCATTTGATTTACTACTATAACAATAATAAATATTAACTGTTTCTGGTATGTGTTTCTGCATATAAGAAAATAAAATAGAACATATAAGAATATAGTAAAAAATAATCAAAGTTCTTTAAATTCTTCAATAAATTTATGTTTTGTGGGTGAGGATATGATATCTTACCATCACGTTTAATTATAGTTGCCAAGAAGTGGTATTTAGATCTGAAAAGAGTAAAGTGTCAACTTGCCCATCAACAACATTCTCATTAGGCTATAGCATAGAAATTTAGGCCTACTTGTGCTCCTCTGGTTTTCTCAACTCCACCCTGTTTACTGATTGCAAGCAAATCATAGACATTTTTGATTGTCAACATAACTGTTGCCTATAGATTCTATAACAATATAAATAGTAAAACAGGCTTAAATTGTGGGATTGCTGTTAGCCATGGATCTATTTATGATATCAAAGTCAAATTAAGTATTAGAGATAAATTTATAAAATGAACTTTTCAGTAGACTGCTATATGTGCTAATGATATTTCTATATATTAACCTGATAAGAAATATATATTTAACTGAAATAATATTATTTATATTTCAAGTGTGTCAGTTTTATTATGAAAGCTTAAGTTAGGCTTAAAAAGGGTTGACATTGACACCTTTACGTTGTGTGTGTGACTTGGCAAAAAAAATTTCATTAGTAAAAGTAAAGAAAAATTGGGTTAGATTAAAATTTTAATTAAGCTTGGTACAGTAGTTTTCAAACCCGTTGGAATAAACAAACGACCTCAGTCTAAAAACAAAATAAAAAATTAAGGAGTTTATATTAAATTAAATTAGATTTAGATCCACTTTGATTTTGTTTTTAGACTAAGATTTTTTGTTCATCTCAACAGGTTTGAAAATTACTGTATTGAGTTGTGTTGAAATAGCCATATTTTGTCATGTTTTCTGGGTTTGCACCTCCCTGAGCTAAGAAAGATGTTAATTAAGCTCACATGGCTAGTAGGTTCCTCAGTGAGATATGGTTTTCTGATTGAAATTGGCCATATTGACAAAGTGTTAACATGGGCACTGTTGCCAATTAATTGAAGATGTTATGAAAAAGGTAACTATGAAGTACCTTTTAAAGGCAGGAAATGACATATTCATTATTTTTTGGTGCTGAAACTCATTATTAAAGTCTCTTAAGTGATTTTGTCATACCTAGGCCCATATCTCACAGTTAGCTATTTATAACAATTTAATTATGAGTGATTGAAAAAATACCTGTCCAATGATTTCATCCAACTCTCAACCTTTTTATTGACACCATGTGTTTTCTTCTCTGCTCATATTGTTGAATGATTATGTATACAGTAGTTTTTAAAACTGTTGAGATAAATATATATTATTCAGTTTAGAACACATGAACTCAGTCTAAAAATGAAATAAAAATCAAGGAATTTATATTAATGTTGTAACTGTGCTGTTTTATCAGAGTTACAAGGGGAAAATATTTAGAAGCTAGATAATATTCTTTATTGAGAGATAGTGATTATATAGCTAATGTGAGTCATGGATAACAGGAACATGATTGTGTAGATCATACGGCTAGATGATGAAGGGGGTGGCTTGATCCTGATAATGAGTCAAGCACCAAAATGAGGTATCCACCATAAAGGATCATCATCTGTTCATGTTGTTAGATTTGGCAATTCAAATTGACTTCCTAGTCTGGCTTTGAGTGGCCAGGTAATCAGATTGCGGGTCACAAGCCCGCTTGCTTGGAACCTTGCTGGTGGGTCAAGCCTGCTGTTTTGACACCCCCAACTGAAGGTTGGCCTCCTCTGGGGGTAGGTCATCAGGGAAGTTGTTAGGAGCCTGGGCTCCATACTGGACTAATTGTTGTTCTGTGGCGGGCAGGGTGGTTTTGCGTTGTTTTTGCCTTGCTTTGCAGGGTCTTAGGTGATCATGGTGTAGGGTCTTGTCTTGTTTGCGTTTCCTGAGTCCTTGCACAAGGTAAGAGCTATTTTTGTTTACCTTTAGAATGATTGCTGTACCTACTTTCTCAGGTTGTAGTTTGCTTCTATCAACGTTCATGACCCAAACTTTGTCCTCAATTTCATGTCTATCTTGGATGGGGATAAAGATTTTTTCCAGACGTTCATTTCCTTTTTCTGTTTGCTTGCTGTTGGCCTCTCTAACTTGAGGGTCTGAACGCGGGGGGACTTTACTAGGAATTTTCAGTTTGGGTCCTTTTAATGCTTGAATGATATTTGGCTGTGTGCCATATACCAACTCAAAAGGGCTTTTTCTGGTGGATCTGTTCACTTGGGTTTGGCACACAAGTAGTGCAGTTAATAGCTGCTTATACTAGTCTTCAGGTCTCCCGGCGGTGAGTTTGGCTAAGGCTTGCACAAGGCTGCTATTAAGCCGCTCTACATGTCCATTGACCTGTGGATGGTATAGTGTTGTCACAGTGTGTTTGACCCCGCTTTTAGCAAGGTATATGTTGATGTTTTTGGAGGTCAGTTCTTTCCCTCCATTGATTATCAGGAGTTCTGGCTTTCCAAACTTGCTGATTATTTCTCTTTCTATGAATTGTTGCACATCATTTCCAGTGTGCGCCTTTACTGCTTGGGCTACTGGCCATTGTGTAGCAAAGTCTATGGTGGTGATGATTTATTTCTTATTGTTGTGTTTTCCTGGAATGGGGCCAACAACGTCAAGGGTCCACACCTTGAAGGGTAGTTGTGTGCAGATGGATAGTACTGATTTTGAAGGGGCCTTGCTTTTAGAAAATTTCTTGCATAATTCACATTAGTCTAGGACTTCTTGAATGTCACAATACAGGGTTGGCCACCAGGCCTTGTGTTTAAGGAATTTGTATAGATTGCAGCTCTTGGTGTGTCCTAGGTCTCTGTGATATTGTAGGATGGCGTCCACTTGTTGGTGTGTGGGGATGTAAGGGATGGTAGTCCTGTTGGACATTTTTATGACAAGGTCCTGTACACGTCAGCAAATAGGTGTTAATTTGATGACTGTTTCCTTTGTTATTTTAGTTGTACTAGGGGGAAGCCCTTGTCCTTTGTTTGTAGTACCAAGAGAGGCCAGTCTGGGTTGAGCCCATCTTCCCCTCTTGTGGCACAGACATATAGGCGTGAGAGGGCATCTGCCATGGCAAGCTTGGGACCAGGTTTGTACTGTGCAAGCATATTGAATCTCTCCAAGAACTCCATCCAGCAGGCTTGGCGGCAAGATAGATTTGCTTGGGTTTTGAAATATATGGGCAACTTGTGGTTGGTTAATGCTGTGAATTCTTCCTGCAATTTAGATAACAACGCCATTTGACTAGACAGTGTATGATGGCTAGCAGTTCCTTGTTGTAGATAGGGTATTGGCACTTGCCATCTGTCAACTTTTGTGATTCATAAGCTACAGGTAGAAAGTCACCATCATTGTTTTTGATTTGTAGTACTCCCCCAATGGATGCATCTGAGGCATCAGTTTCCATTTGGTATTCCCTGTCACATTTGGGGTATTGCAGGATATGCACTGTTGTGAGTTTCTCCTTGAGGCATCTAAAACAGAGGTCACATTGGGGGTCCATACAAACTTGGATTTGGCGCCTGTTATGGTGAATAAGGGGGCAGTTAAAAAACCACAGTCAGGTATGAAGCGGTGTACAAAGGCCACCATCCCCATGAAGATGTGGAGTTCTGACTTATCATTAGGTGGCGGCATCTTGCAAATGGCCTGTATCTTTTGGCTGTTGGGTTTGGTGCTGTCCTTTGAGACTATGTGTCCCAGGAAGGGTAATTTATCACAGAAGAACTGGCACTTGGAGGGTTTGTCCAATAGTTTGTGTTGTGCCAGGGTAGCAAAGACTGCCTCTAGGTCTTTGTGGTGCTGTTCCACCAAGAGGCTGTAGACAATGATGTTGTCTAGGTAGACTAGGGCATGCTTGCCTATGTGTGAAGCAAACACTTTGTTCATGAAGATCAAAAAGGTGGAAGGGGTGTTTGTCATACCAAAGTTGAGCACCACACATTTGTATGAGCCTTATTTAGTGCAGAAGGCTGTTTTGGGGATGTCTTTCTCCTTAATACAAATATGGTTGTAGCCTGCAGTCAGATCAATCTTGGAGAAGACTGCAGCTCCTCCCAAGGCTTCAAAGAGATTGTAAATCAGTGGTAGTGGATAACAATTCTTGATGGTAACTTTGTTTAGGGCTTGGTAGTCTGTGACCAGGTGTAAGGTGCCGTCTTTCTTGGCCACAAAGAATACAGTGGCCCCAAAGGGAGATTTTGAGGGACGGATAAGTCCTTTCTCCAAGGCCTCTTTGAGGTAGGCATGTAGGGCTTTGTCTTTGTTTGGGGTCAGGCAATAGATGAGCCGCCCTTGGGTACAGCTCCCTTGAGTTGGATGGAGTGTTGAATATGCTTTTCTGGAGGTAACCCGGGTAAAGCTTCCTTTGAGATTTCTGGATTGTGGGTCACAATTTTGCAATTCTGAGGCATGGAGGTATCCTTGTGATCCCTGAAGTGTATGATCTTTTACTGGCAGGAGTCCCAGTCAATTGCCTTCAGGTTTTCCTTCTTGTTCAGGGTCTCTGTGATGTGCACAAAGACGTGGTTGCGTAGGAGTTGGTCCACTGAGTCAGAGTAGATCTGGTGGTTGATGCCTTCACATTTGATGGTCAATACCAAGGTCACCCAGTCTACATGAGGATTGATCTTTTGCAACCAGTCTAAAACCAGTACAATGTCAAACTTTGGAAAGTCAATGACAGGCCTTGGATGGTGGAGTGGAGGTTCTTGAGCATAACAGAGAAGGGGGCGGTTTCCCTTGTCACGGCAATGTGGTGTTCATCAGCCAGGACCATGTTTTTAATCCGCAAAAGATTAGTGGCTAGCTTTAAATTATCTACAAAGATGCTGTTGACTAGGGTTCAATATGCACCCGAGTCCAGGAGTGCAAAGCCTGTGTAACTCCAAAAACAGAAAGGATAGGACATCAGTTTATTGGGATGTCTGGCAATGGTGTACAGTACCAGGTCCTGCAAGGGTAATTGGATCATTGGACATTGGTCCACATCCTTGAGTCAGTACTCATCATTGGGCAAGTTGGGAGTTGTGTGGGGAGAGCTTGGCTTACTTAATTCTCTCCCCAGGCTTTTCCCTCATCTTGATTGCCTTGTGTGGCAGTGATACAGAAAGGGGTATAGTTTGACTGGCCATTGTTTCCATTCCCATGTCCGTTTGAGCTTGTGGGTTTATGTTTGGTGTTATTCCTGTTGCTTCCAGGGGGTGGTTGAGTGGAGCACCTGCCTGTGTGAGAATCCTTGGGTCTCTCTTGTTTTCCAGTTTATGCCTTATGGAGGATGTTGGATGTTTGTTCTGCTTTCTCTGCTTTGCAGTACAGGCTTTGTAGGTTGGTCACTTGGTCCAGGTTCATGTGTTTAATTACATGCAATTTAAGGGCGACATAGTACATGAGGTGTGTAGCTGGGGTGTCAAAGGCCATGTCAGATGGTGCACAAAGTTGGAGTTCCTCCTAGGTGTGGGTGAGTTCCTTCACAGTGCCTGTCTGGGTTAGGTTCTTTACTTGGCAGATGATCATGAGCGCCGTATCCTTAAGCAAAAACCTTGCCAAGAAGTCTTGTTTGAAGATATTCCAGTTCTTGTTGGCGTGTTCTTTGTGCCACTTGTCACACCAGGTGATAGCAACGTGGGTCAGGCAGACGGAGATTTCTGCAATCCAAAATTGCTGTGGGCATTCCATCTGGGCCAGTTTGCTCTGGGCGGACTGGATCCATGCGGCAGCGTTGTCGTTGTTGGCCCTGGTAAAAGGTTCCAAGGCAGCGCTTCACAATCTTTGGGCTACATAGGCAGGCATGGTGCTTTTGTTGGTTGGTTGCAGAATAGAAGAGGGAGCCTGAAAGAACCCTTGTGCAGACATGGCATTGAAGGCAGGTAGTGGAATCACTGTGTTCTGGTACAGGACAAAGCCATTGGGTATCTTGGTACCAGGGGTGTACAGGGTCCAGTCCAGCAGGAGGCCAGACATAATTCTGTCAAGGATTTATTGGCTGCGGCAAGTACAGGCAACAGGTGGAATTTTTCAAGATAAGGTAGGATGGACAACCTACCTGTGCTACCAACGTTGTAACTGTGCTGTTTTAGCAGAGTTACAAGGGGGGAATATTTAGAAGCTAGATAATAATCTTTATTGAGAGATAGTGATTATATAGTCATTGTGAATCCTGGATAACAGGAACATGATTGTGTTGATCACACGGCTAGATGGTGAAGGGGGTGGCTTGATCCTAGTAATGAGTCAAGCGCCAAAATGAGGTATCCACCATAAGGGATCATCATCTGTTCATGTTGTTGGATTTGGTAATTTGAGTTGACTTCCTAGTCTGGCTCTGATTATCCAGTCAATCAGAGCCAGACTAGGAAGTCAACTCAAATTTCCAAATCCAACAACATGAACAAATGATGATCCCTTACAGTGGATACCTTTTTTGGCACTTGACTCATTATCAGGATCAAGCCAACCCCTTCTCCCATCCAGGTGTGTGATCACCAATCATGTTTCTGTTATCATTGACTCACATTAGCTATATAATCCATATCTCTCAATAAAGAATATTATCTAGTTTCTAAATGTTTTTCCCCTTGTAACTCTGCTAAAACAGCACAGTTACAACATTGGTAGCACAGGTAGGTTCTCCATCCTACATTATCTTGTAAAATTCTGCCTGTTGCCCATACTTGCCGCAGCTAACAAAACCTCAATAGAATCATGTCTGGCCTCCCAGCAGACTGGACACTGTACACACCTGATGCCAAGATACCTGATGGATTTGTCCTCTACCAGAACATGGTGATACCACTCCCCACATTCAATGACCTGTCAGCACAAGGGTTCTTCCAGGCTCCCTCCGCTATGCCTTGTGCAACTGATAAAAATACCATGCCAGCCTAAGTAACCCAAAGACTTTGAAGCGCTGCCCTGGAATCCTTTGCCAGGGCCAACAACAACACCGCTGCATGGATTTAATCTGCCCAAAGAAAACTGGTCAAATGGAATGCCCACAGCAGTTCTGGATTGTGGAGATCTCCATCTGACTGACTCATGACACTGGCATCTGGTAGAACAAGTGGCATGAAGAACATACCAAAAAGGACTGGGATACTTTCAAACAAGACTTATTGACAAGATTTGTGCTTAAGGACACCACACTTATGATCACATGCTAAGTAAAGAACCTAACTCAGACAGGCACTGTGAAGGAACTCACCTGCGCCTACAAGGAACTCCGACTATGAACACCCTCTGACATGGCCTTTGACACCCCAGCCACATATCTCATGTACTACAACACACTCAAGTTGCATGTAATGAGACACGTGAACCTGGATCAAGTGACCAATCTACAGAGTCTGTATTGCAAAGCAGAGAAAGCAGAACAAATGTCCAACACTCTCCACAAGGCGCAAACCAGAAAACAAGAGAGACCCAAAGACTCCTACCCAGCCGGGCGTTCCAATTGACCACCCCCTGGGAACAACAGAAGCAGCACAAACCATAAGCCCACAGGTTCAAATGGGCATGGAAACAGGAACAGTGGCCAGTCAAACCGTACCCATTTCCATATCACTGCCACACAGGGCAACCAAGACAAGGAAAAAGCCCGGGGAGAACATTAAGAAATCCAAGCTCTCTCTGTACAACTCCTGAATTTCCCAATGATGAATACCAACCCAAGGACTTGGACCAGTGTCCAATGATTCAAGTGCCCTCAGAGGACCTGGTGCTTTACACTATTGCCAGACACCTCAATAAACTGATATCTTACCATTTTCACTTTTGCAGTTACACAGGCTTGGCACTCTTGGACTTGGGTGTGGACCAAACCCTAGTCAACAGCAGCTTTGTGGACAAGTTCAAGCTAGCCACTAATCCTTTGCAGATTAAAAACATGGCTTTACCTGATAAACATCACATTGCTGTGACAAGGGAAGCCACCCCCTTCTCTGTCATGCTTGAGAACCTGCACTCCACCATCCCAGCCCCCGTCATTGACTTTCCAAAGTTTGACGTTGTACTGGGTTTGTATTGGTTGCAAAAGATCAACCCTCATGTAGACTGGGTGACCTTGGTATTGACCATAAAACGCAAAGGCATCAACCACCATATCTACCCTGACTCAGTGGATCAACTCCTACACAACCATGTCTTTGTGCACATTAAAAAGACCCTGGACAAAAGAGAGAACCTCAAGGCAATTGACTGGGACTCCTGCCAGTACAAGATCATACATTTCAAAGACTACCAGGATACCTCCATGCCTCAGAATTGCAAAATTGTGGCCCGCCATCCATAAATCTCAAAGGAAGCTTTACCCGGGTTACCTCCAGAAAAGCATATTCAACACTTCATCCAACTAGAGGGGCTGTACCCAAGGCGCAACCCATCTATTGTCTGACCCCAAACAAAGACAACACCCTATGTGCCTACCTCAAAGAGGCCTTGGAGAAAGGACTTATCAGTCCCTCACAATCTCCCTTTGGGGCCGCCGTATTCTTTGTGGCCAAGAAGGATGGCACCCTAAGCCTAGTCACAGATTATTGAGCTCTAAATGAAGTTACCATCAAGAATTGTTACCCACTGCCGCTCATTGACATCCTCTTTGATGCCCTGGGCGGTGCCACAGTCTTCTCCAAGATTGAGCTAACTGCAGGCTACAATCAGATTTGTATTAAGGAGGAAGACATCCCCGAAACAGCCTTTTGAACCAAGTACGGCTCATACAAGTGTGTGGTGCTCAATTTTGGTATGACAAACGCCCCATCAGCCTTTGTGACCTTCATGAACGAGGTGTTTGCCCTCACATAGGCAAGCACGTCTTAGTCTACCTGGACAACATTATTGTCTATAGCCCCTTGATAGAGCAACACCACAATGACCTGGAGGCAGTCTTTGCTACCCTGAAACAACACAAGCTGTTAACCAAACCCTCCAAATGCCAGTTCTTCTGCAAGCAACTGCATTTCCTAGGGCACATAGTCTCAAAAGACAACATCAAGACTGAAAGTCAAAAGATACAGGCCATCTGCAAGATGCCACCACCCAGGGCAAGTCAGAACTCCACACATTCCTAGGAATTGTGGCCTATGTACGCTGCTTCATACCTGACTGTGGCGTCTTGACGGCACCCCTATCCACCATAACTTGTGCCTAATCCAAGTTTGTGTGGACTCCCCAACGGGATCTCTGCTTTAGACGCCTCAAAGAGAAACTCACAACAGCACCTATCCTACAGTACCCCAAACACAATGGGGAGTACCAAATGGAAACAGACACATAAGGCACATTTATTGGGGGAGTGCTACAAATCAAAAACAATAATGGTGACTTCCTGCCAGTAGCCTAAAATTCACAGAAACTGACAGACAGCAAGTGTCAATACCCTATACACAACAAAAAGTTGTTGGCAATTATAAACTGTCTAGTCAAATGGTGTTGTTATCTAGAACAGCAGGAAGAATTCAAAGCATTAACCAGCCACAAGTTACTCATATATTTCAAAACCCAAGCAAACCTATCCTGACGTCAGGCCTTCTGGATGAAACTCTTGGAGAGATTCAATATTCTCATACAATACAAGCCAGGTCCAGAGCTTGCCATGGCGGACACACTCTCACGCCTGTACGTCTGAGCCATGAGAGGAGAGAATGAGCTCAACCCAGACTGGCCCCTCTTGGTACTTTGGACAAAGGAAAAAGGTTTTCCCCCTGACACTACAGACATAACAAAGGAAACAGTCATTAAGAACAAGCACTTATTTGCAGACATGTATGAAACCTTACATCAAAATATGTGTGACAGAAGCACTATCCCTTATGTCTCCACACATCAGCAAGTTGACACCATCCTATGTTACCATAGAGACCTAGGGCACACAAAAAGTTGCAACCTCTATGATTCCTTAAGAACAAAGCATGGTGTCCAACCCTATACCGGGATGTTCAGGAAGTCTTGGGCCAATGTAAAGTATGTGAGAAATTTGCAAAAAGCAAAAACCCACCTAAGTCAGTACTACCTATTCACACGCAACTGCCCTTCAAGGTGTGGGCCCCATGCCAGGAAAGCATAATGAGAAGAAGCACATAATTACTGTAATAGACTTTGCTACAGGATGGCCAGTAGCCCAAGCAGTAAAGGCGCACACTGGCAATGACATGCAACAATTCATAGGAAGAGAAATAATCAGCAAGTTTGGAAAGCCAGAACTCCTGATAACCAATGGAGGGAAAGAATTGACCTCCAAAAACACCAATGTATACCTCACCAAGAATGAGGTCAAGAACACAGTGACAACACATTATCATCCTCAGGCCAATGAATGTGTGGAACAGATGAATAGCAGCCTTGTGCAAGCCTTGGCCAAGCTCACCGCCAGGAGACCTGAGGACTGGTATAAGCAGCTACCAACTGCACTACTTGTATGCCAGACTTGTGTGAACAGATCCACTGGGAAAAGCCCTTTTGAGTTAGTATATGACACACAGCCCAATATCATCCACTCATTATCAGGACCCAAGCTGGAAATTCCAACAAAGGTTTCCCCTTGCTCAGATCCCCAGGCTGTAGAGGCCAATAGCAATCAAACAGAAAGAGAAAACAAGTGTCTACAAAAGACATTTGTCCCCATCTAAAACAGACATGAAATTGAGGACAAAGTTTGGGTCATGAACGTTGATAGAAGCAAACTACAACCTGAGAAAGTAGGTATAGCAATCATTCTAAAGGTAAACAAAAATAGCTCTTACCTTGTGCAAGGACTCAGGAAACGCAAACAAGACAAGACCCTACACCATGATCACCTAAGACCCTGCAAAGCAAGGCAAAAACAACGCAAAACCGCCCTGCCTGCCACAGAACAACAATTAGTCCAGTATGGAGCCCGGGCTCCTGACAACCTCCCTGATGACCTACCCCCAGAGGAGGCCAACCTTCAGTTGGGGGGTGTCAAAACAGCAGGCTCGACCCGCCAGCAAGGTTCTGAGTAAGCGGGTTTGTGACCCGCAATCCAATTATCCAGTCACTTGGAGCCAGACTAGGAAGTCAATTTGAATTGCCAAATCTAACAACATGAACAAATGATGATCCCTTACGGTGGATACCTTGTTTTGGCGCTTGACTCATTACTAGGATCAAGCCACCCCCTTCACCATCCTACCGTGTGATCTACACAATCATGTTCCTCTTATCCATGACTCACATTAGCTATATAATCACTATCTCTCAATAAAGAATATTATCTAGTTTCTAAATATTTTTCCCCTTGTAACTCTGCTAAAACAGCACAGTTACAACATTTGGATCCACTTTGATTTTGTTTTTAGACTGAGTTCATGTGTTCTAAACTGAATAATATATGTTTATCTCAACAGGTTTGAAAACTACTGTACGTGAATTCCCTTAAATCTGGTTAGATAAAAATCTTTCACTTGTCATATATAGTTTGAATAAACTATAACTAACAAAGCAGTTCTTATCTTACCTTTGTTTCTCTTGTTTGGTCTTGGCTATCAATTTTCCTACCCTAAGCACAGTAGTGGGAAGAATGATAAAACTGATCCTAGTAGGTTATTACCACCCATTGTTATAAATATGGTTTCCCTGAGAATCAACTATAGAATTATTAAAGGTGAGGGTTCAAAGCCCTGAGCTCAGTCGGATGTATTACTACGACAGGATCTGGGCTGCTAAAATCACTTCTATCACTATTAAACTTATGTGGACAAGAATGCGGTAACACCATTCTACTATAAAAGATTTCTTTCTTTTTTCGATAAAGTCATCAATCCCTTCTAATCCCCTTTTCTTGTTTAATATACCTTATGCAAAAGTTTATCTGTGAGACAATAACTCAGCTTCAATTCAAGAACAAGGTTGAGGGGAAGTTTAAATGTGGTTTTAAATCACAAGAAGCACAAATCTCACTGGTAAATTAACTCTAGGGAGCAGTAAACATTAGAAAACAGTTTTAGCTAAACGAATAAATTATAACCAAGGAAGCAAACTCTAGCTGCTTTGGTTTACTATTTTCAATTACCACATCCAATGCTACTGAGTGCATCTACTAATCGGCGAGTACCCTCAATCACGTTATTCACGTCATCAAATGTGTAGCAGATTCGAAGATAGGGTGCTCCCTTATTTTCTTTTGATTTCCCGTTGTAATTATCGGTGTCAAAGAAGTCTCCAGGGACGACTACAACGTTCTTTTCAAGCAATAAATCGAATATATCCTCCATGGCAGATTGAGAAGGAAGAGTTCCCTCTTCAAGTGTTAGCATAGCTTTTGGCAAACGAGGCTTTAACCACAAAAACATGCCTCCGACTGGAGGAGTAAAATCTACTAGCGTTCCTCTGAAAGGCATAAGAATTGAGGTAATTGCATCTCTGCGATATGCAAACTCAAACCGGAGTGCAGCAATATGATGTTCAAGTTTATCATCTCCCCAGCCTTTAAGTAACAGCTGGGCTAAAATAGCCTGAGAAAACCCAGATGGCGCTTGGATGGAAACTTCGTTGATAAATTGCAACTTGTTAATAAAAGAAACTTGGGCTGTGATCCAGCCAACTCTTAGTCCGGGTGCGATAGTCTTGGCCCAGCTATCCATTCTGATTACTCTTCCGTCAACGTCAAGACTGAGAAGGCTAGGTATAAGGGTCTTATACCCAAATGCATCTATAAACTCCTGAGGATTCAAGTTTCCTTTTTCTTCCGAAGAGATAGGTTGACTGGGATTAAAAGGGGGGAGTTGAAGATAGTAGTATGGGTCATCTTCAAAAATGATCAGATTGAGTTCTTGGGCAACCTCGTAAATTTGCTTCCGTCTAGTTAAAGACATAGTGGCTCCGCTTGGATTTTGGCCGCAAGGAACCTGAAGGTATTGATATAGTTAGGACATATGTACTTTTACTGTATATATAAAGCGGCAGCAGTTATCAGGGTTGGACTGATTCCATTCCTGTGCTACTTTTTTCAACGAGCTTGGAATCAAACCTTCGTCATCAATATCAACTGAAAGCAACTGAAGACCAAAGTCAGAAAAAGTTTCAAGAGCTGTTGGATAGCACCAACGAGCAATAAGAATAGGATGGCCAGGCGAAAGGAATAATGAAAGCTTATCTTGTATAGGGAATCGGTATTTCCTGTAGTTGGGATAACATCCCAATCTTGATAACAAGGCTTATGAAGTTGTTTAGTATGAATACAGACAAACTCTCTCAAAGGCGACAGTCCCAAGCCATTCCCGTACTGTTGAGCTTGGTTAAGACCTATGGGGCAAGAAGAATCGGTCTCTTTGCTGATAATAAATTCCTTCAACTCTCCAGAAATCGGATCGCGAGCTTTGAAAGAAAGCTCTTCGATGGGGAAAGCATCGATTCTTGGAAGGCCTAAAGATACATTAAGAAAAAGATCAGTGTACAATCTATTAAAGAGGTACTGATTTTTACCACTAGCCAGAAAAATATTTTCGGGGTTATGGGTATATTTTGCTAGAGTTATGAGAGGGTTTGGCTTTCTCAAAGAAGCTTCAGATGTAAAATAAAGATCAAAATTTCTAGCTTTGTTTTGGGAGCTTATTTGTTCTGTTGGAGTCATTGTTGAGAAAAAGAGGAGTGGTTCGTGTTTTATATGAACATACTGGGATTCAAAGCCAATTGGAGACCTTGAGCCTTATTATGGCACACACTCAAATCCCATATCCAAAGTTTTGAAACCATTTCTCGTAGAACAATTAGATACTGTGATAATAGCCTAAAAAGAACGTGTCGAAGTTCAATGGATAGGAATCAAGGTAAACATAATCGTGGATTATCTATAGACAGCTAAATAATGGATTATATGTTGATAAGAGATATCACTAGATTAATGTTAATGGGCAACTTGGTGGGATAGTCACGTGATTGACGTCAAATAATTAAAATGAGTGAGAAACACATTAAAATCAGGAGAGAATGTAAGTTAAGCCAGCTTTAAAAGTTTGCATCAGGTTTTCAAGTATAATTCAATTTATAGATTCGAATTTATAATTACAGCAGTGTAAAAGATATTATATAGGCTTGCTCTAAAGTCCCATTTTTAAGGATTCAAAAGGTATTTCTTGCTCTAAGTGCCATGGGATTAGGGTTCTGGAAAGACGTTTCACAAGCCCCTGAACAATGTGATGAAGTTAACGGAGTTAACTTTTTTTAATTGAAGTTGACCGTTAAACAATGCAATACCCAGAAGTAATCCACATCATGTTCTATTCATAGAAATGATGGATTTAGTTACCTATCCAATGTGAGTTTATATTGTGACTTAAACCTTGCAGCTATGCAAATGCAAGGAACTTCACCTCAATTGCCAAGCGTGCATTTGAGCAGCTATATAAGCTCAATCAAGATTGCTTTAATAAAATGTGTTTTCATAAATCTTTTTTCTCTTATTCCCGCCTTGTCTCTTGTTGGTTGCAACTGGTGCAACTAATCAGATTATTGACGCTTCTTTGTCAAAAGCGTTACAACAATCCACTGATTGTAGATAGCTTATCAAAGGACTGTGGATTCAAAGCAGAAATTTGGGGCAGGAAGATATTCTGTCAATTATTTTTCTGATGACTGATCTTCAGTAAAATTTGATCCAACTATAATTTATATCATAATTTTTTAAAACTTAGAATAAATGAAAATTTTAAAAATAATCTATTTACTAATAAAAGCTATGCTTCACTCATACAATTATTTTTAATTCGATTTTTTTGTATTTAAAAGCCTTAATTTTAAATATTTATCTTTTTAAAGCCAATAAGAGTTAATTTCACTGCTAGAAAACAAAATGGGTCCATTAAAAGTTTCAAAGGATAATTTTTATAGGAAAGACTTTCTTTATTTTGTATTTTTGATTTTTTTATTGCTGTAAAGTAAAAAATTACATATGAAGAAAACTATAGTTGGATCAAATTTTACTGAAAATCAGTCGACAGAAAAATAATTGACAGAATATCTTCCTGCCCCAGATATTTGGTGCCAAAATGCCAAAGACTGAAATGAAACACTGTCTCAAACCCCATTGGTCCCTAAATAAAATACTACTTCTATTAGAGGAGATCAAAATTGAAGTAAGCCTAAAAAATAAATTATAAAATTGGCAACAGTTTGTTCATAAACAGAGCGCTTTATCTAGTGAGAAAGCAGTACCCAAGTGCTAAAAGCACATGTAGATATGTAAAATTATGTGCAATAAGCTAGTATAGTAAGTAAAGCCAAATATACTTTTACTGGATAATTAAAGTAACATCTACAATCCCTTGAGAAATAGAGCTTGTCTAAATCAACATGCAGATCAAAGAAGTACAAATAATCCAAGAATTATGTTATGTATGTAATAGCATATAATAAGGTACCTATCTTACTTTAATACTTTTATTTCTAGAACCTAATTTCAACAGTATGATATTTTCAGAAAATCACATTCCCAGTATTGACTTTGCTTTACCTGATTAAAATGATTAACAGCCAGAAACCAAAACCATTTTAACCCAATGGCCTGCCAAGATACCAAACTAAGAAGCCTTTTGATATATTACAATCAGGCTTAATTGATTTCAGAAGCCCTCAACAAAATAGGCCTTGACTAATAGACACAGAAGTAATTAGGAGCACTTAAGGTCATCAATTGAGTTCAAATCCTGATTGGCTACAGTAGTTTTAAAAGCTATGGCAACAACCAAAAATACCTCAGATTTAAACAAAATGATTTCAGATTTAAACAAAATCCAACTCTCAGGTTAAAATATACACTCTGTTAACAGGGTTTATTGGCGTTAATGGGCGAAATGAGTCAACACAGCAACAAAGGGCTCACGCGCAAAGCAAAACCATCCAAAATACAATCCAAAATACATTGATTCAAAAAAAATGGTGTGAGTTGACTTTTGGTGTACATATGTTTACTATGTGAATTGGTGACAAAATACACCCAAGCAAGGTGAGTCAAAACTCAATCCAAAAACAAAACACAATAGCAACTCACTATGTAAATGAAATCACTCACTCAGTGTGTGCAATGGATTGTAATCATGAATGATACCAAGGTATCTAAAATAAGACACAAGATCTGAAACATAAATTTTAAAAATATTGTATTGGGTGCTTAATTTGGCGTAAATCTGGGGAAATGGGTGGAAATTATTTCAGGTATTCTAAAATGGGTGTTGTAAACCAGAAACAACTAATTAAGAAATAAAAAATCTATAATTGGGATATTGGGTGGGAAAAACTCTAATTGAATATCCATATTCAGACAAAAGCAAAAATTAAAATTAGGGAGTAACTTAATTGAAATTTATTTAATACTTTATTAAATTCTCAAAATGGAAGGAACACAACAACAGAGAACCAATACACCCGTTGTGCGCTGCGGTTGCCCCCGCGGGTCAAAGAATAGAGTTAGTGCAACCCAAGTGCCTACTCAAGAAGGAGACGGGAGAGGAGAGTTCCATAGTGACGCTGCACTGACACAGCTGGTTCAAGGAGCATAATCTGCTAGGGTGCAGAGCATCAACTCTTGGGTCCCAAAGCTGACCCGGAAGCCCACCAAGGTCACCACTACAAAGTAAGTTAGAAACAAGGAGGTAGAACTTACTTTGTATATGTTTGACGTTGTGTACCGGCAAGAGTTGGTCCCATCAGCCATGCTGGAGAAGGTGAAGCCTGTACTTGATACTAGCTATAAGTCTTACGTCAGTGATGGCAATCAGGAAGAGGACAAGAAGCCTGAGTTCTTCAGAACTGATGAGGGACAGTTGGTGCTCAAAAAGGTTGCTGTGTTTTACACAAAGGGCCCATGCCCTGTGTTGTGCCCAATGCCAACGAATCAATCCCCACTGCTTAAAAGCCTGCTCAGAAGCGCATCCCTGACAGTAAACACATCATCCTGCTTAAGCTAATGTGTGAATTGGGCAATTACAAGGCGGCCACAGCCCTTGTTGGGGTGGATCCCAAGTACGCCAGCAAGACTTTCAACAAATTCATTGATACTGGCTGAGTCCTTGCCGCAGAGAAATCCTTGTGCGTTTCCACTATGCTCACCAAGGAGCACAAATGGGCAATCTGCCAGTGGATCACCCGGGACTGCCATCTTGAACTGGAAAATATACAGGCAATGGTTAAGTCCACTTTTGTGGTTGAGGCTTCTATTTTCTTTTACTACAATCTGCTGAAGAAGATGCACTTTTCCTGGAAAAAGCTCAGGGCATCCCTACAATTGGAATAGCCCAACCAACATTGAGACCCAGAAAACTACGCAGAGGCGTACACTGCCCTCAAAGCCAAGGGGACGGTCAAATTTTACTATATTGACAAATTGGCATTTGCCTCGTCTATGCACAATGCATATGGCTATGTCCCCAAAGGCTCCAATGACGGGATGGCTCGGCGTGCTGCAGTCTGCGCCACAGCCTGCTCAATGGTGGCTCTCCTTGGTCCAAAGGGGGTTGAGCTATACCAAATGATACTGGGCTCCCACAACAGCCGTATCTTTCTATCATTTCTCTAATTGGTCCAGGAGCACCTGAGGCGCACAAGCCCGGGCTTCATCAACATCATTGTGCTGGACAATGTTGGTCTCCATAAGGTGGCTGATATTCTTGAGGAATTCCCAATGATTGACACCAACAGTGCAGTGGGCCCCCAGCAATTGGCCACAGCAAATTTGCGCCTTCTCTTCCTCCCTACTTATTTGCCATTCCTAAATCCAATCAAGGAAGTATTTGGGTGGCACAAGCAAGTCATCAAGCAAGGAACCCCAACTGGGACCAAGGACCTCTTTAATTTACTGCAGGATAGGATCCACACCCTCCCAGCTGAGACCGTGGCCAAATTCTATGACCATGCTGATTTGTTCATCCCTGCGTGCCTAGCCAAACAGCCAATCAATTAAAGGCTTAGTGTGTCCAATTTTTTATATTCTCTAATTTAATATTCAAGATTTATTAATTATCATTTTATATTTAGATGTTTCCAAGCCCATAATCACATTCAGCAGGACAATCAATGAAGGTTAGTAATTTATTTATTTATAATCATTTTTTATTGTGTCATCTAAGGGTATCCCAAATGCTTGATACTGGATTACGCAAAGGCATTAATATCACTCTTGGCAAATAAATATAATAATCAAAAAAGTTAAATGTAATGTGTACAAATCAGAAGTAGATTTTATTGAAATATATTATTATGCTTTTATTAAGACCTTCTCTGGGATATATTCTGCAAATCTTGTTTGCTAAAATAAGAATTAGAAAATTTTATTATAAAGAAATAATATAAATTGCAATGGAATTATTTGGAAGAGAGAATTTATTAAGATTGCCTGTAGTGAGTTCTTCTGTATGTACCCACCCTGCAATGGAGGTGGCGCACAACCTCCACCACCACACAGTGGACGGTGGATACACCCTTATTAAAAAACTCCCGCCTGCTGGTGAATGGGAGTAGGGTCAGGTGCAAATGGAGAAGCAGCTTCTCTGGCGGTGCTGCAAACTCATAGATACCAGCCAGGACCAGGGCATCCTGGATGATGTGATCCACTGAGTCATATCCAGGGGGGCCTTTTCCCATCCAGGGAGAGCCTGGCCTTATCAATTCCTGAAAGGACCCTGTCAAGATCCTCCATGCTGGCGCCCATCCCAAAGTAGAATAGGAACCCCAGGTAAACCACCAGATAAAGCCTTTGCCCAGCAAAGGCTTCTGTAAACTTGCATAATTTATTGAAAACCACACTGATCTTCTTATCATACTTGGTTTTTGCAAAGGTCAGCTCCATGGCTGCAGGGACCCCCGTCTCATTGGCACTTCAGGCCAACCCAAAGTTGGCAAGGAGGATTTTTGTCTTCTTGACGGCTGTTGCGTCTGCAACAGCCAATTTTCCCACCGCGCGCCCAAAGTTGTCCAGCAGGTAAGAAATCATGTGCTTCAAGGGGTAGCAGAAGCAAGCAGCCGCATGGGCCTGGCCCATCTCTGGTACATTCTTAAATGGGAGCGTTGCCAGGACGTCCCAAACAAGCTCAAAGGAGTTTACACAGTAAACTCCACTGAAGGATACCAGGTCCAGGTGGACCAGTTAGGCATCCTTGTAGGCAGTAACCGCCCACTCAGATGCCCCCTTGCCATATGTCAGCCCGGCCAATGCCTCCCACAACATTGGAAAGGACCCGTGGATGCGGTCCTCCAGCTCCCGCAAGACAGGAGGGACAGATACAGCTGCTTGGCCACATGAGTGGCGTAGTTGGCATAGAATGTGGCAGGGACAAAGGGGACCAGGACTTGGCAGAGTTCACTGTCTATGTTCTCTAAAAAACAGGTAATTATTTACAAATTTTTATTAATTTTATTTTTTTATGTTACCTTCACGTGTTTCTTCCTTGTTGGCTGCTTCAGCAGGCTTGGCCATTCTTGGCGCAAGCAGTTGTGCGGGCAATTCTTTATCCTCTGTTCTGGCACACTTGGCAGATTTGAGATGTTCATACATCTCTGGGTTGTCAACCCAGACAGACGGCGCAGAAAGATTGTATGCCTTAAATTGCAGGCCCTCAACCACCGTCTTCTGGATGTTGAGAAGACACTTGGTGGTCTTCTCAGGGGTGTCTGGTATTTTTGTCATTAGGGCCTGTTGCAACCAAGTTTCCAGACTTACCTGCTAATGTATCTTACAATACACAGGGGGCGCTCAATGAGTTGCCCCTTCACATATCTAACGGCATGTTTTAATCTGATGGCAATATCAAATGGCAGGTACTTCATCCTAATTAGGAGCGCTACCAATTTGACTTGCTGATCCCTGCACATGTCATTCCTTGGCTTCAAACCTTACATGGAAATTTCCACCATGCCACCCCTGTGTGGCCTTGTGGCTTTCCCCATATGGTATATTAATCACAATATTCTACAATAAACAATACCTTATTCTTATTATTCTGTCCTTTTCTATTGGACTGTTGTCTTCCCCAATTCCAAATACTGAATCCTCATTGGTTCAGTTGCAACAGGCCTTTGAAGACACCTTGTCTATTTTGTCTCCGTAAAGGGCGGCAGACTTCACTTTGGCTTTGACCTTGCGGTCAATGTCTTTGATTTTGGCAATTGCCAAGTCAAGATCTTTCAAAAGCTTCTCCAATTCTCTCATTGATTTTTTACTAACCTTTTCATATGTTTTTATAGCTTTTGTCCCAATAAAATCTGTATTATTCTGATACTATTGCCTCTTTGTTTATTACTGTTTGTTTTCACATTACTCCAATATATCATTTTTACCCATTGTGTATATGCTTTAAATGCAACTCAATATGTGTTGCTTGCTATGTGTTGGCATTGTCTCCTTGATTATCATATTATTTTTGGCGCTTTGCACAGCCCCTTGTGAAAATATTAACAACAATTTGGTGATCAGCTAAATTTGAATTAGAAAACTATGTATTAACTGTTTTTAGATAAAGTTGTTACTGATCTGAATTCAAAACCTTAATGATAAACTTTAAGCCAATCAGGAGCCAAGTGATAAATTGATTGTTGTGACATAAAGGGTCAATCAATAATTCTTTGGTATATGTGTACTAATTAATATGATTGGCTGGATGTTTTGCCATTGTACACCATTGCCGCTGTGGCAAGTTGTTGATGGACTAGTGCTAAACCAGCAGATGATTGGGCACTAGTCCATTAACAACTTGCCACATTGCCAATGGCGTACAATGGTAAAACATCCAGCTAATCATATTAATTAGCGCACATGCATCAAAGAATTATTGAATGACCCTTTATGTCACAACAATCAATTTATCACTTGGCTCCTGATTGGCTTAAATTTTGTCATTAAGGTTTTGAATTCGGATCAGTAACAACTTTCTCTAAAAACAGTTAACACATAATTTTCTAATTCAAATTTAGCTGATCACCAAATTGTTGTTAATATTTTCACAAGAGGCTGTTTCTGGGTACTAAAAATAACTGTGTTCTGGATCTAGATACATGGCATAGTAAATATAAGATTTTATAGAAATAAGCTGAACATAAAGAATAAAACCAACTATAAACAAAGAGAAAATGAACAATCAAAATTCAAAAAAAATAATATAAATAGAAAATGTTTGGTGACAGGGGTTTATTGGGGCGGGGGAGAGTGATGCCTAGTAGGCAGAATGGCACGGGAAGGAAGACGTAGAGGCAGTGCTGGCCTGGGGGGTCTGGGATTGGGTGGGTTGGGCTTGCAGGTGAGGGGTATTGGTGGCGGGGGTGGAGGCAGAAGAATTTTGTATGATGGCTGCCATATAATGCTTGTTGTATTCCTCATTGGTCATTGGCTAGATGGGCTGGTAGGTGGCAGTGGCCTGAGGTGTAAGGTGCTTGTATTTCCATGATTGGTTTCCCATGTTCACATGAAAGACAATTTGGGCAAACAAGTCAGCCACCATTTGGCAACCAAAGAGAAAATTGTGGTCAAGGACCCCAAGATAGAGGTCATTGAAAGCCTGAGGGCGGCGCTCCTGTAGTGTATCTCCAATATTAAAGAAGACAACATCAGCCAGATGGATGTCTGTGTGACCGGTGGGGTAGACTGAGGCCTGATGCCCGCGTCCCTGGATGGCCTTGAGGGCAGTAGAGCTACCCTCCATCTGGTGGCTCAAGAAAACCTGGTACTTTGAATTTGAGCCATCCCAGGAGTTGAGTAATCCACCAAAGATGTGACTGTATGAGTAGCCATTGATGAAATCTGGGTTTGTTTGATAGTAGATAAAACCCTTGGGTGAAACAGCCAGAAATGCACTAATGAATATCCCCTTCTTGACCTTCTTCCTTCCTTTTTGAGTGGCAGCTCTTCCTTGCTTGCCAAAATCATCAAAAGCTATTGATAGCTTGTAATATGAGATGAACATGACATCATCAGTTAGACTAGTCAGGCATTGGACCAGGATTGATTCAATGGTGGTGTCATACGGGGAATTCTCAGCGCCATCCCATTGGTTGCCAGCAAAATTGGTAAGAACCCATATGAAAGCCACCTTCCCATACATTCAGAGCTGCACCATGCGCTCAGACACCCAAATGCCATGGTGCGCAAGTTGCTTCCAGACCTGGGTCAATGGAAGCTTGGGATTCCGCTGGAGGAGGTCAAGCATGATTGGGTATGCCTCAGATATTTGTGACTTGGGGGCCTTCTTGGGCTTCTTGGCCGTCCCAATCAGATTCCCCCTGTTTATTAGGTTGTTGAATTCCCGCATGACAGAAGCTTGGGTAATTGCAACTGGGCAGCAATCTGTTCCCAGGACAGATCTTGTAGATTCAGTGCCACAATTTCCTGAAGAATTTGGGCAGTGATGATTTGTTGCTTGGGGCGCTGGGCTGAGGGAGCTGAAGCCTGATTGGCTATAGGGGGCAGGTTGGCTGGTGGCAGGAAGTTGTTCTAAATCAAGGTTGCCATCCTGATTGGTTGGTTGGTGGGCAGCTTGTGCGGGGTGGGTACAGGAGCAGGGGCAGAGCTAGACACTATGTGACTACTGAACAAGTCAAAGCCATAGGGGTCAGTGGTCAGGTACAGGTCAGCTTCATTGTTACCCGCCTCAAAGGCTTGGGTGTAAACAGGTGCCTCCACATTCTGAGCCTTGCCTCCATTGAAGCTGGCTTGGCTGCTGCTTTGGCTGCTGGCACTGTCAAAGATATTGCTTGTAAAAACCATTATAAAAAACCTAGGATAAAATCACTAAAAGTAGAAGTTTAAAATTTTATGATTTATTTTTATTGTAATCTTGAGTCCATATTTGGAAGGTTCTTAAAACCATTTCATATAAATCTGGAGCCATGAAAATGAATAAAATGCCTCTGTTCCTAAATTGGATAGCTGTTGATTGGCTGTTAAACTGTTATTTTTCTATTTTAGGCTGCTCATACTACACATCTTGTGTGAGTTCATTTTGTTTTGTGCTTGTGTAATCTTGCTTCTAGATTGCTAAAGCTTTGTTTCATTTTAGTCCTTGTGTTGGTGCCTCATATGAATCCTGATTGGATTATAATATATCTCTGGAACAGCATCCATCCATTTCACTTGTTGCGTCAGTTCATTTTGTTTGTGGTTTGAACTACAACACTTGATGTTTGATATAATTTTGTATAATGGGCTAGTGAAATTTTGTTTTTTGGTTGACAGTTCATTTACTAACTGAAATTTTATAAATTAATTGAACCTGAATCTTGCGCAACTTGGATTTTGTTCAAATCTGAAATCATTTTGTTTAATCTGAGGTATTTTGGTTTTTGCCATAGCTTTTAAAACTACTGTACTTATTATTTAAAGAGAACTTTTTGAGGGAGCAGTAACTTGTGACCAGACAAAAAAATCCATCTTGCTTGTTCATAAAAAATACTGTGGTTCCATATGAAGATAAAAATGAGAGGAAGGATATTTTTTCTAGTGCATTCACAGGGTGCTGTTAACATTTTTCATTATTTTAAGTGTTATAAATTGTAGAGAATTTGATTTTGTAGGAGTCTCTTGTAGTTGTACAGAATGTTAAATGTTGTATAGTAGAGGTATTTAGTTAATTTTTTTACAGAACATGTCTTTAAACTCAGAAAGTAACTTCTGTAAATCTGGTAATGGTTTTTTCCAGGCAAGAATTGGAAGAGATTCAGAGCAAAGAACTTTGAAAGAACACTGATTAAAATAACTTGGCCCCTTTGAATTTTTAGGAGCTTTTTTGATGATACAGAAAGAAATGATATCATGAAAAGATTTTTACCTTTATTGAATAGGCTTTGAACCCAACACTACTTTTTCTGAGTATGATGGCAGAAGAGTTTAATTTAATGTAAGGGAAAATCTGGCATAGCCATTCTGAACCAGCAATAGTGTTGTAGCTGAAGTCATTCATGATGAAGCCAGAAAATCTTTTGTGGATGTTAATCATTCTCAAAAATAATAGTACAGTCTCATAAGTGATGAACACCCTTCTGCAATCAGCTACATGTATTGCCTTGGATTGATTGGGTACACACTCTAGTTGTTGGGAGTCTGTTTCTTGATTGACCATAATATGGTCTGCTCCAGTATCCACTAAAATCTTTTGGGCATTCTCAAGGAAGAAAAATGGATAAGTTTAGTGAGTTATTTTACTTTGTGTATGACTAGCTTTTAGAACAGGGTTGTCACTATGTACTTGGAAAATATCTAGAGCTTTGAATTTTTACATGTTGTAATTCCAGTGAGTTTTGAAAAGGAGAGATTCAGCTTGATATACAAGCAAGGTTGAAGAGTCTCTTGTGTCTAAAAACTCCAGGCTTTACTGAACTCTCACTCTATGCTGGCTAAAGCCTCCCTTTGTGTGGGCCTTTTTGCTGTTGTTCTGTTGTTATGTTGACAGAACTGGCAAAAACCTGCTTGGCTGTGAGCGCTTTTAGGAACAAGACAGTGCAGTCAAGTCATCAGTCTTTTAAAATCCTATGATGGTCTGATTGTTTTCTTCTAAAATTTCTTTGTAATAGTTTTCAATGGCTATGCACTGTCCCTGTCAGGAACCAAGGGCTCCCAACTCTGATTCATTTAAACTATAGTATAAGAGAAGTCCTTTATTTATTAATCAGACCAAGAATGATCACAATGGGGAAAAGGGGAACTAGGTTCTTTTTATACCATTTACATTGGTCTTTGATATTCTTTCAGATTATTCCTGAAGGTCCTTGTCTCTCTATCTGGGGGTCATGCTAAAAGTTTGAAACATCAGCTGACTAATTCTAGTCATATTTTTTTGGCCAGATTCAAACTTTGCGCTTTGCCTCAGTTAGTCATCCAAAAATGATTTGGATGGAATTTCCTTATCTGGGGCTTTCATTTGAGCGTAAGAACATCAAAAAACTGATCACTGGAAGCTGAGATATGGTTGGATTTGCCCGCTTACTAATTGTTGCTTGTCTTGATTTGAAATCCAATCTTGCAACCATTTTGGGACATGCTGACAGGGTTTTTGAACTCAGCTCTTTAAATTGCCATAAATTTTGATCTAGGGTACCTAGGGAGATTTTCAAGATATATTTCTGAAGGCAAGAAGTAGCTTTGTCAATCCAAGCTTTTAAAACGTAACTTCCTGTGACAAATTCAGGTCTAACCAGTCAAACTTACTGTTATCTTGCCCTTGACTCTTGTTACTGGTACCTTCCTGTGACAAAGCTTTGAGGAGCTTTGCCTCCAGGGAGGCAATTTTGTGAGACAACACTTTATTGTTATATCTCCACAAGCCATAATTTTGACACTCTTCTCCTCTCTGTTTCTCAACGCCTCAAATTCATAATTGGCTCTGTCCTTTACTTGTTGCAAAATTTCATCAAACCCTAACTGCAAGTTCCAGGAGTCCCATGCATAAACTTGGTTTCCTTGTGCCAGGGTTCCTTCTCTGGCAAAATAGTCAGAGTGTAGTTCTTCAAAAGCCGCTTTTACTTCTATCAAAGATTCCTCAGGTGCAATCTTAGAGACCTCCAGACTCACCCAAGCCTCCTGTCATGAATGCTTTTTTGAACATTCTTGACAACAATTTACCTTTGATTAAAGAGGCAGAATTGTTTCCCCCTTTATTTTCTTCTGAGTCTGCTAAAGGAATGAGTTAGTAAGTAATATCTGCTCATTTTACCTCTTGTTTTAAAGCCAGAAATGGCTTTCAAGTCACTTTTTTCAGCAACAAAATCCAAATCTGGGATAGCTTCCAACTTGGTGGATATAGATTTACCTAAAACAAATGTTAACTCTAGTTTGAACCAATTTTTACCTTTTAAACTGGTCTCTAACCAATCAATGGTCAACAACGCTGATTTGAATCATTTAGAATCTACGCCTGATGACAATGGCAGTAGTTTTTAAGTGGGTAACATTCTGTGTCTGGTTTCAGGTCCTTTGGTGGCCTCTCCTTCTGTTGTGCTGTCAAATTCACCTCCTGGCTCTCCAGTTTCTGTGAGGAAGCTCCTACTAGCCAAAGCCTTGCCAGAGAATGAAGTGTCAAGCTAAGGAAATTATAGTACCTTATTATTGAATAATGAAAAAAAAACCATAAGGAAATAAGTTACAATCCCCAGTTTTGAAGGTTCCAACTGCCAAATCTCCTTTTTATCTCCAATTGATCTCCAACTCTCCCAAACTCCTTTTCCTATATTATTTCTGCTACCGTATTATAAAAATCTGGTAGGCCCCATTTAAGTATTTGTTCAATCAATAAAGTTACATTCACCCAAGTGATTGTTTTGCTAATATTTTATTTGACTTAAACCTCTGAACTTCCAAAACCATGACATTACCCAAGACTCCTCTTAGGGAGTGTGTCAGACACCCACCTACTAGGGAGTAAACTCCCTAGGTGGTGAATGATTGCAGAGGAATTCAATCCCATGACCAGGGATCCCACAGGCAAGGAGACCATCCCTAGATGGAATAACTCTCCAAGAAGTTGGTACCTGCCTAACAGGGATTAAAACACCCCAAGAAGAAACACACGCCTAGATAACACAAAAAGAAGGTCAAAGCCAACAGACAGAAAACTTGAGGCTTGGGAACCTGGTTGGAAGAACCAAAAACCTTGGTTTCTTCCTGGATAGGTGGGTTATTTGAGAGAGGAGTTGTGGTATACCAGACGCCTGGAATCACACGGCACCAGGAGCTGTCAAGGAATTGGGACTCTGGCAATGTACCCAAATCATCTTGTGAACCTATGGAAACGCTGGTGAACACCGTTGTAATCAAGACCATCCAAAGTAACCATTTATACACAAGCAACTCCATAAGAGGAGTCTTGGGTAATTTCATGGTTTGGAAATTCAGAAGCTTAAGTCAAAATAAGAGATAAATAAACAATCACTTGGGTGAATGTAGAATTTATTGATTGAACAAGTAAAAGATAATAATTTACCATCATTATATAGCATGAATGCTAAATGATAGTCTGGAGATAAAAATAAAGGAGATCAATCACTTGAGAATGAATTTGGAAAAGTTTGGAGAAAACTGGAGATCTTAGACAGTTGAAGATTAAGCTAGAATTATTTGCATTATTGATCAAATTAAACTGACCTCAAACACATTAAAACATTAAATGCTTAATAAATTTGCCTTTCAGGCAGGAAAACACAGGAGAACCCTAATTATTCCCCAGTGTTAACTGGGGAAGGAGCACAAGGACCAACAACAGAAACAGAGGCCAACAGAGAAGTTAGAGCAAGAGCAGGATTGAATTGGTTGTCAGCGTCATCAAAGCCATTAAGAGAATCTGATGAAAGGATCATTGTAACTTCTGATTGGCTAAAATCAAGTTCAAAAGGTAACAAATTGCTCTCTATGATATTATCAATTGTTCTCTTAGGTGAAAGAGCGCCTAGAAGAGACCAAGACCCAGGTTCAAATCCCATTGCTGTTTCTACTGGTTCCAGAGGCCTATTAGAACCCTCAAATTCAGGTAAAAGTGAGCAGTTACTACTCACTAACCCAATTATTTTAGGAGACCCAATTAACCCCAAAGGAGGAAGTTTTTCTTCCACTGTACCAAGTAATGAATTGCTGTCAGGATTTTCCAAAAGAGCATTCCTGACAGAGTGGCTTGGGTATAAATGGTTACTCTGGATGGTCCTGACTACGACGGTGTTCACCAGCGTTTCTATAGGTTTGTGTGTTGATTTGGGTACAACGCCAGATTCTCAGTTTCTTGACAGCTCCTGGTGGTGTGTGATTCCGGGCGTCTGGTATATTGCAACTCCTCTCTCCAACAATCCACCTGTCCAGGAAGAAACCAAGGTTTATGGTTCCACCACCCAGGTAAACAAGCCTCAAGTGTTCTTTTCATTGGCTTTGGCCTTTTTATTGTGCTATCTAGGAGTGTACTTCTTCTTGGGGCGTTTTAATCCCCTGCTAGGCAGGTACCAACTTCTTGGAGAGTTATTTCATCTAGGGATGGTCTCCTTGCCTGTGGGATCCCTGGTCATGGGATTGAATCCTTTGGCAATCATTCACCACCTAGGGAGTTTACTCCCTAGCAGGTGGGTGCCTGACACCTCCATAAACAAGCTGGTAGGAACTTCCTTTTGTGCAGTAGCAGCCTCAACACAAAGCACTCCAAATTTTGCTTTTTCAAATAGTAATAAAGAAGACATGATAATTAAAAAGAAGTTGAGGGAAAAGCGTCAAAATTGACAATATATTTTTATTTAAAATTAGTTGTTTTTGCTTATATACCATCCAGGGCATATTCAGCTGAAAACTCCTCCAGTTCCTAAATCAACCTATGATTCATATCACATGGTCTATGACATTCAAGTCATCCAAACTTAGATCTTTACCTAAAAGATCTCCTGTAATTCTCAGCCTATGAGAATTAATCTACAATGAGAAGGAGCCACCTGACGCCATTCATCTCAATGTATCAATTCAGCATGAAGCTTCCCCAGCTCCCGGTGCCAAAACCCTGTGGATTACATATCCCAAAACTCAGCTATCAATGTTCCAACTGGGAACCAGCTGATCAAACCTGAATTCCTAGGCATCCTTGCCTCTATTTAGTTATCTTTGTATTTAATGGGGTTTCCCTCTTAAAACCCATTAAAATGCTTTGAAACTTGAACCAGGCGCCACTGCAGCGCCCAGCAATTTTCCCAGGCAGCGCCTCAGCACTTCTCAAATCAATTAGCGGCGCAGCGGCGCTTCCAACCTGATGAATTTGCTGAAGCGGCGCTTTTAACCCAAAATTTGGGGGTTTACTTTTGATTAACCTTAAACAAACTTCTTGACAAAGTCAAGGCAATTAACCAATATAATTAAAACCTCATTAGTTATATTCCCATGTATTTATTAATTAATCTTCCTAATTAATTAAATTGTTTTTGAGATACCTAGTCTCCAAGATTGATTCAGCCAATCTTGCCTTCTGTTCTTTTATTGAATATAGATACTAAGTTCTCAGGAATCTCTATCTGAAGAATTTCAGCCAAACCTATCTACATAAAACAAATAGCAAAAACAGAGCAACTTTATATCTCAGAGTATTTATTTGGTTAAATACTTAACAGTGACTGTTGTACAGTCACACTTCCCAAAGCTACTATGTCATGGCGGGCCATGACAGTCCTGCAGGTACTTGCCAACATATATGGGGGTTTATATAATTGATAATAAGTGTGAAAAGCATGTTATTAATGATGTTTATAGTTTTCAGGGTGGCTAAAAGTGCTTGTTGCCAGACAGTGAGGTACTCTGCAACACTTTCTGTATACTTGATGCTTAACAGAGGCGTTATAGTTATGATAGAGAAAAATGTTTCACTGTAGCAAAATTTGGCTGCCTTTCTGAAAGGGGCTTATGTAGCCTCAGACTTATGCTCTGTTATGTAGTGAACCAGCCAGCAGCAGTACTGATGAGGATTCTAAAGCCATGAGAACCCAAATGAGCTTGAAAACCTGACAAATGCAAAGACAGGTCTTATGAAATACAGATAACTTACAATATCAGTGCCCTCTACATCACACATGAAAGATTATAAATGGAGGTTGGGCATTCATTAAGAGAGGTCTGACAGTGGCAGAGTGGTATTAATATCTCATTGTACTAGGTGTAGTTTATTGTAGACACTGGTTAACACAAGTTGATCTTGGTAAATGATTTAGCCTTCCAGGATATCCCCATGAGGATAGATAGAAAAGAGTTTCAGTGAAGATCAGCCATAAAGCTGGTGTTCTTTCCTTTTTTGGGGAAATTTTCTTGAAGGTAGGTCATAAATTGAACCTACCACTGCTACCCCTGTTGCAAATGAACTAGTTTTAGTTCAGCATTTGAAAGGGAAATACAGCAGTTCAAATGAAAATATTGGAGATTTAAGACAAAACAATATCTTTATTGGGAAGCAGCAGTTAACATACTATAAAGAGTAGTCACAGGGCCACAAGAGGGTGGCATAATCCAAATATGGTTTGTGTTTCAAATAAGTTGTCAAGGGTGTTTGACTGGAATTGGCTTCACTCCTTATTAGGAAGAGTTGTCCTGTATTTTGGCATGTGAGGCAGAGCATGGAATGCCATTTGATATGTTATGAGGCAACTCATCGAGCACCCCCAGCGTAGTGTAAAATATGTTACCAGGAGATGTACCAAACTTGGTTGCAACAAAGGTATTACTTGAGTTAGAATATGTTTAAATACTTCAATATTTAGTCAAAGTTTGATTTTAACTTTTAAAATATTCAGGCTAAATCGATTTTTAAGTGGTCAGATTTTTAAGGATTCCAAATACCAGGAAATAAACTTGCATTGTTGATTTCAGAATAATTCCCTTGGGAGAAAACCATTTAACTTAAACTACAGGGGGTTGAGTTTCGTTTAAAATGTACATCAAAAACTAATCATTGCTTTAAGAAGCGAAAATACACTACATGATAAATTTCCATTCAGCGAAACGAACCTTGATTTCCTAGAATATCAAAATGTATGAGGTACATGTGACTAGCAGTAATTAATTGGGTTTCCTAGTAATTTTTAATAAATCAGAGAAGTAAACTTTTGCCAGGAATTTAGATATCAAAACCATCCTTCAATTACCACATCCAATGCTACTGAGTGCCTCTACCAAACGGCGAGTTCCTTCAATAACCTTGTCAAGGTCAGCAAATGTGTAACAGATTCGGAGATAAGGAGCTCCCTTTTTTTCTTTTGACTTTCCACTGTAGTTATCGGTGTCAAAGAAGACTCCAGGGACGATTACGACGTGCTTTTCGATCAACGAGTTGAATATATCTTCCATAGCAGATTGAGAAGGAAGAGTTCCCTCTTCAAGTGTTAGCATAGCTTTTGGTAGGCGAGGCTTTAGCCATAAAAACATGCCAGCTACTGGAGGAGTGAAGTCTACTATCTTCCCCCTAATGGGCATAATAATAGCCATAGTTGAATCCCTACGATATGCAAACTTAAGGCGGAGTGCAGCAATATGATGTTCAAGTTTATCATCTCCCCAGCCTTTAAGTAACAGCTGGGCTAAAATAGCTTGAGAGAACCCAGATGGCATTTGGATGGAAACTTCATTGATAAATTGCAACTTGTTAATAAAAGAAACTTGGGCTGTGATCCAGCCAACTCTTAGTCCGGGTGCGATAGTCTTGGCCCAGCTATCCATTCTGATTACTCTTCCGTCAACGTCAAGACTGAGAAGGCTAGGTATAAGGGTCTTATACCCAAATGCATCTATAAACTCCTGAGGATTCAAGTTTCCCTTTTCTTCCGAAGTGATAGGTTGACTGGGATTAAAAGGAGGTAGTTGAAGATAGTAGTATGGGTCATCTTCAAAAATGATCAGATTGAGTTCTTGGGCAACCTCGTAAATTTGCTTCCGTCTAGTTAAAGACATAGTGGCTCCGCTTGGATTTTGGCCGCAAGGAACCTGAAGACATTAATATAGTTAGGACATATGTACTTTTACTGTATACATAAAGCGGCAGCAGTTATCAGGGTTAGTCTGATTCCATTCCTGTGCTACTTTTTTCAACGAGCTTGGAATCAATCCTTCTTCATCAATATCAACTGAAAGCAGGTCTAGGCCGAAAGCCGAGAACGTTTCAAGAGCTGTTGGATAGCACCAACGAGCAACTAGAATAGGGTACCCCGGAGAAAGAAAAAGCGAAAGCATCTTATACAGAGAATCTGTATTTCCTGCTGTTGGAATAACGTCCCAATCTCCGTAGCAAGGCTTATGAAGCTGTTTGGTATGATGACGAAAAAAATCTCTTATGGGCGTAATTCCTAAGCCATTCCCATACTGTTGAGCTTGGTTAAGACCTATAGGACAAGAAGAATCGGGCTCTTTGCTGATATTGAATTCCTTCAGCTCTCCAGAAATTGGATCGCGAGCTTTGAATGAGAGCTCTTCAATGGGGAAAGCATCGATTCTCGGAAGACCTAAAATATAATAAGAAAAAACCCAGAAAATAAGCCTTAAAAAGTTGTGGGTCTTTACCACTAGCCAAATAAATATTATCGGGGTTCTGCTTGTATTTCAATAGAGTTTTTAGGGGGCTCGGCTTCCGTAAGGAAGCTTCAGTTGTTAAAAAGGAGTTGAAATCCTTGGCTTTAATATGAGAGTTACTTTTCTTTGCAGAGGTCATAATCAATCAATAACTTTTGAATTAATTTCGAAAAGATGCTTAACTATATATCCTGAAAGGAAAAGAGGGAAATGTATATATAAGAATTTATAGGTGCCTTAAGCTTTTGATAAAGCCTTGTTTGATATTTACGGTATATATTATTTATTGGAACTTTGTTGAAACTCTGCGAATATTGGCTAGCGCCACTGTGGATTTCAGAGTGCTTTCCACGTCACCCCGACTCAACACGATCTCTCTTATTTATGAACATTTCTAGGGCTGCTTCGGCCAAGCCCGAGCAGCCACGGCCAGTTTCTGGCTTTGGGAATTTCTATTCAAAAGATTATTTTTTATTCAAATATATATAAAATATTACATTTCGGCAATAGCGGCCTACAGCCGGAAGCTAGCCGGGCTGAGCCAGAGCATCCCTACATTTCCCAAGGATAGCAAAATGTTGGGTTTTTCTTCTTCAATGGAAAATTTTTGTGGGCTTGGGCTTTCTTGAATTAGGTTGAAAATAGGTGATTTAGACTTGGAATGTTGTAGTACAAGACTGTAAATATACAATATTTGAATCAAACAGAGGAAAGAGACACATGAACCAATGAGACAGCAGCACCTGTCTCTGTGGAAGCTCCCTACAGCCAGCCAGCTTAAAATAAAACTGAATATTAGAAGAGAAAGATTGTTTATTGGAATCGAGAGGACAGAGAATTTAAACCAAGCCATAAAGCTTTTTCAAGCTTTTGGCAGATTTGAATATTCAAGATTTGGTGCAGATTCAAATCTGGCATCACAATGTATAAAAAAAGAGTGGCTTGGATTAGCTTACTGCTGTGATAATTTGAACATGGATGATTATTTTGGGGGTACACTCTAATAAATTAAAGTTATGGAAATCAAAAATGGCCAAATCAAAAAATGAAAAGTCAGATTCACATCCAAATTGAATTAAAAACAGAGATGTGAAAATTAAAAACATCCAAATCAAAAACAACAAAAGGAAAAAATGTTGTACCCGAGATTACCTCCCCGCTTGCTAATGTATCTCACAATAAACAGGGGGCACCCATAGAGGTGCCCCATAACGTATCTAAAAGCATGGAGTCACCTGTGGCTACTGTTAAATTACGGGTAGTATCTCCTAAATAGAAGAGCTGCCAATTTGATATGCTGATCCCTTGCTTAAGATATTTGTAACACAAACCTTATTCAGACCCTGTCACAATACCAATCCCTGGTGGTCTTTTGGCTTCCTGGTATAGTACATTAATTGTGCTATTCCCAAATAAACATCATCTTATTCCTATTATTGTCCTTTCTATTGGACTGTTGTCTTCCCCAATCTAAATACTGAACTGTAACTGGGTCAGTTGCAACAAAAATAAAAACATAATATCAACCATATAAAATGAAATTTATAACTAATTATTGTTTAAGTCCTAATAAAGCACATAACTGCATTAATTTTATGATAAAAGATAGTATATAAATTTCTTTTAAGTATGTATTTTGGATTTAGAACCTGTTAGGAAAAATTTGGGGTTATCAAATCCAATAACCAAATTTCAAATTGTAAGCAAAGTGAATTTGTAAATATTTTTTCTGGTTATCTTAAAAAATCAAAGGATCCAGCATAGATCCACACCTATTCTTTTGATATTCACTAGCATTCTTGAAATTGCCCAATTTCATTCTATAAAAGTTGAGTTCTAAATTCATAATATTCATCAAATTAGACATACTTGACAATAAAATTGACAAAAATATACACTGCTATTAGTGAGTTTATTTTTTATTAAAATATTATTATGCTATCCAGGATATATGTCAGGATTTTGGAATATTGACTAATTAACAGATCAATCAATATTTGTAAGGTGCAGTCATGTGGCCTTAGAATAGTTCCAACAAAAAAATCAGGCAACCAGGTCAAAAGATCAATGATTAATGACCAAATCACATCATGGCATTAACAAAATCCATGTTCCTAATTAATGAATGAAACATGCTGATATTTCATAATTAAGAAGTCCACTTCAACTGGCACTCAAATATATATCTAATAATAATTACTACTCAAAAACTAAACTATGTCCCAGAACAGGAGGGCTGTCATATGGACCATGGCCTGCATTACATCTACAAAAGTCTATCATAAATTGGGCCACCAGAAAAACACTCTTAGATAAAAGGACCCAATCCTATTGTATTAGGGTAGCTCTGATTGAGTGAAACAATCACCTCCACCAACTAGTAGCTTTTCACTGAATAGCTAGCCCTGAGTAGTGGCCCAGGTAGACAACTTATTCTGCTTAGTTACAGGACTCAGCTGTACGGCATGTCTATCACAAAAATTGATGCTGTAGAAAATTTCAAGCAAGATTCCTTTCAAAATCCACCCAGAAAAAGTTGGGACCCCTGCTGTGTTTCCCTAATGCTACCAGGATGTAATAATAGCCAGAAATAATGTGGGTGGACCACCTTAAAGCCAGTCCATTATAATAAAAGACTGATGATTTCATACTGACTTGATGATTAATGCAAGCTCTATTTCTGTAATTTTATCCTCTCATATGCTTTATTAGTAGTGCAAAAAATATTTCTATCTTCATAAAGTAATCATTATATTAGTTTATATTAGAAAATACAACTATGAACCTTAATCCATAGATGAGAATAAATATGCCATTGCCTCCAGGACATAAGCTCTGTCAGACTTGTTACTTCTGATGAGTACAAAACTTTTTTCTAGGCTGCAGGTTACACTAAATTCACAGGGTTTTCTGTAATTTTCTAATGTTAGAATACTTAGGGTATCATTTTGGTGGATGATAAAATACCACAGTCTGTGGATTTCTGTCAATATAATTCTGGAAAGTATATAAAACAAATTAAAGAAAAATCTTTAAAAAAGAGAATGGTAATTTATTTGATATAGAAAAAGGGTGTTATATCATATGATGATAAGTTTCATAGTGCCTATGTAAATCATAGGGCTTGGGCCAATTATTTTACTCTTATTATCTAAATATTTATTTCAGGTAATGTATGGCACTGGTATTGTTATTTACTTGATGATTGAGTTATTTTTTAGAAAACAATTATCCAAAAGGAAGTAATCAAAGATGTTGTGATATCTTCCCCTGGGATTGTAACAAATGATATTTTGCTTCTTGCATTAAAGCATGGTAAAGTCAATAATTGAGCCTGGACCCCTCACTCTGTGTCCCGCCAGCCCAGAGGACCAGGAACTGTCAGAATAATTCCTGACATAGAAGCTAGCAAAGGACCACAAGTAACTTTGATTCTCATATGGGAAGTAAAATGGAACACTGCAACTATTAGTCCACAATACCAGCAGCATTTTCTTTTAATATTATAATTTTTTATTTTGGGAAAATCAGAGGAAAAAACAAAAATTAAAAGGAACCACATTTTATTAAATATGATCATGGTGTCAGGAAATAATGATCTATCAGAGTTACTAATCCATATTCCCATCACTAAAGCTATGGGCTAACAATAGATGGGCCACAGCCAGATGCAAGACCTCTATTCTGGAGTATGGAGAAACTATATCAAGACTGTTATAGTTTACAATCCAGAAGACACCTGAGACATTCTGGGTCTCAGGTCATGGATCAATCCAGAAGCTTCTATAATTAGATGCTAGGTATTCTGGATCCTGAAATAGACACAAACCTGCCCTATGGAAAAAACAGGAAATTACAAACATCCTGTTTCACCAAGAAATGAGACAGAAAACGCTCGTGCAAGTTTTGTGCATTAGACTGAGCACAAGATGGGACCCCACCCTATGAGTGTCAACTTAGTTGGTCTTAACTAAGTCAAGGGATATCCAGGCTGAAGAAGAAAAATTAGCAGCCTAGGATATTACCTCATTCCAAAACCTTATTCAGGTTTGGAATCCAACTCTGGGGGGTGAAACTAGTAGCTTGGGGATGATAAGCTAGCTAGTAAGAGTTATCTGCAGCTAGACGCTAGTCTGGCTGCTATCTTTACACTATAAAAAGCCCTTCCAAGATCACTTGGAAGGCAGACAATTAATAACCATCAACATTACTACTAAACCAAATAGTAGTAGTGTTAAGTACAATAAGAGCATATTATTGATACTTCCAGAATCCTGCCAAACCACCACAGCCAGTGTCACGTCCCAAAGACCACAGGACTCTCCCTTTACTTGGCTCCAGTAACAACAGAACTCCGCCAGTTGCTGCACTTATACACACCAATTGGAAGCACATATGTCCTCATACAGATATTCCAATCTCAGCATGCATAATACCTTTAATAAAAACAACAACTCTTCTTCTTCAAGAACACAAAATCTTGACACATGATATAGCTGCCCAAAAGCCAGCCTCCCACCAAGCTTGCCAGCCAGCTCACAGTCATTCTGCCACTATCCAACCAACTTCCACTATCTTCAGAGATCCAGTCAATCACAGCCAGGCCCCAGATGAGCCAATCAAGGCAGGGGCCCCAGGCTAAAACCCCAATGGGCAAGGAGGAAACCCATGATCAATCAAAAAATGGGGGGATCATACAGGTCCCAATCCAGATCAAAACTTCCCAAGAACAGTTAATTTAGACTTGGTGTTGTATTTCTGCGTAGAGTTGGTAGTTGCTTTCACTTAACTTGAAATATGATCCTTCTATTACTAAAGATTAGGTCAAGATAAGTATCTAGCCTAATGTGTATAATAAAGTTAAAGTATGTAAATTCAATCTTTATTTAATCAATCAAGGAGAGAGTTATATAGAAACAGAAGAGATTAACAAGAGGCACAGAACACCAGGATCCTCTGGTTACAGCCTTGTTTCCTCTATCCTTAGCCCACTATTAAACTAACAATTGGCTGATCATTAGTTAATATGAACTCAGGATACAACTTAGTTGATCATTTGACCTTGTTATCATCCAGAGAGAGTACCATTGTTCTGTTATACCCCAAGCTTAATGGATCAAATGCATGAGTATAGTGACGGCTAGTTTACAACCAATCACTTCACAACATTTCCCCCCACTAAACTAGAAGTTACTGTAAAAGTCTTTTAACTTTATCCAGTATAGTAAACTGTCCAAAAAAGAACATGAAGCCAGTTTTGCGCTATACCAATGTTCCAGCACAGAGAGTCAACCGAGCTCAAAAGAGAATACCTGATATTCTGGTTGTAACTGCGCACAAGTACTCACCTGTTCTAGCCTCAGAAGGAACAGAATTCACCAAGATGCTAGGCGGCAAGATTGATGCAGCTTTCTGTAGTTCTTCCAGTACTGTCTCTTATAAACCAATTACCTTTTTAAGAAATTCAGAAACACAAAACTCCAGTATTCCTACATCCAACCAGCTTTCAACAATTGCAAAGAAGAGAAGTCATAGTAACAAGAGTAAGACTACTTCCACCACTCCAACTGATAAGACTGATGAACCTACACCAAACTTAGTCAATATTCTCAAACTCTGAACAAAAGTGAGGTGGGTATTACCCCCATGGCGGTCCAAGAAGACAGTCAAGGTTCTTATATCAAACTGTCATCCAATCTTCATTGGGAGAAGTTTTTCATCCTACACTTCTGTGGACATGTGGTTATGTGGTCTACTCTTATGCTAGCCCTGAAAAATCCTTACTTATCTCCACAAAGAGGCTTGAAGTAGGGAATAACATTTATTGGCGTATACCTTGGTTGAAACTTGTAAGGTATGCCCAGTTATGCCTACAGGACTTCTCCTTTGATGGGATATACTTGACAGACAATCAGATCTATTGTGCGATCAAATTTCTTGAACTGGTCTTTTTGGCATGGTCTGATCCTTGGTCTTCTGTTGTCCTGGTGCCCTTGTGGCATGGTTCAGATAGACATAGATATTGTTTGCAAAGGGCAATGGGTACTGCGCTAGAGCTCCTTAGCTATAGTTGTTCAGGAAGTAGACAATCCATGACATTGGTTGGAAATTTGGTGCTTAGTGGCTCCAAAGTTGTGTATCACCAAAGGCTTCACCACATGCCCAAATATATTGAATGGCTGTTGGGAGTCATGTACTCAGTAGGAGGCAAAACACCTGAGGAATATGCCCAGCATGAAAGACTTCTCTGGGAGTGCATGTTGCTTGGACTTGCTTTTCCTTATTCAATTGGCGTTAACTGTGTCAATTTCCTTCCTGTCAACAATTCTCCTTTCCTTCCATTTGCATTCCGTTGGTTACCTAGTGTCTGGCTCACCTACGCAGCCATTGCCAAAGTCCTCATCCAGTTGTGCCTGGGGCTAGAGGCAGCAGTATCTCAATAAAGAACCTTTTGCTTAACCCTAATAATTCTTTTTTACTATAAGCTTTATCTCTTCTTGATGCAAAAAGGATAACAACCCATGGACTATTTTCATTAGGTTTTTCTTTTTCCAAATTGTTATCCATAAAGGGATTTATGCTCAATCACTTGGAGCCTTGCACATGTACTGCACATGGACTCAAGTGATCAGTTGGCCAGTTTCCAGATCCTTGAGGGTATAACTATCTACTCCCACTTTCTGGACTACCTTGACTGGACCTTGCCATAGTGAGGTAAGTTTACTTTTGCAACCGTACCCTCAGTTGCTGTAGAAGTATACCAAGATTCCTATTTTGTATGCAGGAAGGGCAGGTCAGGTTTCTACTGCACGATCCATATCTTTCTCCTTTGTTGCTAAGTTGGTAGAGTACACCTCAGACTGTAACTTGATTAGGGTCTGTGCTAGTCTCTTCAAATAATCAATGGGGGTAAGAGGATTGTTAGTTTTAACTAAACTATAGAGGTGTGGCAGGAGGCTTGGCTATTGACCATAAAGAAGCTGGAAGGGACTTTTTCTGGTAGCCCTGTGGAATCCTATGTTGTACACAAAGGTAGCTGCCGGAAGATATGTATCACATTCCGTTTCATGCTGGTGACTAAGCTTCCTTAAGATCTGTACCAGGCTTCCATTTGTCCTTTCTACCATTCCATTTGTTTGGGGATGGTATGGTGTTGACAGAGTGCCACAGATGCCCATAAGTTTGTTCAGTCTGGGTATCATGTATCCCATGAAGTTGGTCCCATTATCCGTTAGCAATGTCTGGGGGCAGCCATGTTTGTAGAGTATGTTCTCCAAAATGAACTTGGCTGTGGTCAGCGCCAACTGATTAGGAATTGCTTTTGTTTCTACCCATTTTGTAAGCTGATCCACTGCTACAATAATGAGCTTGTTCTTGCTAGTGGTCAGTGGAAGGGAGCCTACTACATCTATAGCAATGGTATGGAACGCAAAGCCAGGTCAAATTAGCCAGCGCTGATAGCGCAAGACCTTTGGTTGCTTGATTGTACAGTCATGACAAGCAGCCAGGGTTTCTGCTACATCTGAATGCATACCTTCCCAGTAGCAATGCTGATGTAAGAGGTTAAGGGTTTCATGGATACCACCATGACCCACAGTGCAATGTGCTGATACTATTGCATCTGTATGTAGAGATGGACAAATGTATGGTAGCCACTTCCCTTTGTACAACTTAAAAAGTTGATTATCCTTGACACGGGTGTCCACCACAAGGGACTTCAGAATTTTCTGAATCTCAAGCAGCTCTGTGACAGATCCAGGCCTAACTAGTCCATCCTGCCATTATACTGCCTTTGAATCTTATTTATGTTACCTTCCTGGGACAAAGCTTTGAGGAGCTTTGCCTCCATGGAGGCAATTTTATTGGATAACACTTTATTGCCATCCCGCCAACAAGCCATGAGTTCAACGCTTTTTTCCTCTTGTGCTCTCAACGCCTCAATTTCACGATTCACCATCTCTTTTAATTATTGCAAGATTTCATCCCATCCTACCAATAAGTTCCAAGAATCCCAAGCATAAATTTGGTTCCCTTGGGCGGGAGTCCCTTCCTTGGCAAAGTAATTGGAATACAGCTCTTCAAACGCAGCCTTTACTTCTACTAAAGATTTGGCAGGAACAGTCTTAGTGACCTCCAGGCTGGTCCAAGCTTCTTCCAATGTACTTGCAGGAACCTTCTTTCCTGCTGCAGAGGTTTCCACACAGAGGACCCCAAACTTGGCCCTCTCAAATTTTAACAAAGAAGGCATGATAATTAAAAAATAGGCAAGGGGAAAGCGTCAAAATCAACAATGAATATATATTTTATTAATGTTTAACTGATTTTGATTATATACCATTTGGGGCATACACAGCTGAAAGCCCCTCTGGTTCCTGAATCAACCAATGATTTGCATCACATGGTCTATGACATTCAAGTCATCCAACATAGATCTTTACCTAAAAGATCACCAACAATTCTCAACCTATGAGAATTAACCTACAATGAGATGGAGCCAGCTGACGCCTGTCATCTCAATGCACCAATTTGGCATGGAGCTTGACCAGCTCCCAGTGCCAAAACCCTGTGGATTGCACATCCCAAACTCAGCTATCAGTGTTCCAACTGGGAACAAGCCAATCAAACCTGAGTTTCTAGGCATCCTTGCCTTTATTTAGTTATCTTTGCATCTAATGGGTTTTCATCTTAAAACCCATTAAATGCTTTAAAACTCACCCCAGGCGCCTTGGCGTTTTAAAAATCACTTAGGCAGCGCAGCAGCATCTCTAACCTAATGAATTTGCAAACACAGCACTTTTAACCCTAATTCCGGGGGTTTTCCCATAGTTAACCTTAACCAAACTTCTTGACACAGTCAAGGCAATTTTAATATAATTAAATCCTCATTAATTATGTCCTGTATTTATTAATTAATCTTCCCAATTAACTAACCCGTTTTGAGACACCTAGTCTCCAAGATTGATTCAGACAATCTTGCCTCAATTCTTTTAGTCAGCCTAACCTAAATAAACATCCATATTATGTTCTTTTATTAAACATAGATATCCAGTTTCTAGGAACCTTTCCCTCAAGAATTCCAAACAAACCTATCTATATGTAATAAACAGCAAAAACAGAACATCTTTTATATTTCAGAGCATTTATTTGGCTAAATACTCAGCAGTGACTGTAGTACAGTCACAGGCTCCTCCCCCCACATAGAAGGTTTCAGCATCAGTTTGTCGTAAATTTTGTCTGCTGCTGAGGAGACCAAAGCTATGGTAGGAAGATGTGAAAGACAGTCTTCATTCTGGTGCATGACTCCTGCGTAATGGATTATATCATAGTCATAGGCTTGTAGCTTAATAGCCCTTTGTGCCAGTTGTCCTTCCAGATCCTTCAGGGGTTTCAACCATTTAAGAGAGGCATGATCAGTTACCACCATAAAGTGTACTCTGTGGAGGTACACTCTAAATTGTTGGCAGGTATAGATGACTGCTAGGCATTCCCTCTCTGTGACCGTATAATTTCTTTTGTGACTATTGAGTGTGCGGGAACAATACCCAATAGGATGGTCTTGGTCATCATTGTCTAGCTGAGAAAGAACAGCGCCAATTGCTGTCAAACTGGCGTCTGTGTGTACAATGAAAGGGCGCTCAAAGTTAGGATAGGAGAGTACTGGCTCTGTCACTAGGGTGGCCTTCAAGTCCTCAAAGGCCTTCTGGCATCCATCTGTCCATGACAATTCAACGTTGTTTTTCAACAAGTGAAATAATGGTCCTTCTAGGCCAGCAAAGTTTGGTATAAAGCGTCTATAATAGCCAATCATCCCTAAAAATACCTGAACATCTCTTTTGTTGAAGGCGTTTGCATGTGTGTGATAGCTTCAACCTTGGAAGGAACAGGCCGCAAGCCATCCTTACTGATAATATAACCAAGGAATTCCAGATGTTCCTTAAAGAAGTTACACTTCCTTGGTTTTAACTTGAGGTTGGCAGCAATCAGATGCTGAAATACTGCCTCCAAGTGGTCCAAATGCTGACCAAAGGGCCAGGAAAAGATGTTAATTTTGTCAAGATAAACCAGAACACAAGTCAACTTGAGGTCCCCCATCACAGAGTCCATGGCCCTTTGGAAAGTTGTGGGAGCATTTGCAAGTCCTTGTGGCATCCTGGTAGGTTGAAAAAGGCCTTGCTCTGTAATAATGGCACACTTTTCCTGGTCTGCCTCTGGAAGGTCAATCTGCCAGTATCTGCTGATCAGATCCATTGCACTGAAGTATTTTGCACTACCCAGCTTATCCAGTGTGTCATCAATGCAGGGCAATGGATAAGAGTCCTTTTTTGTAACGGAGTTCAGTATATGGTAGTCCATTACTACGCGGTTTGACCTATCCTTTTTCTTTCCAATTAACAATGGGGAAGACCATGGGCTTTTGCTGGGTACCAAAAGGCCAGATGCAAGTAACTTCTGTAGTTCTTTGTTGACAATGGCTTGTGTCAAGGGTCTGAATGTACAAGTATTCTGGCTACCGCCAACTCACTTAACCTCCAGTCATTGCCCAATTTGGTGCCTTTCCAATATACTATTTGACATACCAGAAATGACAACAAACCAATATCACATGACTGTCCAGGTATCCAGCAAATCAAACCAATCCAGCACATGATCAGCCCCTGAATTTGATCTGACTATATCCCTGCCACAGCTAAAGCTATATAAGCCTAAAGTATTATCCAATAAAAGATACTTCTTCTCTTCCTCATTTTATAATTGAAGCTTCCCCCAAAGGCGCTCCTTATCACTGGTAGCACTACAGTTTTGGACCACGCCAATGAAAGAAAGAATGACTTACCAAAACCCGCCCACCTTTGCTCACGTTCTCAACCAGGCCACATCCCAGGATACCTGGAAGACGTACTTCCGCGCCAACAACATTGATGAAGATATTCCTAGTGGATGCACCGTATTTGATGGTCTGGTCATGCCCAAAGCATACACCAAAATAATTCAATACAGTTGCTCTCTACAACCACAAACAAACACACAACTGCCTACCACAGGCAAAGTAACCAACACCAAGTACATTGATATCAACAAGTTCTTTGGCAAAAACAAAGAAAATGTCATCAACTGGCTAGGCCACTCAGCTGCAAAACTCCGCGCCAGCCGCATTCCCCACAAAAAATGGGTCCAAGAAGCCAGCAAGCGCCTATACAAGGCCGCAGCTAATTGGTTTGCAACCTGGGTTGGCTCACAAACTGACAACCAGCTTGACAACTGGGAAGAGTTCAAAGCCAACATCACCCACAATTTCTGTGTCACTGAATCTCTCCAAGACATTGCAATACAGCTCAGTGATCTTCCTCAGAAGACCACTATCACAGCTTACGCCAATGAATTCAAAGAAATACACTGTAAAATTCAAAACCCTGCACAAGCCAACAACGTGCACACTAGAGCTTCATTCATCAATAGAATGAAACCTTCTGTTGCTGCCCTCATCTGCCCAGAGGCTAACACCTCTATGCCCGCGCTCATTGCTGAAGCCAAACATGCTGAAAAACGCGCCAACATGGAATATGCTGCACGCAACGGCATCTGCTCCTCAAACAGCAATGGCAGAGAAAACGCCAATGGCAGAGAAAACGCCAATGGCAATAAACGCCAAAATACCAACCATAGCAACTGCAACTCCAATTGCAACAATGGCAATCATAGCCAAAGCGCAAACTTCTCCCGTCCCAAGAAAGAGGACACCACCAAAGTTAATAACGCTGAAGTAGCAACCTGCTACAAATCTAACCCCACATTATCTGACCTCAAAGGTCTCAAAACAGAGGAACAAGGAAAAGAGGAGGAGGAACAGGATTAAGTGTCTCTGTCTCCCCCAAACACAACAAGAAGAAATACCAAGGCACAAACTTTGCTGCTTGCATCCCACATGTCCCGCAATCCTCCATTTTTATGAACATAAAAATTAAAGATTGCTCACAACTTCTTGTCTACCCATGCACTTACAAATCTCATACACATAAAATTTTATTTGACTCTGGTGCACAACACACTATGGTTAGAAAACCTTTTGTAACCAAGTGCAAATACCAGTTGTTAAATCCAACTTCAAATATGCCAGAATGGCAGACAAGTCAAAAGTCCTACTCAAAGGCAAAACACGCCCTTCAAAATTGACCTCCAAGGCATAAAAACGTCTATCAAAGGACTTGTCATGAACAATATAAACTACAACATTGTAGCAGGCATGGACTGGTTCACCCAAGTGAACCCCAGTGTTTGTTGGAAAACAAAAACCATGACCATCAAATGCAACATAGTCAACTTAAACATCCTCAAAGAACCCAATGACCTCATTCTAAGAGACACAGTATTTGTCCAGGTCATAAATCAAGATGACTCTGAACATATAACCAAAGACAGTACCCTCCACATAATGAGGTACTCTGAATTTAATAATATACAAACACAAAAGATCCAATGCCCAGAACTTGCGGCACTTCTAAATGAATACACTCATGTATTCAAGGAAGAACTCACAGAGTTACCCCCCCCCCCAAACAAGAGGTCAAACATGGAATCAACTTATGCAAAGCCATGCCCAAACCTGCACCCCTATACAGACTCTCTTCCATTGAGAACCAAACACTTAAAGCCCACATCAAGGACAACCTAGCCAAAGGATTCATTTGTCCGTCTGAATCCCTGTGGGGGCAGCAGTTTTCTTTGTAAAGAAGAAAGAAGGATCTCTTTGATTAGTTACTGACTACAGAGTACTAAACAAAATTACAGTAAAGAATAAATACCTACTTCCCCTCATAGAGGATCTATTTGCAAGACTCTCCAGAGCAAAAAATTTCTCAAAAATTGACCTCACATCTGGTTATAACCAAGTTGAAGTCAAAGAGAAAGACATACCAAAGACTGTGTTCTGCACGCAATTTGGATTGTTTGAATGTAAAGTAATGAATTTTGGGATGACAAACGCCCCAGCGACATTTTTCACCATGATAAACCAGGCGCTAAATGGACTCTCAAACACATTATGTTACCTCAACAACATCATCATATTTTCAAAAACAAAAGAGGAACACCTCACGCATGTCTGCAAGACATTCAATCAACTCGCAAAGCACAAGCTATACGCTAAACCTAGTAAGTGCCAACTTATGGAAAAGGAACTCCTGTTCTTGGGCCACATTGTCTCTGACGGTGGCATCAAAGCAGACCCAGATAAAATAAAATCCATAAGTAACATGTAACGCCCCACCTCTGTGAAACAAGTTAAATGCTTTCTTGGTATGGTAGCTTACCTAAGGAAATACATCAAAGACTGCGGAAAGCTCACCACACCAATTAATGATCTAACCAAAGGTAATGCCAAAAAGAAATTCATCTGGGCTCCAGAATGCGACAAGAATTTCCAACTATTAAAGCAAACTTTGATTGAAGCTCCAATCTTGCAATACCCTAACAACAACAGGTGCTACAAGCTTGAGTCAGACACAAGTGACACCGCCATTGGCGCAGTCCTACGCATCTGCCAGCCAGGGCAGCAAGACTTTGTGCCAGTATGTTACAAAAGCAGAAAACTAACAAACACTGAGCAAAGGTACCTAATACACAATAAAGAATTGCTAGCAATATATCACACATGCTAGAAATGGAGATGTCACCTCAAAAGACACTTAAATGTCCAAGTGCTAACTGACCACAAATTCTTAATCTATTTCAAAACTCAGAATGCAATTGCATAGCGCCAAGCCAAATGGATGTCATTGCTGGAACAGCTTAACCTGGACATCTAATACAAAAAGAGGGCAGATCTGGTCACAACCAATGCTCTCTCTAGGCTATGCCAGCCAAGAGAGGATCACCCTGACCACCTGGACCCTGAATGGCCCAACCTATACAACACTGAGTAAAAGACAAAAGTAAAAGATCCCTCCACACACCAACTAACCCATGATACGCTAGTAAGGAATGAAAAACATTTCCACATATCAAACAGCACAGTATACTGAATCATCAAGGATAAACATTCCATACATTCCACTTGCACAAAGAGTTAACACTATATTAAGACACCACTGTCTGCTAGGACACACAAAGGCTAATAACCTATATCTCACACTAAAAGAGATTGTATGGTGGCCCAACCTGAAACAAGACATAATTGATGTTCTGAAGAAGTGCACAGTGTGTGAAAAATATGCTAGCACCAAGGCGCCACAGCCAACAGTCAACCCAGTACCTGACCCTAAACCCTTCAAGGTTTGGGGACTGGACGTAGTGGGAACCTTCCCAGAAACCAAGACAAATCAACATTTCCTAATTGTAGCCATCAACTTTGCCACATGTTGGCCCATCTGCTGGGCAACAAAAGATCACAAGGCAGAAACAATAAATCAATTCATCAATAAAGCAATCATAGCGGACTATGGCACTCCAGACTACATCATAAAAGATGAAGCAAAAGAGATAACAGGCCACGTAGTAAACAACAATCTAAAGACACATGGCCACTCTATGTGAAACATGCATTGCTAGTATCCTGGGTTTGTACCAATCAAGGAACAGGCTACTCACCATTTGAACTAATATACAGTTACAAGCCAGAAATAGTCACACACAATAACCAACCATATGTGAAGATCCCCCTGGGGAAACCTCCCACAGTAGAACAGAAACCAGCTCTACAACACATTTGCCTCAAAGCCAAACTAGAAGAAATAAAGAGACTCAAAACTCAAAAGGTAACCTCAACCAAGGATCCACTCCCCATCAACTCCCCTGTCTGGGTCCTAGCTGGGAACAGAAAGAAGCTGTACTCAGTACACAGAGGACCTGGAAGAATCATCAGATATCAACCAGAAAGGAACACTTACCTGGTTAAGTTCCAGGGTGCCAAAGAGCCCATCACCAAAAAGTATCACAGATCTTGCCTCCAACCCAGCAAAGGAGAACACTTGACCCAGTTGATGCCCACTAGTAAACAACTCCAGGAACATCAGGTGGCAGCCGTCAAGACAAAGCCCCCTCCTGATGTACCTGAGTAACCCCTTAAGGGAGGTGTGTGTTGAGGGTCTGGATTTATAAGTATTCTGGCTACCGTCATCATACCTAATATCAAGTCATTGCCTGATTTAGTGCCTTTCCAATATACCATTTGACATACCAGAAATGGCAACAAACTAATATCACATGAATGTCCAGGTATCCAGCAACTTGAACCCATCCAGCACATAATCAGCCACTGAATTTGATCTGACTATATCCCCACCACAGCTAAAGCTATATAAGCCTAAAGTATTATCCAATAAAAGATACTTCTTCTCTTCCTCATTTTATAATTGAAGCTTCCCCAAAAGGCGCGCCTTATCACTTAGTTGGCCAGACTGCGCCTTATTGGTCTAGAGTGTATAGGGGCAGTGCCTTGCATATCCAAAACATGTTCAACTCCCAGAGCTTTCCCTAGGTCTTGATCATCCTCTGCAAAGATGTCCTTGTATTTCTCAAAGAGTCAAATAGCTTGGTCCTTCTGGTCTTCTGTTAATCCATTTAAAGACTTGCGTGGAATAAGCAACAGAACGCTTGGTGGGTTGCAAGGTAGTGCAAATTCACTAAACTCACCAAATGAGGTGACATCCATAAGACTAGAGTTCTCTTCCAGATTCATGTAGCCTAGCAGTTGGTATTTCTTCACCTTCAGCAATTTATCAGAAATGTTCCCCAAGAGTACCAGAATCTCTTCCAATGACGGCATTACCATACCAGGTAAAATCCAAGATTCCAGTCACAAACCATTGTGGAGTCAATATATTTCACCATGCATACCTTTAGGGAAGCTAAGACTTAGACCCGTATTATGTATAACTTGAGACCCAATTGGAATTGAGAATTCACTAGAGGAATATAAGGGGATCTCTTTGTACTTCTTAGTGGACAGAGGTAGAACCTTGATCTTGCGTTGACGCAAGGTGTATGCTACTGACATATCTCCATCAGCATATTCCATATTAATATAATAGATTTTCTTTGTAGGGAGGTCTCTTGGTCTGTCACCATGATAAAATATTGGTACCAAGTGACCTAGAATGCTGAAGATGCTATACTGATGATTGATGATAGTTCTGTAGGTTGCCATGAAGCTGGTACCAATTAAGATATCATAGATTTTGTTGTGCAACACTATTGCCAGGGCAGTTACCACCAATTTACCAAACCAAAGTGGTAAGGATAAATAGGCTTCCAAAGCCTTTTTTTCAGGTCCTGCAGTACCAAATTCCTCATTGTAGTCTAAACAAGGCGCAAGTTTCAGTTTTTTGACTAGCCTGGTTGACACAATGTTTCCTGGAGCCCCAGAGTCCAGAATTGCCCTTACCCAAAGCTTATGAAACACCAGTTCAATGTAAGTGCAATTTTGACATTCTCCGTAATGAGGGGAGGTAATTTTTGTATCCTTGTGAACATCCAGTCCTTTAAACTGAGCAAGAAACAACTCCAGCACAGTTGTTAGGTAAGGTTTCAGGGATTTCAAGATATCCAAATTTGTGGAGACTTGTACCAACCTTAATAGTTGAGACAACTTTTTGACACTATCACTCTTGTGGGTGACCTCAGCATATGGCATGCAAAGTTGTTCAGCGTAGGGTATAGAGATGGTGTCAACAGCTTCATTAGAAGGTATACTTTCTGTACAAATTGCTTGCTTCCTTGTAACTGCGTTGACGGCCAAAACTCTATGGAACAAGTCTTTGTTTATCTCTTCTTTATCTGGCAAGTATCTTTTGGGGCAAGCTTCTTGGTCCAACAGGCCAGCGTTGCGGTCAGGGGCATTGGGGTCCAGGTCAATAGGTGGAGAGGGTCAGGAACTACTAGCAGTCAGGGGTTTCTCCTCAACCTGACTGCTTAGAAGTTTTTTTGACTTCTCACTGTCTTCTTCTCTGTCATCTACTTTGTCCTTGTCATCCCGCTTGTCCTCTACGTTGTCTTCCTGGTTCAGGTGGCGCACATTAGTCTTGGGTTGCTTGCAGTCCCAGGAAAGATGTCCTAATTGCCCACACTTGTAGCAGGTGGAGTTGTTTGTTGTATTATTAACTGGGGGCGTAGCTATTATTGTAGGTTTCCTAGGAGAGTCCTTATCCCAAGTCTTGCCTTTGGAATTTGTAGAAGAGGACAAAGTGGCTTTCTTATAGCCAGGGAAGGGGACTTCAAACTGTTCCTTAAAAGATCCCAAGTGACACATGAGTTCAGGGATCATTCTTGCACTGTAGATTCCAGATTTGAGAGCAATGGAAAGCTCTCTATTGGGACGTAAATAGTTAAGAAGCGCTCCTTTTACGTCAACAAAAGTGGCGGCTCCCATGGAGACTAGTGTCTGGGCTTCCAAGTAGAAGCGCTCTGAGAAATCCATTAGGCTTTTCCCCTTCTTTATCTTCCCTTCAGTAAACTCCATTTTACGGCAAAATAAAGCTTCTTTGCTGCCAGACTCTGCAATGAGGGCCCTGGATACGTTCTTGTAAGTCCAGCCTTGTTCTGGAAGTCTCGGCATTATTATTGTCTGGGTCTTCAAATCCAAACAATTAAAGATGACCGCATTCTTCATGGCATCATCCACCCCATACATAGAGTTTATTTTTTAGCCAGAGGAACATGCAGATATTGGCCTTTTTGTCAAACTTTGGCAAGTTTGTTGGCTTAAAATTTGGGATCACTGCAGAAGTGCTAAAATTATAGCTTATTCTAGGCAGAGGTGAGGTGTTTCTCTGGTTTAAGGCGCAGAATTGTGCTTTAGAAGCCGCATCTCTGGCGTTGTTGCTAGTCCTGGAAGTAGAGGCAGCAGCACCAGGAAGAGGTGTTTCACTGCTATCCAGAACTGGTTCTGCTACATAGAATTTCCTCATTGTACAGCCTATGTTGTCTTCATTGCTCTCATAACTATGAAAGGAGCAACAGTCCTCTGACATTGCCTGGCTGACTGTGGATAGGACACTTTGGCTTTTTCCTGTGGTCTTCTGTGGACCTGTTTCCAGCATGGTTTGACTGGAGTAAACTTGAAGTAACCGCTCTACTTGTCCTTGTAGTTGCAGAATGTTGCTACGTTGTGATTGTACTTCTTGAGCCAGGTCTTTTATTGTGCAATTAGCCATATGCAGTTTGTCTTTGAGCTTCTCCATACGTAAATCCTGTTTTTCAAACATCACATTGTTCTTTTCTTGCATAGCCTAATGGTTGTTGCTTAATGCTGACAGATTATCACAATTATCTTCTGTGTGGTCATGGTTGTGGTTGATCAATTTTGCCAGCTTGGGAAATTACACATTGAAATGATTGCAGTCAGAGAGGGATTGCTGAAGGCCCTTGTCAATCTCACTGATTTGTTCAGATAGCTCCTCCATGTCCTGTTGGATAATGGCGGTGACTTCCTTATTGCCTTGCAAAGCAACCCCATCTTCTATCAGTCTTACCAAGCAACTGAGCAACTCTACCTTGCTACATAGGTAGCAAAAGGTGGCTTCTGCACCCTTTATATGATGTTTTACTGTGCCTAACCAGTTATTATCCAATCTCTTATGCTCCAGCATAGTCCCAACCATTATGGACACGTAGTTTTTCAGGCATTCTTCCAGCTGTGTTGACCAGTTTGCCATGAAGTTTTGGTGGATCACCAAGTGATTCAACTGGTGACTGATATTGGTCATAGAGCTTGTAAGTTTGTCATACAGACAACAGAGGAAAGCCTGATGATTGTTTATCAAGTTTCCCTGATGCAATATCAGGGATAGTTGATAACCCAGGTGGGTCCGGTTATGGCAAATTCAGGATGTGAAAAGCTGTGGATATACTCCTTGGCTTGTTTGATTATTTTCATCTGTATTTGAAGCTGATTTGGAGTTATCCCTGTGAAATTTTGGAATTTCTCTTTAGCTGTAATGCCATAAGAGGGTAGTACAACAAGCTTCTCATGGTCTTCCCCATTCTGGTACGCACCCTGGTCTATACCGCTAATAGCTTGCTCCAGCTGTTGCTGGGTAGGCTCTGCGTTTCTGTCTATCTCCAGAGGCACTGGAACATCAAGGTGTAGAGAGGACTGATCCTATATTAGATGGGGATGCTGCACGTCAGTCATGAACTGACCAAAAGCCATGAATTCATTAGGCAGACCATCTCTTGTTCCAGCAAGGCAATTGATCTCCGAGAATAGCCCATCAGGGTGGTCCTGAAGGTGGCAAAGGAAAGCGTGGAGAAGGTTATCTCCATCACCTCCTCACACAAAAGACAAGTCCCCAGCAGGGCAACAGTTATCATTGGACCAATGCATGCTAGAGTGAGCACCAACATTGTATTTTTGCGTAGAGTTAGTAGTTGTGTTCACTTAACTTGAAATATGATCCTTCTATTACTAAAGATTAGGTCAAGATAAGTATTTAGCCTAATGCGTATAATAAAGTTCAAGTATGTAAATTCAATCTTTATTTAATCAATCAAGGAGAAAGTTATATAGTAACAGAAGAGATTAACAAGAGGCACAGAACACCAGGATCCTCTGGTTACAGCCTTGTTTCCTCTATCCTTAGCCCACTATTAAACTAACAATCAGCTGATCATTAGTTAATATGAACTCAGGATACAACTTAGTTGATCATTTGACCTTGTTATCATCCAGAGCAAGAGTACCATTGTTCTGTTATGCCCCAAGCTTAATGGATCAAATGCATGAGTATAGTGATGGCTAGTTTACAACCAATTGCTTCACAACACTTGGGAAGAGGCCTAATAACCATTTTTGCCCAGAAAACTACTCCAAAAGCCCAATTGACCATACTCAATAAGAGTAAAGTTCAGATGTTGTGGTCTCAAAAATAGAATCAGACTCTACCTTAATTTGGGGAGAAGGCCAAAAATTGGCAGAAGAGTTAAACTTTGACCCTAACTTAAATCCTAAACATTCACAAACACAGTCTCAACTCTTGGCTTTCAAGTCCAATTGATTCACTCCCATTTAGAAATATTTTCACCTTGGGCACACTGTAAATAAAGAAACCCCTCTCAGTGATAGGTTGTAATATCATTGAGGATTTTACTCCCTAAATCATACCTTTTCTTATTCTAACTTTATAGAAAAAAACTTGTAGCTTCCTACTATCAACCCCAATCTTAGAAGATAAATCACTTCATCTTTAAAGTTGTGTTAACAAACTGTTTAGGGATTGTGGGCTACAAAAAAGGCTCCCCAATGTTTGATCTCATGCTACAAGGAACCAAAATAATGTACTATGAAGAGCCAGCACACCTAAACTCCTCATACAAAGCAACTTGATCTTTTATGGCTTTATCACAGCCCACCATGTTCTTGGCAATATACATATCTCTGTATTATGCCCTGTCTTATTTTTGAAGGAAGCTTTGATTGCTACAACACCCACACCAAGGTCATCAATAATTGATGAGTGTATACCCCATTATGACAGCCTTGAAAAGCTTAACGTTGTCCAATATTGTATCATACCTAGTCCAGATAATACCAACTATCCTTAGGTATTACAGGCGCCTGGATGTTTGCATTTTTTGGATCAAATCTAAGAGTTATTTGATTATCAGCTCACAAAGCAAGGGAGTTTTTCTGAAGCCAGAGGCAATCAATGCCAAAAGAGCGCCACCACAATTTGATACCTACATAGAGACAGCTGCTTGCCAAATAAAGATTTTGGTCAACTTAAAATTAGAGCCCACTAATAGAAGTCAACAGAAATTATCTCCCAGGATTGAGACTAGCATGTATTTAACTGGGCCTCCTGATATTGGGAATAAGGTTTGTAAACAGGAAGGTCTTTGTTTATATTTATCAGTATCAGCCAATTATGATCCACCCAAAGTGGAAGTCTTCCCAATACCCCCAGTTTCCCAACACCAGACTGCTCAAAGTTCAGATTTCTGTCCCACAGATGAAGCCCAGTAAGTTAGTATAAATACTTTTTTAAGTTTGGATGAGATGTTATCATCATTCTGATAATAAAATTCTGATTGAACTTTGGTTCAAATAGATTTTACCTTACCTAGTTCTTGTTTTATATCATTTCAGCATATTATCAGCAGGTCTTTCTGATCCCGCCTTGTCATCCAAAGAGCCTACAGACTTACCAGCTGAGTTACATTGTTGTCCTGGTGCTCTGTTTGGCCCTGTGAATTTCACCAAATATCTAACCAACCTGGATTATTATTAATTCAACCCTGAAACATCCTTCTATCTAGCATCTTTGCCAGAACTAGAATACCTGAACACTTCAACTGTGAGGGCATTTGATAAACATCTAACTGCAACTATTTAGGGATAAATGCAACTAATTACCTGTATAACTAGTCCCAATGACTACTCCTGTTACCCCTGGCCCAAAAGATTGCAATTTTATGTTACCACTAGTAAGACACCTTCACTCAATTATTTGAAGTGATGTGCATTACTCTTACTGGCTTAGTAAACTTCATGATGCCCACTTACAGACCTTGGTCTATGCTTAGAAGCTCTCTCTATTATGTTATCAAATTAGCACCAGTTCTTTAGTGGACACTACCTTCTGGGCTGGTAGCTCAGCCTGCACCAGCATCTAAAAACTCATCTAATACCTGGTTTTCTGATAATCACTACCTCTGTGATAGTCCTGGGTATCTTACCAGATTAACTACTATTAGCTTCACACAGATTAAGAAGTTCACCATTGAGTATTAATGTTTGGGATCTGCTAAGATACTATATTAACTCATGTGCTGTTCCCACTGTTGTAACTGTGCTGTTTTAGCAGAGTTAAAAGGGGGAAAATATTTAGAAGCTAGATAATAATCTTTATTGAGAGATAGTGATTATATAGTCAATGTGAATCAAGGATAACAGAAACATGATTGTGTTGATCACACAGCTGGATGATGAAGGGGGTGGCTTAATCATGGTAATGAGTCAAGCGCCAAAACAAGGTATCCAAGGTAAGGGATTATCATCTGTTCATGTTGTTGGATTTGGTCATTTGAGTTGACTTCCTAGTCTGGCTTCAAGTGGCCAGGTAATCAGATTGCAGGTCACAAACCTGCTTGTTTGGAACCTTGCTGACAGGTTGAGCCTGCTGTTTTGACACCACATCAAGTTATCCTTCTTAATAAGGACATGACTTCATCTAAGCTTGTCACTCATACCCTCCTTCATCTGAACAAAAATAAGAAAAAAAAGTTGGTGATGAACCCATACTCCAGTGATATGCCACTGATTAACTCAGTTGATGCAAATCTTTGTGCCAGTGCCAAGAGCATTGACACACTTATGCTCAATTATGACCAAAAGACGCCCATTATTGGAAAAATATTTCTGCTACATGATGATGAACAAAGAGCAGCAAGCCATATCATATACTTTGCTACACAAGAGGATCTCAAGTGCCTTCTTAAATGTGACACTTTGTTTGCGGATGTGACTTTCTCATCCTGTCCAAATCTATTTTATCAGCTTTAGGCCATCAATGGCCAGGTGATGACCACACTGTTCCCTTTTTTTCTTATTACTTTCAAAGAGGATGTCATTTATATTCATGCCTTTAATATACTCAAGAAAAAATTGACATCATCCTGTCCACACTTGATGAGGAGCCCACAGAGAAGAGGGGCCATAAAAAGAGGAAGGTAAATCCAGTGGCCACCCAGAAGCAACAGGCCACACCCAAAAAGTCTCCAGAGTCACTTTCATGCCACACAACTCTGATGGTTGATTTTGAGGAAGAAAATTCAACACCTTCATCAAAGACTTTAAAAGAAGTCCTCAAGGTTGCTTCTTCCATTATTGTCAGGATCTACAAAAGAACCTGATGAAAAAACCAGCCCTAAACAAGCTGATATTCAAGGATGCTGTTGCGCTTTGGCTATTGTAGCAACTCATTTATTTAGCAAAGTGGGGCACATAGTACTCTCTTGAATACCGTCACATGTGACTATATGATCAGTACTGTATCAGAAGAGCTAGGAAGGTATATAAATCACAATTACTTCTAAAGTGTGGCTTCTGATCAAAAAAAACTTGAGAAAAAAAATATCTTTTTATTTAAGGGAAGTGATTATTCTTATACTGTATCAAGGATTGCTTTCTGGGCTGCTTTCAATGTTTTAGGACATTCTAGCATGCCCCTACTTTGAGTATTTGATAACCCAGGCTTTGTGCTTAACACTTGTCAACCAATATGATGTAATCTACTCCAACCCAACACAGGTAACCTAGATGGTGTAGGCTTGATATGCCTGATATCACTTCTTTCTATCCTGGACATACTTTAACTTGTTGATATAAAAAAGAACTCATTGGAGAGATTAATGTTGTAACTGTGCTGTTTTAACAGAGTTACAAGGGGAAAAATATTTAGAAACTAGATACTAATTTTTATTAAGAGATAGTGATTATATAGTCATTTTGAATCAAGGATAACATGAACATGATTGTGTTGATTACATAGTTAGATGGTGAAGTAGGTAGCTTGATCCGGGTAATGAGTCAAGCGCCAAAACAAGGTATCCACTGTAGGGGATCAGCATTTGTTCATGTTGTTGTATTTGGCAATTTGAGTTGACTTCTTAGTCTGGCGTTGAGTGGCCAGGTAATTGGATTGCAGGTCACAAACCTGCTTACTCAGAACCTTGCTAGCAGGTTGAGCCTGCTGTTGACACCCCCCAAAAAAAGTTGACCTCCTCTGGGGGTAGGTCCTTGGGGAGGTTGTCAAGATCCTATGCGCCATACTGGACTAGCTGTTGTTCTGTGGTGGGCAGGGCGGTTTCACATTGTTTTTGTCTTGCTTTGCAGGGTCTCAGGCAATCATGGTGTAGGGTTTTATCTTGTTTGCGCTTCCTGAGTCCTTGCACAAGGTAAGTGTTATTTTTTTACCTTTTAGTTGATTGCTGGGCCTACTTTCTTAGGTTGTAGTTTGCTTTTATCAACGTTCATGACCCAATCTTTGTCCCCAACTTCATGTCTATCTTGGGCAGGGACAAAGATTTTTTTCAGACAATCAATTTCCTTTTATGTTTGCTCACTGTTAGCCTCTATAACTTGAGGGTCTGAACAAGGGGGGACTTTACTTGGAATTTCCAGTTTAGGTGCTGTCAATGCTTGAATGATATTTGGCTGTGTGCTGTATACCAAATCAAAAGGGCTTTTTCCAGTGGATCTGTTCACTTGGGTTTAGCACACAATTAGTGCAGTCAATAGCTGCTTATACCAGTCTTTAGGTCTCCCAGCAATGAGCTTGGTCAAGTCTTGCACAAGGCTGTCATTTAGCCGCTCTACACAATCAATGGCCTGTGGGTAGTATGGTGTTGTCACGGTATGTTTGACCCTGTTTTTAGCAAGGTATACATTGGTGTTTTTGTAGGTCAATTCTTTCCCTCCATTATTTATCAGGAGTTCTGGATTTCCAAACTTGCTGATTATTTCTCTTCCTATGAATTGTTGCACATCATTGTCAGTGTGCGCCTTTACTGCTTGGGCTACTGGACATCTTGTAGCAAAGTCTATGGCAGTGATGATGTATTTCTTATCATTGTGTTTCCCTAGCATGAGGCTAAAACATAGAGGGCCCACACCTTGAAGAATAGTTGTGTGCAGATGATCAGTACTGATTTTGGAGGGGCTTTGCTTTTAGAAAATTTCTTGCATACTTCACATTGGTTGAGGACTTCTTGGACGTCACAATACAGGGTTGACCACCAGGACTTGTGTTTAAGGAATTTGTATAGGCTGCAGCTCTTGGTGTGTCCTAGGTCTCTGTGATATTGTAGGATGGTGTCCACTTGCTGGTGTGTGGGGATGTAAGGGATGTTAGTCCTATTGGACATTTTTCTGTGCAAGGTCCTGTACACGTCAAAAAATAGGTGTCTGTTTTTAAAGACTGTTTCTTTTGTTATGTTGGTTATACCAGGAGGAAAACGCTCATTTTTTGTTTTTAGCACCAAGAGAGGCCAGTCTGGGTCAAGCCCATTTTCCCCTCTAATGGCACAGACAAACAGGTACAAGAGGGTGTCTGCCATGGCAAGTTATAGACCAGGTTTGTACTTTATAAGCATATTGAATCTCTACAAAAGATCCATTCAGCAGGCTTGGAAGCAAGATAGATTTTCTTGGGTTTTGAAGTATATGAGCAACATGTGGTCAGTCAATGCCGTGAATTCTTCCTGCCGTTCTAGATAACAATACCATTTGACTAGGCAGTGTACAATGGTCAGCAGCTCCTTGTTGTGGATAGGGTATTGACACTCATCATCTGTCAACTTTCAGTATTCATAAGCTACAGGCAGAAAATCACCATCATTATTTTTGATTTTTAGTACTCCCCCAATAGATGCGTGTAAGGCGTCAGCTTCCATTTGGTATTCCCCATCATGTTTGGGGTATTGAAGAATAGGAGCTGTTTTGAGCTTCTCCTTGAGGCGTCAAAACAGAGGTCATGTTGGGGGGTCCACACAAACTTGGTTTTGGCGCCTGTTATGGCGGATAAGGGGGCAGTCAAAACGCCACAGTCTGGTATGAAGTGTTGTACATAGGCCACCATACCCAAGAAGGTGCGGAGTTCCAACTTATCCTTGGGTGGCAGAATCTTGCAGATGGCCTGTATCTTTTGACTGTTGGGTTTGATGCTGTCTTTTGAGACTATGTGTCCCAGGAAAGACAATTGCTTGTGGAAGAACTGGCACATGGAGGGTTTGGCTAACAGTTTGTGTTGTTCCAGGGTTGCAAAGACTGCTTCCAGATCTTTGTGGTGCTGTTCCACTGAGGGGCTGTAGACAATGATGTTGTCTAGGTACACTAGGGCATGCTTGCCTATGTGTGGAGCAAACACCTTGTTCATGAAGGTCACAAAGGTGGAGGGGGCGTTTTTCATACCAAAGTTGAGCACCACACATTTGTATGAGCTGTATTTAGTGAAGAAGGCTGTTTTGGGAATGTCTTTCTCCTTAATAAAAATCTGGTTGTAGCCTGCAGTTAGATTAATCTTGGAGAAGACTGTGGCTCCTCACAAGGCGTCAAAGAGGTTGTCAATCAGTGGCAGTGGAATCAATTCTTGATGGTAACTTCATTTAGGGCTTGGTAGTCTGTGACCAGACGTAAGGTACTGTCCTTCTTGGCCACAAAGAATATGGTAGCCCCAAAGGGAGACTGTGAGGACTGATAAGTCCTTTCTCTAACGCTTCCTTGAGGTAGGTGCTTAGGTCATTGTCTTTGTTTGGGGTCAGTCTGTAGATAGGACGTGCTTTGGGTACAGCTCCTTTGAGCTGAATGGAGTGTTTAATGTGTTTCTCTGGGGGCAACCCAGGTAGAGCTTCCTTGAAGATTTCTAGATGGCGGGCTACAATTTTGCAATCCTGAGGTGTGGAGGTATATTGGTGGTCCTTGAAGTGTATGATCTTGTACTGGCAGGAGTCACAGTCAATTGCCTTCAGGTTTTTGTTTTTGTCCATGGTCTCTGCAATGCGCACAAAGATGTGGTTGCATAAAGGTTGGTCCACTGAGTCAGGGTAGATCTGGTGGTTGACATCTTCACGCTTGATGGTCAACACTGAGGTTGCCCAGTCTACGCGAGGAATATTTTTTTGTAACCAATCCAACCCCAAGACAATGTCAAACTTTGGAAAGCCAATGATGGGGCCTTGAATGGCGGAGTGTAGATTCTCAAGCATGACATAGAAGGGGGTGGTTTCCCTTGTTACTTTGATGTGATGTTCATAAGCTAAAACCACATTTTTTGCAAAGAATTAGTGGCTAGCTTGAACTTTTCTACAAAGCTGCTGTTGACTAGGGTTCAATCTGTGCCCAAAACCAGGAGTACTGGGCCTGTTTAACTGTGAAAACAGAAATGATTAGGATATCAGTTTATTGGGATGTCTGGCAATGATGTACAGTACCAGGTCCTCAAAGGGTACTTGGATCATTGGGCATTGGTCCACGTCCTTGGGTTGGTACTCATCATTGGGCAAGTCAGGAGTTGTGTGGGGAGAGCTTGGCTTGCTTAATGCTCTCTCTGGGATTTTCCCTTGTCTTGATTCCCTTGTGTGGTAGTGATACAGAAATGGGTACAATTTGACTGGCCATTGTTCCCACTTCTATGTCCATTTGAATCTGTGGATTTTTGGTTTGTGTTATTCCTGTTGTTTCCAGGGAGTGGTTGAGTAGAGCGCCCGCCAGTGTGAGAATCCTTAGGCCTCTCTTGTTTTCCAGTTTGCGCCTTATGGAGGGTGTTGGATGTTTGTTCTGCTTTCTCCGCCTTGCAGTACAGGATTTGCAGGTTGGTCACCTGGTCCAGGTTCACGTGCCTCATTATATGCAATTTTAGGGCGTCATAGTACATGAGGTGTGTGGCTGGGGTGTTGAAGGCCATGTCAGAGGGTGCGCAAAGTCAGAGTTCCTTGTAGGTGCAGGTGAGCTCCTTCATGGTGCCTGTCTGGGTTAAGTTCTTTACTTGACGTATAATCATGAGCGCCGTGTCCTTAAGCACAAACCTTGTCAGGAAGTCTTGTTTGAAAGTATCCCAGTTCTTCTCAGTATGCTCTTTGTGCCATTTGTTGCACCAGGTTCCAGTGTTGTGGGTCAGTTGGATGGAGATTTCTGCAATCCAAAATTTCTGTGGGCATTCCATCTGGGCCAGCTTGCTTTAGGCAGACTGGATCCATGCAGCAGTGTTGTTGTTGGCCCCGGCAAAAGGTTCTGAGGCAGCACTTCATAGTCTTTGGGCTACGTAGGCAGGCATAGTGTTTTTGTCATTTGGTCAGGGAATGGTGGCAGCTGTCTGGAAGAACCCTTGTTCAGATATGGTGTTGAAGGGGGTAGTGGAATCACTGTGTTCTGGTACAGGAAAAAGCCATCAGGTATTGTGGTACCAGGGGTATACAGGGTCCAGTCCAGCGGAAGGCCAGACTTAATTCAGTCAAGGATTAGTTGTCCATGGCAAGTACAGGCAACAGGAAGAATTTTACAAGATGAGGTAGGATGGAGAACCTACCTGTGCTACCAATGTTGTAACTGTGCTGTTTTAGAAGATTTACAAGGGGAAAAATATTTAGAAACTAGATAATAATCTTTATTGAGAGATAGTGATTATATAGTCATTGTGAATCAAGGATAACAGCAACATGATTGTGTTGATCACTTGGTTGGATAGTGAAGGGGGTGGCTTCATCCTGGTAATGAGTCAAGAGCAAAACAAGGTATCCACCTTAAGGGATCATCATTTGTTCATGTTGTTGGATTTGGTCATTTGAGTTGACTTCCTAGTCTGGCTTCAAGTGGCCAGGTAATCAGATTGCAGGTCACAAACCCGCTTGCTCAGAACCTTGCTGGCGGGTAAGCCTGCTGTTTTGACATTAAAAATTTGGGATTCAAACCTGGTGCTGCCAGGGCTCTCAATGTAAAGTTGTGGCAGCGCCTGGAGTTTTTCTCAGGTGTGTTGCAACATATTTGATTACTACCTCTTGGGGAATTAACACCCCAAGTAAATCACCAAGCGGCTCACTGAGTGGTTCAATGCCCACTTAATAAACTGGTGGCACCATTATCAGTTAACCATCTATGACAGGGATTACTCAATCCAGGTCCTAAATGGAACACTATATTAAGCCTTGTGACCCAAGAGTAACATTACTCAGATAAGCCCCATGACCTCCATGACGTACATGGACAGCATGTGGTTTATCATGATACTATATATTAACCTATATTCATATTCAATAAATTATCATTCTCTTCTTAATCTTCCCCTTTATTTTGTTTATTATACTTCCCAGAAGTAAAAAATTGACAGTGGTAGCACAGGTAGGTTATACATACCTATCCAACTCAAAGGAAAAATTCCTCCCAATAAAAGAACCCAAGCAATGTCAGTCTCTAACAATTGGAGAGATTATGAAGTAGGACAAGACGTCCCCCAGGACTTGTCATCCACAATAATCTCCTTGTACCCATTGACCAGTACAACACTCTTAAAACCCACAACCTGTTCCCTGCCACGCCAGCCACAACAGAGCCTACACAGCCTGAGATACCCAATATAGTGTTTCAGTGCTTACATACTGCTGAGATTAGCACCTTTGCAGGGCTACACCGTGAGAAAGCCTTGCTTCAGATCAACAGCATTGAGAGCAAGTTTGAACAAGTGGAGTACCCTCAAAGACTTTGGGTTACCAAAATTGCCCTCTGCATCACAGGGACTGCTTTGCGTTTTGTTACCAAATTGCTGGCTCAACATCCTGACCAGAAGGAAAACTGGTAAATGTTTAAAGCCGCATTCCTCAAAAAATTCTCCATGAAGGATTCAGATGTGGTGATTATGACCAAACTCCAAACCTTCGAAATGACAGGAACCATTGAGGAATACATCACTGCATATGAAGGACTACATGACCGTGCACCCAACACCATCAACTTTGATGAACCTGGGCCACGCCTGGACTTCTGCAATGGCCTCTCTACCCATATTAGACGCCAGTTTGACATGACCTGCTGCAAGAACCTCAATGATGTATTCTTAGAGGGAAAGCGCGCAGCTCAAGAGTCTGACAATATACACGCCTCCAAAAAACGCAAGGAAACCCCCACAGTTAAGAGAGAGCCTTGCCCCAATAAGAAAAACAACCAAGCCACCATTACCCAACCTCAACATGGGAATCACACTGCACAGGTCAACCAGGCTAGCACTGAAGATACTAACAAGGAGGGAAAAGCTCAGGGGAGTGCTTAGGCAAGCCGCCCTCCCCCTCTTCACAAGACTTGTACAGAGAGCAGAACATGCACTCAATCACCATGATCCAGGTTCCCTCCAGTGATCCTCTACTGTTTGTTGCCCAAACTGGAAATAAACTCCTTAACTATCCTTTCTTTTTTTGCAGATACCAGGGCATAGCACTATTTGACACTGGAGCCGACCAATCACTCATTAACAAGAGTTTTGCAGACCTCATGAAGTTACCTACCATTTGAAGTAACATCAAGAGAATCATCATGGCAGACAACCACAGCACACCAGTTACTCATGAGACTAGACCTTTCCATGCCCAAATTGGAGACATCTAAACAACAATTAGTGGTCCCATCATTCCAATCCCCAAGTACAATATCATACTTGGATTAGATTGGATGCAAAAGACAAAAACTCACATAGACTGGGACAGTGCCACCCTCACTATCCAGAGAGGAGAAGTCCACCATCACATGTACCCAACACATCTTGACACCCTCATGAGAGACCACATGTTCATAAAGATCATGGAAACAGAGAAAGAAATTGACATCAGCAAAATCAATTAGAGCACATGTACATATAAAGTCATTCACTTCAAAAACACAGAAATCCAACACAAACAGAACCAAATTAGGGACCAGCTAGTAAATAAATTTCCCTCCGTATTCCAAGAATCACTACCTGGGCTACCCCCTGACGGGGGTATACAACATGAGATTGACCTGAAAGGTAGCGTACCCAAGGCGCAACCCATCTACTGCCTCACACCACAAGAAGACGACGCTCTGAAAGCCTACCTTGACAAAGCACTTGAAAAGGGCCTCATTAGACCTTCAAAGTCACCCTTTGGTGCCGCTGTCTTCTTTGTGGCAAAGAAAGATGGAGGCCTCTGCCTAGTCACAGACTACAGGGCCCTCAACAAGGTCACAATAAAGAACAGGTATTTCCTGCCCCTAATTGATGACCTTTTCAATGCCCTGGGGGTCCCAAATCTTCACAAAAATTGATTTGACAGCAGGATATCACCAAATTTGCGTGAAACCTGAAGACATTCCAAAGACTGCATTTCAAACTAAATACAGGTCCTTTGAATGTGTTGTCCTCAATTTTGACATGACAACCGCTCCCAGCACCTTTGTAACCTTCATGAACAAAGTATTAAAGGAACACATTGGGAAAAGAGAAATCATCTACCTGGACGACATCATCATTTACAGCCCCAACCTACAACAACACTGGGAAGACGTCTGTGCAGTCCTCTGTACCCTACAGGAAAACCAACTAATTACCAAACCGTCCAAATGCGAGTTCTTCTCAACTGAACTCCCCTTCCTTGGTCATATCATTAGCAAAGATGGCATCAAACCCTATCCAGAAAAAATACACATCATAACAGAAATGCCAGCCCCAAAGAACAAGAACAAAATCTGCGCTTTCCTTGGAATGGTAGCCTATGTACGCAGGTTCATCCCTGACTGGGGCACCCTAACAGCTCCCCTATCAGCCATCACTGGGAAAACAACCAAGTTTTTCTGGACACTGTTACAAGATCAACATTTCCGCCAATTGAAAGAGCGCATGGTCACTGCCCCCATCTTGCAATACCCAAACCGCAAGGGCATCTATGAGCTAGAAACTGACGCCTCTGATCATTCCATAGGAGGAGTCCTCTGTATCCAAACGGCCCAAAAAGACTTCCTCCCCGTGGCATATGAATCCAGGAAGCTATCAGACGGCAAACAAAGATACCCTATACTCAACAAGGAGTTGGTTGCCATCATACAATGCCTCATAAAATGGCAATGTTATCTTAAAGGAGCCCAAATGTTCAAGGTACTCACCAATCACAAGTCATGGGTATTCTTTAAAACACAACAACACCTGTCAAGAAGACAAGCTGAATGGATGATTCTCATACAGAGATACCCCATGCAAATCAAATACAAGCCAGGCAGAGAGATGCTTACTACAGACGCCCTATCAAGGCTATACAATAAACATATCCTCTGCACTGATGGCAACCCCAACTGGCCCATTTTAATCATGGGGAATCTACAGAAAGGGTTCCCACCTGGCACACCAATGGGCATCCAAGAGAAAGTCCTCAAGAACAAACATCTGTTCAAAAACGTATATGGTACCCTTCACTGAATCCTTCCAAATGGTGACACTGTACCCTACGTCCCGCCAACACAAAAGATTGACACAATCCTCCGTTATCACAGAGACTTGGGAAACGCCTGTAGCAGAAACTTACATGAATATCTCAAGACTTGCTACTGGTGGCCCAGTATGCTAGATGATATCAGAGAGATACTGGAACAATGCAAGGTCTGTGAAAAGTACGCCCAAACCAAAGCTCCACCCAAGTCAGTAGTACCTGTATCCATCACACAGCCCTTCAAGGTATGGTTGTTAGATATTGTGGGACCTATGCCTGGTGAAAGCAAAGGCAAGAAGTACATCATAACAGCCATTGACTATGTAACCAGATGGCCCATAGCACAAGCCACAAAAAAGCACAAAGACAATGACGTGAGACAATTCATTGGCAAAGAAATCATAGCTAAGTTTGGAAAGCCTGGCCTCTTAATCACAGATGGAGGCACTGAACTTAAAGCTATTGACACCAACATCTACCTTGCCAAAAATGGGATAAAGCACGCCACAGCCAGCCCATATCACCCACAAGCAGATGGACACATAGAACAACTAAACGGCTCTCTAGTGGAAGCCCTCAGTAAGTTGTCTGCCAACAATCCAAAATCCTGGGTTGATATGCTGAACTGCCCTTATGGTATGCAGAACATGGGTCAACTGCAATACAGGAAAAAGCCCTTATGAACTTATCTATGGTCAAAAACCTTCACTTTTTAGTACAACCACGGGACTACAGCTGCCACTCCCAAAGAAGATACCAGACAGCAATGTCCCAAAATTACTACAAGCCAGGAAAGACCAAGAGGTGACAGAACAATAAAGGGTTCAGCAGGAAGCAATTCCATTGCAACAAGAAATGTTCCAAGTCAGAGACAAGATCTGGGTTGTCAACCACAACCAACACAAATTAGACCCAGGGTTACATGGACCAGGCATTGTCATGGAAGTGAAGCCCAATAACACCTAAATGATCAAAGGGATTGGAGCTTGAACTAAACTAAAATGTATGCACCATGATTAACTTTGTTTGTGTAAGGCAAGAGCAGCCCAAAAAATTCAAGACACTGTTCCTAACGCTAAACTGGATCAGTACCAAGCCTGTACACCAGATACCCTCAAAAGATTCCCAAGGCTCCGCCTTCCAGCATCCCAGGGGAAGATGTCGTAATATCTTCAATTACTCCCTCTTGGGGAATTGACACCCCAAGTAAATCATCAAGCGGCTCACTGAGTGGTTCACTGCCCAGTTAATAAACTGGTGGCACTATTATCAGTCAACCATCTATGACAGGGATCACTCAATCCAGGTCCTAAATGGAACACAACTTGATTAAGCCTTGTGACCCAAGAGTAACATTACTCAGATAAGCCCCATGACCTCCATGACGTACATGAACAGCATGTGGCTTATCATTATATTATATATTAACCTATATTCATATTCAATAAAGTATCATTCTCTTCTTAATCTTCCCCTTTATTTTGTTTATTATACTTCCCAGAAGTATAAACTCAACAGGTGGTATGGCATGACTTTAAGTATTATCTCAGTGATGCAGTGAAGCTTATTATTGGGTGGTTTTGTTGCAACAGTCAACAGGCTACTGATGATTGCATATTTTTATAATTTTCATACCATTAATTTATGAAGCTTGGCTTCTGTAATTCTAATCCAAGGGCTCCATCATAACTGCCATAATTGCTTGATTGAAATCCTAGCAGATGCATAAAGGAGGCCAAGTACATTTCCAATTGATTCCCTGCCCTGGCCATGTTCAGGAAATAAGAAGTTAGCTAATTTTATGATAAGACTTGTAAAGCCCAGTTCATTGCTGATAATCAGGAAGTATGTGAACCCTTTATTCAACCATTGGAGCACCAGTGAGTGGGCATTTTTTAGGGGCAGTACCACATCTACAAGGGTGGGATTAAACTAACTGAAAGTGATAAAAGCAGGTTAAGAGAGGGTTGGAAAGACCACCTGTTTTATTAAAGGGAGTGCAATAAAATTTCTTGCTTGGTTAAGGTAAAAAAGTTTGATTCAGTATAAGTTTCAGTGAGCTGAAGATACAGCAGGCTCATGGAGATAAGCCCTACCCTCAAGCTGTCAAGAGCAAGGCTGCTATATATAAGCATGCTGATCAGCAGGTCAAGCTTGCAAATGTCACCAAAGATGCCTTGAATTATTATTCAAAAGTGGGCCTCTTGCTCATCTTGAAGGCATTGCAAAGGTTCTTTGAGCCAAATCCTGATAATATTTACTTTTTAATACAGAATATTTTATTTTAAGTATTATAGTTTATATTTTAGTTTTACTATGTGACTATTGATGTTTTGAAATTGCAAAGTTAAAACATGAAAAACCCACAATTTTTGGTGTGTTGGCTTTGGAGCTTTGCACTCTATAGCTGCTACTAAGTGGCCCCTTTTTATTGCAGCTTTGGAATCCTTGGGTGATTCCAAGTCTATAATGTGCCTTTTATCTTATTTATAATGTGTCTATATAGGAATTTGGTATAGAAAAAATTTCAACATGAAAAGGCTATAATCTTTTGATGTGCTAGCTTTGGAGCTTCATCACTATAGTTGCTACTAAGTGACCCCTTTTTTTACAGTTTTGAGATCTTTGGATGATTTTGAGCCTAGCCATAGATCTTGCATATTCTTAAAAAATGTTTTTGGGCTTTTGTTTATGTTTAAAGCTGCCAGGCGCAACTTAGCCAGAAATTTGAGATGGGGTTTCTAGATGGTGTTTTTGGTCACATTCTCTAGATAACCTTGTTATAGACAAGGCTATCTGGCTGACATTTTCTGGCTGGCAATCCCACTGTTCTTATAAGAGCATGTGCCACAAATCAATTAAGAGGATGCCTCAGGGGGTCAAGAAATGTCCCCAAAACCAGGATAGTTATACAGAAAGAGGCACAGACCTCCCAGTTCAATGCTTCCAGCCAACTACAGCCCACCCAACAAGACAGATACATTAGTTTGCATACATGGCAGAAGCCATTTTTAAGAAATGCTATCAAAGTGAAACACCCTGACGTATTTTGCAAGTTATAGCTTGCAAGATCTGATATTGGTACTCTAATATCCATAGCCTATGACAAAATTGTGCCAGGTAAAGTATATAAAATTCTTTTAGGAAGAATTATATAAGATAATTAAAGATAAAAATATGTTTGAATATATATTTAAGAAGGCTATATGAAATAATGGCTAAATGCTGCCACCAATAGAATGTAGGGAGGCAGCTCTTTATGAAGCAACCCATGGCAAGCGTTGAGGCAATGTTCTGTTTGATAGTAATGGATTGAAGATTTGATCTATTGGTTGCACACTGCCTTTTATAGACAGTCAAATGTGGCTTTGCCATCATTGGCCTAAATCAAGATCCCAATGCAGCTGCATAGACCCTATCTGTAGTTTACTTAACCACAAATTTAAAGCACTGGCTCTTTGTTTTTGAGGCACAATAAACCTCAAAGAAATCATGTAATGGTGTATTTTTATATTGCAAAATATTTATGCTATCATGTGATTAGGGGTATCCTCTAACCCAACAACATCATTCAAGAATGCAACAATTAAATTCCCAATTAGAAGGTGTTTAGAATGTTCACATATGACCATCCTATGGAATAATTAGTTCAATACTGTAAATTCAGAACCTGAACGTAAAAATGCGGGATAGTCAAATCCTTGGTCCAAATTTCAAATCACTTTTGTGGGCAATTCAGCTGAGTGAAAATTAAAATATTTAATAAAATCAAACATTTAATTACACTTTTGTGATTTAATTAAATTGGAAAATTTCAAATCCCTTGAGCAGATAACTCAAATAACAAGACAAAACACAAAAAACAAATGCAGGATACATGAATCTGAAATGTGGGATTCTAATGTACAATTTGAGATTTCCTGTATTTTAAACAAATCATAGAAATATTGTAAAACTTAACAAATCTGAAATTACGGGATTGTCAAATCCAAGAACCAAGTTTCAAATCAAAAATGAGATGAATTTGAAATAAATATAATTTATGGGTGTCTCAAAAAAGATGATAAATGATTTAGAGTGTATTTGTGCTAATTATTTTAGGAATCATAGACATTCTCAAAAATCACCCTATTCCATTTTAAGACAGCTAAAACTTAGATCATATTATTCAGCAACTTAACATACTTAACAAAAATATTTGACTAAAATATACACTTCTCTTTTTTGCTTATTTTTTTAATAAAAATTTATTATGTCTTCTTCCAATAACAACCAAGTCAACAAGCTATTCCCTGGCCTTGACAAAATCATGCAGAGCTACGCTGGGTCTCTTAACAATGAAGCCTCTGTCTATGGCCACTCCCAACCCGCAGGCTCCTCCGCAAGCACCACCCATGAGTGTGTTTTTTCTCCTGTGTCCTTAAGCATGGCCCTGTTTGCCCATCACACACAGGCAGCTGCCAACCCAAATTGTGTATCAACACTAGCACCTGGAATTGGCCAAGTGAGCCATGGGGTCACCCAGGGATCCCAGAATCCCAAAAAAGCCAATCAGATGGAACTGTCCAGTTCCCAAGATGGACACATCCCTCCTCCAGCCAATCAGCCTGCAAGACACAGAAGAAAATTATCACCCCAGAGATTGTTCTCAAAATGGCTGAAAAGCAAGGGATGCTTATGTCCCTTGGGGAAATTGTGGCCGCAATGTCAAAACAGCAGGCTCAACCTGCCAGCAAGGTTTCAAGCAAGCAGGGTTGTGACCTGTAATCCAATTACCCAGCCACTCAAAGCCAGACTAGGAAGTCAACTTATAATTGCCAAATCCAACACATGAACAAATGATGATCCCTTATGGTGGATACCTTGTTTTGGCGCTTGACTTATTACCAGGATCAAGCCACCCCCTTCACCATCAAACTGTGTGATCAACACAATCATATTCCTGTTATCCTTGATTCACAGTGACTATATAATCACTATATATCAATAAAGATTATAATCTTGTTTCTAAATATTTTTCCCTTGTAACTCTGCTAAAACAGAACAGTTACAACATTGGTAGCACAGGTAAGTTCTCCATCCTACCTCATCTTTTAAAATTCTGCCTGTTGCCTATACTTGCTATGGCCAACAAATACTTGACAGAATCATGTCTGGACTTCCTCTGGACTGGACTCTGTACACCCCTGGTACCAAGATACCTGATGACTTTGTCCTTTACCAGAACACATAATTTCCACTACGCGCCTTCAATATCATGTCTGCACAAGGTTTCTTCCAGACAACTGCCACCATTCCCCAACCAACCAACAAAAACACCATGCCCACCTATGTAGCCCAAAGACTACAAAGTGCTGCCTTGGAACCTTTTTCCGGGGCCAACAACAACATTGCCACATGGATCCAGTCTGTCCAAAGCAAGCTGGCCCAGATGAAATGCCCAGATCGATTTTGGATTGCAGAAATCTCCATCTTACTGACCCACAAAGCTGGTACCTGGTGCAACAAGTGGTATAAAGAGAAAACCAAGAAGAACTGGGACAATTTCAAACAAGACTTTCTGGTGAGGTTTGTGCTTAAGGACACGGCGCTCATGATTATACGTCAAGTAAAGAACTTAACCCAGACAGGCACCATGAAGGAGCTCACCCGCACCTACAAGGAACTCTGACTTTGCGCACCCTCTGACATGGCCTTCAACACCCCAGCCACACACCTCATGTACTATGACGCCCTAAAATTGCATGTAATGAGGCACGTGAACCTGGACCAGGTGACCAACCTGCAAATCCTGTACTGCAAGGCAGAGAAAGCAGAAGAAACATCCAACACCCTCCATAAGGCACAAAATGGAAAACAAGGGAGGCCTAAGGATTCTCACACTGGCAGGTGCTCTACTCAATCACTCCCTGGAAACAACAGGAATAACACCAACCAAAAATCCACAGATTCAAATGGATATGGAAGTGGGAACAATGGCCAGTCAAATTGTACCCATTTCTGTATCACTGCCACGCAAGGCAATCAAGACAAGGGAAAATCCCAGAGAGAGCATTAAGCAAGCCAAGCTCTCCCCACACAACTCCTGACTTGCCCAATGATGAGTACTAACCCAAGGACGTGGACCAATGCCCAATGATCCAAGTACCCTTTGAGGACCTGGTACTGTACATCATTGCCAGACATCTCAATAAACTGATATCCTATCCTTTCTGTTTTCACAGTTACACAGGCTCAGCACTCTTGGACTCGGGCGTGGGTCGAACCCTAGTCAACAGCAGCTTTGTAGAAAAGTTCAAGCTAGCCAGTAATCCTTTGGGGATTAAAAACGTGGTTTTGGATGATGAATATCACATTGCTGTAACAAGGGAAACTACCCCCTTCTCCATCATGCTTGAGAATCTACACTCCACCATTCAAGGCCCCATCATTGACTTTCCAAAGTTTGCCATTGTACTGGGGTTGGATTGGTTACAAAAAAACAATCCTGACGTAGACTTGGCAACCTCAGTGTTGGCCATCAGATGTGAAGGTGTCAAACACCAGATCTACCCTGACTCAGTGGACCAACCTTTATGCAACCACATCTTTGTGCGCATTGCAGAGACCCTGGACAAAAACAAAAAAATGAAGGCAATTGACTGTGACTCCTTCCAGCACAAGATCATACACTTCAAGGACCACCAATATACCTCCACACCTCAGGATTGCAAAATTGTAGCCCGCCATCTAGAAATCTTCAAGGAAGCTCTACCTGGGTTGCCCCCAGAGAAACACATTAAACACTCCATTCAGCTCAAAGGAGCTGTACCCAAAGCACTTCCTATCTAAAGGCTGACCCCAAACAAAGACAATGACCTAAGCACCTACCTCAAGGAAGCGTTAGAGAAAGGACTTATCAGTCCTCACAGTCTCCCTTTGGGGCTGCCATATTCTTTGTGGACAAAAAGGACAGTACCTTGCGTCTGGTCACAGACTACTGAGCCTTAAACAAAGTTACCATCAAGAATTGATTCCACTACCACTGATTGAAAACCTCTTTGGAGCCTTGGTAGGAGCCACAGTCTTCTCCAAGATTGACCTGACTGCAGGCTACAACCTTATTTTTATTAAGGAGGAAAACATTCCCAAAACAGCCTTCTGCACTAAATACGGCTCATACAAATGTGTGGTGCTCAACTTTGGCATGAAAAACGCCCCCTCCACCTTTGTGACCTTCATGAACAAGGTGTTTGCTCTGCACATAGGCAAGCATGCCCTAGTCTACCTAGATATCATCATTATCTACAGTCCTTGTTTAAACATGCATCACAAAGACCTAGAGGCAGTCTTTGTAACCCTGGAACAACACAAACTGTTAGCCAAACCCTCCATGTGCCAGTTCTTCCACAAGCAATTGTCTTTCCTGGGACACATAGTCTCAAAAGACAGCATCAAACCCAACAGTCAAAAGATACAGGCCATCTGCAAGATGCTGCCATCAAGAATAATTTGGAACTCCACACCTTCTTGGGGATGGTGGTCTATGTACACTGCTTCATACCTGACTGTGACGTTTTGGCTGCCCCCTTATCTGCCATAACAGGCGCCAAATCCAAGTTTGTGTGGACCCCCCAACATGACCTCTGTTTTAGACGCCTCAAGGAGAAGCTCACAATAGCTCCTATTCTGCAATACCCCAAACGTGACAGGGAATACCAAATGGAAACCAACACCTCAGATGCATCCATTTGGGGAGTACTACAAATCAAAAATAATGATGGTGATTTCCTGCCTGTAGCTTATGAATCCTGAAAGTTGACAGATGTGAGTGTCAATACTCTATCCACAACAAAAAACTGCTGGTCATTGTACACTGCCTAGTCAAATGGCTTTGTTATCTAGAACAGCAGGAAGAATTCACGGCATTGACTGACCACAAGTTGCTCATATACTTCAAAACCCAAGCAAATCTATCTTGCTGCCAAGCCTGCTGAATGGAGCTTTTGTAGAGATTCAATATGCTCATACAGTACAAACCTGGTCTATAACTTGCCATGGCAGACACCCTCTTGTGCCTGTATAACCGTGCTACTAGAGAGGAAAATGGGCTTGACCCAGACTGGCCTCTCTTGGTGCTACAAACAAAAGACAAGGGTTTTTATCCTGGTACAATCAACATAACAAAAGAAACAGTCATTAAAAACAAACACCTATTTTCTGATGTGTATGGAACCTTGCACAGAAAAATTTCCAATAGGACTACCATCATTTACATCCCCACACACCAGCAAGTGGACACTCTCCTACGATATCACAGAGACCTAGGATACACCAAGAGCCACAAACTATACAAATTCCTTAAACACAAGTCCTGGTGGCCAACCCTGTATTTTGACGTCCAAGAAGTCCTCAAACAATGTGAACTATGCAAGAAATTTGCTAAAAGCAAAGCCCCTCCAAAATCAGTACCGATTATCTGCGCACAATTACCCTTCAAGGTGTGGGCCCTCTATGTTGTTGGCCCTATGCCAGGGAAACACAATGATAAGAAATACATCATCACTGCCATAGACTTTGCTACAAGATGGACAGTAGCTCAAGCAGTAAAGGTGCACACTGGCAATGACGTGCAACAATTCATAGGAAGAGAAATAATAAGCAAGTTAGGAAATCCAGAACTCCTTATAACCAATGGAGGGAAAGAATCAACCTCCAAAAACACCAATTTATACCTCGCTAAAAACGGGGTAAAACATACCGTGACAACACCATACCACCCACAGGCCAATGGACGTGTAGAGCGGCTAAATGGCAGCCTTGTGCAAGCCTTGGGCAAGCTCACTGCTGGAAGACCTGAAGACTGGTATAAGCAGCTATTGACTGCACTAATTGTGTTCTAAACCCAAGTGAACAGATCCACTGGAAAAAGCCCTTTTGAGTTGATATACAGCACATAGTCAAATATCATTCAAGCATTGACAGGACCCAAACTGGAAATTCCAAGTAAAGTCCCCCTCATTCAGACCCTCAAGTTATAGAGGCCAACAGTAAGCAAACAGAAAAGGAAAACAAAATTCTGCAAAAAGCTTTTGTCCCCATCCAAGATAGACATAAAGTTGGGGACAAAGTTTGGTTCATGAACGTTGACAAAAGCAAACTACAACCCAAGAAAGTAGGCCCAGCAATTATTCTAAAGATAAAAAAATAACACTTACCTTGTGCAAGGACTCAGGAAGCGCAAACAAGACAAAACCCTACACCATGATTGCCTGAGACCCTGCAAATCAGACACAAACAACGTGAAATTGCCCTGCCTGCCACAGAACAACAGCTAGTTCAGTATGGCGCTTGGGCTCCTGACAATCTACCCCCAGAGGAGGCCAACCTTCAGTCAGGGGGGGGTGTTGAAACAGCAGGCTTGACCCGCCAGCAAGGTTCCACGCAAGCAGGTTTGTGACCCGCAATCTGATTATCCAGTCACTTGAAGCCAGACTAGGAAGTCAACTCAAATTACCAAATCCAACAACATGAACAGATGATGATCCTTTATGGTGGATACCTTGTTTTGGCGCTTGACTCATTATCAGGATCAAGCCACCCCCTTCATCATCCAGCTGTGTGATCACCAATCATGTTCCTGTTATCCTTGATTCACATGAACTATATAATCACTATCTCACAATAAAGATTATTATCCATCTTCTAAATAGTTTCCCCGTGTAACTCTGCTAAAACAGCACAGCTACAACATTGGTAGCACAGGAAGGTTCTCCATCCTACCTTATCTTGAAAAATTCTGCCTGTTGCCTGCACGCACTGTGGCCAACAAATCCTTGACAGAATTATGTCTGGCCTCCCACCTGACTGGACTCTGTACACCCCTGGTACCACCATACCTGATGGCTTTGTCCTGTATCAGAACACAGTGATTCCACTACCCGCCTTCAACGCCATGCCTGCACAGGGTTTCTTTCAGGCTTCCTCCTCAATGCCGCAACCAGCTGACAAAAACACCATGCCCACCTACATAGCTCAAAGACTACAAAGCGCCGCCTTGGAACCTTTTGCTGGGGCCAACAACAACAACACTGCCGCATGGATTCAGTCCGCCCAGAGCAAGCTGGCTCAGATGGAATGCCCACAGCGGTTTTGAATTGCAGAAATTTCCATTTGCCTTACCCATGACGCTAGCACCTGGTGTAACAAGTGGCACAAAGAGCACACCAACAAGAACTGAGATACCTTTAAGCAAGACTTCCTGGCAAGATTTGTTCTTAAAGATACAGCGCTCATGATCATACGCCAAGTAAAGAACCTAACCAGACAGGCACTGTGAAGGAACTCACCTGCGCCTACAAGGAACTCCAACTTTGTGCACCATCTGATCTGGTCTTTGACATCCCATCCACACACCTCATGTACTATGATGCCCTTAAATTTCATTTAATGAGGCATGTGAAACTGGACCAGGTGACCAACCTGCAAAGCCTGTACTGCGAGGCAGAGAAAGTGGAACAAACATCCAACACCCTCCATAAGGCACAAACTGGGAAACAAGAATGACCCAAGGACTCCTATCCAGGCAGGGGCTCCTCTAGACCACCCCCTGGAGGCAACAGGAATAACACCAACCACAAACCCACGGGTTTGAATGTACATGGAAATGGAAATAATGGCCAGTCAAACCGGACCCATTTCTATGTCACTGCCATGTAAGGCAATCAAGACAAGGGAAAAGCCCAGAGAGAGCACTAAGCAAGCCAAGCTCTCCCTGCACAACTCCTGACTTGCCCAATAATAAGTACTAACCTGAGGACGTGGACCAATGTCCAATGATCCAAGTACCCTTAGAGGACCCGGTACTGTACACCATTGCCAGACATCCCAATAAACTGATATCCTAATCATTTATGTTTTCACAGTTAAACAGGCTCAGTACTCCTGGTTTTGGGCACAGATTGAACCCTAGTCAACAGCAGCTTTGTAGACAAGTTCAAGCTATCCACTAATCCTTTGCAGATTAAAAACGTGGTTTTGGCTGATGAACATCACATTGCTGTAACAAGGAAAACCACCCCCCTTTCCCATATGCTTGAGAATCTACACTCCACCATCCAAGGCCCCGCCATTGACTTTCTAAAGTTTGACATTGTGCTGGGACTAGACTGGCTGCAAAAGAACAATCCTCACATAGACTGGGCAACCTAAGTGTTGACCATAAAGCTTGAAGGTGTCAACCACCAGATTAACCCTGACTCTGTGGATCAACTTCTACATGACCACGTCTTTGTGCGCATCACAGAGACCCAGGACAAGAAGAAAAACCTGAAGGCAATTGATTGGGACTCCTGCCAGTACAAGATCATAATTTTAAACATCACCAGGATACCTCCTTGCCTCAGGACCGCGAAATTGTGGCCTGCTATCCAGTAATCTTCAACAAAGCGATGCCTGGGCTGCCCCCTGAGAAGCATATTCAGCACTCCATCCAAATCAAGGGGGCTGTACCCAAGGCACGTCCTATCTACAGGCTGACCTCAAATGAAGACAACACCTTACGCGCCTACCTCAATGAGGCATTGGAAAAAGGACTTATCCACCCCTCACAGTCTCTCTTTGGGGCCGCCATATTCTTTGTGGCTAAGAAGGATAGTACTTTACGTCTGTTCACAGACTACCGGGCCCTAAACAAAGTTACCATTAAGAATTGTTACCCACTACTACTGATTGATGACCTCTTCAATGGCTTGGGAGGAGCCACAGTCTTCTCCAAGATTGATCTGACAGCAGGCTATAACCAGATTTGCATTAAGGAGGAAGACATCCTCAAAACAGCCTTCTGCATTAAATACAGCTCATACAAATGTGTGGTGCTCAACTTTGGCATGACCAATGCCCTTTTCACCTTTGTGACCTTCATGAAAAAATTATTTGCGCCCCACATAGGTAAGCACGCCCTAGTGTACCTAGACAACATCATTGTCTACAGCCCCTTGGTGGAAAAACACCACAAAGACCTCGAGGCAGTCTTTGCTACCTTGGAACAACACAAACTGTTGGTCAAGCCCTCTAAGTGCCAGTTCTTCCGCAAGTAACTACCCTTCCTGGGACACATAGTCTCAAAGGACGGCATCAAACCCAACAGTCAAAAGATACAGGTCATCTGCAAGATGCCGCCACCCAAGGATAAGTTGGAACTCTGCACCTTCTTGGGAATGGTGGCCTATGTACAACGCTTATACCTGACTGTGGCGTTTTGGCTGCCCCCTTATCCGCCATAACAGGCGCCAAGTCCAAGTTTGCGTGGACCCCCCCAATGTGACCTTTGTTTTAGATGCCTCAAGGAGAAACTCACAACATCTCCCATCCTACAATACCCCAAACGTGACGGAAAATACCAAATGGAAACCAACACCTCAGATGCATCCATTTGGGGAGTACTAAAAATCAAAAATAATGATGGTGTTTTCCTGCCTGTAGCTTATGAATCACAAAAATTGACAGATGGCAAGTGTCAATAACCTATCCACAACAAGGAACTGCTGGCCATTGTACACTGTCTAGTCAAATGGCGCTGTTACCTAGAACAACAGGAAGAATTAATAGCATTAACTGATCATAAGTTGCTCATCTGTTTTTAAGACTCAAGTGAATCTGTTGCGCCCCCAAGCCTGGTGGATGGAGCTATTGGAGAGATTTAACATGTTCATCCAGTACAAACCTGGGGCCAAGCTCGCCATGGCAGACGCCCTGTCCCGCCTGTATGTCTGTGCTTTAAGAGGAGAGAATGGGCTTGATCCAGACTGGCCTCTATTAGTACTATGAACAAAGGACAAGGGTTTTTATCCTGGTACAATCAACATAACAAAAGAAACAGTCATCAAAAACAAACACCTATTTGCTGATGTATATGGGACCCTACACAGAAAAATGTCTGACAGCACAACCATTCCCTACATTCCCACGCATCAGCAAGTTGACACCATCCTACGCTATCATAGAGACCTTGGACATACCAAGAGCCAAAACCTATATGAGTTCCTCAAGCACAAGGCCTGGTGGCTAACCTTATATTGCAATGTTTAAGAAGTTCTAGACCAATGTGAGGTATGCAAAATTTTTCCAAAAGCAAAACCCCTCCAAAGTCAGTAATTCCCATCCGCACACAACTACCCTTCAAGGAGTAGGCCCTCTATGTTGTTGGCCCCATGCCAGGAAAACACAATGACAAGAAATAAATCATCACCACCATTGACTTTGCTACAAGATGGCCAGTAGCCCAAGCAGTAAAGGCACACACTGGCAATGATATACGACAATTTTTTGTTAAGGAGGTAATCAGCAAGTTTGGAAAGCCAGAACTTCTGATAACCAATGGAGCATAAGAATTGACCTCTAAAACCACCAACATATACCTCACAAAAAATGGGGTCAAACACACCGTAACAACACCATATCACCCACAGGCCAATGGACGTGTAGAGCAGCTTAATGGTAGTGTTGTGCAAGCCTTAGCCAAACTCACTGCCAGGAGACCTGAAGACTGGTATAAGCAGCTACCAACTGAACTACTCGTGTGTCAAACACAAGTGAACAGATCCACTGGGAAAAGCCCGTTTGAACTGGTATACGGCATACAGCCAAATATCATTCAAGCATTGACAGGACCTAAACTGGAAATTCCAAGTGAAGTCCCTCCATGCTCAGACCCTCAAATTGTAAAAGCTAACAGCAAACAAATAGTGAAGGAGAATGAACGTCTACAAAAAACCTTTGTCCCCATCTGCAATAGACATGAAGTTGGGGACAAAGTTTAGGTCATGAATGTTGACAAGAGCAAGCTACAACCCAAGAAAGTGGGGCCAGCAATCACTCTGAAGGTAAACAACAATAACACTTACCTCATGCAAGGGCTTGGAAAATGTAAGCAAGACAAGACCCTACACCATGATTGCCTACGGCCCTGCAAAGCAAGACAGAAACAGCAAGAAACCATCCTGCCCGCCACAGAACAGCAACTAGTTCAATACAGCACCCAGGCTCTTGACAACCTCCCTGACAACCTGCCCCCAGAGGAGGCCAACCTTCAGTTGGGGGGTGTCAAAACTGCAGGCTTGACCCGCCAGCAAGGTTCCAACCAAGCGGATTTGTGACCTGAAATCCAATTATCTGGTCACTTGAAGCCAGACTAGGAATTCAACTTGAATTACCAAATCCAACAACATGAACAGATGATGATCCTTTTGGTGGATATCTCATTTTGGCGCTTAACTCATTATCAGGATCAAGCCACCCCCTTCATCATCCAGCCATGTGATCACCAATCATGTTCCTGTTATCCTTGATTCACATGAACTATATAATTATTATCTCACAATAAAGATTATTATTCATCTTCTAAATATTTTCCCCATGTAACTCTGCTAAAACAGCACAGTTACGACAGTGTAAATCTTTTTAAATGGAAAACAGCATTTGTTTAAACCTATTGAATTTTAAGTTTTTTTAAAGAAGGTTAATAATTTTTTAATTATCCAAAATTAGTGGAAATTGATAGCAGTTGGATCTATATAGGTTTGTCATAAAATTGTATGTCTTTAGCTAGTACTTGATGGTACCTTTATTTGAAATCCTGTCCAACTTCCTTTGGAAATCTAAGCAGACCTCAATTTTCAGCCAGATGCCAGAAAAGGTGTAAGTTATTTAAAAATAGCTTAGATTTGTAGGCTTAGTTTAACCTGAAAACCTAACTAAAAAAGGAAAGATTAAAATAGTAAATATGAGCTCTGTTGACCAATTTGATATTGCTTTGGCTGAAAACTGGTTGACGGGAGGCTAGTTGATGGAGAAACTTCCTGGCCATATAAATCCCTTCTGGTAATCCCCCCAGAATAAGAACCCAAGCGACATCACATAATAAGATACTTGGGATTTAGTGATTAGTTGATGCGGCAAACATTAAGCACCTACTCTTATAAAAAGCTCAAGCGAGAGCTATAGAAGTGTTTGGGTGCCCTGATAGGATGCTATACCGGAGGAAGGGTGTAGATGGTATGATGTCAACTCCCTTGTATTCATAGATGCAGTGACAACATTTTTCAGAGGCTCAGTTCCAATTCCCAGCTCTGTTGGATTGTCATGGCTTGATCCACGGCTTTTTTAATCTGGAAACTGGGGATACTTGCTTAGCATCCTTGTTTTACTGCGTAAATATAGTTTGGTAAATACGCCCCACTTTTGAACTTATGGGACTAAAATCAAGGAGCCGCATGCCAAGGTTTTCATGTACAGTTTAAAGGCACAGCGTAGATATGACTATATCGAGTAGAGACTTAATCAGTGCAAACAGAAGGGAAGGTTTGTCTCCCAACCGATGAATAATTTTTAAACAATGTTTATTTTTTATGATTTAGATGCTTCAACGGCTGATCTCAGTCACGGGAACTTGATATCAATGTTATTCTGCTGACTCATTGTTGTTGAGATTACCAAATTTCATCTTATTCGTTGACTTAAAGGCTTGACATATGCTTCTAAGTCGCTTAAACAATAAAAACAAAGCATTGTAGGATTGTATTTAGATTAAACAGATCTGCTATCCAGCTCGGAATAGGTATTGCTTGGCTGATCAATCCGATGATTTAATTTCTAGTCTGGATTTACGAATTAAATCACCACGATTCTCAACAATGCTTCCTATTGGCTACGACGGTGCACTTTAAGATAGTCTCATAAATATTTAGCTCATGATTGGAGAAATAAAACTGGATTCAATTTCAGCTGGTTCTGTGAATCCAAACTCATTAGTTATCAAGTGATTTAATTTGATGGATCTCCTCCAATTACCTATTTGGATATCGTATCTACAATGCTCTTCTTGTGGAGGTGGGATCTGCTGCTTTTGATCAAATCGATTTAAAAAGATATTAGTTTAGTGTTTATATTTAATGCGATAAAATAAAAAGCCCTGTCAAGAAATGTACCTGAATCCTAATTTTAATTAGCCTTCCTGCATTAAGTACGTGCCTTCTTATCCAGTGGCCCAAAAAGATATCACATCCCCCTTTTAACATCGTACCCAGGGAAGTAAAGGTTGCATTTTCGACTTGGAAGAGTATATTATCAACTTATGACGTTACAAACCCACCCATCCCCAGGAAGCATAATGGATCCAGCTTAGCTGCCGCATTCGGTGTATAATCTAAGCTCAAGCTTGAATTTTTAATCTATAAAGTATAAACTAGGTTCTTATAGAAGAACCACCCCATTGTATGTAAAATTTGCTTGACTTGGAGCTATCCAAAGTATCATAACCTCATTTGAGGTTTCTGGACAGAGATTTGATGAGATTCCGAAAATTTGAGGCAATCAGTAGATTTTATACAAGTTTATACCTTTTCTACCCCTGAAAAAATATTTTACAGGTCTAAATGAAGAATACTTCAAATAGACTTTAGGGCTAATTAGGTCATCTATCAAAATAGCGCGGCTGGTTTATAAAATCAAATGTATGTATTAGCAAAATGGAGCAGCCGTGGTCAGAGTTCCTCTCGTTAAGTGACTTCTGCTTCACTTTGAAAAGAAGATCACTTAAAGGCTTATAAACAAATAAAATCATTTTTTAAATTTTGTTTAATCCCTTTATTTGGAGCTTGTGAAAAATCTTATTGTTGTCACTTTTGGGATTGTCGTCAATATAATCAAGCCCCAAACTTTGACTAATCTCATAAGTTCAAGGGATATCCATACAGTAGTTTTCAAAAATGTTAAGATAAGCAAAAAATCTCAGTCTAAAGACAAAAACAACTCAGTCTAGAAATGAAATTGAAAATCAAGGAATTTACATTAAATTACAATAGATTTAGACCTACTTTGATTTTGCTTTTAGACTGAGTTTTTTGTTTATCTCAACAGGGTTGAAAACTACTGTATCAAAACATTTATCAAGGCTGTGAATATTCTTGTTATAAAAAGTTATGGATAGGAATGTTTATAAAGGCTTGTCATGTATATACTTCTGGGAATTATAATAAAGAGATAAAGGGTAAGTTTAAGAAGAGAATGATACTTTACTGAATATGAATATAATGATATACAGTAGTTTTAAAAGCTATGGCAACAACTGAAAATACCTCAGATTTAAATGAAATAATTTCAGATTTAAACAAAATCCAAGTCATGCAAGATTAAGGATTCAATTAATTCAAATATTTTTGGTTAATAAATGAACTGTCAAACAAAAAACAAAATTTCACTAGCCCATTATACAAAATTATATCAAACATCATGCGGCGTTGTTTAAACCACAAACAAAAGGAACTGACACAACAAGTGAGATGGATGGGTGTCATCCCGGAATATATTATAATCCAATCAGGATTCATATGAGGCACCAACAGAAGGACTAAAATGAAACAAAATTGGAGCAATCTAGAAGCAAGATTCCACAAGCACAAAACAAAATGAACTCACACAAGATGTGTAGTATGAGCAGCCTAAAATAGAAAACCATCAATTTAACAGCCAATTAATAGCTATCCAATTTAGGAACAGAGGCATTTTATTCATTTTCATGGCTCCTGATTTGTATGAAATGGTTTTGAGAACCTTCCAAATATGGACTTGAGATTACAATAAAAATAAATCATTAAATTTTAAAGTTTCTACTTTTAGTGATTTTATCCTAGGTTTTTTTGAAATGGTTTTCAACAACAACATCTTCAACGGCGCCAGCAGCCAAGCCAGCTTCAATAGATGCAAGGCTCAGAACGTGGATGCACCCATTTACACCCAAGCCTTTGAGGAAGGTAACAAGGAAGCCAACCTATACCTGACCCCCAACCCCTATGGCTTTGACTTGTCCAGTAGTCACATACTGTCTAGCTCTGCCCCTGCTCCCGTACCCACCCTGCACAAGCTGACTGTCAATCAATCAATCAGGATGACAACTTTGATTTGGAGCAACTTCCTGCCACCAGTCAACCTGCCTTCTATAGCCAATCATGCTTCAGCTCCCCTGGCTCAGCGCCCCAAACACAGAATCATTACTGCAAAAATTCTCCAGGAAATTGTGGCCCTGAACCTGCAGGGTCTGTCCTGGGATCAGATTGCTGACCAATTGAAGTTTAACTGGGCCAACATAATGCAAGAGTTCAACAATTTAATGAACAAGGGGAATCTGATGGGATAGCCAAAAAGCCCAAGAAGGCCCCTGAGTCCCAAATCACTGAGGTGTACCCAATTATGCTTGACCTCCTCCAGCAGGACCCCAAGCTTCCCTTGACCCAGGTCCAGAAGCAGCTTGCACATCATGGCATTTGGGTGCCTGAGCCCATGGTGCAGCTCTGGATTTATGGGAAGGTGGCCTCCATATGGGTCCTTACCAATTTTGCCGGCAACTAATGGGATGACGCTGAGGATTTCCCATATGGTCCCACCATCAAATCCACCCTAGTCAGATGCCTGACAAGTTTTTCTGATGATGTCATATTTATCTTCTACTGTAAGCTATCAATAGCTTTTGATGATTTTGGTGAGCAAAGAAGAGCTGTCACTCAAAAAGAAAGGAAGAAGGTCAAGAAAGGGACTTTCATTGGTGCATTTCTGGCCGTTTCAGCCAAGGGCTCTGTCTATTATTGGAAAAACCCAGATTTCACTGATGGCTACAAGTACAGCCAAATTCTCAGTGAATTGCTTAACTCCTGGGATAGCTCAAACTCCCTTCACCAGGTTTTCTTGAGACACCAGATGAAGGATAGCTCCACTGCCCTTGTCAGGGACCCACCCACTTGGAAGTAATCTCCCGAGGTGGTGAATTATAGCAGAGGGATTAAGACCAGTAACCAAGAAACCCACAGGCAAGGACATCATGCCAAGATAGAAGAGTTCCCCAACCAGGCAATAGAGGCCTAAAAGCTGGTTGAAGCAGCCAAGGAAGAATTAAGCCCCTAGATAACACAAGAGGAAGGCAGAGGCCAATGGATGGAAGACCTGGGGTTTGAAAATTGAGTGGCCAGTCTGGTAGTTCCAAGGCTCTTCCTTCTGAGGCAGGTTGTGAGACAAAGGTGTGGCAGTATACCATACTACAGGGATTACTCTGCGCCAAGAGCTTCCCAGATACTGAGTCTTGGGAGAAGTTCCAGAATATGCTTGTGAACCTATCAAAATGCTGGCAAACACAGCTGGCAACAAAAGCATTCAAAAGACCCATTTATACCCAAGAAACTCCATAAGAGAAGTCTTGAGTAATATCATGGTTAGGATTAGGAAAGGTTTAAGTTAACTGAAGATAGGCAAATACTTCACTTGGGAGAATATAAAATTTATTGATTGAAAAAGTAAAAAGATCATAGCCTACCAGCTTATATAGCATGGTAGCAAAAAGATAACCTGGAGATAATATAAAGGAGATCATCCCCATGGGGATGAATTTGGGGAAATTTGGAGATCCTGGGGATTTGGAATTAAAACTAGAATTATTTATCTTACTGAACCCATTATTCTGACCTCAGTGTTGTTTTTAAAAAAAACATTTGATTTAAGTTACCACCCAAAGACTAGGCAAAAGCAGGAGATGCCCAGCTATTCCCCAGTTAAAACTGGGGAAGGAGAGTAGGCACTAGCAGCAGAACTGGTAGCCAATGGGCAAGCCATACCAAAACCAAGGTTGAAACCAATGCCAGTATCATTGGAATGCTTAAAAAAATCCATAAAAATGATTTTTGTAACATCTGATTGGCTGAAATTTCCTTTCAAAGGCAATGATTTGGCTTTACCAATAATACTAACAGTTTCTTTAAGAAATTTACTGTCAAAGCAGTCAGAAGAAGATCCAGGTTAAAATCCTGTTGCTGCAATTCCTGGATCCAGAACCATATTGGAGACATTATAATCAGGTAATAATGAACATTTACTACTGACTAATCCAATAATTTTAGGAAATATAGTAGAATCCACAAGAGGAACCCTTTCTTTTCCTACACCTAGGAATAAATTGTTATCTGGATTTACATAAGGAACATTCCTGACAGTCCTTGAGGCTATCCAAGGACATGGAAATCAGGCCTCTTTGTACCCAGCCGGCCATGCAGACATCCATCTGGGTGATGTTGTGTTCTTCAACATTGGAGACACAGTACAGGAGTGCCACCCTCAGGCTTTTAATGATCTTTATCCTGGAGTCCTTAACCATGAGTCTCTCTTTGGTTATCAGATGATGGCAGACTTGTTTGCCTAAATTGTCTTACATATGAATATGGGCAACCAATCACAGAAGAACATGCGCCTCTCACCCCGTGCTACTGCACCTACCAGTCAATCACGGCAATGACTGATGAGGAGTACCATAAGAAGTATATGATGGCCATCATGCAAAGTCCTCCTGCCTTCACCCCAGCCACCACTACCCCCCACCTTCCAGCCCCACCCACCTAATCACAGACCCCCAGGCAAGCACCAGCTCTACACCTTCCTTCCCGCACTATTCTGCCTACTAGGCATCTCTTTTCCTCGCCCCCAATAAATTCCATGTCACCAAAATTTTTCTATTTATATTATCTTTTACTGAATTTCAATTGATGATTTTCTCTTTGTTTATAGTTGTTTTATTCTGTATGTTCAGTTTATTTCTATAAAATCATATATTTACTATGTTATGTATCTAGATCCAGAACACAGTTATTTTTAACACTTAAACACAGCCCCTTGTGAAAATATTAACAACAATTTGGTGATCAGCTAAATTTGAATTAGAAAATTATAGTTTTAACTGTTTTTAGATAAAGTTGTTACTGATCCAAATTCAAAACCTAAATGATAAACTTTAAGACAATCAGGAGCCAAGTGATAAAGTGATTGTTGCGACATAAAGGGTCACCAAATAAGTCTTTGATGCATGTGCACTAATTAATATGATTGGCTGGTTGTTTTTCTATTGGGCGCCATTGCTGCTGTGGTGAGTTGTTGGTGGACTAGTGCCCAATCAGCTGCTGGGTTAGCACTAGTCCATCAACAACTTGCCACAGCGGCAATGGCGTACAATGGCAAAACATCCAGCCAATCATATTAATTAGTGCACATTCATCAAAGAATTATTGATTGACCCTTTATGTCACAACAATCACTTTTTCACTTGGCTTCTGATTGTCTTAAAGTTTATCATTTAGGTTTGAATTTAGATCAGTAACAACTTTATCTAAAAACAGTTAAAACTATAATTTTCTAATTCAAATTTAGCTGATCACCAAATTGTTGTTAATATTTTCACAAGGGGCTATGTTTAAGTGTTAAAAATAATATGACATTTAAGGAAACAATGCCAACACAAAGCAAACAACACCTATTGAGTTGAGCGTGAAACATATACACAATGAGTAAAAATTGGGATAATGTAGTAAATGGAAAAACAAACAGGAATAAACAAAGAGGCAACAGTATCAAAATAATACAGAATTTATTGAGGCAAAAGCTATAAAAACATATGGAAAGGTTAGTAAAAAATCAATGAGAGAATTGGAAAAGCTTCTGAAGGACCTCAAATTGGCAATTGCCAAAATAAAGGACATTGACTGCAAGGTCAAAGCCAAAGTTTAGTCCCCCGTCCTCACTGGGGACAAAATTGGCAAGGTGTTTGCAAAGGTACTAATGTCAAAAATGCCTGACACCCCAGAGAAGACAATTGAGCGCTCACTCAATATTCAAAAAACTGTGGTCAAGGGTCTCTAGTTCAAGGCATACAATCTTTCCGCGCTGTCTTTCTGGGTTGATGACCCGGAGATGTATGCCCACCTCAAACCTGCCAAGCATGCCAGAACAGAGGATAAAGAACTGCCTGCACAACTGCTTACGCCAAGAATGGCCAAGCCTGCTGAAGTGGCTGGCAAGGAGGAAACACACAAAGGTAACCTAAAAACAAGATTAATAAAAATTAAAATTCTTACCTTTTTTTTAGAAAACATAGACAGTGAAATCCGCCAGGCCCTGGTCCCCTTTGTCCCTGCCACATTTTATGCCAACTACGCCAATCATGTGACCAAGCAGCTGTTTCTGTCCCTCCAGCCTTGTGGAAGCTTGAAGACAAAATTCACAGGTCCTTCCCAATGACAAGGACACACTAGCCGGGCTGATGAATGCCAAGGGGGCATCCAAGTGGGCAGTTACTGCCTACAAGGATGCCCAACTGGTCCACCTGGACCCAGTATCCCTCAGTAGAGTTTACTGTGTAAACTCTATTGAGCTTGTTTGGGACGTCCTGGCAACACTCACATTCAAGAATATACCAGAGATGGGTTGGTCCCATGCGGCTGCTTGCTTCTGCTTCCCAGTGAAGCACACACTCTTTTACCTGCTGGAGAACTTCAGGCACAGCGTTGGAAAATTGGCTGTTGCAGACGCAACAGCTGTCAAGAAAGCCAAAATCCTCCTTACCAACTTTGGGCTGGCTTGGAGCGCTAACAAGATGGGGGTCCCTGCATCCATGGAGCTGACCTTTGCAAAGATAAAGCATGAGAAGAAGATTATTACCATGTATAATAAACTTTGTGAGTTAACAGAAGCCTTTACTGGGCAAAAGCTTTAACGTGTGATTTACCTGGGATATCTTTTCTTCTTTGGGATGGGCGCCAGCGTAGAGGACCTAGAAAGGGTCCTTCTTGGGATCAACAAGGCCCGGCTCTCATTGGACGGGAAGAAGATTCTTCTGGGTACAGCTTAGTTGACCACATAATCCAAGACGCCCTGGTCCTGGCAGGAATCTATGGGTTTGCAGCCCCACCAGAGAAGCTGCTCCTGCATTCTCACCTAACAATAATCCCTTTTACCAGCTGATGTGAATATTTTAATCAGGATGTATCCACTGTCTACAGCGTGGCAGTGGAGGTTGTGCACCACCTCCATTGCCAGGTGGGTACATAACAAAGAATCCATTACAGGTACTCCTAATATATTTTATCTTCTAATAAATTTCATTACAATCCTTATTTTTTATTTATAATAATTTTTATAATTTGTATTTTAACAAACAAGTTTTGAAAAATAAATCTCAGAGACGGTTTTCATAAAAGCATAATAATATATGTTAATAAACTATACTTTTAATTTGTACATTTTACATTTAATTTTTTATTCTATTTTTTATATTTATTTGATAAGAGCTATATAAATATATCATGTAATCAAGTATCAAGCAAATGGGATACCCTTAGATGCCATAATAAAAATTAATATAAAATAAATAAATAAATAAATACTAACCTTCATTGATGGTCCTGCTGAAATGTGATTGTGGGCTTAGAATCTTCTAAATATAAAATGATAATTAATAAATCTTAAATAAAAAATTATAGAATATAAAAAAGTCAGACAAGCTAAGCCTCTAATTGACCGGCTGTTTGGCAAGGCACACGGGGATGAACAAATCAGCATGGCCATAGAATTTGGCAGCCGTCTTGGCTGGGAGGGTGTGGATCCCAGCCTGCAGCAAATCAAATAGGTCCTCAGTGCCAGTTGGGGTCCCTTGCTTGACAACTTGCTTGAGCCACCCAAAAACTTCCTCAGTGGGATTCAGGAAGGGCAAATAGGCAGGGAGGAAGAGAAGGTGCAAATTTGCCGTGGCCAATTGCTGGGGGCTCACTGCAATGCTGGTGTCAATTGATGGGAATTCCTCAAGAATATCTGCCACCTTATGGAGACCAACATTATCCAGCACAATTACATTGGTGAAGCCCAGGCTTGTGCGCCTCAGGTACTCCTGGACCAATCATAGAAATGCTAGAAAGGTCCAGCTGTTGTGGGAGCCTATTATCATTTGATAGAGCTTGACCCCCTTTGGACCAAGGAGAGCCACCATTGAGTAGGCTGTGGTGCGGACTGCAGCATGCCAAGTCATCCCATCATTGGAGTCTTTGGGGACATAGCCATATGCATTGCGCATAGAAAAGGCAAATGCTGATTTGTCAATATAGTAAAATTTGACTGTCTTCTTGGCTTTGAGGGCAGTGTACAACTCTATGTATTTTTCCAGACACCAATGTTGGAAAGACTGTTTCTATCATAGGGAGATATCCCAAATTTTTTCCATGAAAACTGCACTCCCTTTACCAGATGGTAGTAAAAGGAAATTGAAGCCTCAATCCCAAAAGTAGACTTGATCATGGCCTGCATATTTGCTAGTTCAAGATGGCAATCTTAGGTTATTCACTGACAGATTGCTCATTTGTGCTCTTTGGTGAGCATGGTGAAAATGTAAAAGGATTTCTCTGCAGCAAGAACTTGACCAGTATTGATGAATTTGTTGAAGGTCTTGGAGGCGTACTTGAGATCCACCCCAAAAAGAGCTGTGGCTGCCTTGTAATCACCAGATTCCCGCATTAGCTTGAGAAGGATGATGTATTTGATATCAGGGATGCACTTCCAAGCAGGCTTTGCGGGATTTGGGGAATCTAGATCCTGATTGGAGACTGGTTTGCAAGGCATAGGCACCTTGGTATATAAGGCTGGAAACTTCTTTAACACCAGCTGTCCCTCATCATTTCTGTAGAACTTAGGCTCCTCATCCTCTTCCTGGTTGCCATCACTGACGTAAGGTTCATAGCTAGTGTCAAGCACAGGCTTAACCTTCTCCAGCATGGCTAACAGGACCACCTCTTGGCGGCACACAATGCTGAACACATACAAAGTAAGTTCTACCTCCTTGTTTATAACCGTTTTTGTTGTGGTACTCTTGGTGGGCTTCCAGGTCAGCTTGGGGACCCAAGAGTTGATGCTTTGCAACCTAGCAGCTTGTGCTCCTTAAACCAACTGTGTCAGTGTAGTGTCACTATTGAACTCTACTCTCCCATCTCCTTCCTGAGTAGGCAATTGGGTTGCACTAACTCTTTTCTTTGACCCGCGGGAGCAACCACAACTGTGGCGTGCAACGGGTGCATTGTCACTCTGTTGTTGTGTAACTTCTATTTTACATTTTAATAAAATACTAAAAAAACTTAATTATGTCACTCCTTAATTTTTTTTGCATTTTATCTGAATATGGATATTTAATTAGAGTTTTCCCCACCCAATGTCCCAATTATAGATTTTTTATTTCTTATTTAGTTGTTTTTGGTTTTACAACGCCCATTTTAGAACACCCAAAGAATTTCCACCCATTTTCCCAGATTTTACTGCCAGATTAAGCACCCAACAAAATTACTTTAAAATTTGTGTTTCAGATTGTGTGCCCTATTTTAGATACCTTGGTATCATTATTGAGTACAATTCATTGCGCACAACATTTGAGTGGTTTTTTTACATAGTGAGTTGTTATTGTGTTTTGGTTTTGGGTTGAGATTAGACTCACCCTGCTCAGGTGTATTTTGTCACCAATTCACATAGTAAAAATATGTACACCAAAAGTCAACTCACACCATTTTGTTTGTGAATCAATGTATTTTGGATTGTATTTTGAATAGTTTTTCTTTGCGTGTGAGCACTTCTTTGCTGTGTTGACCCATTTTGCCCATTAACGCCAAAAATCCCTGTTAACAGAGTGTATATTTTAACCTGAGAGTTGGATTTAATTCAAATCTGAAATCATTTTGTTTAAATCTGAGGTATTTTTGGTTTTCACCATAGCTTTTAAAACTACTGATCAGCATAATAATAATACAGATAAAGAGCCACTACATATGAATTATAAAACCTCAATGATAAGATATATCATATAGGTAAGAGAACTAACTCTAAAAACCATTGAAATCAAGCCAGCATAATTGAAAATAAATATTACAAATGGTTGGGGCTATCACAGGCCCTATGATACATACAGCTAAACTATCATAGATACAGACAGTTATATGATAAACTTATGTTGTAACTGTGCTGTTTTAGCAGAGTTACAAGAGAAAAATATTTGGAAACTAGGTAATAATCTTTATTGAGAGATAGGTATTATATAGCTATTTTAAATTGGAGATAACAGGAACAAGATTTTGTAGATCACATGGTAGGATGGTGAAGGGGGTGGCTTGATCCTAGTAATGATTCAAGCGTGAAATCAAGGTATCTACCATAAAGGATCATCATCTGTTCATGTTGTTGGATTTGATCATTTGAGTTGACTTCCTAGTTTGGCTACTGGTCACTGAAAGGTTGGGTTGCGGGTCACAAACCTGCTTAGTTGGAACCTTGTTGGCGGGTTGAGCCTGCTGTTTCAATACCCCAAAAAGATCATAATGACACAAGTGACAAAAAATCACAGTCTGATTTTTTGGGGCATTTTTGACTATTTCTCTGAGAAGAGCTGTATTTTATCAGACTTTGGATGATTATGTTAGTGGATACAGTTACAATCCAGCCATGCAGAACATACCAGAGACATGAAAGTCAACAGGATACAAATACACAGTCTATTTGAGCCATCAAATAATGGGAAATCAAGTTTCAAAGAAAAAAATTAAAGAGGAAGGGTTCCAGTTCTACATTTACCCACCAGGTCATGAAGAAATGATCTCTTTTTATGTTATATTTTAAAATATTGACAGTAAAATCTGAGCCAGGGATCCAAAGGACATGGCTGCTATACTACTGAATCTAACTAACTATACTGGACTGCTTACCCAGAGTGCTGTCTCTGACCTTTTCCCTGAGTAAGTATTTCATATGTTGAATACAGGGAACATGCCATCACAATCCTTTTTTACCCTTTTTGCTCTACTCTATTTACCCCCATCCCGCCCATGACAGAAGAGCAGTACACAGAACAGCATAGTGCAGCAAGTGTCGCTTTAAAAGAGATTTCATCATATTTCTTGAATACCCAACCCCCTTATTACACTCAAACTTCACCCTCCCTCACACCCCTGATTGTTCTTCTAGCCATACTTGAACATAAGACTTTCACAGCCAACCACGAATATACTTTAATAATAAAAATGTCTTTTTGTTTCTTTCCAGGCTTCATGTTTTCTGTGATTTTCTTTGTCACTCATAGTCAAATAAACACATATCATGGATTATAAAATGGTATAATTTTCTTACTTTAATGTATCCTTTATTTGGGTTAGATTGAGCTCACATTGCTTATGATTTAAATCAGTATCATAAAAGATATCTACACTAATTGTTGCAATTGGGCTTTGAGCTGGTATAGTTGCTGTACTTCTTAACCCATTGTTACAAATTTATACCTTCTACTAAAGACAATTTGAGACATTGTCTCAAACACCTAGTGGGTCTAATAAAAGCTGTAGGATATTTAATAATCAATCTTTTATTATTATCAAGCTAGGGAAGTATATAGAGTAGGGATAATTGATTTCTGTCACAATACCCCAAGCCCCTCTATGACTCAAGTATTTTCCGCTTTAAGCTCCGCAAATATCAGCTTCAGATCTTAGGTTCTGAGTTAATACCAATTAGTCATAAAGCCTAGAGACAATCAATCAACCTATTCTTTACCCAGTGTGCAGAGTCTAGTTTTTCTATTGCCCTTGGACTCTAATGGATTACCATGTCATTTTTAACTGTGATGAATAGCTTAATAACCAATCACCATACAACAAGATGTATCAACTGTGGGGATTACCATAAGGAGACAGGAGAGCAGTGGTCAAGGGAAATGCCTGTGGTGCAGAATCAACTGGAGTCACACGGCTTGTTAAATATGGGAGGATAGCTTTATTAAGCTACAATCCTACTCTAGTCACAGAAGTGAGGACCAAGCTTTGTGAGCATCTGTACACTAGCTCAACTACTGCTTTTTAAACATAACTAGTTGCGCTTAATAGTACAATTAAACAACTCCAATGAACTAGAAGACAATAATGTTATCCTTTTGTTGCTTTTAACATAAACAGTGTGTGTTCTGGATGCTTCATTCCAGAATTCTGAAGACATTTATAATAACCCTTATCCTGCAATATCCCAAGGGAGGTAGGGTCTAAACCCATAGAAATACATATAAAACAATGTCATCAAAGGAGTGCTAAGAATGCTGACAGTATGTAGGGTATCCTCTTGTTTATAACCCAATCCGTGGAATGATCAGATCTTGATTGTAGATATCTCTTCCAAGGCACAGGTTCAACAGTGATTATCCATCTTCCAATGAGATGGCGGACCTGCATGTAACAAGCGCTACCATTCCCAGATCAAAGGGGCCAGAAAGCCACTGGCACCTGTAAAGACCCAGCAGCGCCTCCCAAGAAGGCAAACTTTGCTGTGACGTATACAGTGGAGAAACCCCAGCCATAGGACTGGATAATTACTAAGACAGGCAGTTAGTCCTGAGGCATCAATAAAGGTGTTAGCTTAAAGCCCTGGGAAGCTTGAACCTAGACTGCACCTCCTGACCTGGATAAAAGAATGGGTGTGAAAGACCTTGGGAGCTCACCAGGAATGGATCTGGAACCAGCCCGGATCTTACTGGGGATAGAATGGGTTATATGGGATCCTGTGCCATCAAAAGCTACTGCCGAGCATCCAGATTGGTTGCACCTGCACACATAGAGCAAAGTTTGCTGCAACCCCAGATCACAGGAGACCACATCAGCTCTTGTTATGGAGCAATTTTGGTCCTGAGGAGCAGATGGGACAGACAATAACTAGCCAGAGTTCAAACCCCAGAACCACCAGAGCCAAGATCCAAACCACACAAGGGGCCATTCACAAACACGGGTGCATATTGTAAGGGTTGAATGGCGGGCTGTAAGATACAATGAAACCAACATGGATAAAACAAACAAATTTCCAACAGCTCCAACAATGCTAGACCAAATCAATGGGAGGGGGTTACTAATTTTGCGCCTTTGTGAGGGTAACAAATGGCAGACATGAGGACCAGAGTTAAGAACATTAACCAAAGAGGTAAATCTGAGGACAAAGCCAGAGAAGCTGAAGGGTAAAAAGCAGGCCAAGGCGCAGTCAAGGGGTCTGCTGCAAACTTAAAAGGGCAGCCAACATACTATCAACCACGGGGGTCCAACATACTCTGACATGAGGTTTTTTGAGACTTGTTTTTATTCTTCAGGAAAATATAACTATCTAGAAACTTGTTTCTAGAGTGGGATGGGGGAAGTCTTAAGGTGATTCAGGATGAGGTGGAGAGATTTCACGGCATCTGATTGGCTGGTAATATTATTTTCAGCAGTTGGGGGGCCTGCATTGGAATTAGGGTTGATGTTGTTGCAATTAAAAAATTTGGGCAACCAGCGGGTTGAGGGCTGCCATCCCCAAATAGTGTATAACATGTAATTTTCTTGCCATAGTTATTTGGGAAAAATAGGGCAGGCCCAGACTTTCCAGGGCTATTTGAGCGACCCCAGCTTTGACCTCTTTTTGTCCATGATGGCGTTTAAGCTGTCTATTTCTTTCAAGGGGTTAGTCACGGTTCTTTGCTGGTTTCTGGTCTTACTGGGGCGCACTACCCCTTCCATTTGGTTTTCTACTGTAAACCATATATTTTCAAAGGCAGGTGGATGCTCTGCCCCTTAAGCCAGCCTATCCCCACCCTATCTTAACCCCCATACTTTCTTATCCCATACCCCCTGCAAGTAAGATCCCTTACCCCTATGGTTACAGATCTCAAGCTCCCAACAATACCCTTGCCGGCAGGCAGATAACATGTTCCCAAGTCCTTTCCCAGGATGGTTGATAGAAGGATGCTCTTAGATCAAGCCCCATATATGGTACTTCTCAGGAAGCCAGCTGTGGGTAGCCTAGAGATGGTATCCAAGTTGGTATACCTCCCAGGGTTAACCGGCTACCCTGTCCAGCTCAATTGATCACCAAAGAGGCTAAAAGATGCTCTTAAAGTTTTAGGAATTATGGTGATATACCCTATGAGACTACAGTATGGCAGCTATCAGGCATCTACTTCTTAGAAGCATAACAAACAGGATACAGGGGGAATCAGGGAGAGGAGGATGCTTTGTTTGGTATGAAGATTGAGTTCAATATAGTATTATGGGAAGCCATATACCCTCTATGTACGGCATAATAGTGTCAAGTGTCTGGATGTACAAGTATTCCGGCTACCGCCATCATACCTAACATCCAGCCATTGCCCAATTTGGTGCCTTTCCAATATACCATTTGACATACCAGAATTGGCAACAAACCAATATCACATGACTGTCCAGGTATCCAGCAACTCAAACCCATCCAGCACCTGACCAGCCCCTGAATTTGATCCAACTATATCCCCGCCACAGCTAATGCTATATAAGCCTAAAGTATTATCCAATAAAACATAATTCTTCTCTCCCTCATTTTATAATCAAAGCTTCCCCAAAAGGCGCTCCTTATCAATAGTTCCCGGGCTTGTCCAGGAGATGCTCCATCTAGGGTTCAGAATGTCTGATCCCCTTATCAGGTATAGGTCTGATGAGAGTGTTATGGATCATTCATCACTTGGGGATTGCTCAGGGATTGCTTCACCAAGAGGGATTGATTTCAGACGTTGTGACCTGGTGAAACGTTATTCCCATGGTTTCCTTTACTGGGATAGGATTTATCTTAACCATCCGTTGAAACAGCAGGCTTGACCTGCCAGCAAGGTTCCAAGTAAGAGGGGCTGTGACTCGCAATCCAATTACCCAGCCACTTGAAGCCAAACTAGGAAGTTGACTCAGATTCCCAAATCTGACAACATGACAAATGATGATCCCTTATGGTGGATGTCTTGTTTTGGTGCTTGGCCCATTACTGGGATCAAGCCATCCCCTTCATCATCCCGCTGTGTCATCAACACAATCATGTTCCTCTTATCCTTGATTCACAATGACTATATAATCACTATCTCACAGTAAAGATTATTATCTAGTTTCCAAATATTTTTCCCCTTGTAACTCTGCTAAAACAGCACAGTTACAACACATTCTTGGGAAGTGGCCAACACTTATTGGCCATTAAAAACATGGGCAGGGGTTATAGATGTGTCTTTACATGTGAATCGATGGGCAATAGTGGGGTGACAGAGGTGGTGGGCAGCATGGATTGGGATTTGGTCTACATGGCTGTAAGGAGTCTTTGGGGATGGGAACCCTTTAGCAATGGCCAGCCTAGCAGCAGAGGGTGAGTGAAGGATAACAAAATCTGCAGGCTGGTTTCCTGTCAAACTTGATCTTGGTATAGTTCTCTTCATAGGTAAGGTTTAGAGCTATACATGGATAAAGATAAACAGTACTGAGTAATTAAGGTCTGTTCTATAAAAGGTATTCTTAACCCCTGCAATGGCTGTATTCTATCTTCTGGTGATGGGATTTAGTTTAGTTGTTGTTTAAGATCAAGCTTCTGGGATGCAGAAGGATAGAGGTTGAAATAGTTATATAGGTGATGTATAGCTTTAATTGTTAAATAGGATATATTTTATTCTTTGGTCTGTTGTTAGGCTAAGAAAGTGCTTATGAAGAGAATAGTGGTTTGATTGGATTTGACAGAAAATAAGTTGACAGTATCTTCCTGCCCCGGTAAAGCATAGCTTGGGGATTTTGAGGGGAGATAGTATCTTTATTATTTAGGATAGGTAAAGGGTAAATAGTTCTAAGAAATCACATAACGGTAAGGAAAAGATGAGAGTTTTTCTGGCAGAAGTTGATAAGAATTTTAGGCAGCTGTACGTAGAGTGGTGAATATTGGACTTGATGGGGTGTTTACTTGGTGGTATCATGGCAATTTCATTGGGTCTTTGGCAGGTCCATATGGGGTACATTATTGTCAGCCTTGGCATTGCCGGTTATGGCGGAAGTTTCTGAGGGATTTGAGACTTTGGGATGGTTCTACTTTGTAAGCGTTGGTAAAGGTGCAGGTAAACTTTGCCAGGCCGTGCAGTAAGGCTGACTAAAGCAGTAGAAAGAGTTGTTGAGGGTGGGTGGCGTCACTTGGGTGATATTAGCCTTTTATGGGTGGTTTAGGTTGTGTAATTATTATGTTGAGATTGGATATGTGTATTGTAAAGTGTTTTTAAGATAAGACTTTAACTTTGAGGGTATATGATTTTAAAGTTGGTAGGATACTTAGCTATAAGTTATACGGAATAAGAGTAGGTAATTAAAAGACAAGGGTTTGATTACGGATGTATGTCTTGGGAGTGTGTGGATGATATCCTTTGTTTCTAGAAGGAAGTTATCAGAGTATGAGATGCATTAAATAAGTAGAAAAATTAATGTACATTGATTAAAATGACTTTAATAAATTGGCCGTGCAAGGATGGTGGCAAAACAGATCTTCTGTGAAGCGTAGGGGCTTTGGATGCAGCAATTGGATAGGCGTAGCAATGGATGAAGTCATTGGTGATATTTAAGGCAAGAATGTGATTGGAAATATGAAAATGTCCAGCAACCTCAAACCCATGCCAATAAAGAGTTCCCAGCGGTGGTTGATTCTGGCCATTGTGACGCTGTTGGGGCTGCTGGCTCCCATGGCATCTACCATTTACTTGACGTCTCTGGTGCAGATTGAGGATGACCTTGAGGCGTCACATCAGCATGTTGACTTGAGCGTGTTGGTGTACCTGGTGACTGTTGGCATTGCTCCGCTGTTCTGGGGCGCAATGTCCGACAGGAGCGGGCGGCGATGGCTGGCGCTTGTTTTGCAGCTGATCCTGGTGATGGCTAGCCTTGGGTGTGCCCTTGCCCCGTCACTGGAGGTGCTGATTGTGATGCATGTGCTGAAGGCGGTTGGTGCTTTGGCATGCTTGGTTTTGGGTATTGGGACCATTACTGATATTTACCTCCCCCACGAGAAGGGCAGAGCAATGGGCATCTTCTTTATTGGCCCCATGTTTGGCCCCTCCCTGGGCCCTTTGATAGGCAGCATCATTAATCAGTACGGCCACTGGCAGGATGTGTTTTGGTTTCTGATGGCGGCATCTTCAGTGCTGCTGGTGGCAACCTTTTTCTTCCTTCCCAAGACTTTGGCACGCCAGCCAAACTCTTTGCGCTTCTATTCCTCCTCCAAGTGGCCCAGCTTCCGCACCAAAGGATCTCTGGGGAATCCGCTCCAGACATTGGCCCTCTTCCGGTACCCGCGCGTGCTAGCCATGCTCCTGTACGCCAGAATCATCTACGGCTCCTACTACAACATCTCCCTCTCCCACTTGCCCGTCATGCAGCAGCAGCACCACCTTTCCTTGCTCTCCACTGGCCTATCCTACCTTTCCATTGGCACCAGAAACATCCTTGGCTCCTACCTCGGCGGGCTGCTGGGGGACGTTGCCTACAACTTGCCATGCACCTCCCAGTTACCAGAGTTGCATCTCCACACGTGCTGGCCAGGCGCCATCCTCATCATGGTTGGACTTGCCCTCAACGGCTTCTTCATCACATTCCAATACCCACTGCCCCTTACGCTGTTTGCCCAGTTCATGGTTGGTCTAGGCATGGCCAACGTCTTTACTGTCAACAGCACCTACCTGAGCAATCTCCTCCTGACCAAGGCATCCTCGGTTACTGCCTACACCAACTTCATGCAGAACCTCATCTCAGGTGCCGTCACCTCCTTCTCTACCACGCTTATCCAAGCCATTGGCCCCTTCTACCTCTTCCTTGCCTTCTCCGCAGCACAGCTGATTGGCATTGCCTTGTTGGCCTTTCTCACTTTGAAAAAGTCAAAATAAACTTGTTTAGACACCCAGTCACGCTTATGGAACAATCCACCAAATTTACCCCCCAACAAGGAAACTGCTTCCCCATTTGATAAGCCCGCACATAAAATCTATTTCTATTTTTCAATCAACCCCCAAAGCCAATCAGATCCAGCCATTTCCCCACGCGCTCCAAAGCAAACCCCATCAATTACTCAAGCAATCCAAGACTGCACTTGAATCTTTAATAAATCCCCACAATTAAAGTGAACTGTATATAATTTTTAGTAATTATATTTATAAATGCAACTTTCTAAAAAACCTTATCTTTCCGATGAATCCACAAGTATCATGCAAAAACAAACATCAAGCAAGTCACAATCCAATTAAACCCAGATGCAAGGCTGACCCTGAGTCTACACCACAGATGCCATGATAACAAACCCAACTATTACCACCAATCAACCCCCATTTAAAATTAAATCAGCTCACTGGCTAGCCTAAGGACTTTGTGGCGGTAAACTTAATTTGGTCTGCAGCAATATAACCTGCCTTTACAACCATACATCAATCAAACCGTAGCTTGCTTCACTGCATCAAAATCACCATTGAATCACTCCATTGGCCAGATACGCTGGTTGAAAAATCAAGCATGTATACTTTTCCACAAGATGCTGTTTACAACCAACTCCAACTACAGCGCTGCTCAAGTAACTCCCTTCTCAACTGGGAGCTTCCACCGCAACCATGCAAAACCTCCCTGGCAGCCAACTTGGCCAGGACAATTCCGGCTGGATTGGGTACATGGCTATTCCACTCCGTACCATCACATCCCAAATCAAAAACAAACATTTCTAAATAACCCGTGCCAATTAATTAGAACTCTATTGCCCGCCAGGAGTTTGTCAAAAAGGTTATCTCTATCTGCGTTGCATAACCCCACGTCCTGGAGAAACACCATCCGCCCCAAAATTTCAACCTACCCTTACCGGCTGGGTTAACAAGTACCGCCCAATAAGCCATACCCCCAAAACCCTTCACTATCAAATCAAGATGCCAACCAAAGCTAAAATTAACCCCCACCACATCTGCCTTAAGAACCCCCTCAGGAAAAGTTTACCAAACCCCCACCAAAGATGTCCATAGAATAAGCCTTCCAATAAGGAAAATTCCCTATCAACCCTCTCTAACCCGTACCCAAGTTCACTAAAATCCATGTCGATCCTTCAATCCCATTCCCGGCTGCCAATAAACTAAAGATCTCACCCTTTCTGTCCCGGCTTAAACCTGCAACAATGTAAACCTGTCAAGTTGACCAACTAAAATTCAACCATCTCAAAAACACCATTTCAATCTCTGCTATCTCAAAACCAATAGTAGTCCACCATCCTCAAACCTCCCTCTCAGCTACACTATCCACAATGGATACTTCATACCATACTTATAAAATAACTAAACAATAAAGTAAAGATAAAAACAATAGAAATAAACAAAATCAAGAGAAAAAACCATGAGAGTCTGTTGAGGAAACAACTAGAACATTGGTTGCCAGCGCTACCTAGCCAGTCAAGCCATCTCTGCTCCCAAACAGTAAGCAAGGGCTGCCTACCTACACCCAGGTACTTCTTGGCTGCCCCAGCCTGCTTCAGAGGATTGTTCTTTTTGTCAAAACAGCAGGCTCAACCCGCCAGCAAGGTTCTGAGTAAGCAGGTTTGTGACCCACAATCCAATTATCCAGTCACTCAAAGCCAAACTAGGAAGTTGACTCAAATGTCCAAATCCAACCACATGAACAAAAGCTGATCCCTTATGATGGATACCTTGTTTTGCGCTTGACTCATTACCAGGATCAAACCACCCCCTTCACCATCCAGCTGTGTGATCAACACAATCATGTTCCTGTTATCCAGGATTCACAATGACTATATACTACTTTTTTCTCAATAAAGAATATTATTTAGTTTCTAAATATTTTTTCCTCTTGTAACTCTGCTAAAACAGCACAGTTACAACATTGATAGCACAGGTAGGTTCTCCATCCTACCTCATCTTTTAAAATTCTTCCTGTTGCCTGTACTTGCTGCGGCCAGCAAATCCTCAATAGAATCATGTCTGGCCTCCTGGTAGACTGGACACCATACACGCCTGGTGCCAAGATACCTGATGGTTTTGTCCTTTACCAGAACATGGTGGTTTCACTCCCTGTGTTCAATGCCCTGTCTGCCCAAGGGTTCTTCCAGGCTCTCTCTGTCATTCCCTGAGTGACTGATGAGAGCACCATGCCAGCCTAAGTAGCCCAGAGACTCCAAAGCGCTGCCTTGGAACCCTTTGCTGGAGCCAACAACAACGCTGCAGCATGGGTTCAATCTGCCCAGAGCAAGCTGGCACAAATGGAATGTCCGCAAAATTTTGGGATCACAGAGACCTCCATTCATTTGATACACAGGGCTGGCACCTGGTGCAACAAGTGGCATGCAGGACACACTGTGAAGGATTGGGACACCTTCAAGCTTGACTTCCTGACAAGGTTTGTGATGAAGGACCCCCACTCATAGTCATACGCCAAGGGAAGGATCTGTCCCAAACCGGCACAGTGAAAGAGCTCACCCCAGCATATGAAGAACTCCAACTACCTGCTCCCTCAGATATGGCCTTTGACACAACAGCTACCCATCTCATGTACTACAACCCTCCCAAGTCACCTGTAATGAGACATGTAACCCTGGACCAAGTGACCAACTTGCAAAGCCTGTATTGTGAGGCAGAGAAAGCAGAAAAAACATATGATGCTCTCCCTAAGGCGCAATAGGGAAAAGGGAGAAACCCAAAAATTCTCACCCAACTGGACGCCATAGCCAACTGCCTCCTGGGAACAGCAGCAACAATCCAAGCCATGAACCCCAGGGTCAAATGGGCATGGGAACAAGGGCCAGGCAAACTTTACCCATTTCCGGATCACCGCCCCACAAGGCAACCACAATGAGGGGAAAGCCTGGGGAGAGCACTAAGCAAGCCAAGCTTGTCACAGTAGGTTCCATCATGTTGGGAATTATCTGCCCAAGCAGGAAGGCTCAAAAAGCTGGGAAACCTTTATCAAAATTGATCAAGTTAACAGATTTAAATCAAACAGTCAATCAGAAATGGGTTACAGCTTCTCCAGTCTGTCAGCTGAAACCGGTTCCCCCTTGCAAATTGACATTGATAAATTGGCGTAATTTGAGGGTCAACTGATATGAGCTTTTCAATCAGCATGGTCATCAGAAACTGGTCACACAAGGGTTCTTTGAAACCTGGACCAGATACTTACTTGATAATGTGAAAGGAATAGGAGGTCAAGACTCAGGTGGCATTGCTTAGTCAATTTTCTGATATATATTGAATAATTTTCACGTTTTCAACTCTAAGAGTTGAGTCCTCCCAAAATTTTACTCAACTAAAAGTCATTTATCCCCAGTTCTAATTTACTTTTCAAAATGCATCCTGTGGTTGGGTTGTTACAATATATTCTGTACAATCTGATTCTCAACCAAATCATTTCTGGAAGATGGGGTCCTGCAGTTGGAATTTTGTTGTTGGTGCCGCCCAATATTAATTTTGCACCAACCAATTTTGCAGCTCCCCCCTCATTCTTGAAACTGAACATTGTGTTGCCTCCCAATGTCCAGAATTTTATTCTGAAGATTTGTTTATGTTGTCTCAGGCCATCTATCTTGGGGTACTTTGGTTAGGATTAATTATTCTGCTTAATCATGGTATTACAATTGGAAATTTTACAAAAAGATATTTGAAGCCAAGTTGGTGGTTAATCATTAATTCTGTGTAGATTTGGGTGGTAATTACCCATCACTTGTAAATGGCTTCATACTATCCCACAATTTCCGTCACATTACTCAACTCTTCTACATCTGAGTTTTTGGAAGCAGTTTGTCATGAATTTGTATTTCTTTTCTCCTGCTCTGTTGAGATATCTGTGTTTACCATGTTTATTTGTATCAGTTCCTTTCTGAGATTTCAGTTTGAGGTTTTTTTAATTTGTGGTTTCCATCACAGTTGCAGCTGTTGAGACAGGATCTTCTGTTTCCTATTTCTGTTGCGTCATGTCATTTTGGCGTCTGAATTATTTTCCTGCTCCACCCACTGATGAGATTTTGCGTGAAGTTTTGTCAGCATTATCATTATATTCTGGTTGAAGCCTTAGTCATAAATCCCAAGTTTACCATGTGATGATGAAGGTTTCTGAGGATGCTTGTGAATGGTTAATATCTGCAGTGGAGCAAAATCCACGTGTTTTAACTGAAAGTGCATCTCTATACCCTTTGTTAAAAAATTTGTGTGTATCTATTGAGGAGCTCAAAGTATATTGTAAGCTGTACGCCTTCCATCAGGATACTACTCTGCTTTCAATATTCCTTCCTCAGTTTCTTGCCTACTGCTGTACAATTGATGTTCCCAAGGTGAATAAACTCTCAGCGTTGTGGTTAGCAGTTGACCAGACTGCCAGGATTTGGCATTTTGGGATTCCCTGTTAACCACAACTATTTGGCGGTTTGGGATTTCCTGTTAACCACAACTGAGGCCCTGGTAAGCTAAATTCTTTCTCTGGTCTCAAATCCGTCTACTTCCAAGCAAGGTACATTGGTAATTGAGGATAAACCGCTGCGCGCTCCTGGTTTTCTGGTCCTTTCTCCGTGGTAGGTTTTTCCAACCAAAGCCAAAATTGTTTGTTGTGTTCTGAGGCGCGGCACAGACACACAACAGGAAATCCTAGCCTTAGGATTGGATTTGTACTAAGTCTCAGTTAGATGACAGGGAAGGCTAAGTGATTACCTTGCGGCCTTGGAAGAATAATCTCTACTAGTTGTGGCTAGAGAGAGGCGTGGAAGAACTGAAGACACAAAGACAAAAATGTGAATAGAACTTAATTTTTATTGGTGAATATGAAAAGGAATATATAGTGGTTAGGAATACCACACAACACTACCAGGACAATAGGATCACTCACCACCAGCATGAGTGGGGCAAGTGAGTTGCGCAGGATCAAGAAATCAAAAAATTGTATTTCCTGATTCAGTCATAAAGTCATTTCAAGAGGCAAAAGCAAAAGCAAGAGATTTGTCTTCAAAATGGGCTACCAAAGGCAAAATTGATATATGGTGAATAGCAGCATTCACAACATTACCTTCCCCTAGATTGACCTTAGGGGGTGGTACTTGCAGAGGAACTTGGCATGCACTCAAGCAAAAGGAAGACCAAAGGAGAGGAGCTTCACAGTGTATTTGGACCCTTGTTTGAAGGTCACTTCCAAAAGGCCAATCCACAGAGTATCCAGCTTATGCGCGCGCCCACCTACTCTATGTTGGTAGTAAAGAACATGGTTGCCAACATCAAATTCACGCAAGGGGGAGCATCCAGCATTATTGAGAGAAAGTTCAAGAATCTTAGTCTGTATGCAGAAGTGTAGGCAGTGGCCTGTATATCAATTATGCAGTTGACTAGATCCTTGATGTGGTTGTCAGGATTAATGGCCTTATCAGAGGAAAGCAGGAGGCCCCCAAGAGCAATGGGGGTAGTAGCCTCTAACTCATACAGCATAGCAAAGGGGGAGTACACAGTGACTTGATGTTTGCTAAGGCAATACACAAAGAGAGCAGCAGGTAAGTATAGGTACCAATTAGCAGCATCAGAGTAGGTGAGCTTTTTCATGATGAAGACCAGTGTTGAATTTGCACACTTGTTGGCCCTATTGATAGAAGGGTTGTAGGGGGCAGAGAAGGACTGGTGGGACCCCAAAGCTTTGACAACAGAGGTTACCAGCTTGGCATTGAAGTTAGTCCCATTATCTGAGAGCAACACTTGAGGACAGCCATGGCGGTAGAAAACATCTTGTAACAGGAAGGCAGCAGTTGTCTTAGCCGTGATGTCCTTTGTAGGGCAAGCCTCTAACCACTTGCTGAAGTGATCAATAGCAATCAGGATAAAGTGGCACCCAGAACGTGAGCGGGGGAGAGGACCCACCACGTTAATGCTGACAATATGAAAAGCATGTTGAGGGGGAACTAATTTGAACTTGTGGGCAGCAGTTCAAGGCCTATGCAGCTGGCAGCTAGCTATGACGTCTTGAATCAGCAGGAAAAGGTTCTCCCAGAATTAATTCTTTTGAAGCCAGTCAAAGGTCTTGGCAATGCCTCCATGCCCAGTCTCTTTATGAGCTTGCAACACCAACAAGAGGCAAAGACTGGGTTGTAAATAAGGAAGATACTGGTCCTGTACCTTCTTGAAGAGCTGATTGTTGCAGATGAGGGTATCTTTGGATAGCTTAGACAAGGCCAGTTGTACCTCTCCTGTTTCACTCTCCCAAGAAGAAGGGTATCCAATTAGTTTGTACAACCGGTCAGCCTCTGCAGGATGTAAAGCAAGAATGGGCATTCTGGATAGCCCATCAGTGTTCTGATGTTGAATCCCAGGTCAATGGATCACAGTGAAGCTTAACCTTGCAGATGTAGGACCCATCTAGCTAAGCGCCCTTCTGGCTCCTCAAGTTGTTGTAACCATTTAAGCAAAGCATGGTCAGTGATAACTGTGAAATGGTTACCATACACGTAGTGGCGGAACTGTTTGACTGCATGTAACACGGCAAGACACTCCTTCTCTGTGACACTATTGTTGAGGGTCTGGATGTACAAGTATTCCGGCTATTGCCATCACACCTAACATCCAGTCATTGCCTGATTTGGTGCCTTTCCAATGTACCATTTGACATACCAGAAATGGCAACAAACCAATATCACATGACTGTCCAGGTATCAAGCAACTCAAACCCATCCAGCACATGACCAGCCCCTGAGTTTGATCTGATTAAATCCCCACCACAGCTAAAGCTATATAAGCCTAAAGTATTATCCAATAAAATATACTTCTTCTCTTTCTACATTTATATTTGAAGCTTCCCAAAAAGGCGCTCTATATCACTATAATTCTTCTTGTGCTTGTTTAACATACAGGAAGTGTAAGCCACAGGATGTTCTACACCCTTGTTGTCTATTTGGGCCAGAATAGCTCCAAATGCAAGACCACTAGCGTCAGTGTAAAGGATGAACTCCTTATCATAGTCGGGATACACTAGGATTGGCGCCTCTTTGAGTTTTTGCTTAAGGGTTTCAAAGGCTTGCTGTTGACTGGTGGTCCATTCAAAAGGAACATTACATAACAGCTGGACTAGAGGTTCACTAGTATTGGCAAAGTCAGGGATAAACTGTCATTAGTAGCCCATCATCCCTAGAAAGACTTGTACCTCTTGCAGGTTGGTGGGCAGAAGCATTTTGTCAATGGACTCAACCTTCTTAGTCATTGGGCAAATCCCTGTCTGGGTTACTTCATGGCCCAAGAATTTAAGACACTCTTTGAAGAAGGCGCACTTGGAAGGTTTTGGTTTGAGACCAGCTTCTTGAATCTTTAGGGACACATCTTTTAGATGAGCCAGGTGGTTGGTGAAGGTAGCGCTGAAAAATGTTATATCATCCAAGTATACTAGGATGCACAACAACTTCAAGTTGCGGAGGATGGAGTCCATGGCCCTTTGGAAGGTGGCTGGGGCGTTGCAGAGTCCCTGCAGCATGCAAGTAGGCTAAAAAGCCCTTCAGATGTAATGAGCACAGCTTTTTGGCAATCAATGGGCAACAGATCAACTTTCCAGTATCCAGATGTCAGATCCATTGCGGAGAAAACTTAGAGCCTCCAAGACGTCGGAGAGCATCATCAATACGCGGCAAGGGGCACAAGTCCTTCTTGGTCAAAGAGTTCAATTGGCAGTAGTCCAACACAGTACAATGACCTCCATCTGTCTTCTTTAAGATGAGTAGCAGGATGCCCAAGAACTTTGGGAATGTGCCAGCAGCCCAGCGTCCAACAGTTGTTTGAGCTCTTTAGATACCTGGGCGTCATCTACACGGCTGTGGCAATATGGTTTAGAACAGAAGGGAGGAGCGTCACCAGTGTCAATCTGATGGATAACACCTTTGGCTAACCCATAGTTGGTACTGTCCTTAGCAAAGATGTTGGGAAATTGGTCTAGCAAGTTTAGCACCTCTTTTTGTTGAACCAGGGACAGCTGTGGAAAGTCTTGTGCAGTGAACAAGGATAGGACTTGAGGTTCATCCTCAGGTAGGTTAAAATCTTGGAATGTGCCAAAGTGATGAAGAGACAGGACATCAGAAGTTCTCAACAACTTGCCATATCCAACAACCTGCCCCCTAGACACTGTCATGGGGAGTGCAGTCAGGTTGGCTATCAACAACTGAACAGGGTCCTTATGGGAGACATCTAGGATTCCAGGACAGAGATAAGGTTTGTTGCGCCCTAAAGAGGGGGGAGAGTACAACTCCAAGAAGGTTTGTTCAGGTAGTTCATATGATATCTGGGAGTCTAGGATGGCCTGGGAGCCAGAGGGGATGGTGACAGCAGACGTGGCTAGGAGAGGGATCCCCTCAGACACAGGACAAGCCATGAGTGGACATTTCATGTTTGAAGAGTGGGCGCAATATTTGAGGTTCAAAACCCCAGTGGGATATTCCAAGGCACATGTCTTGAGAAGTTTCCCGGTAACTTTAACCGGCTCTTCAAAGATCAGAGGACTTTGTATCCCAGAATAGAGAGGTAACCATCTTTCAAGTTGATTACCCCGTTATATTCTCTAAGGAATTGAGTGCCAACTAAGAGATCGTAACTCTTGTTTTCCAAGACAACTTATGGCGCATCTAGAGAAAGCTTGTCAAGTTGCATGGGTAGAGCAGAGTACACCCCTATGGCGCGGGTCATAGACAGTCTAGCCGTGCCATACAACTGGTGATAATTAAGGTCAGGGACAAGTTTGAGTTTCTTCACAAGCTTGGAGGAGACAACGTTGACTGGCAAGCCAGTGTCTAGAACAGCCTTGTTCTTCACTTTTTGAATGAATATCTCTACTTGAGTGGTAGTGCAACCAAAGGGTGGAAGGATAGCCAAGATATCTTGAGCCTCTGCTAGTTCCTTATCCCACTTCTCAATCATGCATCTTAATCCTGGGAACTCCTTATAAACAGTTTGGAGAGGGAGAAAAACAGATACATTCTTGAAGACTGCGTCAGCAACCTCTTGCAGCTTCTTCTAATAACTCCACTAGCACAAGGGACCTCTTAGCCTGAGTGAGGTAAGGGCGATAGCAACTTCTTTGGCTTCAGGAAAAGGCTTAGTGGTAGTTTTAGTCTTTACTGACCCCAACTTATAGGGGACTGTAATGGTTTCAGGAACAGCCAGGACAGAGTACCCATATGCATCAGCGTTGTCAGTATCAGAGTCATCCAAGTCAGAATTGTCAGAGATATCATGAAACAAGAGGAGGGTAGGAGGAGTCTCATTATCAGCAGGCTCAGAGTCAGATATAGAGGGAGGGATTGAAAGAGACTGGGAAGAATTGTCAACCAAGAGCGTCTCTGCTTCTAGGTTGACTGTTCTTTTCCCGCCTGCTCTTTTGGATCAGCTCTTTCAACCTGTGGGTTGGTACAGACTCAAGAATGGTGACCTATCTGACCACAGTTGTGGCAACCTTGGCATCAAGGAGGATTTTGCAAGTTCATGGTAAGAATGCAAGGACCACGGGAGGATGAACCAGAGTTAGAAGTAGCTCAACTCTCTCTAACAACTGCACCAGTGTGGTTAAGGTGCATATCCTGCAACAGCCTCTTTATGCTCTTCATGGAAGAAAGCATGGCTTTATGAGCTTTAAAGCAAAGGCACAGAAGCTGGTTAACTTTGAGAGCTTGAGCTCAAGCCATGTAAGCTTCATTGGCGGTCAATTGTCTGCTTGTTATTAGTTGCTGTCCTTCCATGTAGAATTGGTCTGCAAACTCAGATAGTGTCTCTTTAGGCTTGAAAGCAATATGCATGAAGGCGTCCTTCTTTACTTCCAGGCTAAGGTCACTATCAAACTTGCCAATCAGAAGCTGCTTCATATCTTCCCAGGTCTCAATAGTGGGCAGTTCTGGCACAACTACCTCTTGGCAGGCCGGGTGTAGAAAGGTCAGAATATGTTCCTTCTTAACCTCATCTGATGCTTGTCTCATGGCAGTTTTGAAGATAGTTAGGAAAGCTGCAACAGTCAAGGTTCTGGGGTCAAAGACTTGCTTAAAGGTAGGCTTGAATTGTTCTTTGGGAGTTGGTCCACCATTGTTGCTATTGAGTACGTTTATATGCAGGGAAAACTCTGCTTTGGATTCAGAGGGGGACTTTCTAGCCCATAGCTGACAAACACTCTCTTCAAGGGTAGTCAGGGTCTCAATAGTGCAGGCAACCATATTGACAGCTTGAGTGGTCTGTTGTGCAGTAGCATCTAGGTGTTGACCTTGGGTGGTCACTACTGCGGAGAGCTCAGCCAGTCCGGAAGCAAGGGATGGCTCTACCTTGAGGCAAGGGGCAAACCTGTTGTTCACAGAGTCAATCAAGTCATTCATCTCTTGTACGTCTCTATCCAGCTCAGTATGGTCCCGCTTCAAATGATCCACCTTGTTAGCTAGGGAAAATAGTTCCCTAGCACATTGGATTTGAGGGGCTCCTGGTAAGCCAGGGCAGCAATCATCTTTATCAACAACCCCAACTGGACTAGCAGCAGTTGCCATCATCTCACGTAGGGCGGCAAGTTCTTTCTGTAGCTCCACAACTTGCGCAGTCAACTCAAGCACCTGGGGGTCAGGTTGAAGCGCCTCAGCAGGACGTATTTGCTGCAAGTAACCGTACATAGCTTTCAAATAGCATCCCATATTCTTGGCTCTCAATCCGCCAAGTCATCAGAAGGGGGAGAGGGCGGAACATCTGGCTTGGGCATAGCTAATTCATTCACTTGACTCTGGAGTTTGGCTATAGCAGCAGCGGTGGCAGCTCTCTCTTAATCAAACACTGTACTAAGTTCATTAAGGCTGTTAGCAGCAAAGTCTGCTACCTGCTGTAGTTGCTCAAATGAATACGTGCTGAATGCATTGAGCTGCTTCACAAGTTGTTCAAAGTTGGTGAGATAAGCATTTAAAGTGGAATCTACTTGAGTTTGCCAGGGTTGTTCTAGTTAGTGAAACTTGTGTAGACGCTCTCTCACGTATTTGGGGATGGACTGGCGCATTTGTTTGATAGAATTAACCAAACAGGTCTGGGAGGTAACAGAGTTGTGCTGATTGTCAGATACCAAGGAAAACAGGGAATGTATCCACTGTTGGTAGGCAGCAAACTGGTCCCAGTGATGAGTAACCGCTGCTTGTAGAGACAAGATTTCTTGGACATGGAGCCCCAACACCATCTGATGGTGGGCCAAGGCAGGCTGCACAAAGGACAATAGTAAGTGATCAGCGGAGCCAGCTGCTGAGAGGAGATGCTGTGGAATTTGAGGGGCCACAATCAATTCATAGTATTCCACTTGACTGAACTGCAGCTGAAGGCAAGGAATGGCTCCTTCACAGGCTATCCCAAGGGCTACTGACATGACTTGTTCTAAGTCAGGGGTACCCATGGGGTAAGCAACTAGGTGGGGGCCATTCCTAAGGTTCAGTACAGTAGGGATAATAGGCTGTTTGGCAATATCCTTCTCAATAAGAGGGCTAGTAATTTCAGGTTAAGTTGGCTCTTGTATAGACAGAGGCAAAGGACCTGAAAACGTGGATGCAAAAGGGATAACCAAGGGGCTTAAAGCCCCTGTAGTGAGCACCATTTTTATCATGTTCTGAGGCGCTGCACAGACACACAACAGGAAATCCTAACCTTAAGATTGGATTTGTACTAAGTCTCAGTTAGATGACAGGGAAGGCTATGCAATTATCTTGCGGCCCTGGAAGAAATATCTCTACTAGTTGTGGCTAGAGAGAGGCGCAGAAGTACTGAAGACACAAAGACAAAAATGTGAATAGAACTTAATTTTTATTGTTGAATATGAAATGGAATATATAGTGGTTAGGAATACTACAAAACAATACCAGGACGTTAGGATCACTCACCATCAGCATGAGTGAGGGGAGTGAGGTGTGCAGGATCAAGAAACCAAACAATTGTATTTCCTGATTCAGTCATCAACTCATTTTGAGAGGCAAAAGCAAAAGCAAGAGATTTGTCTTCAAAATGGCCCACCAAAGGCAAAATTGATACATGGTGAATAGCAGCATTCACAGCATTGTTCTCCCCCTAGCCTGTCTCAGTTGCAATTGGCGGTGGTGAGCAAAATTGCCAATGTAAAGGAGGCCCCAATAGTGTCCGGCCCTGATAGTTCCTTGGCAATGCTTCAGCACGCCGTACCTGCCAAGTCTTCCATGGTTACGTCCAAAGAGTTGCCCCTTGTTCCCATTGATCATGATCATCCCATTCTTCCAGCTGCTGTCCAAGAGATGATTGAGCGTTACTTCCAGGAGCATACTGCCTCCTTAGCTGCTGTCTGCATTGCCAAAGAAAAGCAGGACCCTGCCAAGATTGCCATCTTTGCTGCAAATAAATTTTCTTCTGGTTGCTTCTTGTTTTATGGTAGCATCAATAATGATCAAACTATCTATCAGCCAACTGTTTTTTTGGATACAGGTGCTCCCAAGAACTTCATGAGTGTGGAACTGCTGATTTTCTACAACTCAAGTACCACCCTGGAATGCTTGTTAGGGGTGGAAACTATCAAATTTTTCCCTCTTTCCAGCTGAAGATGCCAGTAACCTATATAGTTTCAGGTCAGTCTTTTACCGTGAGGTTCTCTGTTTGCTCCTCCCTGATGTATTATATCATTTTGGGTGTGAGTTGGTGGAGAGATCATAATGTATTCACCTTACTGAAATAAAATGTGTTACAGGTGGAACATCCTTCAGGTATATCTATTTGTATTCTGCTATCAGGTATGTCCAAAATGGAGCAGTCCTCTCAGACTATTCAATTGGTTCCTGTCCCCGCAAGTTTGGATTTACCAGGATGTTTACACCCTGGTCTGCAGCGTTTGACGCTACCAGAGGCAAGGTCCTTCCCAAACACACTCAGTTTGACTTTGACTTTAAAGTTACTGTTGATCTGATTTGAATTGCGCCCCTATTTACCATTTAACCTTAAAGGAAGACACATGTTTGGAAGAATGGACTCATGAAATGCTGGCAAAGAGCTATTTTTTTAAAAAGGCTTTGTCAATTCAATCCCCGTTGCTGTTTTTTCAAAAGGCTGATGGGTCTCTTTGTTCTTGTATTGACTATGGGAACTTGAATAACATCACAATCCCTGATCCCTATCCTTTACCTCTCAAAGCACAGATCTCTAGATGTGGTGAAAAGGCTAAGGTATTCTCAAAACTTGATCTGTTGAATGCTTTCAATCAAATCAGGATTGCAGAAAGAATGGAATGGTTAACAGCATTCAGAACCAAGAAGGGTATCTTTCAGTTCCGGGTAATGCCTTTTGAATTGAAGAATACTCCAGCTTGCTTTCAGCAACTAATTGATTCTGTCTTGGGGGATCTCCTGGGTTCATGTGCCATTGCGTATATGGATGATATCTTGGTGCTCTCTCCAGATGAGGAGTCACATAAATTCCATCTGTCAGCAGTGGTAGAGCGCATCCTCCAGGCCAACTTGATCATTAAAATAAGCAAATGTGAATCTTTCAAACGTAAGGTTACCTTTCTGGGTAATATTATCTTTGAGGATGGCCACACCATTGCCCCTGACAAGGAAGCTGCGGTTTGAGAGTATGCTACACCTGTAACAGTATCCCAACTCCTTAGTTTCTTGGTTACCTGCACGTTCTTGAAGAAATTCACTCCACACTTTTCTGAAGTTGCCGCCCCTTTATATTTGGCTAGTGGGAAGACAACTTTGCTCTGGACGCCTGAGTGCGCAAATGCATTCATAGCAGTCAAGGCTCTTTTGTTTTTATCACCTGTGTTAGACATATGGATCCTGAGCTTCCTTTTGTGGTTTCCACAAATGTATTCAAATACACTGTGGCTGGTGTGTTGTTGCAGAATGCTGGCAACAGGATTGAGAGACCAGTAGGGTATTTCTCACGGAAGATAGAAGCTCGTGAATGCAACTACATGATTTACAACAAGTAATTGTTGGCTGTTGTGGAATTGTTAAAGCGTTGGCATCTCCATCTCATGTCAGAACATCATTCATTTGTAGTAAGAACTGACCACAAAGCTCTTCTATATTATTGACAACCCAGGGTTTTGTCAGACCGTCAATCCAGATGGCATGGTGACCAGAAAAGATACAAGTTCTGCTACAAGTTTATTAAGGGATCAGACAATCACTTGGCTGATGCACTAAGCAGAAATCCTTCCCATCTCCTCGATGCTAGTATGGATGCCAAGTTTAACACGCATACTATGATTCCAGATGAGGCTGTGATGCCTTTTGTATTGCCTCCACCTGCTACGCTGGCCACCATGAACTTAACTGAGGGTGAATACCTGGGCTTATATTCCAAAGTTAAGTTCCTGCAACCTCTGTCCTAAGGTTATGATAGGCTATTAGAGCTAGCATGTGCAAACCCAGTGAGTCAGCCTCAGGGTTATCATAAGATAAGTCCCGTCCTATATCATCAAGATTGCTTGTGGGTTCCATAAGGAACTATTTGGGACAAAATCATGGAGACTCATCACACCTGTCCAACGGCAGGCCAACCAGGGAAAAACAAAATGGTGGAATTAATCCGCCGCCAGTTTTCCTGGAAAGGTTTGACAGTGCAGGTGGCAGCTTTTGTTTGTGATTGTCTGGTATGTGTTTGATCTAAGGCAAGCCAGAACAAGACTTCAGGTTTATTGGTTCCACTACAGCCTACTGCCGGAACCTGGACGTCTGTGTTGGTAGATTTCATTGATGAACTTCCCAATTCCAATGGGTTTAATGCAATCATGGTGGTGGTTGTTTGTTTCACAAAAATGGCGCACTTTGTACCCTGCTCAACCACAATTACTTTGGTGGAAACGGCTAGGTTGTTTATGAATAGAATCTTTTCCCTACATGGCATTCCAATGGAGATTGTGAGTGACCGCAGGCTCCAATTCATTGCTCAGTTCTGGGAAGCTTTCACTGGGATTCTAGGTATCAAATTGTGTCGTTCCATGGCTTTTCACCCCCAATCCAATGGACAAACAGAGAGGGTAAACCAAAGTTTGGAGGTCTACCTACGTTGTTACACTAATGAGCGACAAGATGACTGGTGTGATAATCTACTCATGGCAGAGTTCACATATAATAACATCCCTCACACATCAACTCAAGTATTGCCCTTCTATGCTAATGTGGGTTACAACCCTTCTTCCAATATGGGCCCTTGTTTGGTTAGCAATGTGGAAGCTGCAACTGATCAGGCTACTGCATTGAAGCAGGCTCATCAGGAGCCCCAGGTTACTCTTGTTGCTTCCATGATAACTTACAAGGAATATGCAGATTGCAAGCACCAGGAAGGTCCAACTTACAGGCCAGGTGATTTAGTCATGGTTGATGCTCGCAATATGAAACTGAAGGTTCCCTGTTGTAAGTTAGGGCCTAAGTAAGTTGGTCCCTTCAAAGTTGAACGTCAAATTGGCCCCTCTGCCTATTGTCTAGACTTACCTCCTGCTTTCAAGATTTTCCACACCTTTCATGAATGTCTTCTTACTCCCTTTAAAGAGAAAGAGACTTCTTCTTCCCAACCCATTCTTGTGGAAGGAGAACTGAGTATGAGTTAAATTGTATTCTGACTTCCTGCAAGAATTGACAACACTTGGAATATTTGGTGTCTTGGAAGGGTTATCCCAATTCTGAAAACTCCTGGGTTCCTCACTACAATTGTTCCAATTCACAAAATCTGATTTACAAGTTCTACAAACGCAATCCCACTTCTATTGGCCACCCTGAACTTACCTTAGCCGCAATGAAACTCCCACCTGCCCACAAGAATTTCTCCTTATCCCATCTCCCAGATGGTGGTACTGTGCCCAGGGCTAAAGCGGAGGGTAATGTCACAGTAGGTTCCATCATGCCAGGAATTATCTGCCCAAGCAAAAGGCTCAAAAAGCCGGGAAGCCTTTATCAAAATTGACCAAGTTAACAGATTTAAATCAAACAGTCAATCAGAAATGGGTTACGGCTGCTCCAGTCTGTCAGCTGAAACCAGTTCCTCCTTGCAAATTGATATTGATAAATTGGCGGAATTTGAGGGTCACCCAATATGAGCTTGTTAATCAGCATGGTTGTCAGAAACTGGTCACACAAGGGTTCTTTGCAACCTGGACCAGATACTTACTTGATAATGTGGAAGGAATATGAGCCCAGGATTTAGGTGGCTTTGCTTAGTCAATTTTCTGATATATATTGATTAATTTTCACTTTTTCAACTCTAAGAGTTGAGTCCTCCCAAAATTTTACTCAATAGAAATCATTTATCTCCAGTTTTAATTTACTTTTCAAAATGCATCCTGTGGTTGAGTTGTTACAATATATTCCATACAATCTGATTCTCAACCAAATTATTTCTGGAAGATGGGGTCTTGCAGTTGGAACTTTGTTGTTGGTGCTGCCCAATGTTAATTTTGTGCCAGCTAGTTTTGCAGCTCCCCCCCATTCTTAAAACTGAAAATTGTGTTGCCTCCCAATGTCAAGAATTTTATTCTGAAGATTTGTTGATGTTTTCTCAGGCCATTTATCTTGGGCTACTTTGGTTAGGATTAATTGTTCTGCTTAATCCTGGTATTACAATTTGAAATTTTACAAAAAGATATTTGAAGCCACGTTGGTGGTTAATCATTAATTCTATGTAGATTTGGATGGTAATTCCCCATCACTTAGAAACAGCTTCATACTATCACACAATTTCTGTCACAACTGGACGCTACAACTAACTGCCTCCTGGGAAAAGTAGCAACAATTTGAGCCATAAGCCCCCAGAGTCAAATGGGCATGAGAACAGGAACAACAGATAGTCAAACTGTACCCATTTCTGGATCACTGCCACACAAATAAACCAAGGTAAGGGAAAAGCCAGGGGAGGGCACTAAGCAAGCCAAGCTCTTCCTGCACAACTCCTGACTTGCCCAATGATGAGTACCAATCTGAGGACGTGGATCAATGCCCAATGATCCAAGTACCCTTGGAGGACCCATTACTTTACGCTATTGTCAGGCATACCAATAAACAGATGTCCTATTCCTTCTGCTTTTGCAGTTACACAGGCTCAGCACTCCTGGACTTGGGTGCAGACTGACCCTAGTCAACAGCAGCTTTGTGGACAAGTTCAAGGTGACCACTAATCCTTTGCAAACTAAAAGGTGTTTTTAGCTGATGAACATCACATTGCTGTGACAAGGGAAGCTGCCCCCTTCTCCGTCAGGCTAGAGAACCTGCATTCCATCATCTAAGGCCCCATCATCAATTTCCCCAAGTTTGATATTGTGCTGAGGCTGGACTGATTGTGAAGGAACAATCTCACGTAGACTGGGCAACCTGGGTGCTAATCATGGAGTGTGAAGGTGTCACACACCAGATCTACCCTGACTCACTGGACCAGCTCCTATGCAACCATGTGTTTGTACGCATTACAGAAACCCTGGACAAAAAGGAGATCCTCAAGGCAATTGACTGGGACCCCTGCCAGTACAAGATCATATACTTCAAGGACCACCAAGATACCACTACGCCTCAGGATTGCAAAATTGTAGCCTGCCATCCAGAGATCTTCAAAGAGACTCTACCCGGGTTGCCGCCAGAGAAGCACATCCAACACTCCATCCAACTCAAAGGAGCCGTGCCTAAGGCGCAGCCCATCTACCAGCTTATCCCAAACAAAGACCATGCCCTATGTGCTTACCTCAAGGAGGCCTTGGAAAAAGGGCTTATATGCCCCTCACAGTCTCCTTTTGGTGCTGCCGCATTCTTTGTGGCAAAGAAGGATGGTACTCTATGCCTATTCACGGATTACTGAGCCCTAAACAAAGCCACTATCAGAAATTGTTACCCACATCCACTCATTGGCAACCTCTTTGATGCCCTGGGCGGCGGCGCTGTCTTCTCCAAAATTGATCTGACCACAGGCTACAATCAGATCTGAATCAAGGGGGAAGATATACCCAAAACAGCCTTCTGCACCAAATACGGCCCATACAAGTGTGTGGTACTCAACCTTGGAAGTGTTGTTCATGTCCAGCAGCTCATACCCAGCTGTGACGCCCTGATTGCACCCCTGTCCCCCATAACTGGCGCCAGATCAAAGTTTGTATTGACCCCCAACGCCACTTCTGCTTCAGACGTCTTAAGGATAAACTCACAACCCCGCCCATTCTACAATACCCCAAATGTGATGGGGAATATCAAATGGAGACAGACGCCTCTAACACATCTATTGGGGGAGTTTACACATCAAAAACAATGCCGGTGATTTCCTGCCTGTACCCTATGAGTCACACAAACTGACAGACAGCAAGTGTCAATACCCTATACATGATAAAGAGATGTCAGCAACTGTGCACTGCTTGATCAAATGGTGTTGTTACCTAGGACAACAGGAGAAATTCATGGCATCAACCAACTAAAAGTCCCTCATATACTTCAAAACACAGGAAACCCTATACTGCTGTCAAGCCTGCTCAATGGAACTCCTGGAGAGATTCAATATGATCATGCAATACAAACCTGGTCCCAGCTTTGCCATGGCAGAAGCACTCTCATGCCTATACATTAGAGCTGCAAGAGGCAAGAATGGTCTTGACCCAGACCAGCCTCTCCTAGTGCTCCAGACAAAAGACAAGGGCTTCCCCCTTGCACCACAGACATAACAAAAGAAACAGTCATCAAGAACAAGCACTAATTTACAGACATGTACGGGACTTTACATCAAAAAATAACCAAAGGAACCATCATCTCTTACATCCCCACACATCTAAAAGCTGACAAAATCCTGTGTTACCACAGGGACTTAGGACATAAAGAAAGCTGCAACCTCTACAAATTACTCAAAAATAAAGAATGGTGGCCAACCCTATACCAGGATGTCCAGGAAGTCCTAGACCAATTCAAAGCATGTGAGAAATTTGAAAAAGTGATACCCCACCTAAGTCTGTACTACCTATTTGTTCACGGCTACCCTTCAAGGTATAGGCCCTAGACATTGTGGGCCCCATGCCAGGAAAGCATAATAAAAAGAAATACATCATCCTTGCTATAGACTTTGCCGCTTGATGGCCAGTGGCGCACGTAGTAAGGACACACACAGGCGATGATGTGCGGCAATTAATAAAAAAAGAAATCATCAGCAAGTTTGGAAAGCCAGAACTCCTTGTAGCCAACAGAAGAAAAGAACTGACCTATGAAGATAACAACATATACTTCACCAAGAATGAGGTCCAGCACACAGTGACAACACTTTACCATGATCAGGCCAATGGATATGTGGAGCGGCTGAATGGCAACCTAGTACAGGCCCCGCCAAGCTCACCACTGGGAGACCTGAGGACTTATTTAAGCAGCTACCCACTGCATTGCTTGTATGCCAGACTTGGGCAACTTCCAGAATTAACTCATTCTGCAAGTTGACTTACTGAATATTGAAAATTTGTTGATATTCAGTAAGTCAACATTATTTTAGTATTTATCTGCCGGAATTGGGCATTTCCAAAACTAAGCTATTTTTTCATAGTGAATTATTAAGTCAGAATTGCAAAATTAAAAAGGAACAGGCATAATGTTGACACCATTTAAACAAAGGCTTATTTTTAAGCCAAAAAACCAATATAATTTACTATGAAAATGTAAGTTTCTTTGTACTTTCACATTAAGGTTGACTACAGTAAGTAATATCTGGATGTCAACCCCAAATAAGAATCCATAAATTTCTTAATAAAATACACAATATTCTAAAAATAGCTACTTTTTATATTTTATACTACTGTTTTTATTAAATATATAATAAGATAAGCATTGAACAAAGACATATGCTAACTTTCAGAGCATTCTTTGTATTATTTAGATATTTACTGTTATTTTAAACTCACTGGATAAACTATAGCTTATTTCCAGAAGTCCACTTAAGCCAAAACACATATGTTAAAAATAGAATTTATATATTTAATTATAATGTCAACTTTGTGTCAAATTGATGTGTTGCCTAAATTGCAACAAAGGGGTTTGGCTAAGCAAACAAAGTGACATAATTTAAGCAAGATTTAATAGGAGAGTTGCTATAAAAGAACACTGACTGCCTGAATGTTGACACCTTCACTGGTTTATTAGTAAAACACTGCCGCTTAACAAAAAGCACACATACAATGGTATGGTAATTCAGGCCAAAGTACCCAGGGCTGTACTTTAGACTTCTCTCTACAATCCCTATTATTTAGTTTTAATAAGTTACATATGAGAATCTTTATTTCTTTTTAAATTTAAAAATAATCAATTTTGGCCTTAAAAAACCAACTCTGTAAAATATTAACCAAGCTCTATAAGTGATTTACATAGTGTTTTTCCACTTTAATGCTGACTGTCAGTATGTCGGCGTCAAAATTAAAGCGTTTTTTTATGCTGACAAACTAAATTAAATATTTTTGACTATTGTGACTACCAGAATGTCAAATTTTTGTTTAACCATGGCTTTTTATATTCTTTACTAATAAACTAGCTCTAAAAGCCTTTTCATAATTCTATAAACTATTTAATTAATAATAAAAAAGAAGCAAGGGATTATTACTTTGATTTTATTCATGTTCTAACTGATTATTCTTACTTTATGAACTATACTCTAATTATCATAGGACAGATTTTCCAAGAAGCCACAAAAAACCCAAGTCAACCAAGAAAGTGCCCAAAGCCTCTGGAAAGGCCCAAAGTCCCTACCACAAAAAAAACCAACCAAAGAGCCCTCAAAGAAAGAGAAGACAAAGGAGAAGATCCCAGACCATGAAAGCAAAGAGCCCTCCCCTGACCCCTCCTCTTCTCCAAACTGGTACCAATCAGAAAGAGACGAGGTTCCACTAAACAAGCAAGGAAGAAAGAAGATACCAAGAGTCCATAACCCCAGTCAAGCCCGGATGAATCAAGCTCAAAGGAATCAAGCCCCAAGGAATCAAGCTCATCCCAGACCAAGAAGTGCAAGAATCCAACTCCAAATAATTCCCCTCTACTGCCCAACAAATCTGCACCTCCATCCTCCTCATCAAGTATCAATAAAGAAGATCCTGATGATTACCTGTCTGAATATCATCAAGCACCAATTGGCCCATGGGATCCCCTAAAGGTTCACAATATATGTAATGTCAAAGGAGAGTTTAAGCTCCAAATGAAGTTCCCTTGGGTTTCACCTCTAATGTCTGTCAAAGGAGGTGCAAGTTTAGTCTGTGATTGCTATGTTTTTAATTTCAATAATCAAAAGAGAGAAGGAAGAAGCAAGAATTATGTGTGTGAAGATAGAAGCTGCGCTGCCAGGATCAACACAGAAGGATGGGATAAAGTCACTAGTGAAAAAAGAGAGCACACATGCAATGCTCCAATCAATATTATTGAAAAGCTTCTAAAGTGGTACCTATACCAAATGGTTACAGTCTCCAAAGAAGTCAAGGCTTCTAATATGGAAGTTAATGCCACCGATCACCTAAGTAATGAAAACCTGAATCTCATCCCTGACTGCAATCAGTTAGTGATGTACATATGTGACAAACGCTGTGATCTATTCCCCCATAAGAAATCTACCATGGTCCAAGGAGAGTTAGTATTGACAGAGGAGTTAAAGATGTAAAATAGTGATGAGGTATTTCTTTTACATGATGATGGGCCTACAGCAGAGGCAAGAATTATATACTATGTTACACAACAGAGCCTGGAGCAGTTAATAGATTCAGAGACCTAGTTATTTGGTAGTACCTTTGCAGTATGCCCCTGCCTTTTTACCAACTATGGATTGTACATTCCCTTATTGAAGGCAAGGTGCTCCTATTTTCCTACTTTTGCTTCCTGGGGCAACAGAAAAGATCTACACAAGGGCCTTTAAAATCCTTCAGGAGGGCATCAAAGCCCTATCCAATAATAGAAAGAGTCCCCCTGGCCATAACACTAGAGCCAATCCAGTTGATGATGAAAAGGATGAAGCCACCCTTGCTGCAGAAAAAGAATCTCATGATAACACACTTGGCCCCTCACTATAATCATGGACTATGAAACTGCCCAGTATAACGCTTTTGTAAACACCTTTGATAGAGAGGTCCAGGGGTGTTTTTTCCATTATTGACAGGCTGCCAACAGGCAACTAAAGGGTCTTCCTGAGCTCAGCAAGCTCCACTGTCTAGATACATCAGGAAAGTGCAAGTTCTTAATTCATAAGTTTGTAGCACTAGCCTTTGTAAAGCCAGAGCATACTGGACAAGCCTTTGACCTCCTATGCCAGGATTCATATGCCAAGAAACATGAGGATGCCTTCTACCCTTTCATTGAATATTACGAGCCACGGTGAATTGGACGTAAGGTCACTAAACGCCGGAGCAAGCCCAGAGCTATAGCCAACTGGAACTGCTACCAGGCAGTTATTAAGGAAGAGATGAAAACTACTTCATCTTTGGAGGGCTGGCATAAGCATATCAAGTCCTCATTTGGAATCAAGCCCAGATACAACACCTTATATGAGCATCTTAAAGTCCAACAAGGAAAGACTGTTGCATCCATCAGAGATATTGCAAACCGCCCATCCAAGAAGAAGAGAACCACCAAAGAGAAACAGTATCAAGAGAAGATTAAGGACTTTTTCAAGGCCAAATATAAGCTTTCAGAGATTGGGGAATACATCAAGAAGATTGCCACAGTTCTTAATGGTAACCAGGTGATCACAGTCTAGCTTTTGATTAAATTTATTGAGTATTGTCTAATTTTTTATATAGTTTTTATATGTTCAGTATATTAATTTTAAATAAATAGTTATTCTAAATAACTAATTAATAATTTATAATACTGTTTTTATAAAAGTTATTGATTTTCTATTGATAGTTTGATGCCTTAGACCTATTACATGGCCTATTTTGGTATTCTACTAGTAAGTTATAGGTTTTTTTGTAGTTTTCAATATAGAAAAACTTTATTTTACTGTTTCTGATTATAATATTTTCCTATAATATGTAAATTTTATGTAGTATTTTTTGTGTATTGGATTTTTTGTTTTTATAAGTGGGAAATTATTTTTATAGTAAAGATAGCTAATTTCATAGTAGAATAAAATAAAAGTGTACTTTTATGAAATTTTTTAATTGTCATGTATAATCTTTTATGAATTTTTTGAATCTTTTGTCACAATACCCTAAAAAGTATTTTGAAGCTTAATTTTTATCAAGTAAAATATTCAGGAAACAGGTTTCTGCTTATTAAAAAAGTGTCAACATTTTGTAGTCTGCATGAGTGAAAACTTAATTCTGACTTTCCAATGCTATCAACATTAAAGTATTTTTTAATTCTGATTTTTGACATATAGTAAGTCTACTTGCAGAATGAGTTAATTCTGACAGTTGCCCCGGACCTGTATGAACAAATCCACCAGGAAAAGCCACTTTAAGCTAGTTTATGGCACACAACCCAATATCATCCAAGCACTATCAGGATCTAAGCTGGAAATGCCCAGTAAAGTTCTGCCCCGCTTGGACCCTCAAGTCATGGAAGCCAATAGCAACTAACCAGAAAAAAAAAGAAACACCTACAGAATTCCTTTATCCCCATCCAATACAGACATGAGATTGGTAATAAAGTCTGGGTAATGAATACCAACAAGAGAAAATTACAACCAGAGAAGGTAGGCCTGGCAATCACCCTAAAGGTAAACAAAAACAACACTTACCTTGTGCAAAGACTCAGAAAACACAAAAATACAAAATCCTTCACCATGATTGCTTAAGACCCTGAAAAGCAAGACAAAAACAACGCAAAACTGCCCTGCCTGCCACCAAACAACAGTTAGTCCAGTATGGCGCCTGGGCTCCTGGCAACCTCCCTGACAACCTGCCCCCAGGAGAGGCCAACCTTCAGTTGGGGGGTATCAAAACAACAGTATTGACCTACTAGCAAGGTTCTGAGTAAGCATTTTTGTGACCTGCAATCCAATTATCCAGTCACTCAAAGCCAAACTAGGAAGTTGACTCAAATTTCCAAATCCAACAACATGAACAGAAGCTGATCTCTTATGGCGTATACCTTGTTTTGGCGCTTGACTCATTGCAGGATCAGACCACCCCCTTCATCATCCCACTGTGTGATCAACGCTATCATGTTCCTGTTATCCAGGATTCATAATGACTATATAATCATTATCTTTTATTAAAGAATATTATCTAGTTTCCAAATATTTTTCCCTTGTAACTCTGCTAAAACAGCACAGTTACACCACTTGCTCTTCATCCAGAGCAGAAGGGGCATACTAGGATGCATGATAAGCTGCAAGGTGCACCACCATTTTATCAGAATTAGGCCTCATAACCCAGACCCTTGGTGCAGGTAGGCTACACCACCCTTCAAAGGAAGAGGTAGGATCAATAACCCTCCCTTCACCCTGCTTAAACCAGCTCCAGGAGTTTAAACTACTGCTCTTTCTAGTACATTATTATAATTGAAACCCCTAACCAAGTGAGTTTCACAGTTCTTAGTGAAGGACCAGACGCTGCCTGGTTGGCAATGATATGGGGGTGAGGCAGGACAGAAATTACAAGGATATCACCTCCCTCTTCTCCCCCAGGTGTGACAGAAATTGCAGGATAGTATGCAGCCATTTCTGAATGGTGGGGAATTACCACCCAAATCCACATAGAATTAATGATTAACCACCAATGTGGCTTCATATATTGCTTTGTGAGATTTCCAATTGAGATACTAGGATTAAGTTAAATAATTAATCCTAACCAAAGTATTCCAAGATGAATAGCCCGTGAAAGCATCAGAGTATCTTCAGAATAAAATTCAGGACATTGAGATGCAGCATGATTTTCAGTTTCAAGGACAGGGGGGACAAAAGCAAGATTGGTAGCCATGGAATTATTATTGAAAGATGTCAACAATAAAGTTCCAACTGCAGGGCCCCATCTTCTAGAAATGATCCAGCTTAGAATCAGATTGTAGGAAATATAGCGCAACAATTCAAATACATGATGCATTTTAAAATTATAAATTAGACCAAGGAATATATGATTTTTATTGAGTAATTTTTGGGAGGACTCAACTCTTAGAGTTGAAACAGTGAAAAAATTTCAATATATATCAAAAATTGACTAAGCAATACCACCTGGATCCTGGGCTGCTATTCCTTCCACATTGTCAAGTGAGTATCTGGTCCAGGTTACAAAGAACCCTTGGGTGACCAATTTCTGACAACAATGCTGATAAATAAGTTCATATCTGGTGACCCTTAAATTACGTTGATTTATCAACACCAACTTACAGGGGGGAAATGGATTCAACTGGCAAACTGGAGCAGCTGTAACCCATTTGCAATCAAATGTTTGATTCAAGTCTGTTAAATCAGTCAGCTTTGTTAAAGGTTTCTCAGCTTTCCAAGCTTTCCTACTTGGCCAAATAATCCCCAGCATTATGGAACTTACTGTGACACTGGGACAGGGCAGCCAACCAACTGAAGTTGATCTTGGATGCGCTACTCTCCCTGGTACTGGCCAGAATATGAGGATCCATGTCCGGTTGAGGACAGGGGCCATGTATTTGCTAGAAATTAGAGCAGCCTCCATGTGGGATCTTGACAAGGTTCATCATCACATTGGCTTAAACTCTCTTGAAACCAGTACCCAAGCAATGCATTACAGCAAGACCTTCATCTCCCTCTTGGTATTGGTGATATCTTTTTTTAAGCGTGCCATCTTAATAAACCCCTTACCAGGTTGATCCCTCTTCACTGGTTGCAGGGATCTCTTTACCCCTTCCCTTCAAAGTGGCAAGGGCACAGACACGCCTTCCTGGTTCTTTTTGAGAGGAAGTAGTAGTAGGGGAGGGCTAGATTGTCAACCTGCCCAGGGGGTTCAGATACAGATGCAGGGCTTCCAGAAAGTTGAGAGGATACTGTTGACAGGGCCAGCTCTGGGTTAAAGTGAGCAGCATAATCCCTGGACTGATGAATGGGATCTTGTGCCTGTCTGCATCCACATTGCTGCTGTAGGGAGAAGCATACCTGATTGACAGGTTGACCTTAATCCCTGGCTCAGGCTAGGCAGAAGATCTATACAGCACTACCCCTGGGTGTACCCCCAACCCAACAGGTATCTTTGCTGCTTCCCATAATCTCCACCAGGGCGGTTAGGGGGCCTTGCTGGCTAGCCAAGGTTAGTATATCCCAAGAAGTTGGTGAGGTTAATCACCCCCTCTATTTTTGTACAGCTGGAACTTCACCCCTACAGAAAAAATCAGCACCCCCTTTTTTGGCATGATCAGGTAGCTCTCCAGAACCTTGGGGTACTGAAAAGGTGCTGCTGAAGCTGCAGATGTTATTGAATGGTCCAGGTACCCTTTACCCTGATTTATTCTCTAGCAGGATCATCTGGCTCTTTCTTCTCCTCCTCTTCTTCAGGCTTGGAAGTGGGGTCATAGTGGTGGTTGAATTTTAAAAAACTTATCCTAAGTATAAGATGAGGAGTAGTCAGATGGGGATAAGGCTTGTTATCTTGGGCTCTGATGAAGGTGTGAGGGTCTTGGCAGGTTCTCCAGCCTTGGTAGACTGCTTCTTGGGGTGCTGTTTGGCCTTGGGTAGATCAAAATTGCCTATAAATGCCTCTGGTGTAGATTTGGGACTAGATTGAGGAAGCACCTGAAGATATATTGGTACCCAAGAACAACTAAGCTGAGGTGATATTTAAAGGCAGAGATAAGATGGTGTTTATGTAAAAATATGGGACAACTTTAGGTAGAGCAATTAAAAGTAACACTGGGCGTCTATTATCAATCCTCTATAGCCCCTGAACCGAGTATAACCCGTTTTTTTGGGTGCAGGTGTGCAGAGTTTTGCAGTTTAAAGGGAGCCTGGCCACCAAATCAGGGTCTTTGCTGTGCAGTGATCTGGATGGCGTAGCTCAGAGATGTATGCTACTGTTGTATATTTTACTTTAAACAATTTGACCCCCAGTAATCCATGGTAACTGGGTCAATAGTTAAGCCATGGGAATCATAAAGACCAGTGCATAAACCTGGGGTTAAAAGGTAACCAGAGATTTATAGGGGATCAAAATTTTCATCTACACTATAAGGATACCAGGCCAAGTAAGCTATACTACCCAAATAGGGCCAGGGAAGTCAAGAATATTAGAGGGCATAGCCTACTACAAGGCTGGCGCTGACTTGACCAGATAAGAGGCCAACTTTCCTACCGTGGACCAAGGGCCTGCTGTTGGCACCATAGAGTTGATCAGACCTGTGAGGTTAATATAGAAAATTCCAAATAGTTGATTGGAAAGGGCGTCAGCAGCAGGCAGGATAAAATGCAGGTAGTTGGGCTTAGGAATGGAGAGAGCTTTATGGATACCAAGTACACTGGCAAGTGATTGCACTTTTTATTAGAGACCCAGGGTTAAATTTTATACCAAATACTGTATCTATTAATGTATTCAGATTTTATGATGAGGGCCAGAGGGTCAGACATAAGAATGTTTTTCAAGGTTAAATCTGTGTAGTCTGGGTTGGGTGGATACTCAGTAAAATTTATCCACCCAGAATATGAACCAGGGGGTCTAAAATAGTCAGTCCAAGGGTCCTTGGGTTGAACAGCTGGACTATATAGAGGAGTGTTTAAGTGGTAGAAAACTTGGAGAAGTAGGTTAATAATCAAGCAAACAAAAGTAAATTTACTCTTTATTTCAAAATGACAGGATCAATTGTTCTACATCAGGGGGTTCTTATACTATCCTTTCAATGGACAATGTTATGGGCCCTTGGATTAAGGGAATCTGGGAGTCTGATCTGGGGTACTTTTGCAACCAAGATTACTCCCCTGCCTACTAAGACATCTCACAATACACAGGAGGTGTTTGAAGAGATGCTTCATAATATAACTAATGGTATGGAGGATCCTGTGACCAGTGTCAAATTACAGGCATTATCTCCTGAATAGAAGCAATGTCAATTCAACGTGCTGATCCCTCATTTAAGATATTTTCAGCCCAGTACCTTGTACTGAACCCACCACAGCGCCACCCCCTGGTGGACTTGTGGCTCCCTGATATAGTATATCAATTAAATTAATCTCAAATAAATATTAGTATTCCTATTTTTGTCTTTTATATTAGACTGCTGCTTAACCAATCCAAAAACTGAATTATTATTAGTCCAGTTGCAACAGTAATGCAGCTGTAAAGTGGAGCAGGAGCTAGAGTCTTCCTCTGGAGCCAAACATTCTGATAAGGAGCGCCTTTTGGGGAAGCTTTAATTATAAAATTAGGAAGAGAAGAAGTATGTTTTATTGGATAATACTTTAGGCATATAGCTTTAGCTGTTGCGGGGATTTAACCGGATCAAACTCAGGGGCTGGTCATGGGCTGGATGGGTTTGAGTTGCTGGATACCTGGACAGTCATGTGATATTGGTTTGTTGCCATTTCCAGTATGTCAAATGGTATATTGGAAAGGCGCCAAATTGGGCAATGACTGGATGTTAGGTGTGATGGCAATAGCCAGAATACTTGTACATACAGACCCTCAACAATACCTTGATTTACCAACTATTTTGGGAATTATCACCATATCTAGCTGAGTAGGCAGCCCAAATTCCTTCAAGATGGTGACCTTATTAGCATTTACCACCATATAGGGGCCTTTGAATAATGAGCTGATGCAGGCCACTGCATTGGCATGGGTCATCATTTCCCAGACAGTTCCAGGTTTGTTCCCGCTCCTGCCTGGGTCTTTGAAGATTGCTCTGTTTGGACAGACAATCAGGTTCTTAATGTAGATGGGGCTGAATCTGTGGGGTTGGATTTCAAACACAAAAAATGGGCAGCCAGGCAGCAGGATACCACAGCTAGCCTGCAGGTTGGGTTGACCAGGGTTTGATTCCTGTTCAAAGCATTGATTTTGCGTAAGGAAATGACTGTTGTTCATGGCATACACACACTTTCAGAAGCTTCCCTAATTTTTGATGAAGTGATTCTTTGCGTGAGACAATACTTTTAAAAGTGACAACCAAGGATTGATATTGGGCAGCTGTTATAGCCTCTAGTTGTGGCATAGGTAATTTCTCCTTATTCTCCCCTATCTATTCTGCACACCAAGATGATTGGGTGATATTAAGCCCAAAAAAATTCAAAATGATGCAAATTAAAATGACACATTTGACAAATTATATACCAATTCTTTTAAAAATTCTTATATTTTAAAGATCCCCTTTTATGTATCAGATTATAGACAAGTAATAATATATATATAAAATAGGGGGCTTTAAACAGCAATGATAATCAATAGTAGGACTCCCTTAGTGATGTTGTTTTGTTTTCTCTTTAGTATAAGTATCTTATATTAGCACTATGAGATCATATTCTGAAAATATACAAAAAGCTTTGATTTAGTGCTGATATAAGCTTATTTTAGTAAGTGATAAATTATTAAAAATTAGATAGTAAAAATGCCCCACACTTAGCACTTATATATATAAACTAAGAAAATAAGAATCAATTAATTTGACTTGAAATAAAAAATTATGATGGCAACCTTGAAATGCTATAATATAAAGTTATAAGCAAATTTTTACCATTTTTTATTTTATTTTTTAGTGATTAAAAAGACCTGTTTCAAAAATGTCATATCAAGTTCATTTTTAGATAGCAGATTTTGCCTTGGCATTTTTAATATGATATAAAGTACCCCATCACAGCACCAGAATCAATTTGCATCTATTAAACAGTTTCTAACTCCTATTAAACATATGGTAGCCGTCCATAGTGTTAATTATATACTTATTGTAAGTACAATAAACAAGATAAAAAGTAAAAAAAGAAGAGAATGATACTTTATTAGATATGAGTTTAGAATATTATTTAATATCAGAACTTTTGATTCTACTCTCAGACCTGACAGTCTGATTAAGATTTGCTTTATTAGGTAATTGTGTTATCTTGGTCATTATGTTGATGAAAATGCTTGTATGATGACAAGTGTTACTGCAACGTCTGGGGGTTTGCTTGGCAGGACAACGGCTGTCAATTCCTAATAGAGGCAACTAGCAAGCAGCTTTTTAAGCTGGCAGCTTGCTAAAGTCTTTGAGTACTGACTATGGTCTTCAAACTTGGATATCTTCTTTTACTGTGAAAATTTTCTACATTAGAATCTTCAACATGTCTGCTTTCCATTAGTCTAATGGAAGGGCCTTTATAGAGCTTGCGCTCTCTTGCCAGATAATATCATCTGTTGCATCTAACTCTTGCTTGGTCAGTCTTTCCATCCCCAGACCACTTTATCAAACCCAGAGTCAGGCATCCATGCAATGACATGGGATTTGATATCATTATACCCTACACTGGGTACTTATTGCCATAGAGTTATTCATAATCCTTTAGCGTTCCAGCAGTGGTGGCGCTAATACATGACTCTATTTTTAGTGCATAGTTTACACTCTTAAGCAACCTTTCTAGCAGGAATTTTCACAGGCACCAGCGGATTTGCCAGTGAAAATTGATCACAACCCTTTCATATCCTTGAAGAGACTCATAATTACTAACCCAGCGGTTTTCTAGAGTATTCCAGAATAACTCTAGTCAATTGGGAATAAGTCATAATTGAATGTCTATGATATTCCTGGTTGTTCTTTTAATAGGTGATCCAAATATACTTTACTAAGGCTTCTCAGATCAATTAAGCCTGCTAGTAATATATCAGAAGCTTTTCCAATTAATGGTTTGTCAGGATGCCAATATATACAAGGTAGAACAAATTCAGTATAAATTACTGATATTTCCCCCAAATTGACTTAGCATTACTGTCAAGAGAACAATTCAGCCATAATGTCACATCCATCCAATGCTTCTAATACCTCACAGGCATTCCAAGGCATTTTCAATTTTTGGCAGCAGGTATGAGTCCTTCTTTGTAATCAGATTAAGATGTCGGTAATCTATGACTACTCATACACTTATGTCTTTCTTTTTTACAATCAGGATGGGTGACGCCTAAGGACTCTTCAATGTAACCAATATTCCTCTATCTAGGAGCTGTTGTATTTCTTTGTTGACAGTCTCCTTGCTGGCCTTTGATTGTTGAATGGGGAAAGTCAAATTGGTTTGTTTTTGCCAGTGTCAATGTGGTGGGTAACAATCACAGCACATCCCAAGTCAAAATCATCCCCAGCAAAGATGCATCTGTACTTCTCAAACAGGGCACTTGCTCGTTCCTGTTGCTCTTTGTTTAAAGAGGACAGGTTGGCCAATGGGATGGTCACATAAGCACTGTCTTCAACCTGATCAGGTAAGCCCATCTTGGATAGGTTCTTAATACACTCAAAGCCAGCCAGTTCCTCAATTGGCAGGAGGTGCAAAAATCCCACTATCTGATGCTTCTTCATGTGGATATCATAATCCTGCAGATTAGCAAGCAGGATGTGCACTTCCCTGTGCCCTGGTATAATTATACCAGATGCTGCACAGGGCTCAACCCTTGATCTTCCCCATGGCTGATGTATTTCATCGTATAAGCCTGTGAGAATTTCTAGGGTCTTCCCTGTTAGTACAACACACTGTGTACTGGACTTGAGAGTGAAGGTTACCAGGGAGCAGAGTGGAATTCCTTTATGCTCCTTTATCTGGGTTGGCAATTTTTTGCTCTTTCTTCCCTTCTTCTCATATGGTACTGCTACAATACCGTCCTTATATACCAAATTAATTGTCAGTTTCTTCTTGACACTGGCGGCGTCTTTGGTATAATACAGTGGGATGTTCTGCTTCAATTTGGTGAAGGTATCATTTTCCATATCAATCTTCACTCTATATTTACGCATGAAGGCAGTGCCAATCAAAACATTGTAATTTTGACTGAGCAGTACTACAACAGGTGAAGAAACAGCTATGGAACCAAATTGCATTGTGATAGTGCTTTATGCTCCTTCAGAAGTCATAGTATGTAGACTGGAAGCTCTGTAAACTCTGCTGTGTGCAATATTGGGAGCCAATCCTAACTTTTGAACCAGGCGGGTTGAAACTATGTTGATTGGGGCGCTGCTATCAATTATGGATCTCACTTTCACCTTATTAAAAGAAATGCCTGCATAAGTACACTCAGAGTAAGTTTCAGAATGTAGGTTTAATAGATGAATTCTAAGAGGGGTCAGTATGTCAAAGTATTGCTTGAGACTTTGCCCTATTTAAGGAAAGTTGTTCTCAATGGTTTCAAGCAGCATTGTCAGTTGGACTCCTTTAAGGCTGGGAATTTCACTGAAAAAATTTGGGTTTTCATTCAAGCAGGATTCCTGTACTTGTGTGGCATAAGGTTTGGAGACTACCTCAACTGCGTTGGCAGTAGTTTTCCGGGGTCTACCTCTTTCATGTGCGGGAATAGCGTACAAGTCATATGCAACCAATTGATGTACTGGGTCTTCTTTGAAGTCTTGACTAGGAGCAAAGAGTTGAGGAGATCCTTCCTTTGGGGTGGCGTTCTTGGCGGTGTACTTGGTGGGCTCAGCGGGTTCCTTGCCAGGCTTGGCAGTCTCTCTGGCAGTCACAGCAGGCTCCTCTGGCTTGCTCAATGCCCCTTTTGTTGCACTTTTGACAAGTAATACCAGAATTGTAGGGCTTTCCTTCTTCAACAGGTTTGTTAGTAGCTTCCTTATCTCCCTCAGGCAACTTCCCTGATCTGTTATAATCCTGATTTCTTCCTCAATTCTCAGGACCATTTTGGTTGGAGTCTCTTTTATTAGGAGCATTGGATTGAGCTCTAAGCCAACCCAAATAACTAGTGATTTTCTGGGTTTTATTGGCTTTTTCTAGCACCAGGAACATCACAGTGGATAGATCTCTATAAGGCTGGAGGACTCTACTCATGGTGATGCGGCAGTCAAGGTTGGTAAGTACTTCTGCTCCCAGAAGTACCTGTGCTTCATGATAGAAGCGGTCAGCAAAATCTTGAAAACTCTCATATTTCTTGAAAGCAATGTTGCTGAACTCAGCCTTTCTGGCTTGCAACTTGGTTTTTCTACTAATTCCTCAATTGCAGCAGCCTTTGCATCCTTGTAAGACCATTCTTTTGCTGGGAGTCAAGGCATGATCACGTCCATACTGGCAGGGTCAAGAGCATTGATAAGGGTGGTAGCCTTAATGTGGTCAGAGGCTCCATGCATTGAAATTTCAAAGAGGCAAATAAAGGCCTTGATGTTACCTTTTTGGTAAAAGGTTGGCAAGTTCAAGGGCTTGAACTTTTAATCAGGGATAGTTCTTTATTCATGTGTTTCACTATTGGTTTGACAGGGCAGAGGCCAGTGAGTGGAGTGAGAGGTGGCAGGGAAGCCACTCCTATGGGAACATGGAGGGTACCTCTACTATCATTAGTACCATGCTCTGAGTGAAAGTCAAAGAACTCAGGAGATGATGCCTTACGCTCCTCAGGAGAGGAGTTTTGAACAGGGCTCTGCTTATCCTCTAAAGACAAGCTGTTATTGGATAGCATTGCCTGTTCCAACCTGTTGAGTCTTGCGGAGGTGTTGGACTAAAAGTCCTTCCTGGTAGCTTTGATAGATTTTAACTTCTCTAAAAGACTGCTATAGTTTCCTTCCATGAGCAGAGTAGTGGAGGTTAACAGATCTAAATGTTTACTGTAGTGTCCAGTTTGTGTTTGAGAGCAGCAACCTGTGTGTGATTATCCTCCAAGTCCTGGTATAATTGGTTGGTCAGTGTGCGGACTGTCTCCAGAGATTACCACAAATTGTGCTTATTATTGGTATAAGCCTTGTGGTCAAGGCAGCATGTGTGCTGATCTTGGATTGGGCCAGAAGAAGTGAAGTTATCAGTAGATGTTGTCTTCCCCTTCATCCTGTTCACCTTTTTAACCAACTTATTGACCCAGGAGATGATCTTGTTCTGGCGCTCCTTGTGGTGGGCGCTATTCTTGGAGACCACACTGTGGAGCTTGTTCTGTCAATCCACCAACTCATCCAAGATGGACTGGCAGGCTAAGAAACAAATCTTCTCAGCCAAGTTGACGCTATGACGGGTTACATCTGATGCCCATTGTGGGGTCAGGCCTCGTGAATCAAGAATTCCTGCTACCACTTGTACCACCTGGCTGTTGAACTATGAAACTATTTTGTCCATAATAATAGTGTTCAGAAGAGGCAGCTTTGTTTATACTTCTCATGGCTTGTTGGACAGTGAGAAATCTAGAGTTCAGCTGGGCTACCAGGGCAGCGTGGGCATTCTGGATCTTGATTCTAAAGTGTCCCATTTCCTCAAGGTTGAGGTTTTGGCAGGCCATCAGGCACTGCATGTTCTTAATAATGGGGTGTAAAAAGTATGACAGAACATCAGATATTCTGTCAATCCCTTCTCTCTCAGAAGCAGGCCAAGCTAAGTTCTACTGGCCTCCTGATAGCTTCTAAAGGTGGAACACAAATACCTGGAGGATCTTATGATATTAAACAGGATATAATTGCCATCCTGTTGGTTGTCACCAGTGGATTTTAAGCCTTGCATTAAGGCATCAATTAGTGAACACACATCCTCTATGGTGTAGTTTGGTGGTTTGTGTTGTATCATTGTTCCAGTGATATCTAGATTTATATTGTCCACTGGTACTTCTGGAACTTGGTATAGAACAATTTCCAAGCAGAGGGATGCATTCCTTTCCACATTGCTGGTCTCCATGTAGCCCCCATACTTATCAACAAATCTGGGGTGGTGGGGCAAGGACTTGCCAACAACAGACAGCTCAGGTAAATCATTTTGTAAGTGAGCACCACTGTCAGAACTTTCAGCTTCTGCTCTCAGACCTAACGGTCTGATTAAGATTTGCTTTATTAGGCAATTGTGTTATCTTGGTCATTATGTTGATGAAAATGCTTTTATGATGACAAGTGTTACGCAACGTCTGGGGGGTTGCTTGGCAGGACAACAGCTGGCAATTCCCAATAGAGGCAACTAGCAAGTGGCTTTTTAAGCTGGCAGCTTGCTAAAGTCTTTGAGTACTGACTATGGTCTTCAAACTTGGATATCTTTTTTTACTGTGAAAATGTTCTACATTAGAATCTTCAACATGTCTGCTTTCCATTAGTCTAATGGAAGGGCCTTTATAGAGCTTGCGCTCTCTTGCCAGATAATATCATCTGTTGCATTTAACTCTTGCTTGGTCAGTCTTTCCATCCCCAGACCGCTTTATCAACCCCCAGAGTCAGGCATCCATGCAATGACATGAAATTTGATATCATCATACCCTACGCTGGGTACTTGTTGCCATAGAGTTATGCATAATCCTTTAGCGTTCCAGCAGTGGTGAGGCTAATACATGACTCTATTTTTAGCGCATAGTTTACATCTTAAGCAACCTTTCTAGAAGGAATTTGCACAGGCACCAGAGGATTTGCTAGTGAAAATTGATCACAACCCTTTCAGATCCATGAAGAGACTCATTATTACTAACCTGGCAGTTTTCTAGAGTATTCCAGAATAACTCTAGTCAATTGGGAATAAGTCATAATTGGATGTCTATGATCTTCCTGGTTGTTCTTGTAATGGGTGATCCAAATCTACTTTGCAAAGGCTTCTCAGATCAATTTAAACCTTCTAGTAATATATCATAATCTTTTCCAATTAATGTCTTGGCAGGCTGCCAAGATATATAAGACATAACAAAGTCAGTATAAAATCCTGATATATAGTATCATGAGAAGCCACATGTTGCCCATGTACATCATGGCAGTCATGGGGCTTGTACAAGTAGTGTTACTCTTAGGGCTCAAAATGTTTGATCCCCATAATAGAGGGGTGAATGATAAGAGTGCCACCAACTTATTGATTAGTCAGGTGTTCATTTGAGGAGTCACTTGGGGAATTGCTTTCCTGAGAGGGAGTAATCAAATATGTTGCAACAAACGCAGGAAGTCTTTATCCATCCCCGGAGAAAGACAATACTGGGAAGGCATAGGGCTGTGGCAGTAATAGCAACTGAGTGATCACAAAGCCATAAAATCATTCTTTAACATGTGGGTCATTATTTTAGGGATTGGGCCATTTTCTAATGCACATGCTGCTCAAGTCACAGCATAACACAGTTCAATTTTGAAAAAGTAACTAATTACACATTTTATATTTAAAATATTAATAACTCAATGGAAAATTAGTATTTTTTCACACTGCAAACTATCAAAATGAAGCTAAGGAACCCATCTTTCTATTAGTGTAAAATTTTTAATATGTATACTATACGCAATATAAAACAAAAGTAATTTAAAATATTATAGTCCAGATTTTATTATATGATTCTATCTAATGCTAAAAAGTAGATCACTTCAAAGCTAATATAAACTTTTTTAATACAAAAAGTATCTTTTTTATTTAACAAAATTAAAGATAAGATTGAGAGCTTTATTTTCACATTTTGTTTTATTTAAAAAGCTCAATTATTTAGGATTTTATGGCAGTTTGAAGTTATGATGTTTTTATCACTGTTTAGATTAATTTTAAGGTTAAGTGAGCTTCAAACCTCAAATTAAGTATTCTTTAAATAGAATTCTTTAATATTTTATCATTTTAAAAAAATATGCAAAAGAGTTACAGTTAACTGAATACATCATTTTACTTAATTTGCATTGATTACAAAGAGGATATGATGTAATAATGATGCTTAGCTGCTTCACATATATCACTTGTGCATGAAAACTAGGTATTTAATTAATTCTGCAAATATAAATTCAAATTCAAACTATAGTAAAAGCTATCACACCATTTCTTTCAGAATGGTGTCATTTAGCTTGGTATATAAGAGCTAAAGCACCACAAAGCTTCTAATCCAAAAGACCCCATTCAAAGGCCACATTCTAATCAGAACTACTCCATCATTAAGGCACATTTCAGAGATCTGACCTAATTACAGATTCAAAATACTACCGTGTCCTCAGTTAAATTTACTTCTGCCATGCTACCTTTTCCCCTTGGGAGCTTCAACAAAAAGAGAAAGAATTGCAATGTTAAAAAAGGCATTCCTCTTTATTGCTGGTGATGATCTTGGTAATTTCATCAAGCACTTCCTTACTCAGACTGAATTTGGGAAAGCTCAGTTCCTGACAACTATTCAAAATCAAAAAAGCCATGAGTTCATTGAAAACTTAAAGGATCTCATGAAATCTTCTCCCCAAAAGCATCTTCCAGCCTTGAAATCTCTGGTTACTTCCAGCTACTCTTTGAAAGAGCTTAATAATATGGGGTTTAATATAATCAAAAGTGAGTTTGAATACTCAAGAAAAATAAATAAAAATAAAAATAAAAATGTAAGCTTAAACAAAAAAGCCAAAAAATAAGAACTATTCATTAAAAAAAGAAATAATTAAAAAATTAATTAAAAATTTGCTGGAAAATTCTTTTGAAACAAGCCAGTTTACAAAAAAAGTGCCTGGAAAAATTTATAAAGATATAGAAAAAGAGATGAGTAATTACTCAACTGAAATTAAATACTCTCTACTTAAAACAAAAAAAGAAATATATGAAAATATGAAAATAAAAAAAGAAATTTCAGTTTCAATTTCTACTTACTATAAATTAATTTCTAAAAATATAATAAAAAGTAAAAAACAAACTGATATGTGCAGTATTTGTAATTTAAAAAATTCACTAGAAAAAAAGAAGGAAGAATGTGAAAGAAAAAACTTACCATTACCAGAATCTATAGACAATGACTTAAAGACTATTTACCAGCACCAATACTTTTATGTTCATCAAAATAGGGAATATAAAAAAGATATTTATGAATTAGATGATGAGTCTTGTGTTGTAGTCATAGATTATAAGGAAAACTTAAAGGTTGGAAGTGGTCCAATTGAAACTAATAATTGTTTTTATTCAAAAAAGCCTATCTCATTATTAGGGTTTGCATTAGTTTTTAAAGAAAACAATGAAAATTAAATATGAATATCATGATTTTTTTTCTCAGATATTATCAAATGATTCTTTATTTTCAGGTGAATGTCTATTTAGTCTTCTTAAATTAGATAGATTTAAAAAAATATAAAATATAAAAGTGTGGACTGATAATGGAAATCATTTTAGATCATATGAATTTTTATATTACTTATTTAAAGAGGCACCTAAATATATTAAGGGTTCTATAAAATATAATTGTTTTGTTGAATGTCATGGAAAAAGCATTGTTGATGGTCACTTTGGTGTAATATCAAAAAATTAAAAGAGAAAGAAAATGAGCTTTATATTAAAAATATTAATGATCTTAAAAAAAATTTGAGCAAGAAGAAAAAAGAAAAGAATTATATATATCAATACTATCAGGCTCAAACATTTCTCAAAAGTCATTCTTTTATATTTATGAAAGAAAAGTTAGGCCTATAAAAAGAGAGCTTGAAGTTAAAAATCTGCGCATTAATCTTTCATATTTGATGAAAGATGGGAAGTTATATACTTCACCTCTAACATTTGAAAGTTTATCAGAATATTATGAGATAACTTATCATTTAAAATCCCGTGATGATATCAGAGAAACAAAAATATCAGAAGATGCTAGTGATGTATTGGGGCAAGTTCATGAAGTAGGGAAACTTACTAGAGGGTGTATTTTAAATAGAGTTATCAGTCTTTCAAAAACAACAACCTTTTTTTCTGAAACAAACTAAGAATATTTATGATGAGCCAAAGATAGGGTAATAGCATTTATAGCTTTGGGGCTGCTATTACTCTCCCATGCAACTCATCATAAATATTTTTGGTTTGTGGTTTGTGGTTTGTGGTTTGTAGTTTGTAGTAGCACTTAAGATATTTTCAGTAATACTATAAGTTGCACTTTTTGATTCTAAAATTGATGACTAATTTTAAAAAAATCATCTAAGCCCAAGATCAATTAAAGTTTTGAGATTGGTTGTATTTTAAGCTTTCTGAATAATTAGAATATGAATAATGTGATTAAGTTATAAAATAATCAATCTGGCGCCTAGGCATAACAAGAAAAATAATGACCCATATATATGTTAACTAAATAAAATACTCCACCCGTCTAAAGAGCAATTTATCTTTGATAATTTGGGGCATGGAGATGATCAGTCAACTGATTTTCATTCAAATTTGATACAACTATACTATTCTGTGTATTTAACTTTTTTACATCGATTGACCATAAAATCTAATGAAATATATACAAAACTACTTCCAAAAATATCATTTTTATAAAAATTTAATATTATTTTTATCTTCTTACTAGAAACGTTTAGCTAAATTAGATTCTAAAAAGGATTTTTTTTAAATTAAGCCTATTAAATGCAGGAGATAAAAATTAGACAATTCAAATATTTTGATTAAGATTGGATCAATCAATATGGGGCTTATAAACCGTTTTTGATGCTGCTATTCTATAAACAAATTGCTGGTGGAGAAAGATATAGCGAGATTGGATGACTGTGTATCTTTCTTGTCCAATGAATCATATTCTACAGGGGCTACTGGATGTTAATCAAGCCCTGGCATTTTCACTAAGATTGGCATAAAAATCAGTCACCCTGTAAGAGATATTAGGCTTTAAACCACATTAAACTTGTGTATTATGGTTGAATGTGCCCACTAAAGTCTTCTAAACTTTAGTGAGTAATATAGCTCCAAGTATCCAATAAAACATATTAAGCAAATAGTGTATGTATATCCAAGGGTATTTAAAAAGTTCTCAAAAACATATTAGCTGATAGCCCAGGAGAAGACATCTTATGGTCTTTGATTCTGATCATTTGGGACATCCTTAATTCATAGATTGACCAAAAATATTAAATATAAGCCTATAAAGTCCTTTCAACTATGAGGCATTTATTGAAAAAACCATTTTTCTTTGAAGACTCCTTTCAACTCCAAAGGTTTTGGATAGAAAAGCCTGTGGCAAAAACCCAGGTATATAGGAATTCTTCTAATTCCCTTACATCATCAATCCAACATAGCCTTTATGTTTCTTGTTCAACCCTGTTTATCCAAACTATATTCATAGTTTGATAGATTTTAAGGTATGTGTGTTATAAAAAGGTTCGCTTATAAATCCAGAGCTTCATTAAGGACTCTCATTAACTCTTTCTCCCATTCTGAGCCCTATAAATCTCAAGGGGAATAACTGCTCAATCTAGGTCATAGTAAAGTATTTTCATTCTCACTTCAGCAATTATTTTAACTATTAACTATTATATTAAAGTATCTAGGTTTACATGGTTTCTCCCTTGTATTATCTAACAACACTTGCTTATTGTATTGGTGTTATCATTTTAGCACCATTTATTACTCTGATGTTATATCATAGTTATGACACATGATATGCAAAAACAAAGCACTACAACTTAGGTTATATTAATTCATGCATTAAAAATAAGTATGCATATGTTGGTTATCAATAGAATATATACAAACTAATATATGTTGAAGTAATTCTTTTGTTCACTAAAAACTCAGTTTACTTCATTTAGTACAGAACCTGTAAAAGTTACAGTATTACTACTACTTCAAACATCACTCTTTCTGTAAGCTTGTAGTATCCCATCTGCAGCGGCATCTAAAGGTACAAGATGACTGACACTCCTCTTGCACCTCAAATGTTGGGACTAGTAACATAGTTACATGCTAAATTTTAGGTTTTGTCATGAGTTTTACTTATGCCATAATAAGCAATGAAAATCCTTTAAATTATGGCTTCTCTTTCTTTAAGCACACTCCAAGCCATATTAATGGGGGCTGCCCAGGCAGCTTGGATCTGCTACCAACCTCAGCGGCACATTTCACAATTTGATCCTGCATCCGGATTTACATTGAACTCCTTGCTCATTTCCAGAGCATTTAGTTCTTTTAAGCATATAGTGAAGTGTTGTAATTATTAACACTTTGAGGCTTATATATGAAACTACTAAGAACATTGGCATATTGGATATTGTTTTCCGTGAATAAATATGTAGGGCATAGAGTGGGGTTCAATTACGGCCTGGTTAAATTTTCTCCAGAGAAAAGCTTAATTGATTGGGTTACATGTTTTAATCATATATTCTAGTTTTCAGACTTATAAACCATAAGGAACATTAGTGGTACTATATGTTATCAGTTCAATGTAATAATAAGGTTGGGGTAGAGAAGGCAGATAATTAAAAAGTGTCTTTGTGGGTTTCTTTGATGTCTTTAAGGGCTTTATCATAGTTGATATATATGTTGAAGATGTTCTTTAACGTCTGAATAAGGTTCAAACCATCATGTTTTTAAATGATGGCAGTCAAGGTAGATGGTTACTTTTGACATGTGGGCGGGAGAAGCTCTGAGTTGACAAGGAATCATGGAGTCCAATGATTTCCACGTTGCCATACCGCCGCTCAATAGCTTTGGTCAGAATGGTGCGTAACTTATGTCCTTCATAAATAAATGGCTGGTGGTGAGTTTTTTCAAACTTGACAAGCATTTCAAGAAGCTTGTCTTCCACCTTCTTCAGTTGCAGATATCCAGCCTTGCGAAACTTGTCCTCCTTCATGAGCTGGAAAGATGGGCCTTTTAAGCGCCAATGAAATTTGGTGCGAGCCTCAAACTCCTGCAGCTCGTCTATCAGCACCTTACGCAGCTCAACCTTGACAAGGATCTCAGAAGCATTTGATCCAAGGCTTTCGTCTGCAACGCGTTCTCCCGAGGCTAATCGGTTCAGGGAGGCTTCCTGGCAAACATCCCATACTTTAGAAAGATTGATTGTGCGGCTGGCTTCAAGAGTTAGGATTGAGCTTTCAGACTCAGTTTGCAGTTTGGCATATATCTTAGCAAGCAGATGATCAGGTTTATTTATGAAGCTAGCATATCCTTGACGAACACCATATTTGATTTTGCCAGCCTCATCTATAATGCCGGACTCCAGGGACAAAATACATTCTCTCTCAGCACTGGGGATATTGCGCTCCATGACAAAGGTTTGCAATTGTAGTTAAAAACGCCAAGGAATCTTAGCACCTACACATCACCATTTGAACCAAATATGTTTTTCTATGTCTTTTAAACAACTCTTATATCCAGTTTATTATTTGGGGAGATTGATGTGATCTCTTTCAAGACCGATTAACAAAGGAACATCATTCTCCCAGTATTCAATTCAAGGCCGTGTTTGACACCAAATATAAATTACTCTAGTAATTTATACTGCGGTGGGAATTAAACGAGATTAACCAAACTCGGTGCTGATTCTAATCAGCACCAGGGGGTAAGCTTCGAAATGTCATAAAGTCGGCAGTCAGAATTAAATTCGTCTCCCAACCGATTTAATGGGGAAGCGTAAAAATAAGCTCAGTTGATTCCTAGAAGATATCCTCTTTTAATTGATAACCTTAATAAGGACCATTTTACTTGATAAGATCAATCCGCAATATTTTTATGGCTAAACCAACACCAAAAATGCAAAAATACAACCTAAATAATAGAATAGTTTAAACTAAACATCAAATTTATAATACAAACAAATCAACTACCTCACAATAAAAATCCTTCTATCCAGAAAGACTCAAAGTCCAAATGATCAAAAACAAGCTCACTAAAATACCAAGCACCATAAAAATTCTTACGAAACAAAAACCCTACTTGAAAAAGATGTAATATTGATAATTGAAAAGGTATATTATATATCAATAAAAAAACCTATCTATACCTGCTTTCATAGGCAACTGCCAGAATTAACTCATTCCGCAAGTCAACTTACTGCATGTCAACAATTTGTTGACATGCAGTAAGTCAACATTATTTTAGTATTTATCCGCCGGAATCAGGCATTTCCAAAACTAAGCTATTTTTTCATAGTGAATTATTGAGTCAGAATTGCAAAATTAAAAAGGAACATACATAATGTTGACACCATTTAAACAAAGGCTTAATTTTAAGCCAAAAAACTAATATAATTTACTATGAAAATGTAAGTTTCTTTGTACTTTCACATTAAGGTTGACTACAGTAAGTAATATCTGGATGTCAACCCCAAATAAGAATCCATAAATTTCTTAATAAAATACACAATATTCTAAAAATAGCTACTTTTTATATTTTATACTACTGTTTTTATTAAATATATAATAAGATAAGCATTGAACAAAGACATATGCTAACTTTCAGAGCATTCTTTGTATTATTTAGATATTTACTGTTATTTTAAACTCACTGGATAAACTATAGCTTATTTCCAGAAGTCCACTTAAGCCAAAACACATATGTTAAAAATAGAATTTATATATTTAATTATAATGTCAACTTTGTGTCAAATTGATGTGTTGCCTAAATTGCAACAAAGGGGTTTGGCTAAGCAAACAAAGTGACATAATTTAAGCAAGATTTAATAGGAGAGTTGCTATAAAAGAACACTGACTGCCTGAATGTTGACACCTTCACTGGTTTATTAGTAAAACACTGCCGCTTAACAAAAAGCACACATACAATGGTATGGTAATTCAGGCCAAAGTACCCAGGGCTGTACTTTAGACTTCTCTCTACAATCCCTATTATTTAGTTTTAATAAGTTACATATGAGAATCTTTATTTCTTTTTAAATTTAAAAATAATCAATTTTGGCCTTAAAAAACCAACTCTGTAAAATATTAACCAAGCTCTATAAGTGATTTACATAGTGTTTTTCCACTTTAATGCTGACTGTCAGTATGTCGGCGTCAAAATTAAAGCGTTTTTTTATGCTGACAAACTAAATTAAATATTTTTGACTATTGTGACTACCAGAATGTCAAATTTTTGTTTAACCATGGCTTTTTATATTCTTTACTAATAAACTAGCTCTAAAAGCCTTTTCATAATTCTATAAACTATTTAATTAATAATAAAAAAGAAGCAAGGGATTATTACTTTGATTTTATTCATGTTCTAACTGATTATTCTTACTTTATGAACTATACTCTAATTATTATAGGACAGATTTTCCAAGAAGCCACAAAAAACCCAAGTCAACCAAGAAAGTGCCCAAAGCCTCTGGAAAGGCCCAAAGTCCCTACCACAAAAAAAAACCAACCAAAGAGCCCTCAAAGAAAGAGAAGACAAAGGAGAAGATCCCAGACCATGAAAGCAAATAGCCCTCCCCTGACCCCCTCCTCTTCTCCAAACTGGTACCAATCAGAAAGAGACGAGGTTCCACTAAACAAGCAAGGAAGAAAGAAGATACCAAGAGTCCATAACCCCAGTCAAGCCCGGATGAATCAAGCTCAAAGGAATCAAGCCCCAAGGAATCAAGCTCATCCCAGACCAAGAAGTGCAAGAATCCAACTCCAGATAATTCCCCTCTACTGCCCAACAAATCTGCACCTCCATCCTCCTCATCAAGTATCAATAAAGAAGATCCTGATGATTACCTGTCTGACTATCATCAAGCACCAATTGGCCCATGGGATCCCCTAAAGGTTCACAATATATGTAATGTCAAAGGAGAGTTTAAGCTCCAAATGAAGTTCCCTTGGGTTTCCCCTCTAATGTCTGTCAAAGGAGGTGCAAGTTTAGTCTGTGATTGCTATGTTTTTAATTTCAATAATCAAAAGAGAGAAGGAAGAAGCAAGAATTATGTGTGTGAAGATAGAAGCTGCGCTGCCAGGATCAACACAGAAGGATGGGATAAAGTCACTAGTGAAAAAAGAGAGCACACATGCAATGCTCCAATCAATATTATTGAAAAGCTTCTAAAGTGGTACCTATACCAAATGGTTACAGTCTCCAAAGAAGTCAAGGCTTCTAATATGGAAGTTAATGCCACCAATCACCTAAGTAATGAAAACCTGAATCTCATCCCTGACTGCAATCAGTTAGTGATGTACATATGTGACAAACGCTGTGATCTATTCCCCCATAAGAAATCTACCATGGTCCAAGGAGAGTTAGTATTGACAGAGGAGTTAAAGATGTAAAATAGTGATGAGGTATTTCTTTTACATGATGATGGGCCTACAGCAGAGGCAAGAATTATATACTATGTTACACAACAGAACCTGGAGCAGTTAATAGATTCAGAGACCTAGTTATTTGGTAGTACCTTTGCAGTATGCCCCTGCCTTTTTACCAACTATGGATTGTACATTCCCTTATTGAAGGCAAGGTGCTCCTATTTTCCTACTTTTGCTTCCTGGGGCAACAGAAAAGATCTACACAAGGGCCTTTAAAATCCTTCAGGAGGGCATCAAAGCCCTATCCAATAATAGAAAGAGTCCCCCTGGCCATAACACTAGAGCCAATCCAGTTGATGATGAAAAGGATGAAGCCACCCTTGCTGCAGAAAAAGAATCTCATGATAACACACTTGGCCCCTCACTATAATCATGGACTATGAAACTGCCCAGTATAACGCTTTTGTAAACACCTTTGATAGAGAGGTCCAGGGGTGTTTTTTCCATTATTGACAGGCTGCCAACAGGCAACTAAAGGGTCTTCCTGAGCTCAGCAAGCTCCACTGTCTAGATACATCAGGAAAGTGCAAGTTCTTAATTCATAAGTTTGTAGCACTAGCCTTTGTAAAGCCAGAGCATACTGGACAAGCCTTTGACCTCCTATGCCAGGATTCATATGCCAAGAAACATGAGGATGCCTTCTACCCTTTCATTGAATATTACGAGCCACGGTGAATTGGACGTAAGGTCACTAAACGCCGGAGCAAGCCCAGAGCTATAGCCAACTGGAACTGCTACCAGGCAGTTATTAAGGAAGAGATAAAAACTACTTCATCTTTGGAGGGCTGGCATAAGCATATCAAGTCCTCCTTTGGAATCAAGCCCAGATACAACACCTTCTATGAGCACCTCAAAGTCCAACAGGGGAAGACTGCTGCATCCATCAGAGATATTGAGAATCACCCATCCAAGAAGAAGAGAACCACCAAAGAGAAACAGTATCAATAGAAGATTAAGGACGTTGTCAAGGCCAAATATAAGCTTTCAGAGATTGGGGAATACATCAAGAAGATTGCCACAGTTCTTAATGGTAACCAGGTGATCACAGTCTAGCTTTCAATTAAATTCATTGAGTATTGCCTAATTTTTTATATAGTTCTTATAAATTAAGTATAATATTTTTAAATAAATAGCTATTCTAAATAACTCATTAATAATTTATGATACTATTTTTATAAAATCATTGATTTTCTATTGATAGTTTTATTCTTTAGACTGTATTACATGGCCTATTTTGGTATTTTACTAGTAAATTATATGTTTTTTGTAGTTTTCAATATAGAAAAAAATTTATATTACTGTTTATGATTGTTATATTTTGCTATAATATGTAACTTTTCATGTTGTATCTTTTTGTGTATTGGATTTTCTTTGTTTTTATAAGCAGGAAAAAATATTTTATAGTAAAGATAGCTAATTTCATAGTAAAATAAAATAAAAGTGTATTTTTATGAAATTTTTAATATTCATGTATAATTTTTTATGAACTTTTTAGAATCTATGCTGTCACATTACCCTAAAAAAATTCTTGAAGCTTAATTTTTATTAAGTGAAATGTTCAGGAAACAGGTTTCTGCTTATTAAAAAAGTGTCAACATTTAGTAGTCTGCATGAGTTAAAACTTAATTCTGACCTTTCAATGCTTTTGACATTAAAGTATTTTAATTCTGATTATTGACATATAGTAAGTCAACTTGCGGAATGAGTTAATTCTGGTGGTTACCCTTTCATATATACCCATAAAATGTAACTTCACCTGCCCTATGCAAATATTGTTATCCCAAACATAGTATAACCCTAAAAAAAACAAAAGATATCAACAATTTTAATAGATAGGTGGCTTCAAAAATAATTTTCATATCATCCATTCAAATCACATGCTAATATTCCAAAACTACAGGGTCAACCCCCTAGCAATATTCAAGTCAGAAGAAAGGACCTTTGACTCAAGATGGCCACCAAGATCTGTAGCCAGGATGGATCAAGCCAAGCACACCAACTGAAATACCACTGCTAAATAGCACCATGTATGGAGTGCAACTCATTTTCCAGTTGACAATACCTTCTACAGTATGATATATATCTACTGAAAGCTATAACTAAGACCACCCAATCCATTATTTTAATATATAGCTATCATCCAGCTCAATATTGAGATGATTTTTAGTTGAGTGATTTAGATATAGTCTATAGTTAATTCTGCTATTAATCTAATATCCCCTTAAACCCTGCAATATGTTCTATTAACTATCTTAATACTGGATTGCTGCTTTACTGATGTCACAATAAGATGATGTCAACCAACTCCTGCCACAACTGAAGAGTCATCATCTGAACCAACCTCAATCCCCTGGTTTTCAGGTCAAATATGATCTACCCATTGAAAACTAGACAAAATTATAGTATACTCCCTTCAATACTGCTTACAATTGATCATCCCTCTGTTCTCTTATCCCATGCAAAGGCAATACATATATCCCATCTATAACCAATAGTACTCATAATTGACTTGTATATTTTACCCTAGCAAAAGAAATCTCATCCATCCCCTTTAGAGATCTCAAGGCACCAAATAATAGCAGCCATGCTGGTGCCTGGATCAGTTTACCACCTGCAGGCCCATATCACCTGAGAAATCAAATCCAGAGATGCTGGTTGTTGCCCTCTGATTCAGAAGCCTATCTTAGGACAGAACACTCCACCCAAAGATATTGCTACTGGATTCCTTTACCACTTTTTCCTTTGCTCCTAACCTCCATGTATATACTGTAGTGTCAAGGGTCTGGATGTACAAGCATTCTGGCTACCACCAACCTACTTAACATCCAGCCATCACTCAATTTAGTCCCCTTCCAATATACTGTTTGACATACCAAGAATGATAACCAAGCAATATCACATGAATGTCCAAGTATCCAGTGGCTCAAACCCATCTAGCACATGACTAACTCCTAGGTTTGATCCAACTAAATCCCTGCCACAGTCAATTCTATATAAGTCTAATGTATTATCCAATAAAATATACTTCTCTTCTTTCTTAATTCCATATTTTAAGCTTCCCCAAAAAGGCGCTCCTTATCAGTAGTATTCTAGCAATGCCAGCTCCAAAATTTTATTTCTCCCTTGGCTATTGTGCACCCCAAGTCCCCATGCCAGGAACCCACCCTGTAGGAAGCAAGATCCCTACTTTACCAATAAGGGTGGAAGAATTCAGCCCTTTTTATGAAACAAAAAACTATAGCTCAGTATTTAGATTGGGGAAGACTGCAGTGCAATTGAAAGAAGAAGGATATGAATATGATAACAGCTATTTAGAGAACATTATGTTGTATAATATATCAAGAAGCCACAGACCCATCAGGGGTGGCACAGTAGCAAGTTCAGTATAAGGATTCAATCTGGGAATACCTTAAGCAAGGGACCAGCGCATAAAGTTGACACCACTCTTGATTTGAGATAAGGCCCGTAATTTGACACTTCCCAAAGGATATCCTAAACCCTTAGTTACATTATAGGGCATTGCTTCAAGCACCTTATATATTGTGAGATACGTTAGTGGGTTTAATCTTGCTTGCAACACTGTGACTAAGCTGCCAATTAGAAGTTAACCCTTTCTTATATAGGATCTCTCCCTGATTAGGCAACAACCCCCAAGAGGGGGTTGTAACGTCCTAAACCCATATAGGCACCCATATAAGACAGAAGGAAGGTGTTGGAAAGAGGATGAAACACATTGGGATGTAGATCCAGTTAGATTTGGCTGGAAGATAGCCTTTTCCCTGATAGGAGGTAATTCTGTTATTGGGAAGTTGGATACCCATGTTTAGGCTTCACCAAGCACCGCCAATTATCCTTACTTGTGGAGACCTTGGTTCCTGTTCCTGGGTTGGGTTCAAAAGACATAGAAGAGCATAATTGCTGAAATTTTGCAAGGATCATGAGCCATTTAAGCTGAATTATTCACAGAGAGAGAGGATTGGATGGTTTCATAACAAATGATGATAGGACTGCTAACTAAACAGCAGTTAAAGCAAGGTAGATTTAGAAATTTTATTTATTGAGAACTTGATAAAGTCAAATTTAACTTTATTATATATCAATCTTATAATGTAAAAAGAGAGTATGAAACAGTTGGGTAACATAATTAATTTTGAAGTTAAAGGTGAACTGTTAGAACTATCCTCAAACAATACTCAAACTAATCATATACCTCTCTGACCTTGAATTCTTAACGTCTTGGATTAAGCATCACCCTGGAAGGCAACAGCTGTTTCAAGAGGTTTAAACAGCTTTGGGTGATGAAAAGGGTTCCTAAAAACCCTCCTGGCTGTGAATAACTAACAACAGAGTCCTGGGGATTGTGGGCAGTAGTATCAAGTCAGTAAGCTGCTTTGTAGCTTCTGATTGGCTGCAGACAATCTGATTTTTGCATCTACCCTTAGAGCCAGATGTTTTTAACATTTTTTTATAATGCTAAGTTCAGACTGCTGGCAATTAGGTCTTGAGTTTGAATCCATCTTCAGAAGAAAAAATGTCATTTTTTAAAGCTATTGATATGATCATATTAGAATTCTCCTTCTGTTTTTATGTCCCATTCACTCCCAGATGACCTTGCTTGTTGGTAACACTCCCAAATAAAGGCTCTTTCTCTTAACCTTTAGATTCAGAAGGATGAATGTCAAAATTATCAGAACTTATGATCCTGATACCTGTTGCAACCAAGTTTCCAGACTTGCCTGCCAACATATCTTACCTTACATAGGGGGCGCTAAATGAGTCACCCCTTGACGTATCTATCAACATGAATCAATCTGATGGCAATATCAAATTGTGGGCACTTCCTCCTAATTAGGAGCGCTACCAATTCAAGCTGCTGATCCCTGCACAAGTTATTCCTTGGCTTTGAACCTTTCATAGAACACCCCACTATGCCACCCTTTGTGGCCTTGTGGCCTTCACCATATATATATATTAATCATAATATTCCACAATAAAAAATACCCTTATTCTTATTATTCTGTCCCTTCTATTGGACTGTTGTCTTCCCCAATTTGAAATACTGAACTCTCATTGGTTCAGTTGCAACATACCCAATTTTGCTGCCTGGACTACTATTAGTTGGTCAGTAGCAGCACTGCAAATATAATCCCCTTTCTGCTACTCTTCAAAAATATCCCAGCCACAGCACTTTAGCATAGTTGGGGTCCCCATCTATCTTCTTGTTGGAAAAGGTGCCAACTCCCATATTACAAAGTTTTTTTTACAAAAGCATCATGGCTGCTCTAGCCAAAGGCTGGATACCCTATTCTACAGGTATCATCAATCCTGAGAGAGATATTTGCATCAGAAATGGCAGGATATCATCAGTCAACATAAGTGTGGCAAAACATGAGAATCCAGATCCACAAGGAGCTGAAGGCCAGCCCTGGTCCAGCTTTAAAGTGCCACATGAAAGATTTCCAAGGCTAAACCTTGGACTCAACCAGATACCTGGGCCAACCAAAGTTTAGCCAAGCAGGTGGCTCAGGAGGGCAGCAAACTTCCCATGAAATAAATTCTGGGCATTTTTGCTGTCTTAAGCATCTGGTAACAGAATTTGAGTGGGGGTGGCAGGAATAATTTTTCACAAAGGATGTGAGATTTGTGCTTGATAAAAGTTGGCCTTCAGGGATGGATATGGTTAGTCACCTTAAGGCCCTGTGAGATTTGGTTTTAAAAGAACTCTTTCTACTATAGAGAAAGATATGCCATGTCAAAATAGACCTAAAACCAGGTGGTTGCCCTGATATTTTTTTATTAAATTCAATAGCACAGTAGTTCTAATAGCTATAACACTAAGCAGAAATAACTCAGATTTAAGTAAAATTAAACTGGGGAAGGTTTCAGATACCAAATAATTAAAGTATTTTTAGTGGACTGGCAAATGCAAAAAAAGAAACATAATATCACTAGCACAAAATACAAAATTATATCAAACATCAAATGTAATATTCCAAACTACAAAAAAATGGCTTGGTATTACAAGTGAAATAGATTGGAGTTAATCCAGAATATATTATAATACTATCAGGGGTCTGATAGGCACTAACAGAAGGGCTAAAATGAGACAAAAATAGAGCAACCCAGAAGCAAGATTATACAAACACAAAAAAATGAAGTCACACAAGATGTGTAGCACAGGCAGCCTAAAATAAAAAATTATCAGTTTAATAGCCAATCAACATCTTTTCAATTTGGGGACAGAGGTATCTTATTAATTTTCAAGGCTGAAAATTGTATTTAATGGTTTTAGGAACAATATAAATATGGACTTGCTATTAGAATAAAAATAAATCATAAAATTTAAAACTTCTTTTTTAGTGATCTTTATTGCTTTTATTTTATGATGGTTTCTGTTAACAATAACAATTTCAATGGCGCCATCAAGTCAGGCAGCAGCCAATAAAGTGTTAAAGAAGGGTGCCATGATATGCAGAGGCTCTTGTTTACACCTAGATCTTTGATGTGGGTAAAAAGGAAGCTATCCTGTACCTGACTCCTGAACCATGTGGGATTGAATTGGTTGATAATCATCAATAGGCTAGCTATTCTCAAGCCCCATTTTCTAATCCTTTACAGGGTACCAGATAATTAGCCAATAAAATAGGTAGACCTAGTTTAGAACCACTGTCTTCAAATATTCAACTGTCTCCTACTCCAGCCAGTCAGTTTAAAGCTTCTGAGGCTAAGACCCCTAAGCGCCAAATTATTATCACACAAATTCTCCAGGAAATTGTGGTACTCAACCAGTGTGACTTAACTTAGGACCAAATTGCCAACCAATTGAAGTTTACCCAGGCCATCATAATGCGGGAGTTCAACCACTTAATGAATAAGGGAAATCTGATGGGACAGCCAAAAAGCATAAGGAGGTTCACAAGTCTAAGATCAGCAAGGCATACCCAATCATGCTCAATCTCCTGAAGCCAGACCACAAGCTCTCCTTGAACCAGGTCCAGAAAAAACTTGCACACCATGAAATTTGGGTTTCTGAGTGCATTGTGCAGCCCTGGATTCATAGGATAGTGGCTTTGGTCTGGGTACTGACCAACTGCAACAGGGACCAATGGCAAGGCAGCAAGGATTTCCCATATGATCATGGCATTGAGTACACTCTGGTCTGATACCTGACAAGTCTATCAGATGACATCATGTTTATCTCATATTACAAGCTATCAGTAGCTTTCAACAATTTGGCAAGCAAGAAAAAGCTGTCACCCAAAAAGGAAGGAAGAAGGTCAAGAGGGGGACTTTTATTGGTGCATTTCTGTCTGTTTTACCCAATAGTTATGTATATCATTGAAAAAATACTGATTGAATTAATGGTTATGAGTATAAACAGATCCTTGGTGGATTACTTTACTCCTGGAATAGCTCAAATTCATCCTATTGGGGTTTCTTGAGCCGCTATATGAAAAAAACTAAAATAATCAAGATAATTGAAAAACACAGGCACCAGGACTCAATGACAACAGCACCCAAGTTGACAGTGTCCATGTTGACTTAAAAATTGAATTATACTAATGAATTTGCTAGTTATGCTATCTTAATTCTCATTTTTTAAGCTCCCAGGGCTGCAAACCCAGAAAACACAACAAAATTGTGGGCATTTTGACACAATTTATCATTAAGCTTAATAGAAAATCAAAATTAAAAATTTTCTTTAATTTTACTAATACAAATTTATTTTTTGGAAAGTTGTTTCCCCAATGTAAAGTATGAATGTTGACATTTTTTAAGTCTAAGTTATTTTTAATAGTCAAATTAAAAAAACTGCAAAATGAATATTATAATCACATTTAAAAATATTTTCTTTATTACATAAATAAATAGAAAAGCCTATACCACATATAGCAGTTTGCTGAAATGTTCATCTTATAAATCTATATGTGGCACAAAATCTGACTTTAATATCATAAATGGATTTGTGGCTAACAGTGATCCCATATTTTTTAGCCTGTTTTACTATGTAATTTACTATAGAATTTATTATCAATAATAATTTTAAAAATCAGGAATGTCAACTATTTGCTTGTGATCAATCAATGGGATGGAATTAAGCAAATATAATATGTGCAATAAAGCCTAAATTACTATGTCACTGCCTATTGGGAAAGATAACAATGGTTGATGAGCAATCCTGGGCATTACTAGTATGTTCAAAGCTACACAGATATGAAAGCCTTGCCAATGTACTCAATCTTTTCCTATACAAGGAGCACTAAAGATTACATTAGAATATAACTTTAAATATAATTATTGTCAGCATCATTAATTATGATAATTCCAACACCAATATTCCTTAAAATCCTGAGATTGTTGTTTATTTGGGCCCTGGGAACTGTTTAATTGAGGGCCAAATTCTATCTGAACAATTGGGTTTAATGGAAACAATAACAAATAAACAGTCACCCAGTGAATTTAATAATAAGGTTAATTGCAGTTTCAGACCAAAACTCAAACCTGGAACCTTTCAAGTGCCTTTATCTCTTAGTTAAAAACTACCTAGCAGCTATAGAATTAAGCTCCAGTGTATAGATTCTAGCCAATCAGAGTTTAAAATGGGTTTAGGCAACATTGTCAATAATCAGTAGGTTCAACAGGCTCAGCTAAGTATACCACTTCAGTTTAAAGTATTTTAAAGATATTCAAAACAACTGAGAAGATAATCAAACCTTGTAACCATCTTGCCAAGAACCCAATTCAAAATTTTAAATAAGTTAAAACTGCTGAACATGATAAGAGTTGTTTCAACTTCTCCTCAGGGTTTTATAATTTTGAAACTTCCTTGCCCAACTGCACGTTTCAGGTTTAACTCCTTCTAAATCCCCCAAAACCCATTTCTATTTAAACTTCTGAGAATTGTATATTGCAACTGCTCAATTAATAAAGAGTTTTTACCCAAACTTAAACATTTTTATTGCTTTTAAGACTTTTAGAATTTCTCTCATGAAACTGCATAATCTTTCCCCATTCTGGGGAAAAAGGCTTAAATGGGTGACTCTAATTTTGTTTTTTACTTTAGCACAATTATCCATTCAGACAGAAACACAACATGGGACAGGAACTAGCACATATTACTGCAATAAAAGAAAGTGGGCGCCTGTGGTACCAGAGAAATGGTACACAGCTTCATTGTTATCAACCAATCCTCCTACCAAGCAACAAGCACAATTTGCGTTAACAAACTTGTGGAAACCAGTCTGTTCTGTACTTTTTTCTCTGTTTCTTTGCTTGCCTACTTGGGAGTGTACATCTTCCTAGGGCATTTCAATCCCTTACTTGGTAGTTATCAAATCCTTGGAGAGTTCATACACCTGGATATGGTTACTATTTATATAGGTTCTATGATCACTGGGTTAAACCCTTCTGCCTTAATCCACTATGTAGGGAGATTATTCCCTACAGGGTGGGTTCCTGACAATTACGTTTTGAGACTAGAGTAAAATCTAGCCAGCAGCTACAATCTATCCAGGTGTAACTAAGAACTTGTTGTCATCCTTTCAGGTGTCTGTATCTATATTTACTGCAACAACCCTTATTATTGTCCTTTCAGAAAGTTCCCAGTAACTACCTTTGCAATAGGTCTATCCTTGCTGGCTACGCTTATCCTGATTGGCTGTCCTTGGCACGTGTGCTGCTACTGGCCTTTATAAGGCGTACATGGTGCCTCAGTTACAGCCTACACTCTTCTTGATCTAGCCTACTGGCAATTATCAATTGGCTTAATGTTTACACACATATTCTGATACTAGGAAACTACACTGTATTTAGTTGACTCTTAGAAATAGTCTCAGTTCTATCCTCCTACTTTGGAAGGTAGAATTCTGTTATTCCTGTTTTCCAGTTTTTTTGGTTTAATCAGTGATCTTTTTCTAAATGTCAAGCCTTCTGCTTATTAATATAATGGTTCAAATTGAGGATTATATGCTGTATAATAGCTGACTCAATCTAATATTGACCCAAGGATTATCTGCCATGTAATAGTGACCCAAACTAATAAGGAACCAATTATCCACTGTGTAATGCCAGCACAAACTTGATATTTCTTAGCCTTTTGTGAAGCATTTTTTTGATATACACATATAAACCTTTCAGGCTGTGTAGGGCTGAGTTGATACAACATCCAGTAGGATGGAAGGAGAGATATACAAATGATAATCTAATAATTACACAGTGTGTAATCAATGATAATCACTATATTGGCTGACAATTATACGTTGTATAATAGTCATATCATTTATAATAAACTAGTGATTATGTGGTGTATAATCACTATACTTAATAGAATGATAATTTGGTGATAATACAGTATGTAACTGATTAAGATCTGTGTACAATGATTAGACTAGTCTTTGTGGTCAATCAGCCTAATCTCACAGATTAGTGTATTCTGCTATTATATGAGTTTAGTAAAAAAACCCGAAGAAATTATAAGTAGAAGTATATTAAAGCCCTACTTAGCAGCCTGTCAGGGTAAAGAAGATAGTTTAATCTGCTGAAATAAAAGAATAGAGCTCTACCAGTAAGCAAGCTCAAATCTATAACAATCTAAAGCTACTTGGGTTAATTAGGGCAGCAAAGTAGATTAATACATTATGGATATTCAAAAATATCTTTAAATATACTTTTTAATCAGCTCTGACTAAAGAAATTTATATATAACTTATATTAAACTTTTTAAACAAATTAAGCTCAAATTTTACAAGGCGAGTTGATCCTAAGCATGGAGTTCAGATAGCCAATAATAATAAATGTTTTAAATTGATCTAAACTGTAACCATATTATTCTAATTTAGTTACCAGTTTTCTTTTTTAATCCACACCTTGTGAATTCGCTTGATCTTTACATTAATCTCTTTATATTGGTTGCAAGGATTGTGCCACTATTTAAAAATATAGTTGTTAAAAGTAAACCTATTAAATTACAAATAATCTATGTTCTCTTTTTACATAATAAAGTCTCACACCACTGTATTATGGAGTAGTTTACATTTATCAACTTTCAAACACCCAGAAAGCAGTCTAACAGCTCTAAGAGATGCTATGATTCATAAAAAGCATGTTATTGCCACTTCTAGGATTGAAATATACTTTCTTTTGCTGAAACCCCAAATAGGATGCTAAAATGATAAGCAAGGATAACTAGGAAACAATATGAGCCACAAGAGTCAAGTAGCAAAACCAACAGTAGGACACACCATTTCAAAAACAGCATCTCAAAAAACACCATCTTGAATTAAATTTGAGATGGTGTTTTTTGCGTTAGTAATTTTGAATCACAAAAAAATAAAATAAACAATAAAATAGTTAAAATTCACTTATAATTTTATAATGCAGTATCTTGAAAGTACACCATCTTGATTTTGGCATTTTGAGTCAACTTAATTAAATCTTATTTTGCTAACTTTATTTACATATGAAATCACTTAGTGTGAGGTGTGTTTACGCCATCTTGATTTTACTTCATTTCAAATCACACTATTTATCTTTAACTAAAATAAGCTTTTTCCAACACTAAAATAAAGCCTGTTGTATACAATCAGAAGATGTCCTATAGTATTAATCCAAGACAATTATACTTAGAACAACTTAAAATAACACCACTATGGTTGTGGTGCAGGGCGCTGTCTACAGATATTAGCATATTGAGATTACTACCCTATTAGGAAAAGTATAGGGGAACTGCTGCCCTTTCTTGCATTTTTGATTGGAGAGTTACCCATTGAAACATAAAGATCTATTTCCAATAAGCCACTAATTGACATACCTGCAGCTAACAGCAGATGCGTTGGAGAGTGACCCATTGTGGTGAATTTCATTAAGGCAATTAGTGACCAATCTATGCATCTTCAGATAGACGCAGATGCATTGGATGGTGACCCATTGTGGTGATTTTCATTGAGGCAAGTACTAGCTCATCAATTTCCCCAATTTTTAATTTGGTATAGAGACCTTCTTCTCCTTACCAACAAGTATGACCCCCCAGATGAACATTCTGAAACCCTATTCTAGACCTAGTTCCAAAAAATTGGCCCTACTTTTGCTGCAATCTCCTGACTTCAGTCAGGATGACTCACCCTTTCTTTTCCCTCCCCCATTTCTAACTATATAAGGCTCTGAGATAGCCCCAATAAAGACATTATTGAATAGAACATAACAACCAACTTAACATTCTTAGATTACTTGCAGAGCTCAAATAGAGAAGTTCTGTTGTTTAAGGAGATAATAGTCCTGCTGTATTCCCCCAGTTGCTGCTCAGCTACTCCAACCTTAACCTTAGAATCCCTGAGCACTACAATGGTAGTTCTACTAGTGATTGGCATTGATGGGTAAAGAAATAGTTTTTCTATATGTACTTTATAACTTATCTATACATGGATACATTGATAGGAGTTCTCTTAATAAAATATTTTAGTAGTGATTTCAATATAAAAGAAGAAGATTACGCCATTTTGATTTACATCATTTCAAATTCCACTGGGTTTCATATCACCCAATTGATTCAATGCTCACAATGGATAGGGAAAAATAAGGGGGAATTATATATGACGCCATGCTATGCTATATTGATTTCCCAGTTGCAATTCTTGCTTTTCACTTTTAAAAAGTACATTTTCACATTAAAAATCATAGTATTAAAAAATGTAAGAAAACATATGAAACTTTGCAAATATATATTTTTTGATCTCTTTTAAACAACTGGGTACTTTTTATCCCCAATTGTATAAGCTAGTTTTTGAGAAATTCAAGTTTTACTTTTTGGCCTGGTTGATGTAGCTCCACCGTAAATTTGTTAATTTAATATAAAAAATGGTCAAAAACACTATGTTTTTGAGCTACGGCACTTCAATTATGTTGCTTTGAAAACGCCATTTTGAAAGCAAGTTTTCAGTCAAAACTCAAAGTTTTGCATACTTGCGTTACTAATAAAAAAATATTTTTACAAGATAAAAAAACATTGAAATTTTGATAGTATATATTTTTAAATCTCCTTTACAATTCTATGTAAAAAATATTACTACTTTGATATTGAAAACATTATCATCTTTCTCTTCAAAAAAAAACCCCAAAATTCCCATATTTTGATGCTAATTCACTTTTAGATGCCTCCCAAGCCTTCCACTAAAGCTGCGCCCAAGGCCTCCAAGGCTTCAAAGTCCAAGATCACTCCTCCCAAGGTCAAGAAGGCCAAAACTACCCCTAAAAAGCAGCCTGCTAAGGGTAAAGCTCCTCTCAAGACACCTACACCCTCACCAGAGCCTGAGGAAACAAGCCCAACCTTCCCCACTCTCCTTTTGTTTACTCCCCCTCTGATCCTCAAGAGAAGTTATTCAACTTCAATTGCTATCCTGGCCTCACTTTAGAGCATGAGGATGAAGAGGAGCAGGAGCCTGAGACTGATGCTCCTGCAGATGAGCCAATTGAGCTCTGGGATTGTAACTCAATCCACTATTTTATGCAACCAAAATGGCACCTTTGCTAAACCAACAACATACCCTATCAGCTATCCAATTATGACTAAGGAAGGGGGTAAAGGCTTTGTCTACAAGGGCTACAGCTTCAGCTGCAACAACAAGAAGAAACCCATCTGTCAATATCACTTCAAATGTGATAATGTTGGCTGTCCAGCTAGACTCACCACCTATGGGTTTACTCAGTTTAAAGCCCTGACTAGTGGGCATGACTGCACCAAGCCTTTTGACCCTCTCTATTAACTGACTGCTGGGTTCTTTGCCAGGTGATCCCAAATACAAAGGATCAAACTGCAACTGAGATTGTCAATGATGCGCTCCTTAATCTAAATGATACCCAACTAGCAACTGTTGGCGACGCCTCAAAATTACAGAGATATCTCACTGATCAGAGATATGCTCTGAGCACCAAAGGCGTCAGTGCAAGCTCCATTGGCCAATTTATCATTAATAAAGAGCAAAAACTATCTTGCCATGAGGAGAGATTGCTTCTTCACTATGATGGTCAACATGCCCCATAGTGTATCATCTTCTTTGCCACAATCCAGGATCTGTGCAACCTTTTAAAATGCAAGACCTGGCTTGCAGATGGAACATTCTCAACCTGCCCAAAGCTCTTCAGTCAGATTTGGAATATCCATGGTCAGGTTGGTAATCTAGTTATTCCCCTTGTCTTTTTTTCCTTCCCAAAAAGAAGCAGGAAACATATGTCTGGGCACTCACAAATTTAAAGGCCAAACTTGATGAAATCCTCCCAACTATTGAATAGGAGCCCAAGGAGAAAAGAGATTGCAAGAGAAAACCATCTCCCAAGAAGAAGACGCTCCCACCCCAATCAAGAAGAAACCAGAAAGCCTTCCCTACCATGAATATCTGGTAGTGGATTTCAAACAGGCTCAGGTAAATGCCTTTATTTGAGTCTTCAAGAGCTCCCCCTCAGGGATGCTACTTCCACTTCTGGCAGGCATTCTGCCACCGCCTCCAAAAGTGCTCTGAACTTCATGAGCTGGTCTACACTGAAGGCACCAAAGAAGCAAAGGACGTTTTTAATTGCTTTGCTGCCCTTGCCTTTGTGCAAAAGGAGGAGACCAATGCCTTTTATGATGCCCTCCTCTGCCATCCTTGTATTATTGCTAACCAGGTAGCCTTTGCTCTGTTCATTGAGTATTTTGAGACTCAATGTGTTGGAGTGTTTCAGGGAGCACGCCACATTATAAAAGGTGGTGAATCAATCACCTGGAACTGTTTCAAGCAGATCGAAGACAGCCTCATCAAGACCACATCTTCCCTTGAAGGGCGGCATAGCCAGTTTGCTACCTGGGTTAGGGTTCATAAGCCCAAATTCAATAAGATCATGGTCCATTTAAAAACCCAGCAGGCCATCTCTGCCCGCCTCTTCAAGACTGGTATGAAGACCAAAGGCAACCCCCCTCAAGCAGTCCAAAGCAATGAAAAAGTATACAGAGATTAGCAAGGTGGTCCTTGCCTACTATCCCAAGGATAGCAAGCTTGAGCATCTTCAAGCCATCTCAGTTGCTCTTTCCAACAATGTTTGAGTCCTTTCCCAATAAACTATTCTTTATATTCTCGCTTATTTCCTTTGATTTTACCATTCTTTGACTTTTTTGTATTTGGTACAATATTATGCTTATTTTAAAGTATAGTTTGTAGTTAAAATAGATGAAAAAGTTGTTTTTGGGATTATTTTAACTTTTGGGATTTACCCAACTATGTTGCTAATAATTGACCCCATTTTTATATTGCAGATTTAGAATTCTAAGGCTTTTTTAAACTTAGAAATGTTTTTTGAATTTTATTTTTGGGAATTTTTTGGGTAATTTTTGGAGTTCAAAAAATCTAAATTTTAAAAACATTTTTCCTTAGTCAAAATGCCATAAGTCAAAATGGTGTTTTTACTATAAAATCAAAATAGCTAAAAATTGAGATGGCATATTTCAAGATGGCGTTTTTTGAGATGCAGTTTTTGAAATGGAATGCCCTACCAACTGGCTACGCCACACTTCAAGGGAAGAGGTTTTCTTGATGAGACCATCTTTGACCTTCTTGAAACAGTTCAGGTGATTGAGTCACTGCCTTTTCTAATGTGGTGTGCTCCTTGGAAGATGCCAACTCATTGAGTCTCAAAATACTCAATGAACAGAGCAAAGGCTACCTGGTTAGCAATAATGCAAGAATGGCAGAGGAGGGCATCATAAAAGGCATTGGTCTCCTCCTTTTGCACAAAGGCAAGGGCAGCAAAGCAATTAAAAACGTCCTTTGCTTCTTTGGTGCCTTCAGTGTAGACCAGCTCATGAAGTTCAGAGCACTTTTTGAGGCAGTGGCAGAATGCCTGCCAGAAGTGAAAGTAGCATCCCTGAGGGGAGCTCTTAATGACACAAATAAAAGCATTTGCCTGAGCCTGTTTGAAATCCATCACCAGATATTTGTGGTAGGGAAGGCTTTCTGGCTTTTTCTTGGTTAGGGTGTGTGGTACTCTTACTACAGTGATTGGAGATAGTATAAGGGTTAGTTGGTAGCCTTGGTACTGTACTAGTTGGATACCAGACAAGTAGTTGGTAGTACAAAAGCGGTTGGACCTGGAGAACAACAAAGGCTTTAGAGTAGTGGCAACAATAAATACTCAAAAGCAAATCCTCAACAAGTGACTTCTAGTCAAGCTTAATTGACAGTGTAGTCAATGGGAGGAGACCAGCCTCTGCAGTTCTTAGATTATACACTCAACAAAGTATTTGATAGTGTAGCTAATATAAGGGGGTGTAACGTATATTTTATTGAGAAGAGAGAGGGGTTTTATAATACAACTTACTTGATAACTCAAGGTAAGTTGGTCATTGCTTGGGGGTGAGAGAGGGGGAATGAATGTCAAACCACTAGGGATCAACACAACAATCAGGGGAGGATGGGAACAGCCCCAGCGGCACAAGAGGGTTGCAGAGGGCTCAAAGATGGAGAAGTTGGTCAGTTAACTGCATTCAGTGAACTGTATCAATTGATAGATTTAACGTCTAGTTTATGAAGTCCTAATTAGGAACTAAGGCAGATGGATAGTAATCTGGAAGCTAGTTAAACTTGTATGATGATCCAGCAGCTAGTCTAAATCACAATCATCAAAACAAATACTATATTGGAAGGGAGATCAGGATCCTAATACAATCAGGAAATACCCAATGACAATCAGAATTAAAGCAACCAACTGGTGATGAGTTTCACCACACATCCCCCCACATGAATAGACTATAAATGTGGAAATTAATAGAGCCTTATCAACAAAAATGGAGGACATTTAGAAACTTGTTACAGATCTGGTAACCAAGCAATCAGCTGTGGTAGAGGAAAACAAGACAATCACCAAGGGTCTGATTGAAGTATTCAACATGCTGGATAACTTTGTCAAGGAGATGGAGGAATTGGAGCATTTCCAACAGCAAATAACCTCCATTGCTAGTGGTAGCTAGCAAGCGCGTTCAATGAGTACTTCCAGTAACTATCAGAAGGCAACCAACGTTGACAAGCAGCAAAAACCAGCAGCGCAAACCAAAAAGAAGCCTTGAATCTTGTTACGCAAACCAGTGGCACTTGTTACCAAAAAGGAGAAGGAGAAGAAAAAGCCTTTCAATCAGCAAGACTCCACTGAAGAGACACTTCTGAGTATCTGAAAAGAGGTGTCAGCCTTCAAGAAGCTAGTCAATGGAAGAACATCCAAAAAATGTACTGAGGCACTGAACCCTGGAACAGTGAAACCAATATCTGAGGTAAAAAAAACAACTTATGTCTTCTAATCTTCTTTTAGGACACCAACATGGGGTACACAGTACCCATGGACTTTGACAGCAACATAGCTTAGCTAGGATCATCCTGGAAAGAACTTTTTGAGGCGTTAAAGGTTGAATTTCCTGATGGCAAGACACCAATTCCTCTTTTGTGTTGTATGGAAAATACTGCATTTTTGGCTGAGAAACAGTTGTACAAGGTGGAACTAGATTGGTTCCTTCAGAAAGCAACTAATTCAGACGTAAGTCAGGAGGAACAAGAGAAAATCTTGGCAATTGGTTGCCCTGTGGCTCTCAGCTAGGCTTTTCCTGGTGAGTATCATATGGCTCCTCAGGTAATCTCTCTCCAGAACAGAGTAGGAAAGTGTTTTTCTGCAGAATACCAAGATTTGTTCTTCATTACCTTGTCCCAGGAAGATAACTTCTTGTATAGCCAGTCAATGGGCTTCTTGTATCTCCTTACCTTGGAGATGCTATTCAAAGTGACTCATGAAAAAGACTTGTTAGCCAAGGGAATTCCTGATGTAACAAAGTTATGACTTACAGAGTTCTTAAACAGCTGGTTAGCCAATGGGCCTCAATCAGAATTCCTGGCCAATCTTGGGCTCTTGATATTTGGACTCTTTGGTTCCAATTTTGGCGTGGTGCGTCTGGATCAAGTCAAGTTCTCTGATTTTTTGAACTTCTGTAAGGTTGGCTCTAGTTGTCCTTTGGAAGCCAATGTTGTTGGCAAAGCAGTGTTGGTCATGCATCATCTTTGAGATGTTCTTTATTCCCTTGGTTTTGTTTTTTCTCTCAAATAAGCAATGTGTAATAAAGCTCTTCTCTCTTTTCAATTTGTTTTGTGTTTTTGGGTTTTGCCCTTATAATAGATTTAAGGGTATGGTTAAAATAGAAAAATAGAGGTAATAAAAAATAGGTAAGGGAAGGGCAAACCCTAAACCTTAGCTAGGGGTCCAGTCAGTCTTGAAGAGTTGGCTGGACATCCTTTCAGGAATTTAGCATGGACACGGTTGATAAGTTGTTCAGAAGTTAAATCCTTAAGGTTTTAGTCATCATAACCTACTTTGGCAATGACTTCACATGGGTCAGTCCATAAGCTATTTAGCTTGTTCTGGGGCTTATGAAGTCATAGTCAGTACATAAGAACTCAATCACTGACTTGAAACTTGGGGAGGGCTGGTAGATTCACTTGGTCTTGCAAGTAGCTTATAACTTGATATTCCTTTAGACTGTTGAACGCTTGAGACTGGATCTTCATTATTTGTTTGGTCAATAGATTCAGTTGTTGAGAGTATGTAGATTCACTAAAGTTGGGGTTCAATGGTACCAAGTGCATAGGGAGTCCAGGTTGTTGGCCATATAGCATTTTAAATGGGTTTACACCAGTTCTAGAGTGTACAGTGAATTGGTATGCCATGACAGCTGCACCTAGATGTATATCCCATGAAGAAGGCTGATCATGTGCTAGTTTCTTCAGTATTATAACTAGAGTTTCATCAACTCTTGTAACAGCTCCATTTGTCTTGGGTTGGTAGGGCGCTGAAGAGGTGCTATGGATTCCCATTAGATCATGTAACCGGGGTAATATAGCCTTGACAAAGTTGGTTCTATTGTCAGTTAAGATTGCAGCAGGACAACCATGTTGTGCAATAATCTCTTAAAGTACAAACTTAGCAGTCTGTAAAGAGTTGACAGAAGCAACAGGTCAGACTTTGACCTACTTGATTAAGTGATCTATGGCAACTATGATGTACTTCATTTTTCCTGGACTAGCGCTAGGGAATGGTCCAACAACGTCAATTGACACAGTCTGGAAAGCTTATCCAGGTAAAATGGATTGATAAGAGTGTTGGCTGGGTTTTTCTCTGAACCTAGCGCACTGGAGACATTTGTCAACATATTCTGCAATGTCAGTAATCATATTTTCCCAATAAACATATTCTGAATTTGTTTTCATCATTTTTTGTATCCTGGCGTGGCCTAATTGTTAGTGGAAGTCATCAAGACAAGCAAGTTGGTTGGAGGGGCAAATATAGGGGAGAGTGGTACCCTTATAAATCTTGAAAAGTTTACCCTCTTTTATTAATGTGTGTTGACTTAGTTGTTGGAGCGTCCTTTTCACTTTCTCTTCTAGGGAACTCCATTGGTCTGGTTGACTGATCAACTCATAAAGACTATCAAGGTCCTCTCCTAAAGCAGCAACAATTGGTAGTCTGGATAAAGTGTTGGCATTTCCATGTTTGATTCCTGGTCAATGGACAATGTCAAAGTTGAAGTTTTGTAGCTTGGCAGCCCATCTTGCTAGTCTGCCTTCTGGGTCTTTCATCTTTCTTAGCCATACTAGACTCAAATGGTTGGTGACTACCGTAAAGTGTGTTCCATGAACATAAGGTTGACACTCTTTGATAGCATACAGAGCAGCTAGGCATTCACATTCAGTAGTGCTATTGTTTTGTTCATGCTTATTAAGAGATCTTGAAAATTAAGTGACTGGATGTTCCTTGCCCTTGTTGCTGGTATGAGACAGAACAGCACCAATTGCAATATTGGAAGCATCAGTGTGCAAAGCAAAAGGCTTGTAATAATCCGGGTACACTAACAAGGGATTAGTTGTCAAAACGTCTTTCAAGGATTGAAATGCTTCTTCACATTCTTTGGTCCAATTGAAATTGGTGGAAGTCTTCAACAGATGAAAGAGTGGTTGGGCTATTTTGGCAAAGTTGGGAATGAATCAGCAATAGTAACCTGCCATGCCTAGGATTACTTGAGCTCCTTTCATGTCTGTGGGGGAATGCATCTGATCTATGGCCAACGTCTTGGCTGGGATTGGTCTGATTCCTTTTCTGGAGATGACATGACCCAAAAATTCTAAATCTTTCTTAAAGAAAGAGCACTTAGAAGGTTTGATTTTCAACCCTTTCTTCTAAAGCCTTATGAAGACTTCCTTCAAGTGGCTAATATGTTCATCAAATGTCTTGGAGAAAAGGTTTATGTTGTCCAAGTAGATGAGAACACTTCTTAGTTTAAGGTTGGTGAATGTACTGTCCATTAGTTGTTGAAAGATAGCTGGTGGGTTTGCTAGTCCTTGGGGAATTCTAGCCGGTTTATACAATCCTGTTGCTGTGATTAGGGAGCATTTCTCTTGATCCTCTTCAGCCATTGGTACTTTCCAGTAACCAGAGACTAAGTCCATTGCTGAGAAGAAACGTTCTAAGCCTAGTTGGTCCAGTGTTTTGTCAATACATGGCAGAGGATATTTGTCTTTCTTGGTTATCTGATTTAACTGTTGGCAATTGATGACGACTTGATTTGTGCCATCTTTCTTCTTAACTAGCAGGAGAGGGGAAGCCCAGGACTACTTGATGGTTTCAGAAGACCAGCACTTAACAGTTGTTGAACTTCTTCACCAATTATTGCATTGTCCTTAGGCAATTAATGATATGACCTTTAGTAGATAGGAGCCAAATCACCAACATTGATTTTGTGCTTGACTCCTTTTGCACAACCTAAGTCAAAATTGGATGATGCAAAGATGTCTTTGGACTCATCTAAAAGTTTTTCAAACTTGGACATATCCCCCTCAGAAAGACCAGGCATCTCTTTGTGCATGTTGACAGCCAGTATTGAGTGAGTATGGGTTGGAGATGTTTTTGAAATTCCTAATTCAGATAGGTTTCCAATATAGTAGACAGAGTCAATGTCGGTGATTGGTTTGATCCTAGCGTATGCAATTGGTTGATGTCTTTGGACAACAATTTTCTTGGAGGAAAAGATGGTTAATAGCACCTTAAGATCTGAATGGTTGGCTTCATCACAAAATCCTGGGGCTGCAATTGGTTTGACCAGCAAAGGGTTAGGAAGACTAAACACATTCAGAGACATTCTAGGAGGAACATCAAATAGAATGCCTGTGCTAACAACCACTTGCGTAAAAGGCTCTATCACCATAGAATGGTTAGCCTTTAACTTGATACCTGTTGCTGAGTTAGAATGGGACTGAAGAGTCTTGGTATGCAAGTTGGCAAAAAAGTAAGAAATCCCCATGACACCATGTGGGTACTTGATTAAGGTATGGTGTTGATTGGTTTTCCCTTGTGATATCATGTACATTTTTTGATTGTTGTTAAACAATAACGGGATAGAATATCCCAAAAGAGTTATTGTTCCAGTACCCATGGCTATTATAATGCTGTATTGTCTTAGCAGGTTGGTACCTATTAGCATGCTGTAACTGGTTGATTGTAGCACAACAACACTTGCTATTAGGACTAGTTCACCAAATATAAGAGGGATACTACTGTAGGCACCTGCGGCAATAGTTTGCTGATCCCCTGAAGTAGAAAAGCTTTCATAATAAGCCAAGTCTAATTTGAATCAAAGCTTTGATACAAATTGGGAAGATACAATTATTTTGGTGCTCCTGTGTTGACAATAGCGCAAATAGGAGTATCAAAGACTTTTTGTTGAACCCATGTACATGTTTTGTTGGATTGATAATATTATTAGTGACATTACATATGGGATCAGTTCTTAGGTGCTCTTGTAGGCATCCAAACAATCCTTAAACATTGGTAGGGCTTCCAAGAAAGTCTTTATTGGGATGGGGAACAATACATTGACAAAGGAACTGTCATTGTATCAGGTGATGTCTTCTCAGTTGCTATTGGAGTCAGTCAAGAGCAGTTCAGGTACAGGATGGGACAGGTAGGGATAAAAGATTGGTTTGGTGATACTAGAGTTAAGAGATTCCATTAAGGCATGTCTCTTCTCCATTTGTTGGTCCTGTACTGATTTATTGCTGATTGGATTGAATAGAACATCAAAAATACCAGCTAGGTTGTTAATGGGTGTTTAGGTAGAGGTGATGAGGACTCCCTGAGTTTATCACCTATTTGTTTTTTGAATCTTCATCAGAAGAGAAGTAGTCTTTTATGTGAACTGTGTCCTCAGTAGAAACTATGTGAACTCCAGGTCAACCCTGAGTTCTACTTCTAAACATCTCATGTACCTTTTTATACACAGCAAAGTCAGGGTAATCCTTTTGAATGTATGTCTTCTCCTTGCAAATTCTGCAACCTGTGTAGTTGGGTTGCATATTATATGGGGTCATATGGGCATTAGAATTGCTCTGGTAAGAAGACAATGGTTGGTAGACAAGAGTTGAAATTGGTTCTGGAGTGGCGTAGACTTGTTGATTGGTATGCTTTAAGAGGTCTGGCTGGGTTTTAAGCTGTCCTAGAGTAAAGACTTGCTCTACAATTGAGGTGATCTCATCAAGGCCATTTATCTGACCAGGAAACTCAAGCCAGAGATCCTTGTATGGTAGCAAGGCATGTCAAAGGGCACAGCAACAGTTTTTGGGGCTGATGAGGTTCTTCATCTGCAGCCAACTTACCATGGATTGGAATTCACAAGGAAAATCTTCAAAGTTCTTAATTTTTAGAACTAGAAAGTTATCCCTGTCAATTTTATCCCTTGCTTCTGAGTTGAAGACTTTTAGGAGAGCCTTTCTCACATTCTTATATTTATAGTTCCTAGGAAGGTGTTGAAAGATGTCTGCTTATACTGCTTTGTTTAGCATGCAAATACAGGTTAGACCCATCTCTCTTGACCCTAGTCCTTCATTAGGCTTCTCAAAAGTGTCCAGCCACATGTGGATGTTGATGTGACTGTTCATGGATAATTTGGTTTTGAAGAGACTATTTGGCCTAGTTCTTCCTGAACTAGAACCATGGTGTACTCTTTGCTGATATGTAGAAGATGAGATTGTTGACTAATCATCAGAACCAGAGTCAGAACTAGAACTACTACTATTGGAGTAGTCAGGATGGTGGCGTCTGCGGCAGGACTGGTGTCAGTGACTCTCAGGACTTCTCTGGCAATGGCAGTGTTGGATTCTTGGACCTGCGCTCCCAATTGGTATAGCATTTGCTCCAGTTGCTATGTTGGGAGGTGTGTAATGAGGAGGGCAAGCAGGGTTAGTTTGACTGTGATTAAGGATATTGCCAATGATTGTGGGGCTGTGAGTTTTTAGATCCCCAATGGCAAGTCAATTGAAGCGTTCTTCTAGGGTATTTGTGGCTACTCTTATTTCCTTGACTACTTGTCCTGGGTTGTTGAGTAGGGTAGTGGTGTCAGCCAATTGAGCTCTAAAACTACCCACTTGCTCTATTAGATCTTGATTGGCAGTATGCGCCTGTTGTACTCCTTGATTGCAGGTAGTAAGCTGTTCCACTACCGCAGCAGTAGTGGTAGCTAGATCTTTGATATATTGGAGCTGTACCTCTTTGATCTGAGTGCAATTTTCATTGAATTGTCTGGTGACCTTGGCGTCTGTATAGATAATAGCAGTGTTCTGCTGTCTCTGGACAGCACTCTGAGCAGAGGTTGCACGTGACAGTTGGCTAATTTGCTCCACTAGTTCTTGGATATGTTGGTGGTGGTTGATGAGGGTTGTTCCCTGAGCTTTGAGGTGAACCGCAGAAAACTCCAAGTTGGCAGCTAAAGTGATAGTGAAGTCGCAGAGGGGAGTAAACTGGGTATCCACAAAAGTATTTGACTCCTGGATTATTTGTTCCAAGTGGACAGCAGTTGCTCTGGCACAAGTGTTGGACTCTTAAAGCTACTGATTGGTGATATTGTTCCATTCACCTTTTTGATCAAAGCTAATAGCAGCCAACTGTTGGAGGTCATCATGTCAGTTATTTAGCTTTCAAAGGCTGGTGTTGACCTGATTGAGCCTATTTATTACGTCCATGAGTTTAGGGTGACCAACCCTAGTGATGTATTTGTTTAGTATCTCTAAACTGTTGACTGTTGATTGAGGGAGGGCTCCATTATTGTATTCAATCATTTGCTCAATCTCTCTCAGCTCTTGCTCAGTATTAGTGGTCTCTGCGGAGGTATCCAGAGGGAGATAGGGATTGGTATTGGCTTGTCCAATAGAAGGGGCAATCAGAAACAATTGAAGGCCTGGGCTAGTGGAGACAGGGTATATAGGTGCAGAAGGCCAATAATTGAGAGTTTGACTGACTCCAGAAGCAGAGAAGTTGAAGGCCTCAAAGGTTCGGACCGACTGTATCACTGGTTGGCTAGGAGGTTCCCAGGGTCCCAGAGGAGGGATTAGGGCAGGTTGTACTGTGGGCATCTCAATGAATTGGAGTTGCTCTACAGGACTAGGACAATTGTTATGGTTATTTAGTACCCTGCTTGGATTTGTGGTTTGTCAGTTGGTCCGTTTTCCCGTGGTGCAATTCCCCAGGAGGGACAGAGCTGGTCTGACAGGATTGTTGGAGGTGGTAGTCGAGGGTTGGGAGGTAGTTCTTCTGGTTGACAACTGGCTCACCTGTTGGGGGTGAATGTTGCCAACTGATCCCAGGTTACCGGTGCTTGCTTGAGATGGTGCTGATGTGGTAGTGGCTGGAGAGACTGTTCTGTTAGGACAACCAACTCATTGGATATTGTCATTTAAAGGTAGAAGAGGTACTCCAGAAGATCTTGTGTTAACCATGTTGGGTAGGTTCTTCCCTTTTCAGAGGCTTTGTAGGCATCAATAAGAGGTTGGAAAAGAATCAACTAAAAGCCCCTGTAGTGAGTACCAAGATGTGGTACTCTTACTACAGTGATTGGAGATAGTCTAAGGGTTGGTTGGTAGCCTTGGTACTGTACTAGTTGGATACCAGACAAGTAGTTGGTAGTACAAAAGCGGTTGGGCCTGGAGAACAACAAAGGCTTTAGAGTAGTGGCAACAATAACTACTCAAAAGCAAATCCTCAACAAGTGACTTCTAGTCAAGCTTAATTGACAGTGTAGTCAATGGGAGGAGACTAGCCTTTGCAGTTCTTGGATTATACACTCAACAAAGTATTTGATGGTGTAGCTAATATAAGGGGGTGTAACGTATATTTTATTGAGAAGAGAGAGGGGTTTTATAATACAACTTACTTGATAACTCAAGGTAAGTTGGTCATTGCTTGGGGGTGAGAGAGGGGGAATGAATGTCAAACCACTAGGGATCAACACAACAATCAGGGGAGGATGGGAACAGCCCCAGCGGCACAAGAGGGTTGCAGAGGGCTCAAAGATGGAGAAGTTGGTCAGTTAACTGCAGTCAGTGAACTGTATAAATTGATAGATTTAACATCCAGTTGGTGAAGTCCTAATTTGGAACCAAGGCAGGTGGATAGTAATCCGGAAGCTAGTTGGTGGAGTCCCAATCCAAAGGCCAGGGTGGATGAGCAATCTGTAGGCTAGTTGGACTTGTATGATAATCCAGAAGCTAGTCTAAATCATAATCATCAGAACAACTACTATATTGTAAGGGAGATCAGGATCCTAATAAAATCAGGAAGTAGCCAATGACAATCAGAATTAAAGCAACCAAATGATGATGAGTTTCACCACAGGGTGAGAGCGTCTTCTTCTTGGGAGATGGATTTTTTCTTGCGCCCTCTAGTCTCCCTGGGCTCCTCTTTAATAGTTGGGAGGATTTCATCTAGTTTGGCCTTTAAAATTGTGAGTGCCCTGACATATGTTTCCTGCTTCTTGTTGGGAAGAAAAAAACAAGGGGAAGAACTAGATTTCCAACCTGCCCATGGATGTTCCAAAGCTGGCTGAAGAGCTTCAGGCAGTTGGAGAAGTTCCAACTGCAAGCCAGGTCTTGCACTTGAGGAGGTTGTGCAGATCCTGGCTTGTTGCAAAGCAGATGATACACTCTGGGGAATGTTGAACATCATCATGAAGAAGGAATCTCTCCTCATGGCAAGATAGTTTTTGCTCCTCAGTAATGATCAATTGGTCAATGGAGCTTGCACTGACGCCTTCAGTGCTCAGAACATATATCTGATCAGTGAAATATCTCTGTAATTTTGAGGCGCCACCAACAGTTGCTAGTTGGATATCATTTAAATTAAGGAGTGCATTGTTGTTAAACTCATTTGCAGTTTGATCCTTTGTGGTTGGGATCACCTGCTAAAGAAACAAGTGGATAAGTTGATAGAGAGGGTTAAAAGGCTTGGTGAATTTGTGGTTAACAGTTAGGGCTTTGAATCTTGTAAGCCCATTAGTGGTGACTCTAGCTGGACAGCCAACATTATCACATTTGAAGTGATGTTGACAGATGGGTTTCTTCTTGTTGTTGCAGCTGAATCTGTAGCCCTTGTAGACAAAGCCTGTACCCCCTTTCTTAGTCATAATTGGATAGCTGATAGGGTATGTTGTTGGCACAGCAAAGGTGCCATTTGGTTGCATACATTGTGGATTGAGTTAAGATCCCAGAGCTCAATTGTCTCATCTTCAGGAGCACCAGGCTTAGACTCCATCTCCTCTTCATCCTTAGGCTCTGAAGTGGGGTCAGGATGGCAATTGAAGTTGAACAACCTCTCTTGAGGTATAGAGGGGGAGTAAACAAATGGAGGATGGGGAGGGGTAGGACTGTTTCCCTCTTGTTCAGGTGATGGATTTGGGGTCTTGGGTGGAGCTTTGGCCTTAGAAGACTGCTTCTTTGGGGTTGTCTTGGCCTTTTTAGCCATGGGTGGAGTGATTTTGGACTTTGAGGCCTTGAAGGCCTTGGGCGCAGCTTTGGCAGTTGACTTGGGAGGCATCTAAAAGTGAATTAGCATCAAAATATGAGCAATTTGGGGGGTTGTTTTTAATGAGAAAAATGAGATTTTTTCAATATAAAAGTATCAATTTTTTTACATAGAATTGTAGAGGGAATCAAAAAAAATAATTACTATCAAAATTATAAAGTTTTTTATCCTGTAAAAGATTTTTTTATAGAACACAAGCAGGCAAAACTTTGAGTTTTGACTGAAAACTTGCTTTCAAAATGGTGTTTTCAAAGCAACATAATTGAGGTGCTGTAGCTCAAAAACATAGTGTTTTTGACCATTTTTATATTAAATTAACAAATCTATGGTAGAGCTACCTCAACTGGACCAAAGAGTAAAACTTGAGTTTCTCAAAAACTAGCTTACTCAACTGGGGTTAAAAAGTACCCAGTTGTTTAAAGGAGATCAAAAAATATATATTTGCAAAGTTTCATATGTTTTCTTACATTTTTTATTAATATTGTATTTGACGTGAATATGTACTTTTTAAAAGTGGAAAGCAAGAATTGCGGTGGGGGAATTAATATAGCGTAGCCTGGCGTCATAGGTGATTTCCCCTTATTTTTCCCTATCCATTGTGCGCATCAAATCAATTGGGTGATAAAAAACTTGGTGGAATTTGAAGTGACGTAAATTGAAATGGCGTAATCACCCCCTTCAATATTAAAATCACTATTAAATTATTTTATTGAGGAAACCCTTATCAATGTATCCATGTATAATAAAGCTATAAATCACATATAACAAAACTGTTTATTTTACCCAGCAATGACAATCACTAGAAGAATTATCATAGTGGTGTCTATTCAGGTTGTTCTTAGTATAAGTGCCTTAGATTAATACTATAGGAACATCTTCTGGCATTATACCACAGGCTTTATTTTAGTTTGGGTATAAGCTTATTTTAGTTTAAGATAAATGATGTGATTTGAAATGGTGTAAAGTTGAGATGGCATAAATACGCCCCACACTAAGTGGTTTCATATGTAAATAAAGTTAGCAAAATAAGATTTAATTATTCTGACTTGAAGTGATGAAATCAAGATAGTGTAAATTCAAGATACGCATTATAAAGGTATATGTGAATTTTAACTATTTTATTGTTTATTTTATTTTTTTGTGGTTCAAAATCACTAACACAAAAAAGCCATCTTGAATTAAATTTGAGATGGTGTAAATCAAAGTGCTGTTTTTGAAATGGTGTGTCCTACCAAACCAACTGGAATATCCCATTATAGAAATTCAAAACAAATATCTTGGAATGTACTTGTCAATCAGCTCTTGCTTAAACTAATTTTTATTTGATTTAAATACACCTTTTTAAAAAAATCAAGCTTGCATTTTCCAGTCAAGTTAATACTCTTTTTTAAATTTTAAATGGCAAATTATAGAAAAGTATAGGGGGAATCTAAAATCATTTATATTATTTAAAATCTGTTGCTTCCTTTAGATTTCAATATACATTTGAATGTATTTGAATGATCTATACAGATAAGCCTATTCATATTGGTTACAAGAACTTTATCACTATGAAAATCAAATTAGTTAAATAAAAAATAAATCTACCATGTTGAAGTAGTGTTTATTAATGGCATGAAGATGGTCCATCCTTTTTTTCTCTGTCCACCAATTTTCTGTCATTCTGACAGAAATATGGTTGACAGCACTCATTTAAATAAAATTTCTGGCTTTTTTCTTTTGGTTAGCTTAGTTTTAAGAAAATTCAACTTAAGCTAAAAGCCATTTTTAAAAATTACATAGGCCATTTTCTATCATCTGGCTGAGATAATTCTTTTTATTTTTTATATGAATACAAAAGGAATCTAAAAAAGAATGAAATTTGTTACCAATTAAAAACAGATTGATTTTCTGTTCAACCCAATAAAGTTGAATTGACATATAATCTATACTAGTAAAAAATTATTAAATTATTTTTGATTTTTTGATTTTTAATTTTTTAAAAATTCAATACAAGTTAAAGAAATATTTTACATTAAATATAATAAATTATGACTTATTATATTATCTTTTTCATAGTATTATCTTGATATTAATAATGAATTTCATTCATTGAATCTTAAATTATATGGTCCAAACACTAAGTTTTTTGGTGCCAACTAAATGTTTTTTGGCTTTTCTGGAGCATTTTTTTGCCAAATTGTAGGAATTACTGCTACAAGGCTCAAAGCCCTTAACCAGCTAAGAGCTTTTAGACTAGTAAAATCCACTACCAGTTTTCTGTAAACAGCAAAGTTTGAGCCAAAAAATTAAGTAATTTATTTTGAAATCACATAAACATTTTTAAAGCCTAATATAGTTAAAAAAATTAAATCCGCACAATATTGAACCCCGAGAGTTCTAATATAAAAGCCCCCTAACTTCCCTCTTAAATTTATCAAAAGAACTTACAATATTATCTGAAGCCATCAATCAAAATCTTCCTCAAAACATCAAAATTGAGGATAACACGAAACACTATAACTTTTAATAGTGGTCCCCAGACAACAAAAATAAACCAATTGAAAACAAGAAAACAAAAAAAACAAAATTAAAAATTAAAAAGTCAAAAATTTTAACCTCTATAACGTTAAAACAGCAGGGTTGACCTTCCAGCAAGGTTATGACTAAGCAGGGTTGTGACCTGGTTTGAACTTCCCAGTGACCTGTAGCCAAATTAGGAAGTCAACTCAGATTTCCAAATCCAACATGAACAAACAATGATCCCAAAGGATGTATCTTAATTCAACACTTGACTCAATACCAGGATCAAGCCACCACCTAACCATCCAACCAATTGATCATAACAATCATGTTCCTACTATCCATGATTCACCCATATTATATAATTCTAATATCACAATAAAGATAATTATCTAATTTCTAGATATTTTTCCCCTTGTAAATTTACTAAAACATCACAGTTACAACAATATATTTACAAATAAATTTATATTTAACATCACTCACAATAAACAGTCCAAGTCAGCCTACAAGATCAAGGAAAGTGGCACCCAAAATAAAGAAATCATCAAATCTTCTAAAGGGCAATCAAATAAACCCAACAGTAGTTCCTTGGAAAGATTATTCCACAACAGTGCAGGATATAAAAAACTCCTATTAAAAGCCACAAGTCAAAGAAAGGCAAAAAAGAATGAAGATATCAAAAAACTAATCAATAAGCTCAATATAAAGTCCTATAAGGATGATAACAAAATTTTAAATTAAGAGACATTTGAAACAAGGAAATTGGCCTCCCCCAAGAACACCTAAAGCCACATATCAACTGTAAATTCAACTTCAATAAAGAAAGAATCAACTAAATGGAGGGTTAAACAGGATTTTCTTGGCTTTGAGCCAGAGAGAATAAATAACTTCTGTGAAAAGGATGTAAAGTTCACTATCCCTAATGAGCTTCCCTCTTTTTATTTATGTTGATTACTCAGGAGAGGCCAGATGTTGTAATGTGAGATACTAATTTTATAGTACATATATTCAGATCAGGTTTCCTGAAGCAATCCAGGTATGAGCATATAGGATGCCCCTCAATGATTGTGACCAACAGGTTTTAATCACTTAAATTCCACCTAAAGACTATAAACATCCTCTTCCTAAAGATCTGTTCAATTGCCTATTATTATGGTACCTTAGAACCAATATCTCCTTAAAGCAAAACCTATCCTCCTCAGAAAATAGCTACCCATATCCTAGAAAATATAAACCATCCCAAGCAATTCATAGTTCTTATCTATCATCAACTCATTAGTTTTATAGCCAACTAAAGGAGATATGATTCAGTCCCAGTCAATAACATAGAAACAGCAAAAGACTTAGTCATTAAATAACAAGTCAAGTAAGCTAATTGTTAGATTAGGCTGATTGACCACAAATGATCAGGCTAATCATTGCACATAGATCTTTATCAGTTACGCACTATATTTTTATTAGGTCAATAATCTATTAAGTTTAGTAATTATACACTGTGTAATCATCAATATTATAATAGATATGGCAGTTATACAACGTGAAATTGTTAGTTTATTATGATAGATGCAACAATTATATGCTGTATTATCACATATCATCATTCCCATGTATACTGATTATACGCTGTAATAATTCCTAGTTTATTATAATTGATATTGCTATTATACGCTGTATAAACGGTAGTCAATACAGTGTTTATCATTAATTACACGGTGTGTAATATTGAAATCATCAATTGTATATCACTCATCTTATCCTACTGAACATTGTATCAACTCAGTCCCACCCAACCTGATGGATTTATATGAGTATATCAAACAAGTGATACACATATGGCTAAGAAATACCGAGTTCAGATCAGCATCACACGGCGTATAATTGGGTTCCTTAATGGTTTGGATCAGCATTAACTGGCAGATAGTCCACAAGTTGATATTGGATCAAGTCTGCTATTATATGGAGTATAATCCCTAATCCAACCTGTTGCATTAATAAGCAGAAGGCTTGCCAGCCAGAAAAGGATCACTGGTTAAGCCCTGCAAATGGAATACCAGAATTCTACCTTCCAATGTTGGAGGACAGATTAGGGACCATTTATAAACGTCAACTAAATACAGTGTAGTTTCCCAGCGCAATAATAGGCGTGTAAAATACAGCCAATCAATAAATGACAATAGGCTAGCTCAAGAAGAGCGTAGGCTGTAGCTGATTTGCCATGTACGCCTGCTAAGGCCAGTAGCAACACACGTGCCAAGGACAGCCAATCAGGATAGGCACAGCCAGCAAAGATGGACCTGTTGCAAAGGTAGCCAATGGGAACTGTCTGAAAGGACAAGAACAAGGGTTGTTGAAGTATATATTGATACAGACGCCTGAAAGGATGATAACAAGTTCTTAGTTACACTTGAATAGATTGCAGCTGCTGGCTAGATTGTACTCCAGTTTTAATAAGCATAATTATCTTCAAAGTTCTATTCTATTGTAGTCTGTAGTGCTCTTGCATAGGATTAGGTAGAGTACATTGGCAAGGCCAACATCTATCTGTAGCTTTGAACGTACCAGCAATAACCCAAGTTGCTCAACATTGGTGCTCACTCAAAATTAAGCCTCTGTGTTGCAGATCCTGAATGGATTAGACGTAAAGTTGTCCACCTAGGGATTAAGTGACGGAACAATTGTGAAATTGCACTATTGCATCCTGATTTTACTAGTGATAAAGACTTTTGAAACGCCTCTAAAGCGGGTGTTTGATTTGCCTTTTGAATAGGCATAAGGCATAGGCTTTAGTTCCGGGATTATAAATATAACAACAAAGTTATTTATATCTACCTCCTTAAGGAAAGCCATGTGAAAGCGGTTGTTTTCTTGCGCGGGACTTTTTGCTGTGCCAATCCACTCTCCTCCATTAGGGAAGTCCTTCTGTCCGTGCCTCTCTGCCCCTGGTGGCGATTCCCCTGCCTCACACTATATAAGTGCAATACTATCTAAATAAACACAAGTTTTGTCTTTAAACCTTTATATTCTTCTGACCATTCACAGGCTGCCACTATACCATCAACAGGTATAGTAATAAGAATTAGGTCCCTGACTAACTGTTTGTAGAAACCCTCAACCCTTTGCTGCAACTTTTATGACATTGGCGCTCATGTCTTTCAACATCACCAGCCCCCACCCCTGCGGTCCTTTCAATGAGGAGGGAGGAATGTCCAGGTCCAGCCTCCTGCCACTGCTTCTCCTTACCACCAGGCACTGGCCTTTACTGCTGCTAATGCCCATGCTGGGGAAAGAGCAGGCGCTCCCTATGGCCTGCCCAACCTAAGCCACTTCATGCCAGAACATCAACGTCCCCAGGCTATTGTTTTTGGCCAACCACTGCTTCTACAAGCCCTTGCTCTCTTGGAGATGGACGCCAACTCTTCACCTTCAAAGGACGCCATCTGTAATGCCATACACGCCATGGATGCTGGTGTTGCTGGCAATTGTTCTTGCTTTGAACACCTGGCCATTCAGCAGACTTCTGCTGAAAACTCCTTGGGTTGCTTTCAGAATCTCTCCCAGGTCAACCCTGACCAGCTCCATTGTGACCTCCCTACTGTTGAACATATCAAGGACTACCTACAACAATTCACCCTCCTGTTGTATGCCACAACCAAATGCACCTGGGTTGCATCCAAAGCCTAGTGCATGACCAGGGAATACTGGTATCTAACCAACAAACGTTCCTCCAGGTCCTTTACTCTGAGCTTGGTAATACTTTCATCACTGTCAATCAGTATCTTGCCAAAGTTACCAACGCCCAGAACACCATGCTCCACTGGGTTGATGCCATTGAAACAGGTATAGCTAAGCTAGTTCCAGTGCATGTGGTACAGACCCTCACCCATCAGGGTGTAGATGCCAATTGGATTAGTGTGGTTACTACGCACGTGTTGGAGACTGGCCCCATGGTTTGAAGCCTGACTCATGAGGTGGAAGTCCTAGCCCGTTGCCTTGCCACCATCCCCTTGTTCACCCCCCATCTGCCACCACAGACAACTCCCCTTCAAGCCACCTTCTTGGTTGAGACATCCTTGAGCTCTTTGATCACTACAAAAGATGCAGGCGGAATTGATCCAGCAGAGTGCCAATCTTGCCTCCCTGTTTGATGGCTACCATACTGTGTCAGAGCTTCAGAATTGTCTCAAACTTTGCCAATTGCATGACAGAGCCAACAGCAAGACCCAAATCAGGAAGGACAAGGAAGTAATAGCCTTGCTCCAAGCTGAGCTTGCCACCCATGAAAAGCGCATCACCTCTCTGGATGATGACCTGTATATCACCTGTCAGGAGAACAAGGTCTACCAAGATGAGCTAGATAAGCAACAACTTCTCCTGAACGCCTTCCAGAGCCAATTGTATAGGATAGACAGTAAGATTATGGCCGTCAACTTACAGGCTATGTCCATCAACTCCAAGAGTCACCACAGTCCACTGAGGTTCTCTAGTCCTGAGTTCTATCATAGCTACAAAAGTAATGAGTACCACACTTGGTTGGCTTCCAACACTGTACAAGTATTAGAGCCAGTACTGGAGTCCAAGGATGACGTCCTGGCCACCCCTGAAGCTTTTGGAGCCGCTCAAGACAGAGAAGGTGAACGCAAAGCCCAGCAAGAGGAAAATTGTTGCCGCGCCTCTGAGGCTAGGTTTGCTGCCTCCACTCTCAGCTGTTCCTGTCTCACCCACTCTCTAGTAAGGATCACACCTGCTCCCCTCCAATATGGCTCCAACAACTTCAAGCCTATCAATCTACTCAAGTTTGACCGCAAGAGCAATGTGGTCATGTTCTTACATATATACCAGAACTCCATGTATGGCACAGACAATGCCATGAGGGACTCCACAATCATCAATTTTCTGGATGCTGAGACTCAAACCATTTTCTTGCCACATCTTCTTGAGAATGGCTGGACTTTTGCCAATGTCTCCAGATCCTTGACAGAAGAATTTGGAGCCAAGAAGCACTCCTTGGTTGCAACATGGACTTTGCCGACACCAAGTTAAAGATGGGGGAACCCTAGAAGACTTCACTTCTAGGTTCTACCTTGAAGCTCAAACTCTGTTGCCTATGAGTGTGGTGCAGTTTATGGATGTGCAGTCAGCACTCCTCAATGCTGCACGTGTCAACCAGGAACTATCTCTGGCCCTTAAGTCGGGCATTTACAATGCTTGCACTGTACCAGATCTGATCCGCCTCCTACGCACCTAAAAGGAGAAGTTTGAAATCCCTCTTCCTGAAGGCTGCCCTTGTCAGCAATCTGAGCATAGACCTCGCGTGGCTGTTGAGATGCCCAAGCCTTCCAACAAGGTTGGGCCTGCTCCAGTCAACAATGGCCCCCGTACTTGCTTCAAATGTGGTATGGCTGGCCACTTCTCTTGGGAATGTAGGAACCCACGTCAAAAAGTCCACCATGTAGGCATGGATGACACTAAGGAGGACTACGCCAAGGACGCTGATATTGATGAGGACAAGAAGGACCAGTCAAAAAACTACTAAGCAGCCAGGACAAGGAGAAATCCTTGGCTGCCTTTGTAATTTGGACACCCTCATCTTCCCCCATACCACTGCCCCCCAACAAACCAGATCAGAGGCCTGCTGCCTTGCCATCCTCTGGGACCAACCCTAAGGATGAACCCTCTCTGATTGATTTTGATTCCCAACCAATAAATGAAGATGCAGAGTCTGACGGAGTTCAAGAGGACCTCCTCCATTGATTCCTCACTGTTAACACGCAAACTCATTGGACTACACTTTGCCCTGAGGTGGTTATCCCCTAAATAGCTTGGAGAACAGTGTCCTTACCTTATGCTGAACAACTGGCTCAACCAGGAATTGAAGTCACTCATGAGGAGGACAGTGCTGAACAACTGGCCAAGCTGCTCCGCAAAGTAAACGTCTCAGCACTGCTAGAATCCCTCAAGGAAGTAAGCCCAGTTGTGGGAGCTGCCATGGCTACCTTCCTGGAGAAGTTCAAAGGACTAAGCGTACACCAGGTCTCAAAGATTGTGGAGATCTGAGAGGACCGCCAGGATTACACCTATATCAACCTGGTAGTGAACAAGACTCATGTCCAGGCCATAATGGATACTGGTGCCCCTGGGAACAGTATATCCTCACGGCTGGTTAAGAAGCTTAAGCTGGTACCGGACTTGGCCTACCATGAAGAGTTTGGTACTACTAGGCCACTAGAGAAAAAGGAGCCTACTCTTCTCTCCCTCTTTGCTTTGGGAAGCTACTGGTCACTGCTCCTGCTATAGTTCTGGAAAACAAAAGCTATGACATTCTTATTGGGACTAGCTTCATGGTTTAGTATGGCACTGTGACTAACCATGTCAACCATACATTTGGAATATTGGGCCACTCCATAGCCATGTTCTACCATGGTGGTTGCCTGTCTGACCTGCCCTTACGCCGGCTGCACTACATCAATCTGGAGTACGCCAACGGAGAGCTTCCAGTTGCTTATACACTGCGTAGTAATAAGGTCAAGGTGCTACCTCTCTCAATTGAGGAAGCCAAGGATATCCCAGTCTACGCCTCCTGTAATGTGACTATCCCACCTGGCGCCCAGATGATCCAAAATACAGGCCTCTTGCTGGCTCTACCAGCTGGCACTCATGGAGAAATCTTTGGCATCCCTAATGCCTCCAGACTAGAACCATGGGTTGCACCAGGCATCCTCATGCCAAGTGAGAAGGAGGTACTCATACTCTTGGCCAACATAAGTTGTGAAGCTATGGTTGTCTCCAAACATAAACTTCTGGCTTATATACAACTGGAAGAGCATGGCAACCTACAGGAGACCGCCCCCTTTGCGGACTTCTCTGAGCTGGGTCTACCCTGTGAGCAACCACTGATGCTATTGGTCATAAGCTGCAACTCTCTATCCGTCCTCTCCAAAGAACAGAAGGATCAAGCTATGGATCTCTTTGCCCAGTATAAGGATGTGTTTGCCAAGGATGATTATGACCTGGGCAAGGCTGCAGATGTTGCTCATAATATTGACACACAAGGCAGTCCACCTATCTGCTCCAGACCTATATGGCGCAGTCAAGCCAATATTGCTGTGGCTAACAAGGAACTTCAGAAGCTATCTGTGAGATAGGGGGGCTAAACTAACTAAGTTTGGCTCCCATCCCGGTGAAAAAAACCACCAGGATGCCACCCAGTGAAGAACTGGGACAGCCGCTTGGAGAGGGGACCACAGGGAGGACACTGGGGACAACTGAGGGAAGTAGGCTTTCAAGCCCATCAATATCAGGCCGGTAAGCAACCAAGGGGTGTGGGGTGGGAGCAGGGGAGGACATCTTGGAGGGCCCAAGGGGTACTGAATGACTCTGGACCACGCTGGGAGGGAAGGCATGGGAGACACAGATTCTTCAGGAACAGGCAAAGTATGATCCACAGTGTCTAAGTCCAAGTCATTGCACGTCAGGCTCTTGACTACAGCCTCTCCAGAAAAGAGAAGGCTGCTGGGGAGGTTCCAGAGACTAGAAGGGTCTCTACCTACAAGCTGGGCAGAAAAAGAGATTTTCCCCCACAACTCAGGGGAGGTGGACCACAGGAGCAGCAAGAACAGAGCCAGGGAAAAACCACAAATTTAAGAGCTGGGAGTATCATAGGAATATTTTCCTTGAAATTTGGAGTAAGTTGGTATGAATTTTTGACTAAAAAAGGGTGGGGAAAGTGCAGGCAGGGTAGCCTTAACAGAAATATAGCAAGGAGTAGCAAAACAGGTTTGTATAGCTTTACTATGGCCTCAAAAGCCTTGGATGCAATGGCAAGCAAGAGCGGGTTCAAAAACAATGATTTTAAGAGGAAATTCAAAATAATAATAGAGATTATAAGGAAAATCAATTGAAAATTCAGAGTTTGAACTCTGTTTTTGAAAGCAAAAGAAGAGGAGACAACAACTAGATAAATTAACGCTAGTATAGGGGCCCAGAGGAGAAGCCGGGTTCAAATCCAGCTGATACAAGGTAAGCTTTGAACAGAAACTAACACTTTAATCCTTAGGCTGCAAGATCACAAAACAGGATCCCAAATAGCAATAAAATTAAAAATGAGTTTGAAAAGTACTCCAAACTTTTAATATATTAGAAAATTGACAAGCAGGGGACCCAAAGTCCCCTGGCATTGTTAAAAGGGAGTGGGTTGTTGGAAAATGATCACATGACTGAGTTTGCTTGCATTTGGTTGGCTGGTGATAAAATTTGCTAGCCAAAGTCAGGGGTGCTGGAAAGTTTCAAAGTAATTTCCGAGGATCCACCTGATTGGCTGGAGGACACCTCAACTAGCTCAGGTTCATTTAGCTTTCTGGTCACAGATGTGGCCCTGTTTGATTGGCCGTTTCTGATTGCTTTTAGGAGGGGACAATACCAAGCTAATAAATAGTCCAAATTAACCAGTGTTTATTCCCAAGCCGGAGCAGCTAAAGCTGGGGGTTCTGTGGGGTATGCCAACACAAATCTTTCATCCACAGTGTGAGCTAAATCTTGGAGTGAATTAAGTGGTTTTTCTGGACTTTGGGCGGTCTTTTTTGAGCAATGAGGGAAGGCAATCCTGTCCAAAGCCAAAGGGGCAGTGAATTTACACTATCGGGATCTGGCTTACTGGTCCCCAGTAAAAGTCCTTGGGCTTCCCCTCTCCTGATTGTCAAAAAGAAGGATGGTAGCAACTGTGTGGTGATTGACTACCATCAACTGAATGCTGTTACCAAGAAGGATTCATATCCCCTCCCTTGTATTGACAATACCTTGGACCAACTGGGTGGTGCCAATTTTTTCAGTACCATGGACCTTATCAGTGGTTACTGGCAGATTGACCTACCCCCTGCTGATCAAGAAAAATGTGCAATCATCACTGACCAAGGGCTATTCCAACCCACAAAGGATGCCTCAAGGTCTGTCCAATGCCCCAGCTACCTTCCAATGGGCTATGAATGCAGTGATGGGCAACCTCAAACTCACCAGTGTCTTTGTCTACCTGGATGACATTAATATGTTCTCCCAAACCTTTAATGATCACCTACAACACTTGGAGGAAGTCTTCCAGAGGTTACTTTCAGCTAATCTCAAGCTCAAGCCACGCAAGTGCAACTTCTTCAAGGAGCACCTTGAGTTCTTGGGGTTCATCATTAGCCAAGATGGGCTCTACCCTGTAACTCTGAAGGTGGAAGCCATTGAGCAATTGCAGATCCCAGCCAATAAGTGGGACATGCAGGTCTTCCTGGGGATGATTGGGTACTACTGCCGCTTCATCCCCAATTTTGCATCCCTGAGGGACCCCCTTTTTCAGCTTCTCCGAGCTGATAAGGAATTCTTCTGGAGCCCAGTGTACTAATCTGCCTTCAATGCTCTCAAAGGAACACTGACTGCAGCTCCTGTACTGGCCTACCCTGACTTTGCCCAGCCGTTTGTGGTTCATACAAATGCTAGTCTGACTGCAATTGGGGGTGTTCTCTCCCAACTGGACTCTGACAGACTTGAACACCCTGTTGGATACTGCTCACGTACACTTAATGTTCACAAGAGGAACTACACTGTCACCAAACAAGAGTTTCTGGATGTGATATATTCCTACCAACAATTCAGAGTTTATCTCCATGGGGTACATTTCACAGTGGTAACAGACCATGCCTCCTTGTAATGGCTGAAGACCCTCAAGGACCCAGAAGGACGTCTGGCGTGTTGGGCCATTAAATTTCAGGCTTATGACTATGAGACCATTCATCAAGCCGGGGCAGGCCACCAGAATGCTGACTGTCTCTCCCGCCTTCCCGCTGTTGCCTTAGTATCCCCCATGGCTGACATTCTCTATGAAAAGCTTATGGATGATCCTTCTTTGTGGGAGAAGGAGCCAGTAGAGATACAGAGATCTCTCAAGAAGCTAACTGTTGATACCAAGGTCTCTAAGGGACAACTACTGAAGCTTTGTGGAGACTCTTGGCTATCCTACATACGCCCATCCCTACACATGAACTCAGTGGTGGCCGCTCATAAGACTACTGGCCATGGTGGCATACAGAAGACGTTAGCTCTGCTACAGCAGCACTGCTTCTGGGAAGGAATGTACACTGACATAATAGATATGCTAGCCAACTGTCATGACTGCAACATTGAGAGACCTAAGGTTGCCAAGTTTCAACACAGACCTGTACGCCCTGGGTTTGCCTTCCCCACTGTAGCCATTGATGTAGTGGGCCCCCTGCCAGCTACCAACAGTTGCAGCAAGTTCATCATTGTGGCGGTTGACCATCTGACTAAATGGTTAGAGGCCAAGGCAATTCCCAACCAATCTGCACTGGTGACAGCCACGTTCATCCTGGAGAATATCATTTACAAACATGGTTGCCCCCAGATTCTGCTGAAAGACAATGGTATCAACTTCACCAGTTATATCATCCCCCTCCTCAACCAACTGATAGGAATTCATGGGACACTATCCACTCCTTATCACCCACAGACAAATGTCATGGTAGAGTGCACTAATGGGAGCCTGGTCCAGATACTCTGGAAGCTTAGTCACCAACATGAGACTGAATAGGATTCCTTCCTTCCTGCGGCCACCTTTGCATACAACATTGGGTATCATTGGGCCACTGGTAAGCTGCCCTTACAACTTTTCTATGGCTGGTAACCAGGACTTTCTCCTTTACCATATTCCTTGGTAAAGCCTAGCCTAGCTGTGTCCCCAGAGGCATACATCAACAAGCTGGTTCAAACTCTTATTTGCTTGCAATCAGAGGCCTACACTGTAAACTTAAACCATAAGTTGCAAGAACTAGAACAAGCTGTATCCAAACGCCCTGCCTTACCCACTTACCTGGTAGGAGACTCAGTCTACTTCTTCAGCAATAGAGGGTACGGCCACAAATCCAAACTTGCCTCCCTTTGGCAAGGCCAAGTTCAAGTTATCCAGAAGACTGGCCCCAACTCCTACACCCTTAAGAAGCCCCATTCTGGGCAATTGATCACTAGAGTACACACTCAGTATATGTGTGCTGCTCCTAGTGACCAAAAGTAAGCCCCAATGAGGACAATAACCCAAAAAAACAAAAGCCTAATTAAAAAATTCCATGGGTTGTTGTCTTGTTTGCAATAGTGTTGCACCAAAGTATGAGGAATAAGAATGAAAGAACAAGGTGTTTATTGGAGACTGACAAGACTCTTCCAGTACCGCACCAACTGTTCTACCACCTGAATGGCAGCCAAGAAACACAACTGGTTGCCTACAGATCCACAAAGCCAATGACTAAGGATTGGGCAACAAACCCCCACCAAGAGAGACACACAATTGACCCCAATGTCCACAGGAAAGGCGGCCCCCAAGAAGATACAGTCCCACAGAAGACTCTCACAAAGGTCATACTCTACTGGGACCTGACCACCCACCCCGTAGAATACAGACAAGGCCCACTCAAGGAAGACCCCCATGTTCTCCTCCCGCTTGGTATCACAGCAGTTGGTTCCTTGAAGAACAAGGTTGCCAGCCATCACCATTGTTATCAGATGAGCAGTCCCCTCCACTGTGTATGACTTCAACACTTCCTGGAAGGCTTTCCAAAGATGTTGCTCAAAATTTTCAGAGGTTTTCCAACTGACTGGTTGAGACTTGGTAACCCCAGGTGTTGCCCAAGCGCAAAGGACTGACTTCTCTATGTTGGATACCGTCCCCTGTTGCAAGACTGAGAGCCCTTGACCCTCAAATTGGAATTTCTTCAGCTGAGCCTTCAAGTATTCTTCTGCCGCCTGCATGGAGAACCGCCAATGGATACTGTTACCCTTTTGCAACCCAGCTCCTGTCACCTCCCTGGGCTCACTCAAAGCTAGGAACAGTGCAGCAAACAATGGGCCTGTCCCCCCTAAGGCCAGCTGAGGCACCAGTAGCTGATCTAGGTGAACCCCCAAGTCCAGATAGCTGTTGTTCACATCATGCAGGACTACCTGCTTCTCTGCTGCCTTCACCACCTCCACTGGCCTGGTAGCTTGCGCCTCTTTGGAATTACCTCTTGCACCTTCTTCAAGACTCTTCTTGTGACTCTTCTAGAGGGACTGTTCACCATAGCTGTCACCTTGAGATGCCAGTCATTTTTAAACCTGTTGTCTAATCCAGTGGAGGGAAATGTTGCAGATCCTGAATGGATTAGACGTAAAGTTGTCCATCTAGGGATTAAGCAACGGAACAATTGTGCAATTGCGCTATTGCATCCTGATTTTACTAGTGATAAAGAAGTTTGAAACGCCTATAAACCGGGTTTTTGATTTGCCTTTTGAATAGGCATAAGGCATGTGCTTTAATTCTGGGATTATAAATAGAACAACAAAGTTATTTATATCTACCTCCTTAAGGAAAGCCGTGTGGAAGCGGTTGTTCTCTTACACGGGACTTTTAGCTGTGCCAATCCACTCTCCTCCATTAGGGAAGTCATTATGTCTGTGCCTCTCTGCCCCTGGTGGCAATTCCCCTGCCTCACACTATATAAGTGCAATACTATCTAAATAAACACAAGTTTTGTCTTTACACCTTTATATTCTTCTGTCCTTTCACAGGCTGCCACTATACCATCAACAGGTAAGTAATAAGAATTAGGTCCCTGACTAACTGTTTGTAGAAACTAGCAACCCTTTTATGGAGCTTTTACGACACTCTGCCAATGCCCACAGAAACTGTCCCCACCCGCCAAGGATTGTCCTTGGCTCCTCCTCTGCCCAGCTTTGCTGATAAGCATGGATAAAAGATTGAATCATCTGACAGCAAGTGTTCTCCTGTCTTTTCTGTGAGCAACCCTGTGGTTGTTCACCCTCCCACAACCGTCCCTTTGGCTGTGGCTCCCCTGCCCTCTGTTCCTGAGGCCCTGCCTTGGTTGGTGCCTATGATCACACGCAGATTGTAGAGCTAGCCAAGACTCTACTTTGTGGATTCTGCCTCTGTCCTTCCAACCTACCTGACCAGAGCCTCAGCATCTTCTTTCACTATTGTGACCAGGAGACTTATTGGCAGCTCTACTGGCTTTATTGAAATGCTTTATTCCAAGCCCTCCAGGAGCGCCTTTCTGGAGGAGAACACACCATGGAATACCTTGCTGGCTTTGTACAGCCCTTTGTAAAGCAGCTCCAGCTTGTTGACGCCCACCAAAATCTTGAGTTATTCTTCCCTGGGTGATGCCCTCCTCTCCTGCTGTTGTGATTTGGCTGAGCAGTGGGCCACAGCTGACACCTCCTTTTCAGAGATGTGTGCTGTGGTCCTGTTTAGTCAGTCCATGGGGGAGAATGCTCATGTCTGTATTGATGAACTGATTGACATATCAAAACAAAGTTCAGGTCTATGGTATATGAGGCAATGTACGCTTGTGGAGCCTCTCTGGCATGCCTTCAGGACGTACACAAGTTCTATGCCAAATCAGATAAGTTCAGTGTGCACTGTGGCAGATGACTTGGCCCCCACTGACCAAAATGTGATTGCCCTAGACAAGGAGGTGGAACAGCTGGGTTTGTGTCTCCACCAGTTTGAGAAATATGTTCTGGATGACTTCCAAAGACTAAAAGCAAAGGTCAACAGCCATATGAAGGTATCTTGCTCAGCCACGCCCAAACCGCTGCTGTGCCCAAACAGTGCCAGGATTACAGCACTGAAGACAAAGATAGCAACCCTGTAAAGCATAATTGGTGTATACAAGGAGGAGTTTGCCAGAGCCCACAAAACCATAATGGCCCTACAATCAGAACAAGTGACCATGAAGAATGCTGTTTCACGCTTGTCCAAAACCGCGCTGGGTGTAGAGTCTGAGCTCCTACCAGAAAAGCCTGCAGATGGACAATCTGAATATCCACAACTTCCTGGCCAGAATGGAAGCCCAGTTTCACCTACTGGAAACAAAAGGCTGTAAATGCATCCCCACCAGCCAAAGAACATCATACTCTATGCCTACTGATCACTATGAGGACGCCAACAAGATCTCTGAGGAGGAAGTGAAACACACAAACAGGGGGATTCCCAAGGTGTTCGCCACCCTTCCTACCAGAGAAGCATTTACACTAAAAGCCACGCCTAGGGCTAGGTGTAGTTATACAGCAGATAGGCAATCAACTGCCTCTTCCTGCCAGCCTGCTAAGCCCAAAATCACTACAGACAGTTCAAACCTCTCAACCTCCCTAAATTTGACAAGCAAGGGAACATGCATTCCTTCCTAAGACTTTTGAAAATGGCAATGAGAGGCGCCAGCAACCACCAGAAGGCAACCACACTCATCACCACCCTAGATGCAGTAAGCGTCAACTTAGTGATGCCAAAAATACCTGCAACTAACTGAAGCTACCAAGAAGCAAGACAGGCTGTACTTGAGGAGTTTGGTGAAGAGGATATCCTCTTCACCAGGAAATCCAAGTTTGGAGCCATAAAGTTTGCCCCAGGCAAAACCTCTGCAAGAATTTGCAGAAAGATTCTATCATGACATGCTGGTACTCCTTGGTTCTGGAACAGTCTCCACCTTTGACATTTATGCTGTGATGAAGCAGGTGACCCATTATTATAAAGAACTCCACAGAACAATGGCCCCCACCTATGCAAAGGGAAAGGATGCGTCAGAAATTGTGGATTGTCCTTGTAGCTACGCAGAAACGCTTGGTCTCCCTAATATCTCCAAACCCAAGCAACCAAAGACAGTCTAAAAAAACTAAGCTTCCAGAAGGAGGATATTGCTAAGTCCTCTGCACACCCTCCTGATGTGAAGGGTCCCTACTGCATTGCCTGCAACACAGTGGGACACTGGAAATTGAAATGCCCAACCAACACCAAGAAGGTACATGTCATACAATCCCATCCCGCTAGCATCAACAAGGGAAAAGCCAAGGTGGAGTAGAAGAGGGAAATTCTACTTCTGCCAAATCTCTCAACCTTCCAATCAAACCTGGCCCCAAAGTACACTGCCTAGAAGAGCTGCACAAGGGCGCAAATCATATGGTTGTAGCCAACAACCTCTATGCTATGACTACCTGCTCTCAAAATAAAGTCAAGCACAAAGAGGCCGCCCTGGCTGAAGTATCAAAACCATATTCAGCACAATTACAGGAATCCAGAGAAAAATGCTGTTTTCCATGCTCCAATTACACCCCAGACTTGAAGTTGATACAAGTAGCTTTCCCTCTGGAGGAGATTAAGTCTGCATACCCTGATGTCTGCAAAAGCCTGCTCCACACCTTGAAGAGTGACAAGGAGAATGAGCATACACACATTAAAAAGCCTTGATAAATCTTATATTGATTGTGCCTACATTGATATATTGGTTAAAAAACATTGCACTTGAACAATAGTGGATAGTGGTGCTCCATTTAACATCATCTCCACTAAAATGGTGAAAAAATTGGGTATAGCCCCAGATGTTGACTACAGATTGCCCTTTGGTTCAGCTGGCAAAGAACCCACTTACTCTGTGGGAGCATACAGTGCACTACCTATGCAATTTGGCTCCATTGTGGTATCTGCCCCAGCAGTTGTACTGCCAAATGACACCTATGATTTTCTCATAGGCACCTCCTTCCTGGTGAAATATGGAGCCATGTCACATTAGGGCTTGCCACCTTTGAGATCCTTGGTCAAACCTTACCCTTGTTCTTCAGTAGGGAAGGTTAAGTCACTGCTCCCAAGCCCTGCAAATTTGTCAACCTGGCTTACGCCAACAGTAATTGTCCCTGTGGAATACAAACTTGTTAGGAAACATAGACATAAACCTCCTACACAGATCCTGGAACATAAGGGTATTCTGCTAAGGACAAGGTCTTTGTTTTCCCTGAAGCCTGGACACCAGAAGATTGCAGAGACTGGGTTGTCTGTGGTTGTCCCTGAAGGGCTATATGGAGAAGTCATTAAACCCTGGGGCCACTCTCTCTTTGAACTGTGCATTGCACTAGGAATTGTTACCCCTGGCTAACAGGAGATACACGTCCTCTTTGCCAACCTCACAAAGAAGACACTTTCTATCAAGAAAGACCAAGTGGTAGGCTTCTTACACTTCTAACCCGCGGAGGAACTATCCAAGTTTAAGGGATTTGGTACATTCAAGGAAATGGGTATACCAGATGGCCCTGAACCAGCAGTTCACCTGACTATACCCCTAGCAGACCTTTCCTCCCTTGGTCCTGAGGAGCAAGCTCAGGCATCATGGCTGTTAGAGAAGTTCTGCTCAATCTTTGCTGAAAGCGGACATGATCTGGGTTGTGCTGAAGGAGTAACCCACCACATTGATACAGGATCCTCTCCTCCAATCTATATGTGCCCCATACAAAAATCAAAATCAAACAAAGAGGTTGTCTTGGATGAAGTCAGCAAACTTCTGAAATGAGGCATGATGATCCCGTCTAAAAGTCCTTGGGCATCTCCTATCTTGACTGTAAAGAAGAAATATGGCTCTAACCAAGTTGTTTTCAACTATCAACACCTCAGCAAGGTTACCAAAAAGGACTCATACCCCTTGCCTTGCATAGATGACACATTAGACCACCTCAGAGGCGTCAAGTACTTCTCCGCTATAGACCTCATATTGGGCTATTAGCAGATCAAACTACCCCCCCAAAGAACAAGAAAGATGCACCATCATAACCTCACAAGGACTATTCCAACCAACTAGGATGCCGCAAGGGCTGTGCAATGCCCCTGCAATCTTCCAGCAAGCTATAGACACCATCCTTAGTGATCTTAAACTCTCCTGTGTCCTAGTGTACTTGGACAACATCAATGTCTTCTCTAGGACTTTCACCAAGCATCTAGCTCACCTAGAAGAGGTTTTCAAGAGGCTAGCAGTTGCCAATATTAAGATAAAGCTGCACAAATGCCTGTTCTTCAAGGACCAGCTGGAATACTTGGGCTTTTTAATAGATAGTCAGGGCCTGCGTCCCCAGCCTGCAAAAACCAAAGCCATATCTAAGATGAAGCAACCTGAGTCAAAATGTAACGTACAGGTCTTCTTGGGAATGATTGGTTACTATTGACGTTTTATCCCCTGCTTTGCAGCCATTGGAGAACCTCTATTTTTATTTACTGAAATTGGGAGTTGATTTTGTATGGAGTAAGCAATGTCAAGGAGCCTTTGACAAACTATGCTTGGCCTTGTCAAGCAACTGTTCTGATTTACCCAGACTTTGACAGACCCTTTGTGATCCATACTGATGTCTCACTTACCGTGGTTGGGGCTGTACTATCCCAACTCAACAACAAGGGACTCAAACACCCTATAGCATACGCTAGTAGAACGCTAAACATTCATGAACGCAATTATACAGTGACAGAGCGCAATTTCATGGCATTCATCTATGCATGCAAGCAATTTTGGGTCTACATCCATGGTGTACAGTTCATAGTTATCACAGACCACGCGTCCCTAGCTTGGCTCTGGAGCCTCAAGGAGCCAGAAGGCCAACTTGCCCGGTGGGTGCTGAAACTACAGGCCTTGGACTACAAAATCCTCCTTTGCCCTGGCAGCAAGCACCAGACTGAAGACTGCCTATCCTGCTTACCCACTGTGGCCTTAGTGAACCCATTAGCAGATCAGCTGTACCGCAAAATGATGACTGGGAAGTTTAGCAATGAGCCCAAGAAAGTGCAGCATATCCTACAAGACCTTCAAAAGGATACAGTAATATTTAATGGTGTGCTATATAAGCTGGTGGATGGCAAGGAACGCATATTCCCTCCTCCCTCTGAAAGGACTAGCATTGTTACAGCTGCTCATAAGTCAACAGGTCATGGTGCCTTTTGAAAAACCAAGGAGATCCTGCCTCGCACCTACTATCTGGGAAGAGATGAATTTTGACATCTAGGAGACAATCAACTGCTTCATCAAGTGCCAAGGGAATAAGCCACTACAGAAAAGCACAACTTACCAAATGATACAACCCCATTTTGCCTGGAAAACTGTATTGATGGATGTAGTGGGATCACTCCCACGTAGCAGCCCTGGCTTTTGATATGTGATAGTGGCTATAGATCACCTCACTAAGTGGGTGGAAGCCTAGCCTCTAAGGAAGGTAGATGCTCCTTCTACTGCACAATTTGTATTGGTTGCCATCATACTTTTCCACGGCTGCCCACAGTTCCTACCCTCAGATAATGGGACTAACTTTACGGCCAAAATAATATTGAGAGTGAACAACCTCATTAGAGTTTGTGGGATCTCTTCGCCCTATACCACCCTGAAACCAACAGGATGGTGGAAAGCGCCAATGGTACCCTAACCTGTATCCTCTGGAAATTTTCTTTTTGTGTACATCTTCCTGGGAAACGTATTTAGGAGCAGCAGTGTTTGCGTACAACATTTTTCTTCACTCTATCACAGGAGTGTCTCCATTTCAACTGATGTATGGCTGTTATCCTACCATTCCGCCTGTCCTATACTTGGCAACAGGTGACCCTAGGCAACTTTCCTACAATCAGTACCTAGGAAAACTGGCCAACACCCTCATCAAATTGCAGGCATCTGCTTTTAGTAACACAGCTATCAAGACCTAAGCCAGATTTTAGAGGGACTCCACTAATAGAGCCCCATTGCCTTCTTTTGAGGTAGGGGAGGGGGTTGCGTTCTGCAACACTTGAGGGGCAGGTAGATCTCACAAAATAGACAAGCTATGGGTAGGCCCCTTTGAGATCATAGAGAAAACCTCACCTGACGTCTACACCATCAAGGATAAGGATAGTGGACGCATATTCAACCACATACATGCAAAGTTTCTAAGTCCATTCTGCACCCCAAAGGAAGGGCCTAATTAAACACTATCTGAACTTGTCATAAAAGAAAATAACATAAGTAATATAAGAACATCATATAATTTATAACACAAAAAATATAAAAAGATATAGAAAGTGCATTATATTGAAAGAGGACTTAGTCCTACAAAACTTTATTACTGAGTGCCCTACTCAGGCTCCTTAGGGACATGGTGGGTGGTAGCCTCCACATAGTCATCAAAAGCGTGGGTGGCCACCACCTGATAAAGGACAACAACATTCTGAAGCCACATATATTGTTCCTTGGTGGAGAGCCACTTCCAGTGCATAATGGGCACAGTTAAGGTCAGCTCCCCATATGCCAGGCGACCCAGACCACACTTGATAGTAAAGCACACCCCTAACACCAGGCACTCCACAATAAATCCCTCTGAGGGATAGTCAACTGGAAGACCCCGCTGAAAATGCAACACTTTGCAATAGTAGAACTCCAGGATGGCCTGCATCTGGGCCAAGGAACCACAAGGAAGGAAGGAAGGCTTAGGGACCATAAAAAGGTTAACCAACAAAGCCATGTAGGGAAGATACTGGGTGGGATTCCCAGTCTCCAGCTTTTCTAAGGTCAATTTTATGACAGCAGCCAGCCAGTTATGCTGGTTATCAGCACGCCAAATACCCCACTGACAAGTAGAGTTGGGACTGGGCCCCCAAGCACAGGACCAGACTTGCACTACTGCATGGTTGAAATCTATCACCTGAACATATTCAAATACAATACCACATTAGAGAGAGGTGGCTCCACTAAGACCCCCTCCAGAGGCCAGGCCAGCTCACTCACAAAGGGCCACAGAACAAATGGCAGGAGGGTGTTACTGTTCAGAGTGGCAAAGACAGGAGTGAATATCCACCCCCTGCCCACAAGACAGAAGGACAAAGAGGAACTTTCTCAGAAGCTGATAGCCTTAGAACAGGCCATTCACCTCAAAGTCCACATGATATGGGTTGTATGTGAGTACCACAGACCCCAACAAGGACAAATCAGGCGTGTAAGGCACAGTAGGTGGGCAGGGAACAACTGCCCTGGCCCGCCAAGCCTCCAGGTCCACTGAGGAAGCCCAATGGGCACCCACAACCACCAAAGGGGAAAAAATTCCTTTCTCAACTTCCTGCTCCAGGATTAAACTATGCAGGCGCTGAAAAGGGTTAATGATCACGGTAGTGGCCAAGGACAACTCTGAGCAAATATTGTTCTCATGAGCACGTAGTGAACGCCAATCATAAAACTGGAGGTGGTGTGCCTCTTTACTCTGGCGGTTGAACTCCTGTTAGCCCTCCTCTGTCATGGTTGCCAGGAACTCCTGGTACTCTTCTTTGGTACTGAGTTGGGGGGAAGTTGTTGAAAAAGCCATATTCCTGACTCTCTTCTTACCCTCCCTATTTATGGTCAAGAGGGGGGAAATGTGAGATTAGGCTGATTGACCACAAATAATCAGGCTAATTATTGCACATAGATCTTTATCAGTTATGCACCATATTATTATTAGGTCAATATTCTATTAAGTGTAGTAATTATACGCTGTGTAATCACCAATATTATAATAGATATGGCAGTTATACAACGTAAAATTGTTAGTTTATTATGATAGATGCAACAATTATATGCTGTATTATCACAGATCACCATTCTAATGTGTACTGATTATACGCCATATAATTCCTAGTTTATTATAATTGATATTAGCATTATACACCATATAAACATTAGCCAATACAGTGTTTATCATTGATTACACAGTGTATAATCTTGAAATCATCAATTGTATATCACTCATTTTATCCCACTGGACGTTGTATCAACTCAGTCCCACCCAACCTGATGGACATATATGAGTATATCAAACAAGTGATGTTCATATGGCTAAGAAATACTGAGTTTGGATCAGCATCACAGGGTGTATAATTGGTGTGACGGATCCAGGTCCAATCAGTCAAAGTTGCTGTTATCTTGCCCTTGACTCTTATTATCATTTCCTTCCTGTGACAAAGCTTCAAGGAGCTTTGCCTCCAGGGAGGCAACTTTGTGAGACAACATGTTATTGACATCTCTCCAACAATCCATAATTTTGACACTTTTTATCCTCTCTATTTATTAACGCCTCAACTTCACAATTGACTCTGTCCTTCACTTGTTGCAAAAATCTCATTGAACCCTAACAGCAAGTTCCAGGAGTCCCATGCATAAACTCAATTTCCTTTTGCCAGGCTCCCTCTTTGGCAAAATAGTCGGAGTATATTTCTTCAAAAGCCGCTTTCACTTCTACCAAAGATTCCCCAGGTGCAATCTAGAGACCTCCAGACTTGCACAAGCCTCCTCAAGTGAGCTGGTAAGAACTTCATTCCTTGCAGCAGCAGTCTCTACACAAAGCACCCCAATTTTTTCTCTTTCAAATGGTAATAAAAAAGGCATGATAATTAAAAAGTAGTTGAGGGGAAAGCGTCAAAATCAACAATATATCTTTATTTAAAATTAGCTGTTTTTGCTTATATACCATTTGGGGCATATTTGGCTGAAAACCCCTCTGGTTCCTGAATCAACCTATGATTCATATCACATAGTCTATGAAATTGAGTCATACAAACCTAGATCTTTACCTAAAAGATCACTGATATTTCTTAACCTATGAGAACCAACCTACAATGGGAAGAAGTTGCCTGACTCCACTCATCTTAATGTACCAATTCAGCATGGAGGTTTCCCAGCTCCTGGTGCCAAAACCCTGTGGATTACATATCCCAAAATTCAGCTATTGATGTTCCAACTGGGAACCAGCTGATCAAACCTGAATTCCTAGACACCATTACCATTATTCAGTTATTTTTACATTTAATGGTTTTCTTGCATTTTAAAAACCCGTTAAAATGCTTCAAACCTCAAAAGAGACACCACCACAGTGTTTTTTTAACCCAAATTTGGTGGTTTACCTATGGTTAAACTTATCATACCTCTTGACACAGTCAAGGCAATTAACCAATATAATTAAATCCTCATTAATTATATTCTCATATATCTTTTTAATTAATCTTCCTGGTTAATTAAATTGTTTTTGAGATGCCTAGTCTCCAAGATTGATTTGGCCAATCTTGCCTCCTGTTCTTTTATTGAATATAGATACTAAGTTTCCAGGAACCTTTATCTGAAGAATTCCAGCCAAACCTATTTACATAAAACAAACAGCAAAAACAGAGCAACTTTATATCTAGGAGTATTTATTTGCCTTAATACTTAACTGTGACTGTTTTACAGTCACAACTGGGTTCCTTATTGTTTGGGTCAGCATTACACGGCAGATAATCCACAAGTTGATATTAGATTGAGTCTGCTATTATACAGCATATAGTCTCTAATCTGATCTGTTGCATTAATAATCAGAAGGCTTGTCAGCCAGAAAAGGATCACTGATTAAGCCCTGCAAATGGAATACCGGAATTCTACCTTCCAATGTTGGGGGACAGATTAGGGACCATTTATAAACGTCAACTAAATACAGTGTAGTTTCTCAGCGCAATAATAGGTGTGTAAGATACAGCCAATCAATAAATGACAATATGTTAGCTCAAGAAGAGTGTAGGCTGTAGCTGATTTGCCATGTACACCTGCTAAGACCAGTAGCAACACACGTGCCAAGGACAGCCAATCAGGATAGGCACAGCCAGCAAAGATGGACCTGTTGCAAAGGTAGCCAATGGGAACTGTCTGAAAGGACAAGAACAAGGGTTGTTGAAGTATATATTGATACAGACGCCTGAAAGGATGATAACAAGTTCTTATTTACACTTGAATAGATTGCAGCTGCTGGCTAGATTGTACTCCAGTTTCAATAAACGTGTCAGGAAGCTAGTCATAGGTAGAGGCATTGGGCGGCTTGGGAAGAGGCGCGGACAAGCCGGCAGGTAAGGACCATCATAAAATGGGTGCTAACTTGATAATATAAGATACGGATTGCCCGAGTAAGGACCAGGGTCCGGAGTTGGGGATCATGGAATCCACCAATCCTGTCAAATTAATGTAGAGTACTCCAAACAGTTAGGTAGAGGTGGTCTTGGATGCGGCAGTAGGTTACAGTGGGCAGTCTGGTCTTGGGGTTAATGGTGGAGTCATGGGAACAAAGTACGCTGGTAGGTAGTTGTACTTGTCTTTGAACAATAAGGGCGGTATCTTGACCCTCTTTCCTTTGCGTCCTATGTATTTGGTACTTCTAGTCCTTGTCAAAGGGTTGGCAATGAGGATGTTTTCCAAGTCATACTTCAAATAGGCCAGGTTCAGGGGTATTCAGTAAAGCGCACAGGTCCAAAGGGGGCTCCTGGGGGACAGTATAATGCCTGGGGCAATTTGGCAGATTGGTCTTGGGAGGAGGCAGCAGCCTGGTAGTCTACTTGACTGGAATTTAGATGGAATATCACTAAGACTAGATAGGGTAAGATTTGTTCAAACCAAAGGTTCATAAAACTTTATTATCAAAAATGACAATGTGGTTGTCACCATACTGCCAGGGTTTTTATACCATGGGACTTTGCTTCTTCAATTTTTGCAGGGTTCAGGTTTGCAGACAAGGCACTGGTGGGGCATGGATCTTGGCTTAGAGTCTTGAGGGCAGGAGATCCAGGTAGCGCCTGCTCTGTTGAATAGAAGTGGCAATGCTTTGTTCCGCCGCCACTGTTCACTATGTCACCTGAGTAGTTCAATTGCCCTACCCTCTCTGGATGGAATGCTGGCAGTTACTGGTGGTCATTGGCAGAGTTAAAAATAGGTTTTGTTTTAACCTCCTTAAGGCAAGCTGCAACCTCTGCATAGGTTCAGGTCTTTGGTGGCTCAAGGTTGGCATCAATCTGATGACCATTTGGGGAATTGTCCTTGGGAGACTGGCAGGTCTTGGATTAACTCGTCAACTTGGGTATGCAATTTAGCAAGTGGGCGGGTTCCTATCCACTTTGCGTGACTCAAGTAGTCTTTGGAGGATCAGGGTTTGATTCCAGGGCTTCCAGCGTTGATTCCAAAGCTCCAGTATTAGCTCTTGGCAGGTTGACAGTAGGTCCTTCCCCAACCTCTGTTAGCCAGGTTACATTTCCTTTGTAGGTATGGGTCTTTATTGGCACCAGTTTGGCGGCAGACAGGCAACTATTCAGAGAATCCTCTGTAGTAGGCTGGCAGGTCTCAGAGTAATTCAACAATTCAAGCATGTAACTTAACAGATTGGCGGGTCCTGGATTGTCCTGGAGGGTTTGATCCACCTTCTGAGAACTGGGGCTCAATTCTTGGGTTTTCAATACAAGTATTAAAATGTCATTCATGACAAAACGTAATTATCTTCAAAGTTCTATTCTATTATAGTATGTAGTGCTCTTGCATAGGATTAGGTAGAGTCATTGGAAATGCTAACATCTATCTGTAACTTTGAACATACCAGCAATAGCCCAAGTTGCTCAACACCAATGATAAGTCCATATTACTTCTTTACAAAGATCATAATGAGTTTGAGTTGAGGATAATCATATTTGTGGCCAAAAGCCATCTAACAGTTCTTAAGGATTAAGATAGTTGGCTTTATGATACAACCTTTGCTAGCTTCCCCAGAAACTTTAACCAGATCTGGGATATACATGCAGAAGTATTGGAGAGATTTGTGCCTCTCATCACTGCCTCATGATTGGAATCAATCATGAGAACTATGTGTGTGCTCTGAAGATCATCAAGAAAAAGGTTAGAAGATAGTCATGGAGGAGCAAGAAATCAAGTTCACTTCATAAGGAAGGCCACCCAATTATCTCACTAGCACAATCAGACTCATGAGCCCAAAGATATTACTGCTTTACTTTGAGGCCACTAAGTCTATAGAATTCAGATAATTCTTTGGCTATGTAAACCAAGGATGCTACTTTTTCTTTTTTTCCAAGCCTGCCTTAGGAGAATGAAGATCTTTAAGGATATTTAAAAGAAATATACCTCAGATATCTCAGATATCTCATCAATCACCAAGCATATATTTGGAAGGTATCTGATATGTGCTTTCTGAAGAAGGATGTCATCTTAAAAGCAGTGAAGATTCTGGATACAGATGAATATAAGGTGGCTAATAAGGAGCTTATGACTGGATTTATTGATTACTTAAAGGACCAATGGAGTAAAAATCATTTAGAAAATATATGGGCCAGAAAAGAACAAGATTACAGGGCCTATTTGTATTCTGTCCTGACTAAGGGTACAAAGACCACACCTTTCCTGGAAGAATGGTACAACAACTTTTCCAATAAAGCAGGAGGTAGCAAGCCATCTTTTGGCAAACAGCTTATGGGGTAGAAGGAATCAAAAGACAGGGCTGATATGATCCTTGAGGATATGAAAATCAGAGTCCCTTCCCCTACCAAAAAACAGCATGAACTCAAGGAAGACACAATGTAAATTTGGTGAATAGGGGCTACAAGAGGGATGAAATTCTAGAATACCTCAGTAGGGTCTCAAATGTCATGAACTTTTTTTTCAAATAATTGCTAATATTTTATATAATAAACTATATGCTTATCTTATTATATCTATTTTTAAATTAATTGTTATTTTTCTATTAATTGAAAAATTTAAAGTTTATTTTAAGATATTTTTATTAAAAATTAATATTTTAATTTGGCTTTAATTTGATGTAAAAATTTAAGCTTAAAGTAATAAATAATTTGCTTTTAACTTTCAGAGGTGGCAAATAATTTGATTTTTTTGATATAAAATTGGCTTGTTTTTTAGATTTAATTGGAGTGAAAGAAAAATAGTATATTTGATGTTGGATGAAAGAAAATTGGTTGATAGAACAAAAAATTGAAAGAATATATTAATGCCCTGTTTATTCCCATTTTTACACAATTTAAGCCAAAATACAGTAGTTTTAAAAGCTATGGCAACAACCAAAAATACTTCATATTTAAACAAAATGATTTCAGATTCAAACAAAATCCAGGTTGTGTGAGATTCAGGATTCAAATAATTTAAATATTTTTGGTTAATAAATGAACTGTCAAACCAAAAACAAAATTTCACTAATCCATTATACAAAATTAAAGCAAACATCAAGCAGTGTAGTTCTAACTACAAACAAAATGAACTGACACAACAAGTGAAATGGGTGGATGCTGTTCCAGAGTATATTATAATCCAATCAGGATTCATATAAGGCACCAACAGAAGAACTAAAATGAAACAAAACTTGAGCAATCTAGAAGCGAGATTACACAAGCACAAAACAAAATGAACTCACACAAGATGTGTAGTATGAGCAGCCTAAAATAGAAAAATAACAGTTTAACAGCCAATCAACAGCTATTCAATTTAGGAACAGAGGCATTTTATCCATTTTTGTGACTCCAGATTTGTATGAAAAGGTTTTGAGAACCTTCCAAATATGGACTTGAGATTACAATAAAAATAAATCATTAAATTTTAAAATTTCTACTTTTAGTGATTTTTTCCTAGGTTTTTTACAATGGTTTTTAACAGTAATATCTTTGACAGCGCCAGCAGCCAAGCCAGCAGCAGCCAGACTAGCTTCAATGGAGGCAAGGCTCAGAATGTGGAGGCACCCATTTACACGCAAGCCTTTGAGGCGGGTAACAAGGAAGCTGACCTGTTACTGTACCCTGACCCATATGGCTTTGACTTGTTTGAGAGTCACTTAGCGTCTAGCTCTGTCCTTGCTCTCACACCCACCCCTGCACAAACTGCCTGTCAACCAACCAATCAGGATGGCAACCTTGATTTAGAACAACTTCCTGCCACCAGCCAACCTGCCCCCCTGCAGCCAATCAGGCTTCAGCTCCCCCAGCCCAGCGCCCCAAGCAACAAACCATCACCACCCAAATTCTTCAGGAAATTGTGGCACTCAACCTGCAGGGTCTGTCCTGGGATCAGATAGCCAGCCAATTACAATTCACCTGAGCCACAATAATGTGGTAATTCAACAACCTGATGAATAAGGGAAATCTGATTGGGATGGCCAAGAAGCCAAAGAAGGTTACAGAGTCCCAGATCAATGAGGCATACCCAGTAATGCTTGATCTCCTCCAGCAGGACCCCAAGCTTCCCTTGACCCAGGTCTGGAAGCAAATTGTATACCATGGTATTTGGGTGTCTGAGCGCATGGTGCAGCTCTGGATGCACGGAAAGGTGGCTTCAATTAGGGTTCTTACAAATTTTGCCAGCAACCAATGGGATGGCGCTGAGGATTCCCCATATGACACCACAATCAAATCAACCCTGGTCAGATGCTTGACAAGTCTAACAGATGACATCATGTTTGGCTTGTACTACAAGTTATTAATTGCATTTGACAATTTCAATGAGCAAGGAAAAGCCGCCACCAAGAATGGAAGGAAGAAGGTCAAGAAGGGGACATTCATTGGTGCACTTCTGGCTGTTCCAGCCAAGGGTTTTGTCTACTATCAGACAAACCCTGATTGCATCAATAGATACTCATACGGCCACATCCTCAGTGTATTGCTCGACTCCTGGGATGGCTTGAATTCCAAATACCGGGTTTTCTTGAGCCACCAGATGGAGGGAAGCTCCACCGCCCCCAAGGCCTTCCAGGAACGTGGGCACCAGGCCTCCATGTACCCAGCTGGTCACACCAACGTCCATCTGGCAGATGTTGTGTTCTTTAATATTGGAGATACACTCTGGGAGCGCCGCCCTCAGGCTTTCAACAACCTCTATCTTGGGGTCCTTGATCACAATTTTCTCTTTGATCACCAAATGGTGGCTGACTTGTTTGCGTAAATGGTTTTCCATGTGAACATGGGCAACCAATCAAGCAAGGATAAGCGCCTCCCACCCCAAGCCACAGCCACCTACCAGCCCATCCAGCCAATGACTGATGAGGATTACAATGAGCGGTATATGGCAGCCATAACGCGCAATCCTCCTGCCTCCACCCCCGCCACCCCCACCCCCCACCTGCAAACCCAACCCATCCAATCCCAGACCCCTCAGGCCAGCACTGCCTCTACGTCTTCCTTCCTGCATTATTCTGCTTACTAGGCATCACTCTTCCCCGCCTCAATAAGCTCCCTGGTCCCAAAAAAATTCTATTTATATTATCTTTATTTTGAATTTCAATTGTTTGTGTTCTCTTTGTTTATAGTTGGCTATATTCTTTATGTTCAGCTTATTTCTATTGAATCATATATTTACTATGTCATGTATCTAGATCCTGAACACAGTTATTTTTAGCACCCAAACACATCCCCTTGTGAAAATATTAATAACAATTTGGTGATCAACTGAATTTAAATTGTAAAATTATAGGTTAATTGTATTTAGATAAAGTTGTTACTGATCCAAATTCAAAACCTTAATGATAAACTTTAAGCCAATCAGGAGCCAAGTGATAAAGTGATTGTTGTGACATAAAGGGTCATTCAACAATTCTTTGATGCATGTGCGCTAATTAATATGATTGGCTGGATGTTTTGCCATTGTACGCCATTGCCTCTGTGGCAAGTTGTTGATGGACTAGTGCCCAATCAGCTGCTGGGTTAGCACTAGTCCATCAACAACTTGCCACAGTGGCAATGGCGTACTATGGCAAAACATCCAGCCAATCATATTAATTAGCGCACATACATTAAAGAATTATCAAATGACCCTTTGTGTCATAACAATCACTTTATCACTTGGATCCTGATTGGCTTAAAGTTTATCATTAAGGTTTTGAATTTGGATCAGTAACAACTTTATCTAAAAACAGCTAACACTATAATTTTCTAATTCAAATTTAGCTGATCATCAAATTGTTGTTACTATTTTCACAAGGGGCTATGTCAAGCGCCAAAAATAACATGGTAATCAAGGAAACAATGCCAACACAAAGCAAATGACACATATCAAGATGGGCGTAAAACATATACACAATGGGTAACAAGATGGGATAATATAATAAATGGGAAAACAAAAAGGAATAAACAAAGAGGCAACAGTATCAAAATAATACAGAATTTATTGAGGAAAAAGCTATAAAAACATATGGAAACGTTAGTAAAAAATCAATGAGAGAATTTGAAAAGCTTCTGAAGGACCTCAACTTGGCAATTGCCAAAATCAAGGACATTGACTGCAAGGTCAAAGCAAAGGTGAAGTCTGCCGTCCTCACTGGGGACAAAATTGACAAGGTGTCCGCAAAGGCACTAATGTCAAAAATGCCTGACATCCCAGAGAAGACCATCAAGCGCTTACTAAATATTCAAAAAACTGTGGTTGAGGGGCTCCAGTTCAAGGCATACAATCTTTCTGCGCTGTCTGTATGGGTTGATGACCCGGAGATGTATGCCTACCTCAAACCTGCCAAGTGCGCCAGGGCAGAGGATACCAAATTGCCCGCACAACTGCTTGCGCCAAGCATGGCAAAGCTGGCTGAAGCTGCCAGCAAGGAAGAAAACCAAGAAGGTAACCTAAAAAATTATAATTAATAAAAACTCTTAGATACTTACCTTTTTTTAGAAGATGTTGATGGTGAACTCCGCCGGGTCCTGGTCCCTTTTGTCCTCCCCACCTTCTATACCAACTATGCTAATCATGTGGCAAGGAAGCTTTTCCTGTCCCCCCCTGTCTTGTGGGAGCTTGAAGACAGGATCCATGGTACATTCCTGATGTCCAGGGAAGTATTGGCTGGGCTTTTGCATGGTGAGGGGGCATCTGAGTGGGCAGTTACTGCCTACAAGAGTGCCCAACTGGTCTGCCTGGACCCAGTTAACCTCGGTGGAGTTTACTGTGTAAACTCCATTGAGCTTGTTTGGGGACATCCTGGCAACACTCCCATTCAAGAATACACTGGAGATGGGCCGGGCTCATGCAGCTGCTTGCTTCTGCTTCCCAGTGGAACATACCATCTCTTACCTGTTGGAGAACTTTGGGTGTGCAGTATCAAAATTAGCTGTTGCAGATGCAACAGCCGTAAATAAGACAAAAATCCTCCTGGCAGACTTCAGGCTGGCCTAGAGTGTCAACAAGACAGGGGTCCCTGCAGCTATGGAGCTGACCTTTGCCAAAACCAAGCACAAGAAGAAGATTAGCGCTGTATACAACAAATTGTGCAAGTTTACAGAAGCCTTTGCTAGACAAAGGCTTCACCTTGTTGTTTACCTTGGGTATATTTTCTTCTTCAGGATGAGCGCCAGTGTGGAGGACCCAGACGGGGTCCTTCTTGGGGTTGACAAGGCCAGGCTCTCACTGGACGGGAAGAAGGTCCCCCCTGGGTACAACTTGGTGGATCATGTCATCCAGGACGCCCTGGTCCTGGCTGGCATCTTCAGGCTTGCAGACCCGCCAGAAAAGCTGCTCCTTCATTCCCACCTCACACTCCTAACTTTTACCAGCAGGCGCAAATACTTTAATACGGGGGTATCCACCGTCCACAGTGTGGCAGTGGAGGTTGTGCGCCACCTCCATTGCGGGGTGGGTACATACTGCTGAACACATTACAGGTGCACTTATTTTTATCTCTATATCAATAAATATATTTATACTCTACTATATTTTTATGTTATAAATAATTTTTTAAATAATATTTTAGTAAACAAGATTTGAAAAATATATTGCAGAAATGGGTTTCATAAAAGTATAAAATAATATGGTAATAAAATAAATTTCAACCTTACAATTTACGTTTAATTTTTATATAACTATTTTATATTTATTTGACAAAAGTGATATAAATATATTTGCGTAATCCAGTATCAAGCGTTTGGGATAACGTCAGATGACATATTAAATAATATAATATAAAATAAATAAATTACTTACATCTATTGATGGTCCTTCTGAATGTGATTGCGGGTGTGAAACCATCTAAATATAAAATGATAATCAATAAGTCTTGAATAGTAAATTAGAGAGTATAAAAAAGTTGGACACACTAAGCCTTTAATTGATTGGCTGTTTGGCTAGGCACACGGGGATGAACAAATCAGCGTGGCCATAGAATTTGGCCATGGTCTCAGCTGGGAGGGTATGAATCCTGGCCTGCAGCAAATCAAACAGGTCCTTGGTCCTTGTTGGGGTTCCTTGCTTGACGACTCGCTTGAGCCATCCAAAGACTTCCTCAATGGGATTTAGGAAGGGCAAATAGGCAGGGAGGAAGAGAAGGCACAAATTTGCTTTGGTCAATTGCTGGGGGCCCACTGCAATGCTGGTGTCAATTGATGGAAATTCTTCAAGAATATCTGCCACCTTGTGGAGACCAATGTTGTCCAATACAATTATGTTGGTGAAGCACAGGCTTGTGTGCCTCAGGTGCTCCTGGACCAATTGGAGAAATGATAGGAAGGTCCGGCTATTGTGGGAGCCTAGTATCATTTGGTACAGCTCAACCCCCTTTGGACCAAGGAGAGCCACCATTGAGTATGATGTGGTGCAGACTGCAGCACGCTGAGCCATCCCGTCATTGGAGCCTTTGGGGACATACCCATACTCATTGCACATTGACGAGGCAAATGCTGATTTGTTAATATAATAGAATTTCACCGTCCCCTTGGCTTTGAGGGCAGTGTACGCCTCAGCATAATTTTTCCGGGTCTTGATATTGGCTGGGCTGTTCCAATTGTAGGGGGATACCCCAAGCTTTTTCCAGGAAAAGTGCATTCCCTTGACCAAATGATAATAGAAGGAAATCAAGGCCTCAATCCCAAAAGTGGAATTGACCATGGCCTGCATATTTGCCAGTTCAAGATGGCAATCTTGGGTTATCCACTGGCAGATTGCCCATTTGTTCTCCTTGGTGAGCATGGATGAACCACACAAGGATTTCTCTGCGGCAAGGACTTGTCCAGTATCAATGAACTTGTTGAAGGTCTTGCTGGCGTACTTGGGATCCACTCCAACAAGAGCTGCAACCGCCTTGTAATCACCCAATTCCCGCATTAGCTTAAGCAGGATGATGTGTTTGATGTCAGGGATGCGCTTCTGAGTGGGCTTTTTAGCGGTGGGGATTGACTTGTTGGCATTGGGCACAACACAGGGCATAGGTACCTTGGTAGAGAAGGCTACAACCTTTTTTAACACCAGATGTCCCTCATTGGTTTGATAGAACTGGGGCTCCTTGTCATCCTCCTGATTGCCATCACTGACGTAGGGCTTGTAGCTAGTATCAAGTACAGGCTTCACCTTCTCCAGAATGGCTGACGGGACTGACTTTTGCCGGTACACAACGTCAAACACATACAAAGTAAGTTCTACCTCCTTGTTTCTAACTGTTTTGGTAGTGGTAACCTTGGTGGGCTTCTGGGTCAGCTTTGGGACCCAAGGGTCTATGCTCTGTACCCTAGCAGCTTGTGTTCCTTGAACCGGCTGTATCAGTGCAGTGTCACTATGGAACTCTCCTCTCCCGCCTCCCTCCTGAGTAAGCACTTATGTTGTACTAAGTCTATTCTTTGACCCGCAGGGGCGACTGCAACCGCAGCGCACAATGGGTGCAATGGTAGTATGTTGCTGTGTTCCTTCCATTTTGAAAATTTAATAAAATATTAAATAAAACTTAATTAAGTTACTCCCTATTTTTAATTTTTGCTTTTATCTGTTTATGGATATTCAATTAATATTTTTTCTCACCCAATATCCCAATTATAGATTTTTTATTTCTTAGTTAGTTGTTTTTGGTTTTACCACACCCATTTTAGAATACCCAAAATAATTTCCACCCATTTCCCATATTATACGCCAAATTAAGCACCCAACACAATATTTTTAAAAAAATTGTTTCAGATCTTGTGTCTTATTTTAGATACCTTGGTATCATTCTTGATTACAACCCATTGCACAAACTGATTGAGTGATTTCATTTACATAGTGAGTTGCTATTGTGTTTTGCTTTTGGATTGAGTTTTGACACACCACGCTTGGGTGTATTTTGTCACCAATTCATATAGTAAACATATGTACACCGAAAGTCAACTCACACCATTTATTTTGTGAATTCATGTATTTTGGATTATATTTTGAATGGTTTTGCTTTGCGCGTGAGTACTTTGTTGCTGTGTTGACCCATTTTGCCCATTAACACCAATAAACCCTGTTAACAGAGTGTATATTTTAACCTGAGAGATGGATTTCATTTAAATCTGAAATCATTTTGGTTAAATCTGAGGTATTTTTGGTTGTTGCCTTAGCTTTTAAAACTACTGTACACTGGATTCTGGAATATTATTCATTTATCAACTCAAAACCCCCCCCCAGAAAGAAGCCTAACATCCCTGAAGGTGGCTATAAAGCTCAAAAAATCTACAATTATCACTTTCCAGGATGACAAGATAGGTTATTATTCTAAAATCCTAACTGGGATTCTAAAATAGTAAGCAGGTTAATTTTGAAACAATCTGCAGCTACTTGGGTCAAATAATGCAACCAGGTGGAATATCCCATTATGGAAATCTAAAAAATATCTTAAAATTTATTTTTCAACCATCTCCTTCTTAAACTAGATTTATATATAATTCAAATCAAAATATCCTTACATTAATCAAGCAGTATTGTCTTCAGTCAAGCTAATCCTTAACATAGCCTTTAAATAGCCATTTATGAAAGTGCATTAAATCAATCCAACTGTAATAATATTCTTAAATAATATGGTGATTCTTTTTATATTTTAATCCACACCTTATGGATTTAAATAATCTAGACATATATGCATCTTTGTCTTGGTTTCATTTATTGGACCACTATTCAAAAATTTAGTAGTTAAACAAAAATCTATCAAAGTCCAAATAATGTATTTTTTACATAATATAGGACACATTACAGTGGTTTCTTGAATTATCTGCATCCATCAACTTTAAAAAATCCCATAAAGCAGCCTAACATCCCTGCAGATGGCTATGAAGCACAAAAACCCTACAAGTGCCACTTTCCAGGGTGAACAAGATAAGTTATTATTCTGACATCCTAACTGGGATTCTGCAATGGTAAGCAAGGTTAACTTTGAAACAATCTGCAGCTACTTGGGTCAAGGAATGCAACCAAGTGGAATATCCAATTATGGAAATTCAAAACAAATATCTTGGAATGTAGTTTTCAACCATCTTCTTCTTTAACTAGATTTATATATAACTTAAATTAGACTTTTTTAAGAAATTAAGCCCTAATTTTCCAGTCTAGTTACTTCTCGGTATAGAGTTTAAAGGGCCAACCATATGAAAATATATCAAAAATTTACAAACTCTAACTCTATTCTTTAACAATATGTTGATCCTTTCTCAATTTAATCCACAACTTATGAGTTTGATAATCTAGACATATAAGCCTCTTTGGATTGGCTGCAAGGATTGAGCCACTATTCAAAAATTGAGTAGTTAAATATAAAATATTAAAGTCCAAATGAAGTATATTCATTTCTACATTTTTTATGTCACACTTTACTGAAATCTGGAATAGTTTACATCCATTGACTTTGAAAACACCCAAAAAGCAGCCTAACAGCCATGCGGGTGGCTGTGAAACTATTTAAACCAATTGGCACTTGCCAGGAGAACAAGACAAGATTCTTGGCCACATGAGTTGTACTATATAACCATCATTTCCTTAGCCATTCTGAATTCACAATCTACCAAAACTTTTAAGCAATATACTCCTAAACAATGATACTCTATTTGCTAGCTGCTGGTGTCTACTTTGGGTTATTTGACAGCTGTACGTCTGCTGTTGAAGATTTGTACAAATGGGGGCTTAAACAGGAAGGCAAAGTATGTGTTGTAGGTAAATATGTTGAATTCAATCCTGTGCGCGAGGCTATCTACAAAACGGATTATTGTGATGGCAGTGATGGTCGTGTTGCGTATTGTATCCCTGATTATTTCGCTGGACAAGAATTTACCATTCTAGGTGAAGACGGATATGAAAACTGGCGCTATGATGAAACTAAATTCAATCGTGTGGGTAACAAAATTACTCTCAAAGCAAAAGAGAATTGGGGTTAAATAAACACTTATGCCGTATTCTTCCAAATTATTTGTTTAGATGAATATATTCTTATTAAAATAGATCTAAATAAATTCCACTAATAAACCCATTTTGCCAAGATATACTAGTAAATGACACAAATGTTGTCTATAGAATAGATCACACACCAGATGAACCCATCATGGCTTCATATAAAACTTTACAACAACTACAAAATTTTAATAGTCATGTAGGGTGAAATTTGACCTTTAAAAAGCATACAATTCTTGATATTTCTTTCTTCCCTCTCCAATTTTATTTTGATTCTTTAGTTTCTTTATTTTAAATCAAATTAAATCAGTTTTATTGATTTAACTATTATTTAAATATCATTTGTTTACACCAGACCAACAAAATCATTGTCAAAACAGCAGGGCTGACCCCCAGCAAGATTTCACACAAGAGACCCCATGCAACTCAAACTGACTTCCCCATAACTTGAAGCCAAATGCAGAAGTCAACTTTCATTACCAAACAAGGCAACAAGAAACAATGACAATCTCAATATATCAGAAAGCACAATTTGAAGCTTGACTTGTTACAAGGATCAAGTCACCCCCTGTCCAATACAATTGATTGATTTTCCCAATCTTGTTCCTCTTATAATAATTCACCTCAACTATATAATTCTGATATTTCAATAAAGATAATTATCTGTTTTCCAATTGTTTTCAATGTGTAACTCTGCTAATACAGCACAGTTACATTACTTATAACCATTGGTATAATATGATTTTATTTTACAAAGTTTTATCTTTTTGGGAGATGGCCAGAAAGTTACCAATAAAAACCCCCTAATTATCTTATTTACCCACAACTGTATTATTTTCCTGAGAATATCATAATTCTGAGTTACAAGATCCAGTTTATAGTCTGATATAAACATGATATGTTCAGTGATCTTTAAAAGGTGTTGGGTTACTGCTAAATTGTGGTGATATTATATGGATAATCTTCAAAGCTATCACATCAATGACTTTTTAATAAATGAATATATCACAGACAGAATACACTGTTTGTCATGGCTCATACTAGTGTCTAACTGGACTATCACAGGTCAGGCAGGCTGGGCCTGGAAGGCCATGTAAACAATATGGGAAATCATGACATGATATTGGCTGAAGTGGCCCATCTACATCAACTTCTAGTGTGGGACACAACCTGATTGCCTAGCCCCAGTATTGTAATATAGACAAACCACAGACTACTGAAGTCCTGCACAGGAAGGGCTTCTGGTAAGGGGGAGTGGTTATAATCTCCTATATTGTTGGTGAAATCTTGCCCCCAGGATAGCCAGGAGGGAGATCCAGGTGATGAGGATGATAAAACTTTAAGTCAGGAACACAAGAAGGCATGACCAAGGGATTTGGAGTAGAGCCAGGCCTATAAGGGAAGGCACATTAGTATTGTTGTTGTGATGCACATATAGATGCTAGTAAAACCATTATATTGAAGAAAAAATATTAAATCCCTGTAATTAAATAATGACTCATTGGCTTAAAATGTTTATTTAGACAATGTCAATAATGAGAAAGACTTCCCTCCCTCATTACTTATACTTACTGAAGAAATATCAGCCTCTAGCGCCACCAGTTGCCTGGTGGCATTTTCTTCAGTAGCATTAGTGATTATTTTTGTAAAACTGCATGGTGAGACAAGAGTAGACAGTGTATTGGTTGCTTCTAAACTTTAGCATGCTTTCTGCTATCTTCCAAAGTGCTGAAGTTATTTATAGAACCCACAAGAAATCAATTGCCCAACTATATAATTGTTTGATTGCTTGTACAATCTATCTTTTCTGATATATTTGGGACTTAATTTGCTTATTGTATTGATCTTTGGGGTTTTGCATATCAGCCTTGAAAACCTCTGGTCATTTGAGGTTATTATTGGGGTTTCCTTCAAGATGTGCATTGGTTAAGTACTTAATACTTATTGTGGTACTGTAGCAATGCATGCTACCTGGTTGTCATGGGCATCCTGGGCCCTGACACTGCTCATAAATCCAGAGTTTTACTGAGTGTAAAAGATATCCAGATGCCATGCTGGGTAAGTTGGTTCCTGACCTGGGTCAAAGAGAGCTTGGGGTGTTGCTGCAAAGAATCAAGCATGATGATTTTACTTCAATGATCTGAGACCCAGGAATCACATTATGCTTCTTTGCTTTAACATTGTTTTCCTTGTCCATTTAAATGTTAAACTTTCATATTAAAGTTGCTTGGGAAAACTGTCATGAATGGTTCTATCTTGGTTGGATTTTTCTGGTTATGTAAAGTTAATAGACAAGAGATATGGAAAAAGAAAAAAGCCTTAAAAATACAATAACATCAATAAATGAATTGATCAGAAGTGGGTGGTGGCAAGACAAGTTACAATTTGAAAGGGGGCTCAAAACAGCTGTTTAGGGCCTCAAAATCTTAAAAACAGGTAATTTGGTGCTTTTTGGCCCGTAATCAAAATATGATATCATCAATCTTTTTATGGCATCTGAGGCCTGGTTCAGAAAACTCTTTATGATGCCATCAATACTTTATAACACCTATGTGATCTGGGTTGAAGATTAGAACTACTCCAGTAGTTTAATGAATTTAAAAGCATTTTCAAAAGGTAGTAGCTGAACTTTGGGAAGTATTTCCTATGAAAGTAGAGCATTGTTAGAATATTTCTCAATTTGGCTCCTCACAAGATCCAGCATCAATTTCAAAGTATCTGTGCTGCTGTCTGTGGCCCCTGTTCCCAAGATTGGGGGAAATTTTGAGCCTTTTTGCCAAATTATTTGCCTTCAAACCACTGTCTCTTTATATCAGGTTATAGATTTTTTGCCACCTATCATTGTTCTCATTGTTGTCTTCTTCCATTGCCTTTGATTGGAGCTTATGTAAGATCTGAGGCTATGTGGTAAATTGTTATAAACTAAGGCCTTTAATCCAGGTATATTTATATTGGTTAAATAGAGAAAGGTGGGTAAAGTTTGTAATAATAACTGAATTAAAGCTCCTAATAGCTAATAAGAGTGAATTAAGGGCTAAGGCAATTAATCAAATCCAAGGAAATAAAATAAAGTCTATTCTTAAGGACAGAGGACTGAGTTGAGAATTCTATTTCAAGGTCTGGTTATTGATAACCACTAACTGGTGGGTTGAAACTATCCACTATCAAAGTATGGGTATCACTAAAAAGGTTGCCTAACTGATGGTAAAAGTAGTCAAAAGGAATCATAAAGATAAGCTAAGGTTCAAAATGGAAATGGGATAAAAGATTCAATAGAAAGAAAAAAATAATCCACAAAGCCTAACAAGTACCTTTTTGGGGTTCAAGTCAAACAATCCAAACTTAAAGTTGAGACTGAAAAACCCAAGCCTTTTATTTCTGCTCGGTAAATGAGGTTCAAATGTGGGAAAGTAGGTTTAACCCAAGTTGGTTAGACTGCAAAATGGCAAAGGAATGTGTGGGGAGTATCAGGTGGAAGAGTTCCAACTTAAAAAAGTTAAAAGGCAAGAGCAAGTAAAACCAGTAAGGAGGAAAGCAGTTGGCAACATTGTACAGTAATGTGCCATTGTAGCGAAATGCTGCAAAACTCCAGTCTGGCTTGGATGAGTGTCCAGAAGTAAAAGCAAAAGGTAAGGAGTTTGGACTTTGAAATACTAACTTGTGTGTATAGGTTCCAGGTTCAACCCCTGCAGCAAAGTGAGGTAAGTTCCAAAATGAAAACCAACCAATATTTAGCTTCACTTTAAGAGTAGGAGGCCCAAAAAGATTATAGAAAATATATCTTGGTGATAAGAGCTGTCAATTATTTGAAAAGTGAATGGGAAAAGAACCAAATTAAAGAAAGAATAATTTCATAAATAGCAGCATAAAGAGCAAATTCTGGCAGTTTATCACCCAATAATCTTAACATTGAGAATTGGTTTGCCCACTAATGTTCTTGTTATTTAGTTATATGTTCCCCTTTTTCTTAACACTTCAGTTTCAAAGTGACTCCATCATTAAATAAACCTGTCCAGCTTGTAATATTGTGTAACTTGGGCCACTCTGATTGATTTCCAGGATCTCCTGTATAATTTGACTCATGATAATTTGGCACTTTAGATTAGATGCTTTAAAAGCTGCAGGCTGATTTGCAATAACTAAAGCTAAATTTTCATCAGGTTTTTAATGGTTCTAGAACAAATCCACTGGCATGAGTGGCTGCTGCCCAGTGAGTAGGCTTGCATCAGATTTTGAGAAAATCTTCTCAAAGAAGATTTTCTCAGAATTGTTTTCCTACACACCCACAGAAGGGTGTGTATTTCCAGATTTATTTTTAAAATTAAATATATTTTTACTTTCTTTTTAAAAAATTAAAATACTTGACTTTTCAATTTAAGTTTCATATTTAAAAATAAAATTCTATTATAAATATATATATTTGACCCTCAATTCCGGAAAACAGAAAGCTGTCTAAGGCCTCTTTTTTATAGAAATTTTGGATTCTCCTACATTGGGGGAATCCAAAAGAAGATTCTGGGGAAGGGAAGACAGGGCAATTATGGCATTTGCCGTAATTGTCTCATTTTTGGGCTGATGCAGCCCTACCTGTGAGAGGTCAAGAAGAGGAGTACAGCTAGAGCTGGCCACCTGATGTTGCTCAAACAGAGTGGGCCCAGCTGAACTTGGAGGCATATAAATATCAACTTCCACATTTCTAATATCAAATATGTATGTAAATGTGGGCTTCACTATACTTTAACCCCTGTTCGTTAACTATAGTCTGCCTAGCATATTGCTTCTTAAAAACCATAAAATTATTATCATTAATAAAGAGCATTTTGGGACAAATCAAATAAAGGTCACTAAAATAAGATGTCGCTATTCCTTGATCTTGATTTCATTGCAATTAGAAGATCTGGTTCAGATACTGCCTAAAAATAAGCATAACCAAATAATAGCTATATGAATTGATTTAAAACCTTTATTTTCATATTATACTGATTTGGATTTATTTTAAAGGATTCTTATTTCATTATGGAATGTGAAGTCGATTAAATTAATACAAGATCATTGTTTGAGCTTGAGAATTTTTAATTTATAGGTTTCTCTATTTACTTGCATTTGTACCCCTGGTGGTGCCTCTCCAGTACCTTAAGGTGCTATTTTATATCCCGTAACAACCGTAATATGGTTTGTTTTGTGTACTGAGTTTTTTGTTTGCTATATCAGTTCAGCCATTATATGTTTAATTTTATTCAAAGTGTGCTTGGCTACAATTTGTTTGAGTTTTTGTCACTTCGACGGTTAACTAAATCAAATAATATTGGTTAAAGTCTTTAACTCTATATATTGCTCTTTGTTCTCGTCTGACCACTTTTGTTCATCTTCACAGCTGCTTGTAAATTACTGTAACAATTTTTTGATTAAATACAGTAGCAGTTTTAGGTTTTTTATATGGCTAAATCTCGCCCCATGTTAGGTAGGCTTAAAACTTGTCATGTTTGGTAGCTGTTAATACTTCCTATTACAGTAATTAGGATTATTTGATCTGAATGATGAAAAGGCTAAAAGCTAAGTGAATTGCTTTAAAGTAACGTGATTAGCACCATATTTTTAAAAGATGGGACAAAGGAAATATTTAAGTCGAGTTCGCAAAGATTTGTTGAACTAAACTCACAGTTTGGAATGTTTGTAGCCAATTGGAACCTGCACCACAGCATGTATAATAACTTTAGTTTGAGATTGGACAAAGAGGATAATTGCTGATCAAGGAAAGGGACCTCCCTCATGGAAGATGTAGATAATAAACAATTATATTTAATCACTTTGATGCTTGTGTCACAATTATTCATACTTTTAAGCTGATCTTGTTTCTTTTAAAAAGAACATCCATCAAGCCAAGAATGATTCGAGCGTTCATTGCATTGAGTGGAACATCGAGTGCTTTCACCAACATATCCTTAGCCTGGCGTAAAGACTGTATCAAGCATATCGAAGTAGTATACTCATATTTGGATGTTCTATAGTGAAGTGTTATGAAAGATATGGCCGTGGTGAGGAGCCGAAGAGGTTGGATATGGAAAGGTTCCATGTTAAGCGCTGATAATATGCTGATGAGACGAATAGAGCTAGCAAGTCCTTGGTGCGTGAAGTAAGCTAGGAGATTGGTTGTTGGGCGCAAGGTGAGCGGTTGGTTAACCTTAACTGGTGTTTGAGTGGCAAGACCTGTTATCCGGATTAAATCGCTGTGGTAACGCATAGCAAGAGTGATACGAGAATTCAAGAGTAGGCTAGAAAGTTCTGGATAAGGAGTATTTGCTAAGCGAGCGAGGTTCACCCACCCCCGGTGAAAATTTTCTTGTAGCAGCCTTAGGTTTTTGATGATGCAGTTGTCATAGTCTGTCGATTTGGATGCAAGCGCGTTACTAAATTCTCTATATGTAGTAGTTACGATACAAAAGCTATGATTAAGGCAATGAAAGGTGATGAAATGAATCAAATCGGAGAAGGAAGTGACTCTCCCTTGCTTAATCTTAGCTAACAGATAAGTTTTGCTCAGATGTTCTTTAGAGAGAGGAACATATAATATGTATGTCCTTGGTAGACTTTGGGAGGCAGATGAATAGTACAATTCAAGATTAAAAGCATAAAGTGCAAGCCGGCGTTCAAGCCATTGTTCACGGCAAGGAGAATTAAACTCAATTCCTAACATAGAGATAATTGCAGTTGAGAAGCAGAATAGCTTGCATCTCAAGGCGTTCATGGAAGGATGAAGGACACCGAATTGAGCCAAAATAAGGCATTAAAGAGAATCCAATGTGCAGGGCAGTCTAAGAAAAGATATAGGATTTAGATTAATATGTTTGAAAGTTTCTTTTGCTAAATCGCTTGGCATTATGCGCTCTAGCCCAATGAGTGCAACTACACTACAAAGCGTCTTTGATCTTGGCTTGGCATGAAAGCTTTCTTCGGAAAAAAGGGGAGAGAAAGGATTGTAATAATGAAAGAAGCACTTTGTTCCAATTCTGATATAGTCCTTAGGTGCAATATGGTACTTTATCGCATGATACTCAAGTAGTGAAAAATTAAGCGGACTACAAAATACAGAGTCTGTGACAATCTGTAACATCTTTTCAGTAACCTTAGGTTCTGGAAGAGTAATGGCCAAGGGTAAAAGGTTTCGTCTTAGATGAAAACGGATTAAACAGTTTGAGGTGTGATTATGAATAACTCCATCCCAAGTTCTCGGTATACTTCTTTTTAAAGAAAAAGGTATGCCCATAGAGATCTGAGAGCCAGCTATTCTAGACTGATACTGAGAGCGAGTACGAGTACAGCCAATCTTTGAAGTGATACATCGCTTGCAAGATGGCAAAGACTTGTCACACGAAAGATGCTTGTAAAAACACTGATCACAGGATCGCTTTTGAGGAAGTCGCTCAATATTAAAGTAATTATACTGCTTTTGATTCATTAAGCACTGAAGCTGCAGTATGTAGAATTTTAAGGCTATAGTTATCTGAGCTTGATAGCTCGCAAATATAGTGCTTTTCTGGGGTATAAGGATAAGAAACAAATAAGAGGTTCTGGAATTTTTGGCTTTTTGCATCAATTTCGATAATTCAAATCCTACTCTAGGGCTGCTTCGGCCAAGCCCCAGGCAGCCGCGGCCAGTTTCTAGCTCTGAGCCACTCAAATCAAAGACTTATTTAAAAATTTCTAAATATAAATATTTCCGTTTTGATTGTAGCTGCCCAGAGCCGAAAGCAGGCCGGGGCTGAGCCGAAGCATCCCTATCCTACTCCCTTTATGTAGGACAGAGATGGCCACACTCTATTAAATTAAATTTATATTGAAATATTTTATCCCAGTTTAAAAGCTATAACCTTGCTCAATCTAGGGCTGTGGCAGATTACGGGTGGCGCCATTCTGGTTCAATGTAATTGGATGAGTTACCGCCCTAAACATCTTTGTGTTCTCCAAGATGTGGTATGTAGCACACATTGTGCCCTTCTCCAAAGCCTTTGAGAAGAAGGTGTCAAGTATGACCCCCAACTTCTTATGGGGTACTCCCAATATGTCTCCCCTAAAAATGTTGGTGGTCTCTCTCCCCAGGTTGTCAGGCAGACTGGGTCTGATAGATCATGTAAGCGTTGTCGAAGGATGTGGGAGAAAGGACTAAGGGAACTACTTGCCGCCCACACTGATTCACCATCAGCAGGCAGAGCAGTAAACTGAGCATGGGCAATCCAGATAATCAACCCTTTGACATTTGGACTGAGACAATGGTTCTTGAAAAGAAAGAGATTTACATCCCCCAAAGATACTCCCAAATACTGGTGCCGTTGCTCGGCAAGAATGTGAGTCAATGAATGGGAGATCTCTAAGAATCTTGACCATGCTGGTTCACAGAACTGGGACCTAAAGGGCTCGCATCCGGCAGATAGAAACAAACAGATCAATTACAATCTGGATATGAAGAGAATTGTCACACACCGGAAAACGGTGGTGTCCAAGTGTGGGAAGAAGGTGCTCCAAGACCTAAAACCCAAGCTGGAATATCCCAAGATGATTCACAAGTGGGTAGAAGCCAGCAGACTGGTCACAATTTCCCCCAAAGAAATTTCTACTCTGATGTGAGTGCCAATGGTGAAAAAAATGCACAGACTCTGACTTGGATACTCTTCAACAAGGCCTTTTGGAGTGAATCAACATTCCTGGTGGATCACCCAATTCGCCAGTGTGAGCTTTGCCCATTCCAAGATGCCAATATGGAGCACAAATTCATTGGTTGTATAATTGTATTGCAGTTCTGGTCAGAGGTTGCTGACATGCTGAACCTATCTGTACGCTTTCAACCAAAGTTTGACATCTTCTTCATGAGAAGTCTCAAGCGGGAACCCCTAGTAGTTTGAGCAGTTGCTTATCATCTTGCACTGTGGACTATCCAGACTACCCATATAGATGTAATATTTGACAATGTACCAAACCTGGTGTCACTCATGAAGGAGAAATTCCGGACTCTAATGGACAATACTATGATCTGAACAGAAAAATTTGGTCACACCATTCCTGGGAACAGGAAACTTATGGATACCATTGTCAACTCATCCCACCTCATAGTTGAGGGAGTCATTCAATGGAAAAACAGGTACACAGAGGGCTTGCAGACTGCTACCCCTTCCTCTGGTATCCCTCACTTCCCTCCCCTCCCCTCATGGCCACATTTCCTTTTAAACGCCGTCTCTGAACCTTAATAAACCTGTGTTCCCTTTAAAAAATTGGTCTGTGGCGGATTAAAAACGAGCCAATTACAGTAAATGCTGTAATTGTTGCATCCAAGTCGTCTGTTTTTCATTTTTGGATTCCCTCATGTCAGAGAAATCCAAAATTTAAAAAAGAAAAATGGTTGCAGACAGCTTTCCTTTTCTGGAAAAGCCATTTTTAAATATATATCTTTTAATAAAATTTTCATTTTTGAGTGAGGAATTGAATTAGAATACATTTATTTTATAATTCAAAACTTGAAAGCATAAACATATATATTTTACTTAAAAAAATCCAAAAAAACATTCTTCTGTGGATGTGTTTAGCTAAAATTCCAGAAAAATTGTAGCCAGTGTCACTAGTGACAAATTCCTGCTATCAATTAGCAAGGAAAACCCCCAACTACAAGATTCAAACCCCAGGACCCTACAGGCCGCCAGCCCCCAGGCCCAACTGCCCGTGTTTTTTTAGGCACAAATCAGAAATAGGTTTGACTTTGGAGAAACCTCCAAAACCCACCAGCATAGAGCCTTCTATGATTGAACCCTACCCTCTGAAGGATTCTATTATCCTAGCCAATAGGGGTGCTAACCCAAGAAATATCTTGGTAATAACTTGGGCCACCGCCAATGGAGTAATGCAGAAATTCCCCAAGAACAAGGGCTGCCAAATGATGACAACTCCCATGCCTCAAAGAAGGAAATCAAGATTCCCTGTCCCAGCTGTCAGGATCCTCCTTTTATTTATCCTGCTGCTAGTATTTACAAAGAACTTTTAGCCTGGATTATCCCTTTATTTTGGGCTTAAATTCCAACAATTCATCCCTTCTATCTACTCCCCTTCTTTTCCTTGCCTTACCGGTCAAATTAACCTAAATTAACAGCTAGTTTCATCTTTGAATTTACCTTTCTCTTCACAAACAAGTTTTGAACCTGGTACCTATGAAAAAAGTTGGTTTAACCAAGTCTTAAACCAATTACCTTTTGTTTTTTGCTTCACTTCTCTTCCCGCTCACGTCAGCTGTTTGGACTGAGTTTTTCCTGTTCTTCTGCCTCCGCTCTTCTTTTGATTCAAACCAAACATTTAACCACCATTTTCCTTGTCTCCTCCTTAACCTTGTGCCTGAATTTTTAAGGTTAAGATATCAGAAACATGTGTTTGTGTTTTACTCTGTATTCCAAACCTAATTAACTACTTTTGGTTAATCATCCTCCCCTTTATCTTTTACCTCAAAACCAGACTTGAATAAAAGTCTGAGTTTTACTCAATCTCAACTTAAGTTAAGATTGTTTGACTTGAACCCCAAAAGGTACTTGTTAGGTTTTGTGGCTTGTGTTTTCTCTTTAATTATTTATCTTGTATCTTCCTTTTCACCTTAAGTTTATGATTCCTTTTGACTACATCTTCAACCAGTTAGGCAATTTTTATAGTGGTACACACACTTTAATTGTTGACAGCTTCAATCCTTCAGCTAGTGCTGAGCATTACCCATACTTAGAAATTGACTTTTTGACCAAATTTATAGTCATTAAGACTGGCCTTTATTTTATTCTCTTGGGTTTAATAAATCACCTTAGTCCCTAGTTCACTTCATATAATCTTTTAGGAGCCTTAGTGCAGTTATTGTTTCAAACCTTGCCTATCTTTTTATACTTAAAAAATATAAATATTCTTGGTTTAAAAGCCTTAGTTCACAATAATTTACCCCAAGCCTTCAGAACTTACACCAGCCTAGACAATGGTGAATTGTCTACATTGGATGCCACCAAGAATTTCCAAGCCCCGGTAAATGCTACCACCTGGCCCACAATAATTTGAAAATTTTTTCATAGTTTTGATGAGCATACTTATACCTAGAAAATGACGGGAAGATGCTCATTGCCATTCTTACAATAAAGTGTTATAAACCTTTGGTTCACACAGGTCTTACCCTACATCCTTTTAGCACTCTATAATTTTCAATTCAATTTTCCTGGGTCCATCCCTGCTTTCTACCAAGCCCAAGAAAACATGGACCAACCACCTGAGTTATACTGTTCCCCAGGAGCACCATACAGCCCGGTACATTTTACAGAGTATCCTCCAAATCAAGATTATTTGGAGTTTACCCCAGAGGAGATCTTAGTTTATGACCCAGAAGCCTGTATCAGAGAAACAGAGCTTATTGGTTGTGAAGGAAATTGGATCACCATGCCACCTTTGCTAATTCATAACAAATATAACTACCTGCCCAAGTATTTGGTACCAATGACCCCTCTCTTGAACCCACAGGCCAAAATCTGCAAGAATTTTTTGCTAATAGTGAGTCCACCTCCACCCTGTGGTGATCCACATGTTTGGTGGTTTGCAGGCGGGGCTAATGTTGGCCAAGCAAAAGTTTGGTTGTTTTTTGAAGGTGGGCCTAGTAGGTAACTTGGTCTACTAGGGTAAGTAAGGCCTGGCTGGTAGGTAACATAGGACTACCAGAGGCAGATGTTGCCTCCACCCAGAAGAAGAAATTGGCTGCTTTGGGCTATAGTGCTTCATCTTGCAGGGAACTGTGGCTGCGGAAGGGTGAAGACTGAAATAGCAAGCAGGGAAACTTGTCTGTCTGGGGGGGAGTAGGTTTTGGACCCTTGGCGGGTAACACAGGCTGCCAGGGAGGGGAAGAACTTTGAGAGCTCTACGTACCCTAATACGCTTGCAGGAGGTCTGTGAGAAAGCACCCTACCTAACAGACTGGTAGGGTGTCCTTGTTTATGCCCCTATGGGAGCTTTGGGGGAAACCAAAGTGAGCATTGGAGGGCATAGATTTGCTCAGAGGTGTCACCAAGGCGGTTTGCTTGGGGAAGCAAGCTGCAGAACTTGATGTGATCAGGCCTCTGGGAAGTAGAGCTGATTAATCTGCAATTGAAAGCCCAGACTTAATCACCTGGGTGAGTAAAGACAACACATAGACATTGATTTATGGTTGAATGGCCTAAGTGTATTGCCACTTGCAAGGGCCCAGTCAAACACCAGTTCAATGTAGACTCATACCTGGGTCTACGAGTTCTGCAAGAGGGACTGTTTGGTCACAGTGAAGGCTAGTTGATGGACAGTTAATTATTATTGAATTGTAAGAACCAATATGGTTCAGTGTGTAGAAGGAATAAAGGAGATTCTTGGTGAGGATTTGTTGAGGAACTGGGTGAAGAGAAGTTGAAGGACAAGAAGATTATGATGCAGGACTAGCTGATCATAGTGAGCAGGATGGCCAAAGGACCAGAAGTTGGTGTTGAAGAACTGAAGAGCTGAGAGGATGAACTAGCCAGACTGGATGCAGAGGCTGGAAGAGCTGATTTTAGTGACTTTTAGAGAGAAAATATAGATAAAAAGAAGCAGTTAAAGAATAATTAAATACTGCCTGATTATGATTAAAAAGGATTAAAAATCATATTATAAAAAAGAAAGAGAAGTAAAAAGAACATATAGCTTGTTAGAAATATAAAGTTATTTAAAAAGAAGGATTAAAGAAGAAGGGAGCTGGAAAGAAGCTGGAAATGGAACGGAGAAACTATGAGGGTGAAAGAGCAAATTTTGCCAAGAACAACTAGGAGAGACAAAAGGGCAAGCAGCAAGCAGGTTTGAAGTTGCAAAACGTTGAGAGAAACACAGAGAAATGTTGAAAAATCAAAGGGTCAAAATTTGCCCAAGTAAAACATATGTGGAAGCGCACAAGATTTGCCGGGGAAATGTGACGGGAAGTACAGTGAAACCGTTTGAAACGTGGAGCAGTTGTTTACCTGGAGCAAGACAGCCTCAGGTTTGAACCAGGGTCAAGGACGGGTCATCCAGGGAAACCTTTTTGGCAAAACCGTTAAATTGAGGCATATGATTGGCTGCAAACCAAAGTCTATTTGATCAGTGTTTTCAGGGCTTTAACTTAAGAGTTAGAGCCTAAAAAATGAGGAGCAGAAGCAGAAAATTCAGGGCTTTCATTGGCTGAAGTAAGATTAAAGGTTTAATATATTATAGAAGGAGAAAAATAGAATAGTTTAAGCTTTGAAGAACCAGAGTTTTAAGAGAGGTTTTTGGTCTGAAACAAGGGGCTATAAGAGGGAGGCTATCTGAGACTCTTCAGAGACTGGATTAAGTGGATTACAAAGGCCACAAAAGCTGCAGAAGGAGCAAAGGATCAGAAGTAGAAAGCCAGAGTCAGGAACAGACCACAGGAGCCCAAGATGGGAACACAGGAGCCCAAGACCAAAGTGCAAGAACACAGGACCAAAGTGCAGAGCCCAAGACAAAGGAGCAGGAGCCAAAAACCAAGTACAAGGAGTCCAAGATATTGTTGGAAAACTCCAAGTATTGACAAAACCATATTGTTTCCTTGACCCACCAGGCCAAATACCAGAAGGTTTCTAAGGAGATCTTCCTTCTGAGAGTGAATAAAAGCCCATTTTGACCCCTATACATATTTCTGAGATACATTTCTACTTACTAGAGAATGATAACCCCTTCTAGCTGGTCCCTGGCTATGATCCAGGACACACTTAGAGACTGGTGGACAGGAACCCCACACACCCAGATATTTGGAGTCATGTACATCACCCTCACTGACTTATTTGATTCTATGGTGCCCACCAGCAGACCCTGGGCCATCCTTGGGAAATCACTATCCTATATTGTAAAGTTAGCCCCCATCCTGTGATGGGCCCTTCCTTCTGGGCCTGTGGGCCGTCCACCTGAAAGTTCTCAGGAACATTTTACAGGATGGATCCCTGATATTTTGACAATCTATCTTAATCACAGTAACCTGTGCCCCAAGATGTTGTTAACTCTTGGGGCAACTTGTATGCTATTTTCATTGATTTCAGATTACTATGCTTACAAGCTAGTTATCAATTTAATTAATTCAGCAATTAAACCATGAAGCAGCACAGAATCCAAGGATGTCACACCCTGGCATTGAGAAGGCAACTGTGGTAAGTTCAACTCCCTGGTACTCAACACTTTTTTGAGTACCAGGGAGTTGAGTACCACATATGTGAATCTATTAGTATTTTTGGCTTAACTGATTTTAAGCTAATTTTTACAAGTAATTTAGGGGTTTGAAACCAAAAACCAAGTTTAAATTCACTTGAATTTGACTCTATTTAATAATTTGGTTAGCTAAAATACAGATTTAAGGGATAATTTATAAGTAAATTTACTAATAGAAATGAAAAAACCTGTGTTCAAAACTCTAAAGCACAAAGTGACTAGTTCAACACTTTTTAAGCCAAATTCTAATTTTATTAATAAAATACATATTCATTTATATAAAAATTTGTTATTTACTATTATACTTTTATTATTAGTTTCCATAGTCATCAATTAGGCTCCCAAGCACCACTATACTGGATTTGGGGGTATAGACATTAATCAAATATACCACTTGTTTTACATTATTTCATTCCTGGGTTTGTGGATTAAGTGATGCCACATAATTTAAGCCCAATTTATTAAGAGGTTTCATATGTGTTTTATAAAAAACGGAAACTTGACTCCTCCTCTGTTTGACTCTATCCACTTGCCACATGATTGGTTTCAGATTTAACTAATCAAAGGCTCAGAATTAAGGCCAAATTAATATGTGATGCACTATGAGCGCCACTCAATAAATATCCACTCAACACTTTAACTTGGGGATTAGTACAGAGAGCTTCTTAACGTTTTAATACACAATATGGTAAATGAATCACTCCCAGCTCCTCATAGCATAAACTAAACACTAATAAACACATTCCTACTCATTTACCTTTTTAACTTATGTTTTATTTTTTTATTTTTGAGCATATGAAACTGCCTTGCTTTTGGGTTAACTTTTGAACTTGTTTTTTAAATTTAAGCAATTTTACATGTAAAAACATAGTAAATTTGATTTTTCTGCTTGACTCTGGCATACTTGATAGTGAGAATTCAGCTTTTCCTAGCTGATTGACAGTGCAAAAGTTGACACTTTACTATGTTTTGAATTTAAAACTCCCAATAAAAAAATTCCACATAATAATAATTTTTTTGCAATTATAATCTACTGCTCTTCCTGCTACTCTCCATATAATTTTTATACATTTTTTTAATTATACTTTTATATTGATTTAGCACTAAGATGTTATGATGAACCTAAAATCTTTGATGCTTCATCATCAATTCACTTATTTTCTATGTTTTAACCTTTATATCTATACTTTGAATTTCCATTTTGCTTCTATTTACTTTTTTTGTTTTTTCTTGATAAATAAAGCTTTATTTGCATACTTTTTATTTAACTTTTACTTTTCTTTACCTATATGTTTATATATTTCATACTGTTTTATTTATAAAACTAAACTTTTCTTTAGCCAAGATCATCTAAATTCAACAAGCCTACCAAGCGCCAAGCCTCAAAGGGCTCAAAAGAAACTTCCTCCACCCCCAAGTGTGTCAAGAAGCCTGCAAAGGCAAAATCTCTAATTCCATCTTCGCTCACCCCATCTCCTCCCACTCCTCCCCCATCCTCCCTCATCTTCAACTTCCCCCAATTCCTCAAATAAAAGTGATGCCTCCCTCACTGATCACTCTTTTTACAAGTCAGAGGCCAACTCCAAACCCACCAAGGAGCGCCGTACCAAGAATTCAAAGGCTGCCAAAGAGCCCACCTCTTCTTCTGGTAAGAAAAAGGAGGCTTCCAAGCAGGCCTCAAAGAACCCTTCACCTTCCCCTTATGATGGCTCTTCCCCCCTCCCTCATCTGATCCCCAGGATGAGCCTGAGGAATATTCCAAGAAGTTCAAAGCTTCTGGTCACGTGGCTAGGGATCCACTGACCATCCACAATATCTGTAATGTGGACGTAAATTTAAAGTCCTCAAGTGCTTCCCCCGTTTTTTCCCCATCATTTCCCTAAAGGGCAGTCCTGGCTATGTCACAGCTAATTACATTTCCATTTGTAATTATCAAAAGTGTGCCACCAAGAGCAAGCACTTTGTATGTGAGGATAAGACTTGCGGGGCCCAGATGAACACTGAGGGTTGGTAGCGGGTTACTGCCAAGAAGGGGGAGCACACCTGTGAGCCCCCCATTCCCTGATCACAAGGATGCTGAAGTGGTACCTTGTCCAAATGATCCCCACCTCTGCCAACCTCCACGCTTCAGATCTGGCCATAAAGGCCCTAACACCTGCAGCCCAATAATCTTAAGTTGGTACCCACCCAGGAGCAACTTGTTAAGTTCATCAGCGACAAGAGAATTTAAGCCAATCCCTCTCCTCCCAAGGCCTCCAATGTCCTCTCTGAGCTTACGCTCACCCACAAGCTCAAGTAGCTTCAAAGTGGGGAGCACTTCCTCCTTTACTACAACGGGCCTGGCACCAAAGACCGCATAATCTGCTATGCCACTTGCAGAACCTGCTGGAGTTAAAAAGGGCTTCAACCTGACTAGTTGATGGTACCTTTGCCACTTACCCCCGGATGTTCAAACAGCTCTGGATGACCCATGCCCAGATTGGCATCCATGTGATTCCACTTGCTTTCTTCCTTCTCCCTGGGGCCACTGAGGCCATCTAGACCTGTGCGTTCTCCATCCTTGACCAAGAACTTGCCCTCCTTCCTCCTGCTGACAACAAAAAATCCAAGAAGACTCCCCCCCCACACCCGCACCAACCCACCTGCCTCTGACAAGGACCAGGCCACCCTGGACTCGGAGGAAAAGGCGAGGCTAAGAGCTCTGAGGCCTTACATTTGCATCATGGACTTTGAGCCTGCTCAGTTCAATGCATTTGAGCAGCTGTTCAGCAGGGAGATGCAGGGGTGTCATTCCCACTTCTGCCAAACCAATTTCTTGGAACATGCAGGCCCATGCCAAGCTTAGTAGGTTGAGCCAGAGGGACACTTCAGACACCTGCAAATTTATGCTGGCACAATTCAGTGCCTTGGATTTTTTAAACCAGAGCACACTGCGCATGGGCTTGAGGTTCTATAAAAGTATCCTTACATAGCAAAGCACTCAGATTTCAAGCCTTTCCTTGAATACTTTGAGCCCCAGTGAATTGGAAAGGCCGTCACACAGAGGCAATACAAGGCCTGCGCCAAGGCCAGTTGGAATATTTACTGGGCAGCCATCAACAAGGAGCTCAAGACCAATTCAGCACTAGAGGCTTATCACAAGCATATTAAGGCCAACTTTGGGCTTCATCCAAAGTTTAACAACTTCTTATCCCTTCTGCAGCACAAGCAGGAGAAAACCATCTCCAAGCTGTGTGACTTGGCCAACTGCGTCCCCCCACCAAGCCTACTACCCTCTCCACCCTCTTCACCAAGGCCATCCAGGATGCAGACAAGCACAAGTATAAGGCCTCTGAGCTTAAGCAGCAGCTTGAGCTTATTGCCACTGCTCTCCTGTAAGGGGCTAAAATGAAAAGTGGAAAGAAGGATGAAGAGTACAATTGCTTGCTTGGCTATATGATTTTTACTTAACTTTTAACTTTTTAGCTTTAATTTTTACTTTTTAGTTTTAATCATTCAGTTTTTAGTTTTAATTTTTAAGTTTTTTGATTTAATTATATAGCAGTGATTATTTTATGTATACATGGTAAGTTTGAGATGAATATTTGTAGTTGAAAGTAAGTGAAATATCTTAATTTTTATTAATTTACTAGTAAAACATAAGATATTCACAGTTGTGATTATATGAACTATATCAAATAAATATTAATATTTCTTCATATTTTGAATAAATTCTATTGTTGTGTTTTTTTTCTTGGTTCATTGGAATTTTATTTTTTATGGTAATCAAAAATATTTTCATACTAAAGAGTGTAAATTGCATAGTAAAATGAGAAACATTTGCTTATTTCTCCTTATCCACATTAGTTAAAAACACTTTTTATTGCATTTTTGAGCTTTCTGGGGTCGCTGTAGTATATCTTGGCTGTAAGTCTTAATTTTTTATATTAAAAGTTTTCAGTACATCAAGATTCATTAATTAAAAAAGTGTCAATTTCCAGTTGTTGATCAGGGAAAAAGCTGAATTCTCAATTTAATATAGTGTCAAGCACCAGGGAGTCAAACTTACTACAGTTGCCATTGAGAACACAAAGACCCCAAACTTACAAGTCCAGAACATTATAGTAAACCAGTTTATAACCAAGGTGGGCATGTCACAAATGGGCAAACTCACCTTGGAAGAAGCCCATATAGCCATGCCTGTCCTCTGTCTGCATTTCCAAGCCAACACAAACTCATACTCTAATGATAAAGATAAGGTCCTGGGTGTAGCTACTAAGCTTTCTGGCAGTGCCTTGGACTGGTTTGGGAAAGCCACCGCCAAGGACAATGAATTCTGCCTAGATTACACCAGATTGGAGAATGAGCTTATGACCACCAGCAACAATTAAGACACCTGCCACCACGCCCTCATCAGCTTACTGGACATCAAACAGGGTTTCCACACCATAAAAGCCTACATTGATAAGTTACTCAAACTGAAGACCAGAACCCAAATTGAGGAATAGTTGTCTGCTATCCTATACTGCCGTGAAGCCTGTCCTGCCCTGAAAGAAATCCTAAAGCACCACCCTCCCACACTTGGCTGGGAAAAGATACTCCTCCTGTGTAGAGGGTTGAGCCTAAACCAAGAAGGCTTTCCTAATACCTATCACTGCCCTAGCTTTACTCAGACGCCCAGCAGACAGGGTTTGTCTCCCAAGGAGTTACAACATCATTACCACAATAGGCTGTGCCTTTATTGTCACAAACCCAGCCACCTCACCAAGGCCTGTCCCAAGAAGAGCATGTCAACTGTTTCCCTGGAACAAATAAATACCTTTTCCCAGTCCTACAAGTTTATTCAAGTTGAAGCTAAAACTCTTGCATTGACACAAACCATAGAAGCATTCATTGATACTGGAGTTGAAAAAGGCTTCATTGATGCCACACTTTCAAAATACCTAGGACTAAAGGCTACCAACAGAGGTGTTAAGGTAATTATGGGGAATAGCTCCCAGACCTGCAGTTCAAGTGTGAGCCCAAGCTATCATTAAGGATTGGCAGGAATATCTACCCAGCATCTTCCATCATCCTGAAAGGGTTTCCCCACCCCCTGATCCTGGGGGACTCCTGGTCCCAAAGACACAGCGCCATCCTGAACTTCCATAATCAGACAGTATCACTAAGAAGCGCTGTAACTAGCAATGTGGTACCATTTCAGCTGGGTCCCACCAGCAGTAAACACAGCACCCTCTTGATCCTGAAGATGGACTCCAGTGTGGGGGTCCTATATTCCCTGTTAGAGAAGTGGAACCACATTTTCAGCAAGGAAGCAGCAACCTGTCTCCCTGAACACACAAAGTATGACCACACTATCAAGCTATTGCTAGGCACCAAGCGCTAACATGGGCCCATCTATAGCTGCAATCACAAAGAGCATTTGTAAAAGAAATTTTACATTGAGGATATGACCATGAAAGGCTTCATTTACGCGTCAAAAAGTCCTTGCTCATTGCCAATGCTATTTGTGGGAAAAAAAGATGGCAGGATGCGCCCATGCGTAAACTACCAGAAACTTAACGAAATTATTATGAAGAATTGATATTCCATACTCAACGCCAATGATCTTTGCAATGCCCTGACTGGAACCCAGGTGTACTAAAAAATTGACCTTAGAGATGCTTGTAATCAAATAAAAATCAAAGAAGGCAAAAAATACAAGACAGTGTTCAATAACAGGTATGGACTTTATAAATACCTGGTTATGCCTTTCAGGCTATGCAATGCCCCAAGCACCTTCCAGCGCATGATTAACACAGTACTAGACAACTACCTCAATCAATTTTGTGTGGCTTATCTCAACAATATCCTCATCTACAGCAAATCCCACAAAGAGCACCCAAACCATCTTGACCTCATACTGAGCAGACTTGCCCAAGCCAACCTAAACACAAAGCTCAATGAGTGCAAGTTTTTCCAGGCCAAAGTGGAATTTTTGAGCTATGTGGTAAAAACTGAAGTTTTTGCAATGGTCCAGGACAAGGTTGAGGCAGTGACTTTGTGGCCAATCCCAAAATCTCACAAGGACATCAGAAGTTTCTTGGGACTAGAAAACTACTACAGGGACCTCATAAATTATTTTCTCTCATCATGCTGCCTCTGAAAAGACTCTTCTTGGACAAGGTCCAGCTTTTCTGGGCCAATAAATTTACCTCCCTATTTGAGACCCCAAAGAAGGCCTTCACATCTGCCCCTGTCCTTGCCATGCCTGACCCATCAAAACCATTTGTGCTTGAAACTGACACATCTGACTTTGCGTGGGTGGGATCCTTCTTCAAGAAGGAGGAAATGGTATGCTACATCCTGTAGCATATTACTCTAAGAATATGCTGACAGCTTAAGGGAACTAACCAATATATGACAAGGAGATGCTATCTATATTAAAGACATTGGAGCATTGGGAAAGATACCTATACAGCACCAAACATCCAGTAAAGGTCCTGACAGACCACACAAACCTGGTTTACTTCTTCAAACTACGCCAGCTTAACCAGCAACAAGCAAGATGGGCCTTAGAACTGGACAACTACACTTTGATCATAGACTACAAGACAGAAAAAGTGAACATGGTACCAGGCGCCTTGAGCAGAAGAGCCGACCTAATAACCTCTTCTACAGAAATCAAGGACTGCAAAATCCATACACTGCTAGATCCTGTCAGCTTAGGAATCCAACTGAAGTACTTAAAGATTACCGCCAGCAAGCCAGATGTGATAGAGGCGCAGAGATAGGATGCCTACTCAACCAAACTAGTCACCGCCTTGGAAAAAGATCCTGACTGCCACCACACAAAGAAAGACTACTCCCTGAAAGGCACCACACTGCTGCTTCATAATAGGATCTATTTACCAGAGGGCCCAACCTGAACAATCATATTTATTGAACATTACAACTTGGAAATAGGCAGGCCACCCTGGCAGACACAAATCCCTCCTAAACATCAAGCAGAACTACACATGACCTGACATGGACAAGGAAGTAGCCGTCTACATCAAAAGTTGTGAAACCTGCTGAAGAACCAAGACATGTTGCTCTAAGCCAGAAGTATTACTAAGGCCTCTGGACATTCCTTCTGGACCCTGGAGGTTAGTATCAATGGATTATATAGTGGAACTCCCTCCTTCAAAATCCTTTGACACAATCCTAGTAATGGTAGCCTGTTTCACCAAAATGGCTTACTTCATCCCAACCACTACCCATTGTATAGCAGCTGAGACTGTCAGACATTTTCATAACTGCATATTGATGCAAAACAGCACACAGGAAGGAATCATCATCAATCTAGGACCCCAGTTCACCTCCCACTATTGGACCCAAGTGATGAAGGACCTTGGAATAAAACGCTGTGTGTCAACCTCCAACCATCCACAGACGGACAGACAAACAAACAAGTCAACCAAATCCTGGAGCAATAACTCCAATGCTATGCCAACATGGACCAAGACAATTGGGCAGAGATGCTACCTATGGTGCAATATGTCTATAACAGCAAATACTGTTACAAAGGTAACAGCTTTGAGGCCCTGGACAGGAATCAAACTCACTCCTAGCCACCAGGCAGGGCTAGCGGGCGGGGGAGATTTGTCCACACCTGGATTTTTGCTTTTTGAAGCAAATCCAGGTGCAGGAATCATTCCCACCCTGGTGGCAGCTGAGGGTCCCGCTTTGGGCCCCAAAAGCTACACCCAAGTCTTGGTGGTTTTGACTGGGCCTGGGCAGGCTATTTTTAGCTGCCCAGTAAACCCAGATCAAGCCCATCCTCCATTAAGTAATTTGGGGTCCCCAATTGGGGACCCCTTTTTTAATCAAGCTCTTTGAGCTCAAGAGGGCCTCTCAAGCCAGTCCAAAAATGGTGATCAAATTGAGAAAACCCCCCAAAACCCCAGAAGCCAAACCTGCCAGAATCAATGGCCAGCCAAGACAAGATGGACCATCAAAAAGCCAAATAATTGTTCCCAAAAACCCCAAAAATAACCATGAAGCAGCTAACCAAACAGCAGAACCTGAAATGCCAAGCCTTTTCACACAGATAGCACCAGAAGAATGCCCAGAGACACCTGCATGTGAGTAAGTATATAAATTAGAAGCACTTGAAAAAGTTCTGTATTATCATCCTTACCAAATAAAGTTGTTATGAACCTTTAGTTTACCAATCTGTTTACATACTTATTTTTGATACTCTTCTATCTGCAAACACCAAAGTGTCAGTACCCATCCACAGGGATAGATAGCCAGACTCCAGTTGACATTACCAAAGCCTTTGACTACTATTTCCCACACAACACTCCATTTGGCACTGTGCATTTCACTGAGTATCCCCCAAACCCTGACCACAAACCTTGGACCTTGGAAGGCTTTCAGTGGTACACCCGCCCAAACGCACCTAAGTAACTCTACCAAATTGTCTTTGACAGCAAAGCAATCACCATCTACCCTTTAATCTTCAACGGGAAGTACAACAATCCTGCTGCCTACCTGATCCCCATGAAACCTCCCCCAACACCCAAACCAACCATCTCAACCCCACCCACCTCTGATGCCACTGGCCAGAGTAGTCAATTCCTGGGAGTGCTTTACCTAGCGCTCACAGGATTGATTAACTCTGCCTTGCCAGTGGCTGGGTCTTGGGCTGTGGCTGGGAAGGCCCTTTCCTATCTGGTAAAGTTAGGTCCCATCATCTGGTGGGTCATTCCAGTACCTGCTTTGACTCCTCCCTCACCTGCTGGATCTCCAAGGTACTCTTGGTATCCTGACAAAGAACATGTATCTAATGGTATGTTCCTCTTTAAGGCTAATTACGGATTTGACCCATCTTAGGATCCTAGTATTGGAAGTAAAAAACAGAATAAAACAGGGCAAACCTGGATTGAGCAAATACATGAGATCTAGGAAACCTGTCTCAGGAACTTAACCCTCACTGTCAAGACCTACAAGGCTTTTGCTGATAAGAAAAGAATACCTGGTAAACCATTGAGAATAGACAACAAAATCTACCTTGATTTCCAAAAAGTCCCCCTACATGTACCAAGTAGAAAATTGGCCCACCACTGCTGCAGACCTTACAAGATTCTTAAGCAAGTAGGAGAAGTAGTATACATATAGAACTGCCGCCAACTTGGAAAATCTACAATGTCTTTCATCAATCCTTGCTATTACAGAAAGAAGAAACCTCCTTTCCCCACCAAAAGATCAAGTCCAACCTCCTGCACATCCAGGAGGGACGCACAAACAAATACAAGGTCAAATAAATCCACAGAGACTGCTTGCATTATAAGACCCAACATTACTATTTCAAATGGGTAGGCTACCCCCTAAGGAGAGCACTGTCACAGTAAGTTCCATAATGCCAGGGATTTTTTGCTGAGTAGGAAAGCACAGAAAGCCAGAAACCCTTTAATGAAACTGACTTATTTAACAGACTTGAATCAAACAGTTGATCAAAAATGGGTCACAGCTGCTCCAGTTTGTCAGTTGAATCCAATCCCCCTGTAAGTTGAAGTTGATAAATCAATGTTATTTAAGGGTCACTAGATATGAACTTTTTCATCAGCATGGTCATCAGAAGTTGGTCACTCAAGGGTTCTTTGCAACCTGGACTAGATACTCACTTGACAACGTGGAAAGAATAGGAGCCCAGGATCCAGGTGGTATTACTTAGTCAATTTTTGATATATATTGAATAATTTTCACTGTTTCAACTCTTAAGAGTTGAGTCCTCCCAAAAATTTACTCAATAAAATCAATTATCTCTTGGTCTAATCTTTATTTAAAATGCATCCTGTAGTTGGCCTTTTGCACTACGTCCCCTACAATTTAATCCTCAGCCAGATTATTACGGGAAGATGGGGGCCTGCTGTTGGCACTTTGTCATTGTTGCCGCCAAATGTTAATACAATGCCTGTCAATATTGGTGCTTTTTCTCCTACCGTTGAAGCTGAAAATCTTGTTCTATCTCAATGTCCTGAATTTTATGCTGAAGATACTCTGATTCTCTTGCAGATCATTTATCTAGGGCTTTTTTTGGTTGGGGGTAATTATTTTACTTAACCCTAGTATCTCATTTGGAAATTTCACAAAAGAGTATCTGAAGCTGCGTTGGTGGTTAATCATTAACTCTATGTGGATTTGGTGGGTGATTTCCCACCACATGGAGGCAGCTTCTTTTATCCTGCAATTTCTGTCACAAGCACCTGGGACTTATAAGAATGTGTCCTGGTACATTCCAGAATCACCTGATTTTTTCCGTGGACATGTACTTCCATGGCTTGAAGCATTCCAGACTTCTGGCATCAAAAACCTGTGGAATATATATTACTGACCCAAGATTCCATTTTCCCACCTGGTAAACAGCTGATCAACTCTGAATACCTAGAAACCATTGCCTTTCTTTGTTAGTTTTTGCATTAATCAATTTTTTGCATTTAAACTAATCTAAATGATTTGAACTCAAACCAGGCGCCACTGCAGTGCCTAAGAATGTTTCCAGGAGGCTTCTGAAACATTCACTGGGCGGTGCCTTGACACTTTAAAAAGCAATCTGGTGGGGTGGAGGCACTTCTAAACATAATAAATTTGCCAAAATGTCACTTTTAAACCACAATTTGGGGGTTTACTTTTGATTAACCTTAACAAAAATTCTTGAAATATTCAATACCATTAAACGCTATAATTAAATCATCATATTTTTTTGGGAATATATTGATTAACCTTCCCAGTTAATTAACCAATTTCCAAGACACCAAGTCTTTACTTGACACAGTCAAGTCCATTTTTGCCCTATGATTAAATCCTCATTAATCATATTCAAGTGTATCAATTAATTAACATCCATGGTTAATTTGTTGGTTTGAGACACCTAGTCTCATAATCTGAATTGTTTAGATTATTCATTTTGGCCCTCAATTAGTACAGCCTAATTGATTCCTGGGTAATCTATCACTATACTGGAAAATCTCTCCAAGACCAATCCTATTGCTTTGAAATAAACCTATGAAATTCATCACAATACAACCATTTTGGTTAATCACAGCACAATTGAGTGTAGCACAGTCAAAGGATGTTTGAACTGGGGTACTGGGGAGCTAAAATTAGCCTTTATACTTCCATCTATGAACATTAGTGCATGTAAATATCTTTTGGTCCCAGAACAGGCCCCACAGCAGCAGGCACAGCAGTAACAATTTTCACACCTGAATATTTGCTCTTCCAAGTGAATTCAGGTGTGGTTGAGGTCCTTCCACCTATGCCTAGTGGCTGGTTGTGGGTTTGATTCCTTCAGGGGGATTCAAAGATGTTACTTTCATAACACACAGGCTATTGGAAGTTTCAAATGTATAGATGAGTTCCTAGTACAAATGATTGCTAAGCTCTAGCAGGAGAATCCCAGCACTGCCTTCAAAGAAAATCTACCAATTGACCTGTTTATCCTGTGTGCCAGGATCAATTGTAACATGATTTGAACTAAGTGCTATGGTGTTCAAAGCTTCAGAAAGGTGAAGGTATTTACCAAGGGGAACCAAACTTCACAGTTCCTGCCAAACTTCCCCCACCATCACCCCATTTTTGATACAGTGACAAGCCAAGGCCTGAAAAGTCAAACAAGGCCAAATCCTGGAGGGGTTATAGCCCAGATTGATTCATCACACTGGCAGTGTATCTCATGATAGGCAGAGGGCTCAACAAAATTTCCTGTGCCGTATCTAAAAGCATCCTGCCCTCTGCCTAAATTGTGAAATATGGGGTGGTACTTGCTAATAATGAGAAGAGTGGATCCCAACTGAAAGATTGTGACAAGCTGTTCAAACCCTGAATCCTATATGCAACCTTAGTATGGCTCTGTGACTACTCTTTAAATTATAATACCTTTATGTTTCTTAATGAAGGTATAATTTTACTCCAGATCTATGTCCCCTTAAGAACTATTTGCCTCCCCAATCCTAACATTGGGCTATAATTTTTTAGTTGAAGCATGTCAGGGAGCCAGGTTGGGGTGGGAAAGTCACATATGCAGGCAATGAGACCTCTGGGCTAGTGGGAAGTGCTACCATAATATGGGTGCTAACTTGAGTATCTATGAGAAAGACTGACCTAGAAGGGAACATGGACCACTGAATGGAGCCATAAAGTCTATCAACCCATTCAGTGTAATATAGGTTACACTAAAGAGTTGAGTGGATGTAGTCTTATTTGCAATCCCCACCTCTTGAAGGTGGTTGGGCTGGGGGTGTCAGGAGGAATAGGGATCAAATTTACGGACAGATAATTGTATTTGCCCTTAAAGAGGAAGGGTTGGATTGTGTACCAATAGTTCTCTTGGCCAAAAGTATCTGGTTTGTGTGATCTGCCAGGGGGTTGGCTAGGAAGATTTTATCTATGGTAAACTTGTAGAGAGCCAGGTTCAATGATTATTCAGAAAAATTTATAGGGCTGAAAGAAGCACCAGGAGGACAGATCAACACAGGTGTGGGGTCCGCAGGATCTTCAGGCAAGATGGCAGGGCCTGCTGATTCTGTGTGAGAGTGAAAGAGAACAATTATGGAAAATATGGCAGAATATGTTTAAAAGAAGGTTCATAACATTTTATTACTCAAATGATGATGGGGTTCAACTTACACCTGACAAGGTATATATACCGTCCACCAGGCTATCATCTTTAAATCAGGACTATGAAAACTTGGGCTGCTGTGGGCAGGAACTTGGGGGCAGCAGGGTGGCACTTGGCACGGGATGGCATTATTGGCTAAAGTCAAGGAATATACTGATATATGCTTCTATTCACTAGCCTTATCAAGAGGTGTGGGTGGGAGTACCAGGCATCTCCTAGGTTCATGGTTTTAGAAAATCTCAATTGGTATCTTATTAGCAGGATAACAGAAACTTTTATGGAATTTTGTATAGTGATTTGCTACTGCTTGAGTGTAGCTCCTGTTGCTGAATCTGGGACGCTTGCTTATAATTCCCTGTGCTGGCCTCAAGAATTTTACCATGAGCTGATTCCCATTCAAATCATCCTCATACGCAGGCCCAAAAAACGCAACTGGGCCTTTGGCTCTATGGGCTGACAGGCTAGAGAGAGCAGTAACCAGGGTTCAATCCTTGTTCTGGGACTTGCTTTATGATTAATAGAAGAATTTCATTTGTGATACAACACCTGAGATATTAATTTGATGTAACTTTTCCCCAGGAAAGGCTAGCCACCAAGTGAATAAACAAGGATGGAAATAAGTCAAGCATCTAACATTGAACCTCCAGAAAATGTTGAGTAGGGGGCTTTTTAATAAGGCAAAGTGCAGGGATAAAGCTCTTGACAGCATCATAAATATCTTTTCATAAAAGCATACACTGAACAGCTAAGGCAATAATAATTATTGTTTTAAACAGATCTAGTTTCTATCATCACTGAAAGGGTATAATGAAGTCTAGCTCATGATCTTAAATAGACTTTGATTTTATACCAGGTGTAGAGTATGATTAAATATTTCTTATCCACAGAGAGGTATTCTCATTCAGTTCAGTTGTATGTTTACGTATCCCAAAGGATTTATTCTTCATAGAGCTATTCCAGGCTTAAAGCTTAAAATCTGTATCAAGATATTCCCTCAAAATTAAACTGCACTTCAGAACAAGCAGCCAGTGGATCAGAAAACACCACATACCGTAAAACAATACCCATTATAGCCTTTTACACAATGCCTTTATTAAATCTGGTTATCCTTTCCCGCTTGGGGTATGTTAAACTTGGTAGGGCGTTAGATAAAGTCCTATATCCCAAGAGGGATAATTGATAGCTGATGCCCCTATAAAAGTTTCTGGATTTAAGCTTGTAAGTCCCAAATATATCATTTTTAAAAATAAGCTAGATATTTATTCTAAGGTCCGTAAAGCGGCAGTGAATGAACCACTGCCTTTGGGAAAGTGGGGATATGTGGTTGATTAGATGCTGTTTCATTACCCTTGGGTTGTCTGGCTGGTCAATGCTGGAGAGCCTTTGACTGCAGGCAAGGTCTAACAATTAACTTGTTAATTAGCTGGGGGTCATTCAGTGCTTTGTTTCTCATTGGATTGTCTGGCCATCCCATCTGGAAAGCTCCAGCTATAGGTAAGGTCCAACAAGAACCTCAACATAGAGGTCAGGCTGAGCAAAAGTCCACAGAATTAAACCTGGGACCCCTGGGGCCAAGTTGAATGCCTCAACCAGTTCTGTGAACCTTTTTTAAGGGGAGATTTTTTATTAAGGCTCAGAGGTGGCATCTAAAAGAGAAACATCCTTGGGAGGGGGGAAGTGGGATTGTTAACAGAGCATAACTGCATATCAGAGGCCCTTCTTTTATCTGTTCTTTCATTAGATCTCTCTGTTCATCACCAGCTGGGAAGATTCAACAAGGGTGTGCACCAGTTTCCCACTACCTTGGGCTGGGTGACCAAACTTATCTGTCCCATCATTTTATTGATCATCTGGGTTTAGTGCCTCTCTTTCATAGCCACTGCCCAATCAGACACATTGTCAAAGGTAGCGCTAATTTGGGCAGCGTGAAGTTGACTGGGATTCACCTTTGGCTGCACTCTGTAAGCTGTATTATTGGCTTGTGTGGATAGTTTGCTAGTAGTACCTGTACCATCCATTTTGTTCAAGTTCAAAGATGTGGGTGTAAAAAGGTAGTTTATTGGGGGCTCCTCTGGCCTGAGGCTTACAAGAAGTGTAATGTGAGGTGTGAAGAGTGTCTTTGTGTTGCCCATGAATGGTGTTATATATATCATTCTGGGTGTATGTCTGTTGTCCTCTGTCTGAACATGGATCTCTAGTCTCTGCTGTGTTCCTAATCAGCTGACTTACAAGGATCTAATTGAATGCAACAGATGATGTGATGTTATTGCCAAGGGCAGGCCTGGCCTCTGGTATGCAGCTGGCCTCATGGTGTACGCTGGTTGTTGTGCCACAGAATCATGTGGTGGTCTTATAACCATTTTGCCTCCAGGTGAACCATTCTTCACTACATAGCTATGATTATTCCTTAATGGAGGAGTGCACCTGCTGCGTGCAGGAGTGACAAGCACACTACCTGCATATTTGACTTAAGAAGGGAGGAGCACTTGGGATTAGACAGCAGAACTCATATAGGTTTTGCCAGAGGATAAAATGTTGGGTTCACTGGCAGATAATCCTCAATTCTATCTAATTGTTTAGATTGTGAGTCTGATTAGATATTTACAGTTGGTTTATGCCCTTGTTGCCACCATTGGTGGTGTAGGGTGAGCAGCGTCCACCTATGCAAGGTCTTGTGGGGTTAATGCTTAAGAGAGTTTGGGAGTATTGAAAATAAACCCATATTAGTGTTGTTTAGTTGACAGGAACTGGTGACTGTACATTTACTGGCAATAAATGAAAGCGCTAGGATTTATTGGCAGTAAATAAGTGATAAGAGGGGTTTACTGGCAGTAAACCATCTAGTGTACCTTATTAATGTTATCCTTTTGCCTTTAGTGTGTTAAAACAACTCATTGTGGGCATCATTTCCCAATCCACCATTGGTATGGCTGACCATCATTGATAGTCAACCCTCCATGGCTTCACAGGTGGTGTGGATGATCCACAAAGCCAGCTGGCACACTACTGATCTTAACACTATTGATTCTCTTCTCAGGCCTGGCATTAAGAAGATATCAGCTTCTGGGTTGAATCTAACAGATGCGTCCAGCATTGCCGCAGCCTCTGTCCAGTAGCAGGTGACTACCATATATCCAAACAGTTTATGTCTAGGCCTGCAATTGGGTATGCACCAAGGCCACATTGTTGAATCATAGTATGTTGTGAATTATGCTCCTGTCCAGGATGCTTCACTAAACAGCCCCCAGGTTAGAGCCTGGACATCAGTGGTCACCATTGGAATATGAGTGAGTATAGTCACTTGTCTAGGGGGAAATTTTCAGGCTGAAGTAGAGCAAGAGCTCGCCATAATTGACCAAATGGGGAATGTACATCCAAATTAGGATGGCATTGATATATGGAGAAGACAGTACTTATTTACTCTAAATGGTAACTTTGAAGAGGGGATATGGAAAGATAAAACAGAAGGTCATGCACAGGTACAGGAGTAATACCTTTATTTGGCTCAGGGCCAGAGAATCAATTGCACAGATGGGTTCACACTCAATTTTGAAGATTTCAGGAATTGTTTTGTCAGGAGGAGGAAGATTTCCAGGAGATTGCAAAGGTGAGAATGCAGAATCTTGCATCTGTTTATTAAAAATCTAATTGGCAAATATTGGAATAACTGAACCATGAGGTAATATATTTATTGAAAGAAAATATCAAACTACTGAAGTAGTTTGTTGGGAATTATGGTTACTTAAGGCAGTTAGGTGCATCTTGATGAGGTGGCATCCTTGTGTTTGATATTTCGTCAGCTTACAGACATTGTCAATGGTGGTTCTGTAAGCTGCTACCTGACCTACAAGGAGGTCAGGGTTTGAAAGCCAAATAATGGTTTTAGGAAACATTGAGCACAGCACAACTGTGGTAAGCTCAACTCCCTGATGATTGACTCCCTTAAAATTGACTCCCTGGTAGTTGACACTATAGTAAAGTGAGAATTCAGCTTTTGCCCTGATCAACAACAGGAAAAAAACACTTTTTTAATTAACAGATCTTGATGTACTGAAAGCTTTTAGTATAAATAATTAAGCTTTACAGGTATGGTATACTAAAGTGACCCCAGAGAGCTCAAAAATGCAATAAAAAGTGTTTTTAACTATTGTGAATAAGGAGAAATAAGCAAATGTTTCTCATTTTACTATGTAATTTATACTCTTCATTATAAAAATAATTTTTATTACCATAAAAATTAAAATTCCAATGAACCAAAAATAAACACAAACACAATAAAATAAAGTTATGCAAAATATGAAGAAATATTAATATTTATTTGATATAGTTCATATAGGCACAACTGTGAATATCATATGTTTTATTTGGAAATTAACAAAAATTAAGATATTTCAATCACTTTCAACTATAGCTATTCATCTCAAACTTACCATGCATAAAAGTACAATCACTGCTATCTAATTAAATTAAAAAACTCAAAAATTAAAACTAAAAACTAAATGATCAAAGCTAATAAGAAAAATTAAAGTTAAAAAGTTAAAAGTAAAAATCATATAACTGAGCAAGCAAGTTTATTCCTCATCATTCTTTCCTTGTTTTATTTTGGCCCCTTCCAGGAGAGCAGTGGTAATAAGCTCAAGCTGCTGCTTAAGCTCAGAGTCCTTATACTTGTGCTTGGCTGCACCCTGGATGGCCTTGGTGAAGAGGGTACAGCAGGTGGTTGGCTTGGTGGGGGGACATGGTTGTTGAGATCACACAGCATGTAGATGGTTTTCTCCTGCTTGTGCTACAGGAGGGAAAGAACTTATTGAATTTTGGGTGGAGCCCAAAGTTGGCCTTGATGTGTTTGTGATACGCCTCTAGCACTGAGGTGGTCTTGAGCTCACCATTCACTGCCACCTGGTACACATTCCAGCTGGCCTTGGCACAGGCCTTGCCTTGCCTCTGCATGACAACCTTTCCAATCCACTGGGGCTCAAAGTACTTGAGGAAAGGCTTGAACTCCAGGTGCTTTACTATGTAGGGATCCTTTGAGAGAACCTCAAGCCCCTGCACAGTGTGCTCTGGCTTTAAAAAAGCCAAGGCACTGAATTGTGCCAGCACAAATCTGCAGGTGTCCAAAGTATCCCTCTGGCTCAACCTACTAAGCTCGGTGTGGGCCTGCACGTTACAAGCAACTACTTGGCAGAAGTGGAAGTGGCACCCCTGCACCTTCCTGCTGAAGAGCTGCTCAAATTCATTGAACTGAGCAGGCTCAAAGTCCATAATGCACACGCAAGATCCAAGACCCAAGGGCTTTTAGCCTTGCCTTTTCCTCTGATTCCAGGGTGGCCTGGTCCTTGTCAGAGGCAGGTGGGTTGGCGTGGGTGTGGGGGGGAGTCTTCTTGGATTTTTCATTGTCAGCAGTAGGAAGGAGGGAAAGTTTTTGGTCAAGGATGGAGAACGCACAGGTCTAGATGGCCTCAGTGGCCCCAGGGAGAAGGAAGAAAGCGAGTGGAATCACATGGATGCCAATCTGGGCATGGGTCATCCAGAGCTGTTTGAACATCCGGGGGTAAGTGGCAAAGGTACCATCAACTAGTCAGGTTGAAGCCCTTTTTAACTCCAGCAGGTTCTGCGAGTGGCATAGCAGATTATGCGGTCTTTGGTACCAGGCCCGTTGTAGTAAAGGAGGAAGTGCTCCCCACTTTGAAGCTACTTGAGCTTGTGGGTGAGCGTAAGCTCAGAGAGGACATTGGAGGCCTTGGGAGGAGAGGGATTGGCTTAAATTCTCTTGTCGCTGATGAACTTAACAAGTTGCTCCTGGGTGGGTACCAACTTAAGATTATTGGGCTGCAGGTGTTAGGGCCTTTATGGCCAGATCTGAAGCGTGGAGGTTGGCAGAGGTGGGGATCATTTGGACAAGGTACCACTTCAGCATCCTTGTGATCAGGGAATGGGGGGCTCACAGGTGTGCTCCCCCTTCTTGGAAGTAACCCGCTACCAACCCTCAGTGTTCATCTGGGCCCCGCAAGTCTTATCCTCACATACAAAGTGCTTGCTCTTGGTGGCACACTTTTGATAATTACAAATGGAAATGTAATTAGCTGTGACATAGCCAGGGCTGCCCTTTAGGGAAATGATGGGGAAAAAACAGGGGAAGCACTTGAGGACTTTAAAATCTACGTCCACATTACAGATATTGTGGATGGTCAGTGGATCCCAAGCCACGTGACCAGAAGCTTTGAACTTCTTGGAATAATCCTCAGGCTCATCCTGGGGATCAGATGAGGGAGGGGGAAGAGCCATCATAAGGGGGAGGTGAAGGGTTCTTTGAGGCCTGCTTGGAAGCCTCCTTTTTCTTACCAGAAGAAGAGGTGGGCTCTTTGGCAGCCTTTGACTTCTTGGTATGCCGCTCCTTGGTGGGCTTGGAGCCGGCCTCTGAGTGGTAAAAGGAGTGGTTGGTAAGATCATCATCAGATTTATTGGGGGATGAATTTTTGGGGGAAGGTGAAGGGGATGTGGAAAATGAGGGTGGAGATGGGGTTGGAGACTTTGCCTTTGCAGGCTTCTTGGCACACTTGAGAATGGAGGCAGTTTCTTTGGAGCCCTTGGAGGCTTGGCGCTTAGGCTGTTGGCTATTCTTGTTTGATCTTGTTTAAAGAAAAGTTTAGTTTTGTAAATAAAATAGTGTGAAAGATATGAAACACAGAGTTAAAGCAAAGTAAAAGTTAAATTAAAAGTATGCAAATAAAGTATTATTTATCAAGAAAAAAACATAAAAAAGTAAAGATAAGCAAAATAGAAACTCAAAGTATAGATATAAAGGTTAAAACACAGAAAATAAGTGAATTTATTATGAATCACCAAAGATGTTAGGTTCAGCATAACATCTTAGTGTTAAATCAATGTAAAAGTTTAATCAAAAATCAAAAAAATATATGAAAATTATATGGAGAGCAGCAGAAAAAGTAGTAGATTATAATAGCAAAAAATAAAAAACTATTATGTGGAATTTTTTTATTGAGAGTTGAAAATTAAAAACATAGTAAAGTGTTGAGTTTGGCACTGTCAATTAGCCAGAAAAAGCTGAATTCTTACTGTCAAGTATGCCAGAGTTGAGCAGAAACATCAAATTTACTATGTTTTTTACATATAAAACTTGCTTAAATTAAAACAGGTTTGAAAGTTAACCCAAAATCAAGGCAGAATTATATGCTCAAAAATTAAAAAAATACAACATAAGTTAAAAAAGTAAATAAATGGGAATGTGTTTATTAGTGTTTAAGTTATGCTGGGAGGAGCTGGGAGTTAATTATTTACCATAGTGTTGGTTAAAAAGTTAATAAGATCTCTGTACTAATCCCCAAGTTAAAGTGTCAAGTGGGTGAGTATTGAGTGGCGCTCATAGTGCATCACATATTAATTTAGCCTTAATTCTGAGCCTTTGATTAGTTAAATCCAAAACCAATCATGTGTCAAGTGGATAGAGTCAAGCAAAGAAAGTGTCAAGTTTTGGTTTTTTATAAATTACATATGAAATCTCTTAATAAATTGGGCTTAATTTATGTGGCACCACTTAATCAAAAAACCAGGAAGGACATAATGTAAAACAAGTGGGGTGTTTGATTAATGTCTATACCACTAAATCCAGTATAGTGGTGCTTGGGACCTAATAAATGACTATGGACACTAATAATAAAAATATAATAGTAAATAATAATTTTTTATAAGTGCATATGTATTTTATTAATAAAATCAAAATTTGGCTTAAAAAGTGTCAAACTGGTTGCTTTTTGTTTTAGAGTGTCAAACACAGGTTTTTTCATTTCTATTAGTAAATTTACTTATAAATTGCCCCTTAAATTGGTATTTCAGCTAACCAATTTGTTAAACAGAGTTGAGTTTGAGTAAACTTAACCTTGGTTTTTGGTTTTAAACCCCTAAATTACTAGTAAAAATTAGCTTAAAATTGGTTAAGCTGAAAATACTAATAGATTCACATATGCGGCACTTGACTCCCTGGTACTCAACAAAGTGTCAAGTACCAGGGAGTTGAGTTTAAGGGAGTCAAACTTACCACAGTTGCCAAGCACAGTGTATCTACCCCCTGCTTAGACTCAATTTTCTGTGACACCACCCACTTGAAATTGATTGTTAGAGTTAAATTTACAATCACCACAAGTGGATGGAGCTTCAGGACGGGTTTCCCCAGGTGGCGGCACTTTGGCTGGGCCACAACCGGGAAAACTATGTCTGGGACAAAACTTTCACCAGACAGCATACCACTTGCCATTTCTTCATCATCCTGGGAATTTCAGGTTCAGGCTTGGGGTCCTTAATCACCTTCTTCCTGCATGTTGCCACCTTCACTCTTTTTCTAGTGATCACACTTAGGCATTCCATACAGTTGTTGATCTGTGTGTTTCAATCCCCTGGGTTAAGTTCTCTGAGATCCCAATCTGGAGGTCCCAGAGGGTATAGATTCTTGTTTAACTCCCAGTTATTGGCCCTCTTAATTGCAAGGCATCTATGCAGTATTCAGATGTATTCTTAGTTAGGTTGTACCATTTATGAGTAAGAATCTGTTGTCTTAATTTGAAAGTGGGTATGCTAGGGATCTTCAGGGCTCTTGCCCAGACTCAACCAACTTGGGCACACCCAGGTTCCTATAGATCTCGTGCCACCATTGCTATCCACAATTTTCAGACTCCCAGGTACTGAATCACTGGTTCAAGAAGTTTTCCATAAACATTCATCCAAGTCCAGCAGCAGTGGCAATGTAACCTGGGAGAAACATAGCATCCAGGTTGGGAGGTGATGCATATAGTTGAGCCCGGAACTATCCTTGAGTGGGGGTGAGATAATCTCAATCCCTCAAGTTCACTAGAGCAAAGTTGCTTTTGAGATAAGGTTGGTAAACTGTGAGTGAAGAATTAACCATTGTAATGCTGAATTACAGATATATGATATTTAGCAATAATTTAGAAGTTAATCAAGTGGTATTTATTGTAATTAATCAGAGCTTATATAGAGATTTCAGAAATACATTCAATATTTGCTATTCAATGAAAAATCAAATTTGGCATCACACTCCACCACTAAACTATTTGCAGTAGTGTTTAGAATGGGCAACGTTGCTTGGTTGCATAAATTGGATGCCTTCTTGATTTTTGAGATAGTAATTATTGTTGCTGCTTAGCCAATAGATGGTGAAGGGTCCTGTCCACTTAGTGTTAAACTTCCTGGTATGGCTGTTTGCTAAGTTTTTCTTTAATTTAAACATGTGTTGGCCTATTTAGAATATTGGTAAGTTGAATTGGGTTCCTTATTGTGTTCTTTATATCTTCTTGGCCTTCTATTTGATGGATTTCATGGCTTTAGTCCTAGCCACCTGTCTGTGGTTGACTACGTTGTTCATATCAGGTAAGATGTCAGGTCTGGATGCTGGTGTTTTCATGCCATACATTACTTTGAATGGTGTCAGCTGTGTTGTTGCGTGAACTTTGGTTCTGTAATGCCACAATGCCGCAGGTAAGGTGTCCTCCCATGTGCTAGGTTGATACTTGGTGGATTTTTCCAAGGTCTGTACCAATTTCTTGTTGAATCTTTCAGTAAGTCTGTTGCAGCACGGGTTGTATGCTGTTGCAAATCTATGTTTGATACTAACAATTTTGGTTAGGTCCATAATCATCGGGTTTTGGAAGTGTGTTCCTTGATCTGTAAGTATTGTTGTTGATGGTCCAAATTTCAACATGATTTCCTTGTATAGGAATTTTGCAGCGGTAAGTGCTGTGTTTTCTGGGTAAGCAGCTGCTACTGGCCATCTTGAATAGTATTCTGTTGCTACTAACACGTACTTGTTTCCATGTTTTGATGTTGGCAAGGGTTCCACAGAGTCAATGCCCCAAAGGTCAAATATTTTGGTCACTACAATAGGTACTATTGGTTTTGTGTGCTCTATTCTTTTACTAAATCTTTGGCAGGGTTGACATCTCTTGACATGCTCAATGGCTTCACTGTACATTCTTGGCCACCAGTATGTTGCTTTGATCCGTTCCATTGTAGCGTGCTGGCCAAAATGTCCATTTTTGTTGTGGGCTTCCTTGAGTATTGCTACTCTTTTGTCTTTGGTAGGTACTACTTTTAACCCATCATCTGTCTTTTTAAACAATTCTCTGTTTACTAATGTAAATTTTAGGGAGTTTGCTCTGAATTCCGCAAAGTCTTCCTTGGACTTTGGATGCACCTTTATTGTGGCAACGTCCACATAATTCTGCAATTTAGTTTTGTAGTCAGCTATCTCAGTTGCAGCAAGAACTGACTAGATAGTCCATCAGCCACAGTATTCTGTTTCCCAGGTACGTGCTGTATGTCAAAGTCATAATCAATTAGGTCTGTAAACCAGCGGATTCTCCTTGAGTTGGTGCCTAGGTTGTCAGCTATGAAGTGTACTGCAATGTTGTCTGTGTGAATGGTAAGTGGGTGTCCTAGCACGTAATAACAGAATTTGTCTAGGGCTCTGACAACAGCTAGTACTTCCTTGTCGTAGATACAGTAGTTGTATTCTGCTTCTATGAATTTCTTTGACATGTACTCTATGGGCTTGAATTTCCCTTCCACCTCTTGGCATAGGACGGCTCCTATGGCATCCTTTCAAGCATCTGAGAAGATATAGAATTGCTTTGAGAAGTCTGGGTAAATGAGCACGGTATCTGAGGTAATGATCTCTTTTAATTGGTTAAAAGCTTTGTCTTCTTCTAGGCCTCAGTTAAACTCTCTGTCTTTGTGTGTTTGGTTGAATAACAGGACCACAATATTACTATAGTTTGGTATAAACTGGTGGTAATATCCAACAACTCCTAGGAATGATCTAACCTGGCTTGCATTTGTGGGTTTGGGCCGTTTGCTGATTGCTGATTGCTCTGGTCTTGTCCAGGTCTAGGTGCTTGCCTTCAACGTCTACAGCAACAGCGCCCATGTCAACACTTTGTCAACATGGCCACTATCAACTCAAAACTCTAAATCTCCTATGTTTTTTGCTAGTTGTGCTAGCTTAATTCTTTTTTAAAGTGTTCAGGGGTGCAAACCCAGAAAACACAACTAAATTGTGGCCATCTTGACACAATTTAATATTAAGATTAATAAAAAACTTGAGTTAGCCAGATTTTTCCTTTACTTTTACTAATAAAAATTAGTTTATTTTTTATTTGTTTTACGACATAAAAGTGTCAATGTTGACACTTTTTAAGCCAAACTTATTTTTAATACTAAAACTGAAACATCTACAGTAAAAAAAATTAAGTGCACATTTAAAAATATTTTTTATTAAATTAATATATAGAAAAAGACAGTTGCATACATTTGATTATTGAAATGTTCATCTTATAAATATATATGTGGCACTTTTTCTGGCTTTAATATATTAAGTGGATTGGTGGCTAATGGCAATCCAATAATTTAAGTGTGAGTTACTATGTAAGTTACTATAGAATTTATTATTAAAAATAATTTCAACACTTGTAAATGTTGTTTATTTGCTTGTGATCATCTGACGGGGTGGAGTTAAGCAAATTAGAGTGGCACAATTAAGCCTAGATTAATATGTCACCTCATATAAAGAATGTTGTAAGTGACATTATCGACACTTTACCCTTTTCAATACTGAATACAACTTTCTTCACAACTTCACATATATACAACAGTAAAATATCATATTGCCACTATCTAAATATTATTTTTAATAAAATAATAAAGAACTTTGATAATTTTTTACTTATTTTCATATGTTTTTTTATATTTTATTATGTGATCAAAAATACACAGAAAACAGTTAATTTTTGCTAGCCCGCATAAATTTAATTAAGTGTACTATGAAATATCATAGTAAATTTTTAAAAAAATGTTGACAGTGACAATGTTGTCAAAAATAATGTCTACATTTTTTGTAATTGACAGTGAGAATTCAGCTTTTTTTACTAATTGTCACTCATAATGTCACCGCTTTTCAGTTCTAACATATAAAACTTTATGTTTTACATAATAAAAACTTATCATTTTTTGATATGTTGTATTTTTAATTTTTCTCTTCCATATTTTCAAATTTTGAAAATAAAATATATATTTAAATATAATACTTTCACATAAATATCTTAACTTTTAATTTTTTATATTAAACTATAATAAAATAAAACCTATACAAGTATTTTTTACCTTTTAAATGCCAAGAAAAGCCATCTAAGATTTACTTTTTATATATTATGCTTTTTAAGTTTTGTTTTTTTGTTTTTTACATACATTGCTTTATTTTAAACCATTTTACATATTATTTCATGACAAAAACACTTCCAAACAGCCCAAAGGAACCAAGCGTCCTTCAAAGCCAACCAAACCCACCAAGAAGAAGCCTGTCTCATCAAAGAAGGCCACTCCAAAACCATCCCTAAAGCCCTCCCCTGAGCCCTCTCCTGAGAAGAGCCCTGCTCACTCCCCTGGAGGAGAGGAATCTTATAGCTCCCTTACAGACCACAGTTTTTACAACTTGGCTTCTGACAAGGAGCCAACCAAGAAGAAGCACTCAGCCCAAATGTCCCCACCCAAGGATAAGTCTCCTGCACATGAGGAGCACCACAATAAGCCCCTTCTTCTTCCCCACCACTACCAAACTCCCCCCTTCAAGCTCATCTGGGGATGATTTAAAGCCCCACCCTGATTACTTCCTTGGCTTCTGCCATGCTCCTGCTGGCCCCTGGGACCCTCTGTTGGCCCACAACATCTGCAATGTCAACAGCAAATTTAATATTCCCTCTTCCTTACCCAAATACTTCCCAATCATGAGCGTAAAGGGTGGGACAGCCATGGTGGCCAATGTGTATATTTTCTCTTACAACAATGCCAATCAGGGCTTCAAGAGCCGCCATTACACCTGCAAGGACCGCTCCTGCCCAGTGCGGCTCAACACTGAGTGCTGGGACTTGATCCAAACCATCAAGGGTGAGCATACCTTCATTGTGCCAAATACCACCATAGTCTGCCTCCTCAAGTGATATCTTGTCCAGGTGATGTCCACCTCCAAAGATTGTTCCGCCGCCCAGCTGGCTGTGCTTGCTTGCAAGTACCTCTCCCTAACCAAATTGAAGAGGGTGCCAACCCACAACCAGTTGATCAAGTTTGTAAGTGATAGGTGTCAAGCCTCCAATCCCCTGGCCAAGAGCACCACTAAAATTGAAGACCTGGTCCTCACAGATGCCCTCAAGAAGATGGAGGATGGTGAGATGTTCCTGCTCCATGACAATGGGCAGGAAGTGGAGGATAGGATTTTAGCCTACGCCACAACCCAAAACCTGAAGCAGCTGAACACTGCTACTACCTGGCTGTGCAAAGGTACATTTGTTAATTGACCCTCCCTATTCAAGCAGCTTTGGGTCCTGCATGGGCAGTTTAATGACCAGGTTATCCCCTTGTCTTCTTTCTCCTTCTTGGCGCCAAGACTGAAGTCTACACCAGAGCCTTCAAGATTGTCCAGGATGCTTTGAGCTCCCTTCCCACCAACCAGCTCCCCCTCCCACTCACGCCACAAGGGCAAATCCCTCCTCTGCTGAGAAGGATAATTTGACCCTAGCCGCTGAGCAGCTAGCTCATGTGCACTCACTTGGGCCAAAGGTTATCATAATGGACTTTGAGCAAGCTCAGTTCAGAGCCTTTGAGGCCACCTTCAATAGAGAAGTCCAGGGCTGCTTCTTCCATTTTAGGCAGGCCCTCATCAATAATCTCAAGAGTGAGAAGGAGCTTTTTGAGAAGTATATTTTTCAATGGTAAGGGGAAGTGCCACTTTGTCTTGACTCAGTTTGCTGCCTTGGCTTTTGTGCACCCAGAGCATACATGGATTGGCTTTGAGGCCCTCCTGGAAGACGCTTACATCAAGAAGCACTCCAACATCTTCAAAGGTTACTTGGATTACTTTGAGCACCAATGGGTGGGCAAGAAGGTGACTGCCCGGAGAGGTAAGAGCAGGGCCACTGCCCCTTGGAATTGCCAGGGCGCCTGCCTCAAGGGGGAGATGAAGACCACCTCTAGCCTTTAGGTTTGACACAAGCACCTGAAGGTGAAGTTTGGGTCCAACCCCAAATATAACAAGTTCTTCTAGAAGCTGCAGAAGGAGCAGGCCCATAATGTCTCCAAGTTTTGCGGCCTAGCCAACTGGGTGGCCCCAAGAGGCAAAATTCCAGGGAGCAGGACTACCAGGAGGACTTTCAGAAGGTGGTTAAGAAAAATTACAAGGTGGGGGAGATTAAGAAGTACCTTGAGGATGTTGCCACTGCTCTTGCTGGTGGCTTTAATTAGCTTAATAAACCTTGCTTTGCCTGCATATTTTTTACTTTTAAACTTTTAATTTTTTAATTTATTTATGTTTTAATAATCTTTTTTAGTATAAACAGTAAGTTTCAGATACAGTTTAAATATGGTTTTGTAAGAAATATCTTATATTTTGTTAATTTATCTTTAAGGTATACAATTTTTTCAGTTATGTTTATATAAAGTATAATAAATTAAAATTAATTTTTTTTATATTTTGTAGTTATTATGATATATAAAATATCTTTATTTTTGGTTCATTCGAATTTTAATTTTTATAGGAATAAAAAATAATTTTATAATAAAGAGTGTAATTTACATAGTAAACTGAAAAATAGTTGCTTATATCTCCTTATTCTTATTACTTATGGTAATTTTTTATTGCAGGTTTGAACTTTCTGGAGTCATTTTAGTATAATAAATTATTTCAAAATAATTTTTATATTAAGAATGTTCAGGGTAAAGTGTTTCATTAATTAAAAAAGTGTCGGCATCCAGGAAACAACATTAAGTAAAACCAGGTTATCACTTTACTATAGTGTTGACATTAAAAGTGCCAACATGACCACTGTTGATATTTTTAATGTCAACATGGGCGCTGTTGCCACGTCTACTATGTGCTCAAGGAGTTTAAATTCTTGCACTGAGAGAATTGATTTCTCTGTGTTGACACTAAGGTTAGCTTTTCTATCCTGTCTAAACAAATCTTTAGATGCTCCAAGTGCTCTTTGAAGGTCTTTGAATAGATGGTAATGTCATCTAAGTAGATAGTGACGAAATCACCTCTGAGGCCTGCAAACACATTATTCATGATCCTCTGGAATGTGTGTGGCGCGCCCTTCAGTCCAAAAGGCATTCTGGTATATTCAAATTGTCCCCACTTACTAACAAATGCTGTTTTAGGTTGGTCTTCTTTTTGTACTAGGATCTGGTGGAAGCCACTATAGAGGTTGATGTTAAAGAACTATTTGGTACCTCCAAAGGAGGCCAGGATACCAGATATACAAGGTAATGGATAATTATCACATATGATAACCTTATTCAAGGGGATGTAGTTGACGCACATCCTTTTTTTGCCTCCTTTCTTGGGAACATCCACTAGCAGAGAAGCCCAAGGTGAGGAACTAGGTCTAATTAGTCCCTGTTTGAGCAGCCTATTGATTTCCTTTTTAACAAATTCTTCTTCATATTGTGAAAGACAATAAAGTCTAGATGTGATGAGATGCGCATTTCCCATGTCAATTTGTGCTCAAAGCCCAAAGCTTCTGGTAAGTCATCTGAATTGCCCACTATGTTGGAGTCATATGGCTCTATGACTTCAACTAGTTGGGGTTTTTGATTTTTTTCAACCATTCATTTTTACTAATATTTGTTTCAATAGGCTCACACAGGATTTTGGTGATCTGGGGGGTGTCAAAGGTGACATGTAATTGGACCTTCAAGTTGTTGTACTCTATTGTCCATTTGTTGCCCAAGTATTGAGTTGCAATGCCCAAATCAGTCATTGTTTGTCGCCCTAATAAGAGTACATATTTGTGGTGATCAAAGATCACTGCATCAATCTGTATTTCTGCGCCACCAATCCATAGGTTCAATACCTTTGCAATTCCAAGACAGAATTTTTTGCTTCCATCAGCCATTATGAAGGTGACGTCAGATGGTGCGATAAAAATGTTAGGTAAGGATTCTAGGAATTTGACAGTTATTAAATTACTATAGGCGCCTCCATCTAGGATGACATGGGTCATTTGTTTTTTTTACAGCTCCTTCAGTTCTTGGGGCCCCAGTGCCCTCTAAGAAGAGTTCTTCCTTCCTATGGGGTTGTAGGGCTGAGACTTCCCTATGGGCCTTCTGACGTAATTTCGGACTTTCTCAAAGTAAGTCTGCCAATGAGATTGTTACCGCTGTTTCTGCAAACAGTTTGTCAACCAAAATCTCTTCCACTAATCTTTCTGCTTTTAGATTTGGCGCATCTGGTGGATGTCTATGGATGCCAGGGATAGCATGTTTAGGCTCTTCATTCATAGTTGATTGTTGCACCCTATTTGATAAGTGCAGATCATTGCTATCCACTAATCCCATTTCCACAGGGGTATTGAATGTACCCATTGGAGTGTTGAGTGTTACTTCTGGTGTTACTACTGGTGATTTCTCCATTGGACTGTTTGCAGTGGAAACCGGGTAAATCAATGGTGATGTTTTCATTGGTAGGTTGGCCATAGACTCTTCTACAACCAAAGGTGATGTTTCCATTGGTATATTTGTGTACACATCTGTTGTCTCTCCACTGTACACATTGTTTAATTGAGGTAGGTCACCAATAACATTATTCTCAGATGATGTTGCATCAATAGGCTCATTGTTGCTGGTGGGAAATGCATTATAAATTTCCAAATCAAGTTCAATACCATTGGTTGTTTTATTTTGATTGTCTGGAGATTCTGGTGCTTTTTTCACAGTCACCATGTTATACCCAGGGTCGTCCTCTGCCAGTGCTGGGTTGTCAAAGTCCAGTTGCTCTTCCAAGGCTGCAACCAGGTTGGGGTGTTTGGGGTTCCATCTGCTGTTGCAGACAGTGAGTGTTGATGTGGGTAACTTGAGAGAGGTGGGGGTGCATGTGTTCCTTCTTCAAAAGTTTCATCATACAATTTGGCTATGCTTTTAGTTTCTGGTGTTACTGGGGTATCACTCTCAGTAGGCTGCTCTTTGGGAGAAGGGTTGGCCTCTCTTTCATGTCTTTTCAAGGGTGGGGGTGTGTAATCTTGATCAGGAGATGGGGCTCAAGATCTTATGTGTCTGGGTTTAATCAAAGGAGAGATTACAGGGCCAGAGTGATAAATAATGAAATCAGAACCATTCTTTTTATTCAAAGGGGAAACACACTCAGGTGTGGTAAGAGGGCGCTTCTTGTTATGATAGTACTAGTCTGCCATCATGACAGCAATGGGGCGCTGAGTGGTGTTACACATGCATTGATTGTAACTAAAATTGGTGTGATCAGTGCTCTTACAGATTGAGCAAGGTTTGGTGCATCTCTCAGATTTGTGTCCTTGATCACCACAATTTTAGCAAGTGACTGTAAACACATAAGGTCCTTGCATGGGTCTGGGGCCACAGTTAGGTTTTAATGTGCTAGGTAGATAGCTTTGAACCAGGATTTCATGTCTTTTGAATTTAGCTTCAATTGTTTCAGCAATTGAAGGTCCCTTCTTTTTGCTTCTGGAGGAGAATGGATTCCACTTAGATGTTGCTTTAACATCTTTGTTGAGTTCACGCTCCACGTATATAGCATAGTTTTCACAAACTATGTTGTATGCTTCTTCCAGGGTGACTGGGTTAGCTTTGCGGATGAGTCTGGCGTAAGCAGGGGTGAGGGCGTTTTCAAAGGTGGGTATGCCTATGTAAGTCTTTCCCAATAAGATGCAAGATTAAAAACTATACCATGTAAAGTGTTTGGATTTAAGTTTAAAAGATATAGGATAGTAGGTCACAGTTTGAAGAAGTACTTTTAAAAGACCTGCCAAAAACTTATGATTAGACACAAAAGGTGTCATAGAGTTAGCTAATCCTAAACAAACTATATAAAATAAGGTGTTAAATAAAGATTTGTTTGTAACCAAAGGCATATCTACATCTGGATATTCCCCATGGAAATATCTCAACATAAAACTAGTCAAATTATCCCTAATGTTAAAAATGGTGACAACAAGCTAAATGCTTGTTGTCTGGCTATCTCCATTCTAATTATGCTATCTGTTTAAACTCTGAAAGCAAACTTAGACCTAACAACGTATTTATTATAAACCTAAGCTTCTTTAAAAAATGATAACCTAAGTTAATTTCAAAGTTAGAATTTGAAAATGAAAATATAAAATTGAAGTAGAAAAAAACCTGTGAATAGTGATTGGGAAAACCACTTAGAATTTCAGCTTAAAAAGCTTACTCTTCTGGTGTCTTTATTTATAAGCTCAAAAAGCCAAGTTTGGGGTAGATCTGCAGAAGAACACAGGGGATTTTCCTGAACCAACTGGTGTAATGAAGCAGGAGAAAAGCACATGGTGGTGGGGAAGCTGCTGGTAACAAGCCAAAGATCTGCATATACAGGGGGAGGAGAATGGCGGTTGTGTAAGCAAGGTAAATAATAAAGAAAAGAAACCTATTTAAAAATAGGAATTATAAAGAAAAATGAATCACGCGCCCATGCATGAACAAAAGCAAAAGTAAACCTGAGAGCAAAAACAAAAGTGAACCCAAAGAGAGAGCAAAAACACAAGGTAAGTTTGATTTAAATCAAACTAATAAAAATCTACTACAACTCTTAGATTCAAATTTAGAATTTAAAGTTTTTTCAAAGCCTGCCCTTTGGGGCAGGGCACAACAGCCTACCAAACTGTGGAAGTTATCAGAGATCATCTTCCGTTTGATCCCAGATGACCCTTTGGTTTGCTGGGTCAAAACCTTGTTTGTGTACTCTTGGAATTTCACAATAAAGGGCTGGAAGGAGGTAAACTGGCTGATCTTAACTTGGTTCAAGAGGTGATGTGGGTCTGGTTTGTACCCGATGAAGAGCTTTCTAGCTTCAGTTTTCCACTCTTCCTAGGTTTTGAAGAGCATGTCATGGTGCCAAATATGTGCATCATCGCGTAGTTTGGAGCCGACTTCTCTTGATCTGGCTGAGTCTGGGAGGGTAAAGGTATCGTAGTAGTCTTCAAAAGAATAGAGCCACACTCTAAACCCTTCACCACTAAAAGTGCTGACAGACTGGGAGGCTCAGAACTTAATGGCTGCGGAGGAGTCATTGACAGGAGTAGCCACAACTGAGGAAGAAGATTTGGGTGGGGCCTTGGGCGTCACCGCTTGACGCAAAGGAGTAGACATTTCAACACAACACAATACAATCAATCAACAATACAATCTAAGTTTGACTTTAGGCGTGACCTCCAATTTTTTGTAATGCTTAATTACAGATATATGATATTTAGCAATAATTTAGAAGTTAATCAAGTGGTCTTTATTGTAATTAATTGGAGCTTAGATAGCGGTTTCGGAAATACATTCAATATTCGCTATTCGATGACGAATCGAATTCGGCATCACACCATATCAAGTTTGACCAGGAGATCGGGTACTTGATCTTTGAGCTATTGTAGTTTTAATAAATTAATGGCGGGTCCCAAGTTGATTTAGATATTAAGGCTGGGATGCCACTAGATTAAACGTTCCTGCTTTATTCCCATTTCATATAGATGGTAAACTAAGCTTCGGTGTTCGAGCGATCTGATTGGATCATCTTGGGTCCGTAGTTCAGATACATCACGAGTAAAATAACGGTATTGGGAACACAATGCTCCCTTAGTGAACGAGGACCTAAGGTATTGCATTAAGTAGCGAGCCAAGAATATATTTTTTAATATCTTATTAGGTCAAATTTTTTATTAATGAGATTGAGACAGCTTTGAAGTGGGATCGGGTATGGTGCCAATAAAATTTACTGCCAAGTATCCGAAGGGCCTCGGCTCAGAATATTTATACCAACCAGGTTCAAGCTGATAGGAACTTGGACCATCGGTATTTGCGAATTATAATAGACGTGCGCTGTTCTGGAAATGAAGGGTCCAAGTACCCAAGGCTAATAAATTCTTAATCCAACCAATCATTTTTATAGGATGCGGGTACAAGTCATAGCTCGGGATCGGAGTGGTATTGGAAAGAATAAAGAGGGAAGTATAGGGCAGATGAGCACATGCTTTTTATTGCTACAGTATTGGGGTTGGTTGCGGGAGATGCTGTAAATTCTTACTGCAGCGCATCGGTTCCTTCTGCCGATGCATACAATGGATTGGTAAGTTTCTTACACGATGAAGCTAACACGCAAAGGAAAATTATGAGTTAATCTCTGTTCATCTTATGACCCGCCATGGCGATAGGGCGCCCCTTGGAGAATCCCTTACTGGATCTCAAGAGTCGTCTGGTCCCGCCACGAGTTGGAAATGTAGCCCAAGAGAAATATCTGACTCCAGCGTTACAATCCAAGGAATGTCTTCTATTAAAGACATCAGATTTAAAGAAGATGGTGTCTGAAGTAAAAACCATCTCACCGTTAAAGGCATTCAGCAGCTAGCAAAGCTAGGAAAGGAGCTTCGAAAGATTTACAAGGCACAGCTTGCCAACGGGGTCTCCGTGAATACCACTTGGACGCAGCGGACGTACTGGTCAGCAGTTGCTCTGATGAGTGGACTTTTGGATTCCAGACATCCAAAATTTGTGATTCATCCAAAGCCTCTTGAAAAAGATGGGTTGATCCATGTATATAACAAGTGTAAGTTAGAGAAGCAGCTAAGCAAAGGGGTCAGAAAAACAGAAGCGTTTCAATCGGCGAACATTTCTCTGGTCGAAGTAGCCAAGGACCATGGTTTAGGAGTCAGCAACCACTCTCTCGCAGCTTACATGGCAGTGGATAATCTCAGATGCCTTGACTGCCATCAAATGCCACTTCCTCCCTCCAAGTCCAAGAAAAGTGCAATCTACGAGGCAATGGATGAATTCACCAGGGTCGTATACTTCCCTACTTCAAGAAACGCCCAATTCCATCGCATGCGCATTGGCACTTATCTTGAAGATCTCAACCAACAACTACAACACCCCACAAAGAAAGGAATGTCTAGATTCTTCTATACATCAGCCCACGACGCCTCAATAAGCGCCCTCCTCAGTAGCCTTGATATTGGCATAACTGGAACACCTCCATATGCTTCCAACTTCATCATTGAGCTTTGGGCTAAAAGAGGAAGGGGATCTGGGCTGAGCAATGCGGTGCGGTTCATTTACAATGGGAAGTACGTCCATCCATCCTGGTGCAACAGAAGTTATTGCTCTGCTCGTACATTGCTTTCTTATCTCCGTACACTTGGGATTAATATATCTGGTAATAGAAAAGGCTCAAAAGAATTCGACTTTTGGTCCGTGCAACTCCCAGCACGAATAATCCACCATCTATAAACGGTCTTTCTTTACGAGCACAGGATTTCTTTTCGATCGATTAACTCACTTCCACTACGCACGTGTCGTTTTTCTAAAAAATCTAGTCTAGCTACTATTTAATAGTTCCAACCAATCAAATAAAGCCATGACTGGTTTATACGAGCATGAGTTAAAGATACGCAAAAAAATCTCATACACCTCTAACAGCAAGGGTTCAATGAATGTTACCTCATGCCAATAAATATTTATCCTTTTCAGATATCACCACGCCAATGTAAACGTGGATCTCAAAAGCTAGCCTTTTAATTTTAGAACGATGTTAATGATTTTTTTGAGACCAGAGAACTTGGAATCTGTTGGTTGAGCCTGGGATACTTATAAAGCTAAACATTGGCTAAACAAAATAACTGATCATTAAAAGTTAACGATCAACGAATAAAGCCAATACAGCGCAAAGTATATCGGAAACAAACAAAGCTAGCTAATAAATAACCTGCCAATCAAAACTGGACCACCATCAACTGCAGGTTGATCCCAGAATATATTTCGGTCCATAAAAACCATCAACTCGAACCACCCTGCTGGAAGAATCAAGTCACCATTAAAGCCATTTTCGAAAGCGAGGTCTAGTAGTACAACTGGGTCATTATTTTTCTTGTTATGCCTAGGCGCCAGATTGATTATTTTATAACTTAATCACATTATTCATATTCTAATTATTCAGAAAGCTTAAAATACAACCAATCTCAAAACTTTAATTGATCTTGGGCTTAGATGATTTTTTTAAAATTAGTCATCAATTTTAGAATCAAAAAGTGCAACTTATAGTATTACTGAAAATATCTTAAGTGCTACTACAAACTACAAACCACAAACCAAAAATATTTATGATGAGTTGCATGGGAGAGTAATAGCAGCCCCAAAGCTATAAATGCTATTACCCTATCTTTGGCTCATCATAAATATTCTTAGTTTGTTTCAGAAAAAAAGGTTGTTGTTTTTGAAAGACTGATAACTCTATTTAAAATACACCCTCTAGTAAGTTTCCCTACTTCATGAACTTGCCCCAATACATCACTAGCATCTTCTGATATTTTTGTTTCTCTGATATCATCACGGGATTTTAAATGATAAGTTATCTCATAATATTCTGATAAACTTTCAAATGTTAGAGGTGAAGTATATAACTTCCCATCTTTCATCAAATATGAAAGATTAATGCGCAGATTTTTAACTTCAAGCTCTCTTTTTATAGGCCTAACTTTTCTTTCATAAATATAAAAGAATGGCTTTTGAGAAATGTTTGATCCTGATAGTACTAATTTATATAATTCTTTTCTTTTTTCTTCTTGCTCAAAAATATTTTTAAGATCATTAATATTTTTAATATAAAGCTCATTTTCTTTTTCCTTTAACATTTTTGATATTACACCAAGTGCCCATCAACAATGCTTTTTCCATGACATTTAACAAAACAATTATATTTTATAGAACCCTTAATATATTCAGGTGGCTCTTTAAATAAGTAATATAAAAATTCATATGATCTAAAATGATTTCTATTATCAGTCCACACTTTTATATTTTTTATTTTTTTAAATCTATCTAATTTAAGAAGACTAATTAGACATTCACCTGAAAATAAAGAATCATGTGGAAATATTTGAGACAAAAAATCATGATATTCATATTTGATTTTATTGTTTTCTTTAAAAACTAATGCAAACCCTAATAATGAGATAGTTTTTTTTGAATAAAAACAATTATTGGTTTTAATTGGACCACTTCCAGCCTTTAAGTTTTCTTTATAATCTATAACTACAATATAAGATTCATCATCTAATTCATAAATATCTTTTTTATATTCCCTATTTTAATGAACATAAAAGTCTTGGTGCTGATTAATAGTCTTTAAGTCATTGTTTATAGATGCTGGTAATGGTAAGTTTTTACTTTCACATTCTTTCTTCCTTTTTTCTAGTGAATTTTTTAAATTACAAATATTGCACATATCAGTTTTTTTTACTTTTTATTATATTTTTAGGAATTAATTTATAGTAAGTAGAAATTGAAACTGAAATTTCATTTTTTATTTTCATATTTTCATATATTTCTTTTTTTTAAGTAGAGAGTATTTAATTTCAGTTGATTAATTACTCACCTCTTTTTCTATATATTTATAAATTTTTCCAGGCACTTTTTTGTAATCTGGCTTGTTTCAAAGAATTTTCCAGCAAGTTTTTAATTATTTCTTTAGTTATTTCTTGTTTTAATGAATAGTTATTATTTTTTGGCTTTTTTGTTTAAGCTTAGATTTTTATCTTTATTTAATTTTCTTGAGTATTCAAACTCACTTTTGGTTATATTAAACCCCATATCATTAAGCTCTTTTAAAGAGTAGCTGGAAGTAACCAGAGATTGCAAGGCTGGGAGATGCTTTTGGGGAGAAGATTTCATGAGATCCTTTAAGTTTTCAATGAACTCATTGCTTTTTTGATTTTGAATAGTTGGCAGGAACTGAAATCTCCCAAATTCAGTTTGAGTAAGGAAGTGCTTGATGAAATTATCAAGATCATCACCAGCAATAAAGAGGAATGCCTTTTTTAACATTTCAATTCTTTCTCTTTTTGTTGAAGCTCCCAAGGAAAAAAAGGGTAGCATAGCAGAAGTAAATTTTACTGAGGACATGGTAGTATTTTGAATCTGTAATTAGGTCTGATCTCTGAAATGTGCCTTAATGATGGAGTAGTTCTGATCAGAATGTGGCCTTTGAATGGGGTCTTTTGGATTAGAAGCTTTGTGGTGCTTTAGCTCTTATATACCAAGCTAAATGACACCATTCTGAAAGAAATGGTGAGATGGCTTTTACTATAGTTTGAACTTGAATTTATGTTTGCAGAATTAATTAAATACCTAGTTTTCATGCACAAGTGATACATGTGAAGCAGCTAAGCATCATTATTACACCATATCCTCTTTGTAATCAATGCAAATCAATTAAAAATATGTATTCAGTTAACTAAAACACTTCCGCATATTTTTAAAATGATAAAATATTAAAGAGTTCTATTTAAAGAATGCTTAATATGAGGTTCAAAGCTCACTTGAACCTTAAAATTAATCTAAACAGGGATAAAAACATCCCAACTTCAAACTGCCATAAAATACTAAGTAATTGGGATTTTTAAATAAAATAAAATGTGAAAATAAGACTCTCAATCTTATATTCAATTTCTTTAAATAAAAAAGATATTTTTTTATATTAAAAAAGTTTTTGTTAGCTTTAAAGTGATCTACTTTATATCATTAGATAGAATCATATAATAACTTTCTGGATTATAATCTTTTAAATTACTTTTGCTTTATATTTAGTATAGTATACATATTAAAATTTTTATACCAATAGAAAGATGATTTCCTTAGCTTCATTTTGATATTTTACAGTGTGAAAAAATATTAATTCCTCATTGAGTTATTAATGTTTTAAATAAAAAAGTGTAATTAGTTACTTTTTCAAAACCAAACTGTGTTATGCTGCAACTTGAGCAGCGTTTGCATCAGAAAATGGCCCAATACTTAAAGTAATGATCCAACTGTTTGGATTCCTTTTAAGCTCAACTTATTGCCACAATAAATAGAACCCCTTGTAACGTGGAACCTTTTTTTATTTAACGCTGGCAAGTATTTCCCCATTTAATCAGCAAACGATCCAAACGTACAGTTCATTTTAAAAAAACTAGGTAGAAAAAGTGTTAAAGTTGGCTATAAACGAGAACGCCCTTTTTCATTTCTCAATCAACCTGAGTTTACCTCACCCCTACTGTCATTTCCAAAGCATAGCCTAAACACAGTCAAACTAATACAAACATAGACATCTAAACCGTGCTGGGTTAACAGAGTCACAAGGGGAAATCAATTTGGAAACTGTCTCATACCTTTGTTGGGCTATGGGAGATCAAATATTTTGGGGAACCCTTTAGGAGGAAAAATAGCGTGTCAACCAATTGGATTAGGCAGGGGGTGGCTTGATCTGAGTAAAGAGTGAAGCGCCAAATCAAGCTGCCACTGGGATGAGATTGACATCAGCTCTTGTTCCCTGTTTTGGTAATCCAAGTCGGCTTCTGCATTTGGCTTTGAGTGATGGGGAAGTTGGTTTGAGCAGTACATGGTCTCTTGTGCGGTATTGTTTTTGGATCTTGGGGAAAACATCCAAGAGGACACAGCATAAACATTTATAATATAAGGTCCAAGGTTCAAAGCAAGCCTTGGGTTAGCCTTCAGAGCAAAATTAAGGGGACATACCTTAATTTCCTGGAACAAGAGAAGAGAGTTTCCTTTTGGCAAAAAGGAAAGGATAATGCTTCAAGATTATAAAGGCCAACACAAATGTGGATAAACTTGTCTTTATTTGGGGAATGATCCTACTTAAATACTAGAGTGTTGTTTTGAATACTGCTATTCACCATGTTTTGATTTTGCCTTTGGTGGGCCATTCTGAAGACAAATCACTCACTTTTGCTTTTGTCTTTCAAAATGAGTTGATGACTGAATCAGTAAGTTCAATTGTTCAGTTTCTTGATCCTGCGCAACTCACTTGCCCCACTCATGCTGGTGGCAAGTGATCCTACCGTCCATGTACTGTTTTGTGGTAAAGCTACACAGTATATATTCCCAATTGTTATACCCAATAAAGTTTAAGTTCTATTCACATTTTTGTCTTTGTGTCTTCTGTACTTCTGCGCCTCTCTCTAGCCACAACTAGTAGAGATTGTTCTTCCAGGGCTGCAAGGTAAATGCTTTTGCCTTCCCTGTCATCTAACTGAGACTTAGTACAAATCCAATCCTAAGGTTAGGATTTCCTGTTGTGTGTCTGTGCCACGCCTCAGAACACAACAAAAATGGTGCTCACTACAGGGGCATAAGCCCCTTGGTTATCCCTTTTGCATCTACGTTTTCAGGTCCTTTGCCTCTGCCTATACAAGAGACAACTTCACCTGAAATAACCAATCCTCCTATTGAGGAAGATATTACCAACCAGCCTAATACCCCCACTATACTGAACCTTGGAAATGGTCCCTGTTTAGTTGCCTACCCCATGGGTACCCCTGACGTGGAACAAGTCATGTCAGTAGCCCTTGGGATAGCCCAGGAAGGAGCCATCCCTTGCCTTCAGTTGCAGTTTAGTCGGGCCAAAAACTACAAATTAATTGTGGCTTCTCAATTTCCACAACATCTCCTCTCAGCAGCTGGCTCCGCTGAGAACATACTATTGTCCTTTGTGCAGCCTGCTTTATCCCACCACCAAATGGTGTTGGGGCTCCACGTCCAAGAAATCTTGTCCCTGCAAGCTGCGGTTACTCATCACTGGGATCAGTTTGCTGCCTACCAACAGTAGATCCACTCCCTGTTTTCATTGGTATCTGATAATCAACGCAACTCTGTCACCTCCCAGACCTGTTTGGTTAATTCTATTGAACAAATGCGCCAGTCTATCCCCAAATACATGAGAGAGCGTCTATACAAGTTTCATCAGCTAGAACAACCCTGGCGTGCTCAGGTGGATTCTACTCTAAACGCTTATCTCACTGACTTTGAGCGACTTGTGCAACAGCTCAATGCCTTCAGTACCTATTCCTTTGAGCAGCTACAGCAGGTAGCGGACTTTGCTGCTAGCAGCCTTAATGAACTTGGTACCACATTTGAGCAAGAGAGAGCTGCCACTGCTGCCACCATAGCCAAACTCCAGAATCAAGTAAATGAATTATCTACACCCAAACCAGATGCTCTGCCCTCTCCCCCTTCTGATGACTTGGTGGATAGAGAGCAGAGAATATGGGATGCCATTCAAGAACTACGTACCACCACCCGCAGTCAGGGACGTCCTGCTGAGGCACCTCAACCTGACCCCCAGGTTCTTGAGCTGACTGCCCAAGTTGCGGAGCTACAGCAAGAACTTGTCGCCCTATGTGAAATGATGGCAACTGCTGCTAGCCCAGTTGGGGTTGTCAATGAATATAGTTGAAGCCCTGGCATATCTGGAACACCTCAAATCCAATGCGCTAGGGAATTAATTGCCCTAGCTAACGAGGTGGATCAATTGAAGCGGGACCACACTGAGTTGGAAAGAGACGTACAATAGATGAATGACTTGATTGAATCTGTGAATGATAGATTCACCCCTTGTCTCTCTGTGGGGACATCCCTTACTTGGCAGCTGTCTGAACTCTCCACAATATGACCACCCAGGGTCAACACTTAGATACCACTGCACAACAGACCACTCACACTGTCAATACTGGAGCCCATGCTGCTGAGACTCTTACCACCCTTGAAGAAAGTTTTTGCCAGCTGTGGGCTAGACAGCCCCCTCGGAATATGAGGCAGAGTTTTCCCTGCGTATAAACGTACTTGATAGCAACAATGGTGACCCAACTCCCAAAGCACACTTCAAGCCTACCTTTAAGCAAGTCTTTGATCCTAAAACCTCAACCATTGCAGCTTTCTTAACTATCTATGAAACTGCCATGAGAAGAGCCTCAGATGAATTCAAGAAGGAACACATTCTGACCTGTCTACACCCGGCCTGCCAAGAAGTAATTGTGCCAGAACTACCCGCTATTGAGATGTGGGAAGATATGAAGCAGCTTCTGTGTCAGGAATCCACTATCATGCAGCTGGCCTGCCGGTTTTGGGGATAACTTGGGCTGGGTTTTTTTCAGGCAGGGCCACTATAAGAGAGGAGTAAATTTAGAAGGTAGGAAGCAGACTTCCCCACCCAAGACCACGGGCCAGCGGCCGGAAGAATGGTGTCCACCACCCCTGTGAGGGTGATGTATAATATTCCAAAAAGCTTGCTGGTATGGTTGGTTGGAAGGTCAGGTGAAGAGGCTGGCATTTGTTTGGGTGTTGCAGGCGGTTTCATATAGATATTGTAGGCCGGGAGGTAATTGAACTTTCCTCTGAATAGTTTTGGGATGGAGAATATCCACGGGCCTTGGCGGTTGTATCTGATGGAGGATTGAATGCGGGCTAATGGGTCAAGTTCAATGATCTTCTCTGGTGTATAATCTTTATATTTGGGCTTTAATGGATAATTGGTAAAATGGGCGGGCCCAAAGGGAAGACCAGGTGGACGGAAACTGCAGGAAGAGGGGCAGGAGGGCCAGGAGATCTGGAACTGAACTGATAGACAACAAATACAAAATATGGTAGCAGCTGTATAAGCCAAAGTAACATAATCTTTATTCAAAAATGGCAATAAGGTTTGAGCGCAGAATCTATAGGCATATATAGCATTCTGCCTCCAAACTTAGTATTTTCCATCAGGGGTTTGTCAAAATATCAGGAAAAGTGCGGGCAGGTAGCCAGAGAGCCCAGGTGAAGGAGCGGCAAAATGGCACCTCAGTTGGGTGTTCTCTCATTGATCAGAACATCCAATTTAAGCACTTGATTTTCTTGATTCTTTGCTGTGGTCATGGGGTCAGACCTAAAGCCTGGGTTTATCTTTGGCAGTAGGATTTGATTGGTTGTTTGATGGGACTTCAAACTCATGAAATTCACAGAGGCGTCATCTCTGCTACCATTAGAAAATTCAAGAGACTCCTCTTTGGGCGCCACTATGGTCAAGCCAGTGAAGGTATTCTGGCTTTGGGACTTAGCAGGAGTCTCAGCTTGCAGGGGTTTGATCCCAAAAATACGCGGGTGGGCCCTTGGTCCATGGACCCGGCTGCCTGCAGGAATGTAGGTTCAGGGTTTGAATCCCACCCTTTGGCCCAGGTTTCCTGGGGCAACAAATTGTCAATCCTGATATTCTGATTGATGAGTTTGGTGGTGATCTTAGCCTGTAAATAAAGAAGGTCTCCTTCATGCATATTGCTTTCAAGCCTAAAGAGACATTAGCCGAGTTTGCAGACAGATTCTACATTGAAGGACAGCAATTTATCACACGCAGACAGTTGACAGCCCATGAAGCATACACGGCTTGCACCAAAGCCCTCAAGATTAACCAACTTCTGTGCCTTCACTTCAAAGCTCATAAAGCCATGTTTTATTCCATGAAGATCATAAAGACGCTATTGCAGGATATGCACCTTACCCACTCTGGCGCAGTTGTTAGAGAGGATAGAGCTACTTCTAACTCTGGTTCATCCTCCTGTGGTCCTCAGATTCTTACCATGAACTCACAAAATCCTCCTTGAAGCCAAGGTTGCCACAACTGTGGTCAAATAGGTCATTATTCTTGAGTCTGCACCAACCCGCAAGTTGAAGGAGCTGATCTGAAAGAGCAGGTGGGAAAAGAACAGTCAACCTAGAGGCAGAGACACTCTCTGTTGACAATTCTTCCCAGTCACTTTCAATCCCTACCTCTATAGCTGACTCCAAGCCTGCTGATAATGAGGCTCCTCCTATCCTCCTTTTGTTTCACAATATTTCTGATGAATCTGACCTGGATGACTCTGATACTGAAACACTGATTGTTGTGAATGCTGCTATTCACTGTATTTTGATTTTGCCTTTGGTGGGCCATTTCAAGGACAAATTGCTTGCTTTTGCTTTTGCTTCTTAAAATGAGTTGGTGACCAATTCAGGAAATAAAACTGTTCAGTTTCCTGATCCATGCACAACTCACTTGCCCCACTAATGCTGGTGGCAAGTGATCCTACCGTCCATGTACTGTTTTGTGGTAAAGCTACACAGTATATATTCCCAATTGTTATACCCAATCAATTTTAAGTTCTATTCACATTTTTGTCTTTGTGTCTTCTGTACTTCCGCGCCTCTCACTAGCCACAACTAGTGGAGATTATTATTCTAGGGCCGCAAGGTAAACACTTTTGCCTTCCCTGTCATCTAACCAAGATTTAGTACAAATCCAATCCTAAGGTTAGGATTTCCCGTTGTGTGTCTGTGCCGTGCCTCAGAGCACAACACTGATGCATATGAATACTCTGTTCTGGCTGTTCCCAAAACCATTACAGTCCCATTTAAGTTATGCTCAGGAAAGACTACAACTACTGCTAAACCTTTGACCAAAGCCAAATAAATTATCTCTTGCCCTTACCTCACTCAGGCTAAGAGGTCCCCTGTGCTAGTGGAGTCGTCAGAAGAAGCTACTGAGGTTGCTGACGCTGTCTTCAAGAATGTATCTGTTTTTCTCCCCCTCCAGACTGTCTATAAGGAGTTCCTAGTATTAAGATGCACGATTGAGAAGTGGGATAAGGAACTAGCAGAGGCTCAAGATATCCTGGCTGTCCTTCCCCCTTTTGGTTACACTATCACTTGAGTAGAGATATCCATTAAAAAAAGTGAAAAAGGCTGTTCTAGATACTGGCTTGCCAGTCAATGTTGTCTCCTCCACGCTTGTGAAGAAACTCAAACTTGCCCCTGACCTTAATTATCACCAGTCATATGGCACGGCTGGGCTGTATATGACCTGCGCCGTAGGGGCTTACTCTGTGTTACCCATGCAGTTTGGCAAACTTCTTCTAGCTGCACCAGCAGTTGTCTTGGAATTTGAGAGTTACAATCTCTTAGTTGGCACCCAGTTCCTTAGGGAATATAATGGGATAATCAACCTGAAAGATGGCTACCTCTCTATCCTAGGCTATGAAGTCCCCTTGATCTTTAAAGAGCCAGTAAAGTTCCTGGGAAGCGCCTAAAGACATGTGCCTTGGAATATCCCATTGGAGTTTTCAACCTCAAGTATTGCACCCACTCCTCAAATATGAAGTGTGCACCTGTAGCTTGTCCTGAGTCTGAGGGTATCCCTCTCCTAGCCACGTCTGCCGTCACCATCCCTCCTGGCTCCCAGGCAATCCTAGACTCCCAGATCTCCTATGAACTACCTGAACACACCTTCTTGGAGTTGTACTCTCCCCCCTTGTTAGGACGCAACAAACCTTACCTCTGTCCTGGAATTCTAGACGTCTCTCATAAAGACCCTGTTCAGTTGTTGGTAGCCAACCTGACTGCAATCCCCATGACTGTATCTAGGGGCAGGTTGTTGATATGGCAAGTTGTTGGGCGCTCCTGAAGTCCTGTCTCTTCACCCCTTTGGCACGTTTCAAGATTTCAACCTTCCAGAGGATGAGCCCAGAGTTATCTTTGTTTACTGCTCAAGACTTCCCACAACTGTCCCCGGTTCAACAGAAAGAGATGCTAGATTTACTAGACCAGTTTACAATATCTTTGCTAAGATCAGTACCAACAATGGGCTAGCCAAAGGCGTTATCCATCAGATTGACACTGGCAATGCTCCTCCCTTCTGTACTAAACCATATTGCAGAAGTTACGTAGAAGACGCCCAAGTATCTAAAGAGCTCAAACAACTATTAGACGCTGGGCTGCTGGCCCCTTCCTAAAGTCAATGGGCATCCCCACTACTAATCTTAAAGAAGAAAGATGGAGATCATAGTATTATGATGGACTATTGCTGCTTGAACTCTTTAACCAAGGAGGACTCATACCCCTTGTTGTGTATTGAAGATGCTCTCTGACGTCTTGGAGGCTCTAAGTTCTTCTCTGCAATGGATCTGGCATCTGGATACTGGCAAGTTGACCTATCACCCAAAGATTGTCAGAAAGCCGCACTCATTACTTCTGAAGGGCTTTTTAAGCCTACTTGCATGCCACACAGACTTTGCAACGCCCCAACCACCTTCCAAAGGGCCATGGACTCCATCCTTTGTGACTTGAAGTTGTCGTGCATCCTAGTATACTTGGATGATATAACAGTTTTCAGCGCTACCTTCACCAATCACCAGGCTCATCTCAAGGAGGTGTTCATAAAGATTCAGGAGGCTGACCTTAGACTAAAACCTTCCAAGTGCGCCTTCTTCAAAGAGTGTCTTGAATTCTTGGGCCATGAAGTAACCCAAACTGGGATTTGCCCAATGACTAAGAAGGTTGAAGCCATTGATAAAATGCTTCCGCCCACCAACTTGCAAGAAGTATAAGTCTTCCTAGGGATGATAGCTGCTACAGACAGTTTATCCCTGACTTTGCCAATACTAGTGAACCTCTAGTCCAGCTGCTACATAATGTTCCTTTTGAATGGACCACCAGTCAACAGCAAGCCTTTGAGACTCTTAAACAAAAACTCAAAGAGGCGCCAATCCAGTGTATCCCAACTATGATAAGGAATTTATCCTATACACTGATGCTAGTGATCTTGCTATTGGCGCTATTCTGGCCCAACTGGACAATGAGGGTGTAGATCATCATGTAGCTTACACTTCCCATGTGCTAAACAAGCATGAGAAGAACTATGGTGTCACTGAGAAGGAGTGCCTTGCAGTATTACATGCAGTCAAGAAGTTTTGCCACTAATATACGGCACCCACTTCACAGTTGTCACTGATCATGCCTCTCTTAAGTGGTTACAACAGCTTAAGGAGCCTGAAGGGCGCCTAGCTAAATGGGCCCTACAGCTGCAGGGTTACGACTTCACTATGCTTCATTGCCCTGGGATTCAACACCAGAACGCTGATGGGCTCTCCAGAATGCCCACTCTTGTTTTACATCCTGCGGAGGCTGACCGGTTGTACAAACTAATTGGGTACCCTTCTTCTTGGAAAAGTAAGACAGAAGAGGTACAACTGGCCTTGTCTAAGCTATCCAAAAATACCCTCATACGCAACCTTCAGCTCTTCAAGAAGGTAAGTGACCAGTATCTGCCTTATTTACAACCCAGTCTTTGCCTCTTGTTGGTGTTGCAAGCTCATAAAGAGACTGGGCATGGAGGCATTGCCAAGACCTTTGACTGGCTTCAAAAGAATTAATTCTGGGAGAACCTTTGCCTGCTGATCCCAGACGTCATAGCTAGCTGCCACAACTGCCAGCTGCATAGGCTTTGAGCTGCTGCCCATGAGTTCAAATTAGTTCCCCCACAACATGCCTTCCACACTGTCAGCATTGATGCGTCAGATCCTCTCCCCTGCTCACGTTCTGGGTGTTGCTTTATCATGATTGCTGGTGATTACTTCAGCAAGTGGGTAGAGGCTTGCCCTACAAAGGACATCACGGCTAAGACAACTGCTGCCTTCCTGTTACAAGATGTTTTCTACTGCCATGGCTGTCCTCAAGTGTTGCTCTCTGATAATGGGACTAACTTTAATGCCAAGCTGATAACCTCTGTGTTGAAGCTTTAGGATCCCACTAGTCCTTCTCTTCCCCCTACAATCCTTCTACCAATGGGGCAGTTGAGCGTGCAAATTTGACACTGGTCTCTATCATGAGGAAGCTCACACACTCTGATGCTGCCAACTGGGACCTATACTTACCTGCTGCTCTCTTTGCATACTTCTTTAGCAAACATTGTGTCACTGGATACTCCCCTTTTGCTATGTTATATGGGCAAGAGGCTACTACCCCCTTTGCTATTGGGGGCCCCTCTTACTTCTGATAAAGCCATGAATCCTGACAACCACATCAAGGATCTAGTCAACTGCATAATTGATATACAGGCCACTGCCTACACTTCTGTATATAAGACTAAGATTTTTGAGCTCTCTCCCAATAATGCTGGACGCTCCCCCTTCCTGAATTTTATATTGGTGACCATGTACTTTACTACCAACACAGAGTAGGTGGTTGCGCTCATAAGTTGGACTCTCTGTGGATTGGCCCTTTAGAAGTGAATTTTAAACGGGGTCCAAGAACACTATAAAGCTCCTCTCCAATGGCCATCCTTTTGCTTGAGTGCACACAAAGTTCCTTCATAAATACTACCCCCCTAAGGCCAATATAGGGGAGGGCAATGTTGTGAATACCGCTATTCACCAAGTTTCAATTTTGCCTTCAGTGGGCCATTTTAAAGACAAATCACTCACTTTCTCTTTTGCCTCTTGAACTGAGTTGATGACTGAATCAGATGTTCAATTGTTTGGTTTCTTGATCCTGCGCAACTCACTCACCCCACTCATGCTGGTGGCAAGTGATCCTACTGTCCTGGTAGTGTTTTGTGGTATTCCTAACCACTATATATTTTATTTAATATTCACCAACAAAAATTAAGTTCTATTCACATTTTTGTCTTTGTGTCTTCTGTACTTCCGCGCCTCTCTCTAGCCACAATTAGTAGAGATTATTCTTCCAGTGCCGCAAGGTAAACACATTTGCCTTCCCTATCATCTAGCCAAGACTTAGTAAAAATTCAATCCTAAGGTTAGGATTTCCCATTGTGTGTTTGTGCTGCGCCTCAGAACATGACAAGTGTGAACATAGATTGCTCATTTGGTATACAGTACAGCTAATGAGGTCATTCTGAGCTGAACTCTTACCAGGATCAGACATGACCTTGTAGGATAATCCAAAATGGGTGGGCATTGATGTCAATATAGTTGTGGAAGGAGAGCAACCAATGAATTTGAAAGCAAAGCCAAACAAGTCTATACAAATTGTCAGACCACTGTTTCAACCATTCCTGACAACAACAAGGAATTTTTAGGTGTTAGAATTATTAACAACTTTTCCCTTAAATGGGAGGCTTTTCTGTGTCCTAGAAATGGTTTATTAGTTGGTAGTATAATGAACTTATTAACTTGTCTTAATCTTCCAACTTTTCTGGAAATTCAATTAAACCCCGCTATGGGGATCAAACCCAGGTTTTCTTGTCTGCCTCACTGTCACCTAGAGGAAGTTAGTAATTTGAATTCAAATTTACTTTACGCTTATACTGAAAACAATCTCTGTATCCAATCAGAAGTTATGCCTGAGGCGTTAGACTTTGAGCTTGCTTTTGCTCCTAAACTTGAACCAGCATCATATAATCAAAGCTCTGTAGTTGGTTTTAAATAAGGTTACAATTGTTTGCCTTCTTCTGGTGGTTACCACAACCACCAGAAGCCCCCAGGCTGAGTTTTCTCAAACAGATGGGATAAATAACACCTAGCTGTTTGAGAGGCTCAGCAGGGGCATTTTTTCTCCTCTAAAATAACTTTTATGTTATTTTTGAATAAACACCACTTCTGCAAGGTTCCCCCTCCAAATTCCCCACTATTGCTCCCATTTCCCCCTGAAGTACCAATTTAAAGGCTTGGCAGTCTATATAAGGCTCTATTTTGTCAAGATTTTGAGCTTTTCTGTTAATGAAGTCTTTTCCTAAATCAGCTTGATCTTTACTCTCTTGCTTATTTCTCAATCTAAAGCCATGAGATTACCCAAGTCCTCCAAATGGGAGCCATTTGGGTGTAAATGGTTGGCTTGATTGCTCTTGGTGCAGGCCTTTGCAGCCAGCATATCACCAGGAACCAGAGCGGAATCTAAGTCCTCCCCTCCTCCTCAGTACCTTGATAAGTCCTGGCACCAAGTGATACCAGGCGTCTGGTACACTGCCACATTTTTATCTCCAGTCCCTCCTATTACTGAGAAATCATGTATGTTCATGGCCAACAAAAAGGCCCTGACGCCCACCTTGTTCCATTCCTTGGCTTTGGCATTCTTGCTCAGCCACCTAGAAGCCAACTTTTTCATTGGTAGATTCAACCCACTCTTGGGGAGATATTTCACATGGGAATGGTCTCCGTCCCTATTGGCACCTTGGTTACAGGTTTGAACCCCTTGCAACCATATACCTTCTTGATGGTATGTTTCCTAGCAGATAGCTTCATGACAGCAAGGATCAATATTTAAAGGCCACATTAAAATAGCATGAATGGTGAAATCTACACCATCTTACCCCTCAAGGTTGGTTTCAGGAAGTTGACACTTGCAAGGGAACATAGCCTGGACGCAGTAGAAGGGGCAGCCTTAAGACAGTAGCTTGATGGTATACTCAGCACACTTCATGAAGGTAATCTTACCAGGCCCAACCAAGCAGAATCCATCTTGTTAACCTGGTCACCAGTACAATTATGGTAGTAGTGGGCCAAATCACTGGCCTGGAATTCAGGAAGGGGTGCACTTGCCGCATTGAACAGCCTCAACTCTAAAGTCCTGAATTTATAGGTGGATAAGTATGCAGTAGCCTGAATGCCAATATTTTGATTTTTCAACTCCTTCACATGGGTCTCAGGATTGACCCCAGCATTGAGTTCAACCAGCAAAGACCCCAGATCAAGGGGGTAGTGGCCTCACACCCATACAGCATGATGAATGGGGATTTCCCAGCCACTCAATGTTTGCTCAGACAGTGTTGTAACTTCAGTTATGGTGCAGTGATGGCTGTAATTTGCTTAACTCAATTAAGACCTATGTTTTACCAAAGACTAAGCTAAGATGAATTGATACTTAGTGCATATAATGAATGTATAATTAATTTAATACCAATTCTTTATTTAATGATACAAGGGAAGAATTATATAGGGATTTGTGATTAATCTTGAGCCACTGATCCTCTGATCAGACTTCACCTCAGATCATATTGGTTCTCAGCCCATAAGTTGGTATGATTGTTTGATGGGCTAAATAACCCTCTGAGGTTATGATCCGTTGGTCAACTAGACTAGTTTTTCATCTGAACTACAGGGCAATTTGACCCTTTGTGCTAGAGTCTAATTGATGGAAGGTATTGAATTCAGTAATGGCTGGTTAACACTAACCGCATTAAAACAGATGGTAGACCAAGAGGGTGGCGGGGAGAGACATATACCAGCAGACTCCACCTGCAAGAGTGAGCTCCCTTGTAACAAACACATGGGAAGGATATGCACACTCAACTGTCCCATTAGTTGAAGGATTGTGTTGTGTTATGAGGCGCGGCACAGACACACAACAGAAAACCTAACCTTAGGATTGGATTTGTAATAAGTCTCAGTTAGATGACAGGGAAGGCTATGTGTTTACCTTGCAGCCCTGTAAGAATAATCTCTACTAGTTGTGGCTAGAGAGAGGCGCAGAAGTACAGAAGACACAACAACAAAAAAGTGAATAGAACTTAATTTTTATTGGTGAATATGAAATAGAATATATAGTGGTTAGGAATACCACAAAACACTACCAGGACAGTAGGATCACTTGCCACCAGCATTAGTGGGGTGAGTGAGTTGCGCAGGATCAAGAAACCAAACAATTGAACATCTGATTCAGTCATCAACTCATTTTGAGAGGCAAAAGCAAAAGCAATAGATTTGTCTTTGAAATGGCCCACCAAAGGAAAAATTGAAACATGGTGAATAGCGGTATTCACAACATTGCCCTCCCCTAGATTGGCCTTAGGGGGGTGGTATTTACAAAGAAACTTTGTGTGCACTTGAGCAAAAGGACGGCCACTGGAGAGAAGCTTTACAGTGTATTTGGACCCTTGTTTAAAAGTCACTTCTAAAGGGCCAATCCACAGAGATTCCAACTTATGTGCGCAATCACCTACACTGTGTTGGTAGTAAAGTACATGGTCACCAACATCAAATTCAGGCAGGGGGGGAGGGTCCAGCATTATTGGGGGAAAGCTCAAGTATCTTAGTCTTGTATGCAGAAGTGTAGGCAGTGGCCTGTATATCAATTATGTGGTTGTCTAGATCATTGATGTGATTGTCAGGATTCATGGCCTTATCAGAGGTAAGCAGGGGGCCCCCAAGAGCAAAGGGGTAGTAGCTTCTCTCCCATATGACATAGCAAAAGGGGAGTATCCAGTGACACAATGTTTGCTAAGACGGTACACAAAGAGAGCGGCAGGTAAGTATAGGTCCCAGTTGGCAGCATCAGAGTATGTGAGCTTCCTCATGATAGAGACCAGTGTTGAATTTGCACACTCAACTGCCCCATTGGTAGAAGCATTTTAGGGGGCAGAGAAGGACTGGTATGATCCCAAAGCTTCTACAACAGAAGTTACCAGCTTGGCATTCAAGTTAGTCCCATTATCTGAGAGCAATACTTGAGGACAGTCATGGCAGTAGAAAACATCTTGTAACAGGAAGGCAGCAGTTGTCTTAGCCGTGATGTCCTTTGTAGGGCAAGCCTCTACCCACTTGCTGAAGTAATCACCAGCAATCATGATAAAGCAACACCCAGAACGTGAGCAGGGGAGAGGATCTGACGCATCAATGCTGACAGTGTGGAAGGCATGTTGTGGGGGAACTAATTTGAACTCATGGGCAGCAGCTCAAAGCCTATGCAGCTGGCAGTTGTGGCAGCTAGCTATGACGTCTGGGATCAGCAGGCAAAGGTTCTCCCAGAATTAATTCTTTTGAAGCCAGTCAAAGGTCTTGGCAATGCCTCCATGCCCAGTCTCTTTATGAGCTTGCAACACCAACAAGAGGCAAAGACTGGGTTGTAAATAAGGCAGATACTGGTCACTTACCTTCTTGAAGAGCTGAAGGTTGCGTATGAGGGTATTTTTGGATAGCTTAGACAAGGCCAGTTGTACCTCTTCTGTCTTACTTTTCCAAGAAGAAGGGTACCCAATTAGTTTGTACAACCGGTCAGCCTCCGCAGGATGTAAAACAAGAGTGGGCATTCTGGAGAGCCCATCAGCGTTCTGGTGTTGAATCCCAGGGCAATGGAGCACAGTGAAGTTGTATCCTTGCAGACTTAGAGCCCATCTATCTAGGCGCCCTTCAGGTTCCTTAAGATAATGTAACCACTTAAGAAAAGTGTGGTCAGTGACAACTGTGAAGTGGGTACCATATACTTGGTAACAAAACTGCTTGACTGCATGCAACACGGAAAGACACTCCTTTTATGTGAAAATATGGTTCTTCTCATGTTTGTTTAGCACCCAGGAAATGTAAGCCACAGGATGGTCTACACCCTTGTTGTCTAGTTGGGCCAAAATAGCCACAATAGCAAGATTGCTAGCGTCAGTGTACAGGATGAACTTCTTAAATAGTTAGGATACACTAGGATTGGCGCCTTTTTGAGTTTTTGCTTCAGGGTCCCAAAGGCTTACTGCTGACTGGTGGTCCATTCAAAAGGAAAATTATGTAATAGCTGGACTAGAGGTTCACTAGTATTTGCAAAGTCAGGGGTAATCTGTCTGTAGTAGCCCATCATCCCTAGAAAGACTTGTACCTCTCACAAGTTGGTGGGCAGAAGCATTTTGTCAATGGCTTCAACCTTCTTAGTCATTGGGCAAATCCCTTCTGGGTTACTTCATGGCCCAAGAATTCAAGACATTCTTTGAAGAAGGCACACCTGAAAGGTTTTAGCTTAAGACTGGAGTCTCAAATCTTTATAAACACCTCTTTGAGATGAGCCAGGTGATTGGTGAAGGTAGCGCTGAAAACTGTTATATCATCCAAGTATACTAGGGTGCACAAAAACTTCAAGTCATGGAGGATGGAGTCCATGGCCCTTTGGAAGGTAGCCAGGGCGTTGCAGAGTCCCTGTGGCATGCGAGTAGGCTCAAAAAGCCCTTCAGAGGTAATGAGCGTGGCTTTTTGGCAATCCTTGGGCAATAGGTCAACTTGCTAGTATCCAGATGCCAGATCCATTGCAGAGAATAATTTAGAGCCTCCAAGACGTTGGAGGGCATCATCAATACACGGCAGGGGTATGAGTACTTCTTGATCAAAGAGTTCAATTGGCAGTAGTCCATCACAATATGATGACCCCCATATTTCTTCTTTAAGATTAGTAGCAGGATGCCCAAGGACTTTGGGAAGATGCCAGCAGCCCAGAATATAACAGTTGTTTGAGCTTTTTAGATACATGGACGTCCTCTACACAACTGTGGCAATATAGTTTAGCACAGAAGAAGGGTGGCATCACCAGTGTCAATCTGATGCATAACGCCTTTGGCTAACCCATAATTGGTACTGATTCTAGCAAAGATATTGAAAAATTGGCCTAGTAAATCTAGCACCTCTTTCTTTTGAACTGGGGACAGCTGTGGAAAGTCTTGCGCAGTGAACAAGGATAGGACTTGGGGTTCCTCCTCAGGTAGGTTAAAATCTTGGAATTTGCCAAAGGGATGAACAGACAGGACATCAGGAGTGCTCATAACTTGCCATATCCAACAAACTGCCCCCTAGACACGGTCATGGGGAGAGCAGTCAGGTTGACTACCAACAATTGAACAGGGTCTTTATGAGAGACATCTAGGATCCCAGGACAAAGACAAGGTTTTTTGCGTCCTAACAAGGGGGGAGAGTAAAATTCCAAGAAGGTTTTTCAGGTAGTTCATATGATATCTGGGAGTCTAGGATGACCTGGTAGCCAGGGGGGATGGTGACAGCAGACATGGCTAGGAGAGGGATCCCTTCAGACGCAGGACAAGCCATGGGATGACATTTCATGTTTGAAGAGTGAGTGCAATATTTGAGGTTGAAAACCCCAAAGGATATTCCAAGGCACATGTCCTGAGGCGTTTCCCAGGAACTTTAACCAGCTCTTCAAATATCAGAGGGACTTTGTATCCCAGAATAAAGAGGTAACCATCTTTTAAGTTGATTATCCCATTATATTCCCTAAGGAACTGGGTGCCAACTAGGATATTTTAACTCTTGTTTTCCAAGACAACTGCTGGTGCAGCTAGGAGAAGCTTGCCAAACCGCATTAGTAGAGCAGAGTATGCCCCTATGGTGCGGGTCATAGACAGTCCAGCCGTGCCATACAACTGGTGATAGTTAAGGTCAGGGGCAAGTTTGAGTTTCTTCACAAGCTTGAAGGAGACAACATTGATTGGCAAGCCAGTATCTAGAACAGCCTTGATCTTCACTTTTTGAATGAATATCTCTACTCAAGTGGTAGTGCAACCAAAGGGAGGAAAGACAGCCAGGATATCTTGAGCCTCTGCTAGTTCCTTTTCCCACTTCTCAATCATGCATCTTAATCCTGGGAGCTCCTTATAAACAGTCTGGAGGATGAGAAAAACAGATAAATTCTTGAAGACAGCGTCAGCAACCTTGGCAGCTTCTTCTGACAACTCTACTAGCACGGGGGACCTCTTAGCCTGAGTGAGGTAAGAGCAAGAGACAATTTCTTTGGCTTCAGGAAAAGGCTTAGAGGTAGTTGTAGTCTTTCCTGTGCACAATTTATAGGGGACTGCAATGGTTTCAGGAACAGCCAGGAAATAGTACTTATATGTGTTGGTGTGTCAATATCAGATTCATCCAGGTCATAGTTGTCAGAGATATTGTGAAACAAGAGGAGGATAGGATGGGCCTCATTATCAGCAGGCTCAGCATCAGATATAGAGGGAGGGATTGAAAGAGACTGGGAAGAATTGTCAACCAAGAGCGTCTCTGCCTCTAGGTTGACTGTTCTTTTCCCACCTGCTCTTTTGGATCAGCTCTTTCAACCTGTGGTTGGTGTAGACTCAAGAATGATGACCTATCTGCCCACAGTTGTGACAACCTTGACATCAAGGAGTATTGTGTGAGTTATGGTAATAATGTGAGGACCACAGGAAGATGAACCAGAGTTAGAAGTAGCTCAACCTTCCCTAACAACTGCTCCAGAATGGGTAAGGTGCATATCCTGCAACAGCGTCTTTATGCTCTTCATGGAGGAAAGCATAGCCTTATGGGCTTTGAAGTGAAAAACAGAAGTTGGTTAACTTTGAGGGCTTGAGCGCAAGCCATGTAGGCTTCATGGGCTTTCAATTGTCTGCTTGTAATCAGTTGCTATATTTCCTTGTAGAATCTGTCTTCAAACTCAGCTAGTGTCTCTTTAGGCTTGAAAGCAATATGCACTAGGCGTCCTTCTTTACTTCCAGGCTAAGGTCACCACCAAACTTGTCAATCAGAAGCTGCCTCATATCTTCTTATGTCTCAATGGTGGGCAGCTCAGGCACCACCTTCTCCTGGCAAGTTGGATGTAGACAGGTCAGAATATTTTCTTTCTTAACTTTGTCTTAAGCTAGTCTCATGGCAGTTTTGTAGATAGTTAGAAAAGCTGCAATGGTTGAGGTTTTGGGATTGAAGATTTTCCTTAAAGGTAGGCTTGAAGTGTGCTTTAGGAGTTGGGCCACCATTGTTGCTATTGAGTATGTTTATACGCTGGGAAAACTATGCCTTGGATTTAGAGGGGGGCTGTCTAGCCCGCAGCTGACAAACACTTTCTTCAAGGGTAGTCAGGGTCTCAACAGCACGGGCACCTGTATCAACAGCTTGAGTGGTCTGTTGTGCAGTAGCATCTAAGCTTTGACCTTAGGTGATCACTATTGTGGAGAGCTCAGCCAGTTGAGAAGTAAGAGATGGCCCCACTGAGAGGCAAGGGGCAAACCTATCATTCACAGAGTTGATTATGTCATTCATCTCTTGTATGTCTCTATCCAGTTCAGTATGGTCCCTATTCAATTGATCCACCTTGTTAGCTAGGGCAATTAGTTCCCTAGTGCATTGGATTTGAGTAGCTCCTGGTAAGTCAGGGCAGCAACCATCTTCATTGACAACCCCAACTGGACTAGCAGCAGTTGCCATTTTTTCACGTAGGGCGGCAAGTTCTTGCTGTAGCTCTGTAACTTGAGCAGTCAATTCAAGCACCTGGGGGTCAGGTTGAGGAGCCTTAGCAGGACTTCCTTGAATGCAAGTAGTTGTATGTAGCTCTTGAATAGCGTCCCATATTCTTTGCTCTTGATCTGCCAAATCATCAGAAGGGGGAGAGGGCAGAACATCTGTTTAGGCGTAGCTAATTCTTTCACTTGACTCTGGAGTTTGGCTATAGCAGCAGCAGTGGCAACTCTTTCTTGATCAAACACCCCACTGAGTTGATTAAGGCCATTAACAGCAAAGTACACTACCTGCTGTAGTTGCTTGAAGGAATACATACTGAATGCATTGAGCTGTTGCAAAAGTTGTTTGAAGTTGGTGAGATAAGCGTTTAAGGTGGAATCTACTTGAGTTTGCCAGGGTTGTTCTAGCTGGTGAAACTTGTGTAAACACTCTCTCATGTATTAAGGGATGGACTGGCGCATTTGTTTGATAGAATTAACTAAACAGGTCTGGGAGGTAACAGAGTTGCGCTGATTGTAGATACCAAGGAAAACAGGGAATGAATCCACTGTTGGTAGGCAGAAATCTGGTCCCAGTGATGAGTAACTGCTGCTTGTAGAGAAGCAATTTCTTGGACGTGAAGCCCCAACACCATTTGATGGTGGACCAAGGCAGGCTGAACAAAGGACAATAGTAAGTGCTCACAGAGCCAGCTGCTGAGAGGAGATATTGTGCAGATTGAGGAGCCACAATTAATTTGTAGTATTCAGCCCAAATGAACTGCAGCTGAAGGCAAGGGATGGCTCCTTCACGGGCTATCCCAAGGACTACCAACATGACTTGTTCTAGGTCAGGGGTACCCATGGGGTAAGCAACTAGGCAGGGACCATTCCCAGGTTCAGTAAAGTAGGGACAATAGGCCGTTTGGTGATATCTTCTTCAATAGGAGGGCTAGTAATTTCAGGTGAAGTTGGCTCTTGTATAGGCGGAGGCAAAGGATCAAAAACATGGATGCAAAAGGAATAACCAAGGGGCTTACAGCCCCTGTAGTGAGCACCATTTTTGTTGTGTTCTGAGGCGCGGCACAGACACACAACAGAAAACCTAACCTTAGGATTGGATTTGTAATAAGTCTCAGTTAGATGACAGGGAAGGCTATGTGTTTACCTTGCAGCCCTGTAAGAATAATCTCTACTAGTTGTGGCTAGAGAGAGGCGCAGAAGTACAGAAGACACAACAACAAAAAAGTGAATAGAACTTAATTTTTATTGGTGAATATGAAATAGAATATATAGTGGTTAGGAATACCACAAAACACTACCAGGACAGTAGGATCACTTGCCACCAGCATGAGTGGGGTGAGTGAGTTGCACAGGATCAAGAAACCAAACAATTGTACTTCCTAATTCAGTCATCAACTCATTTTGAGAGGCAAAAGTAAAAGCGAGAGATTTGTCTTTGAAATGGCCCACCAAAGGCAAAATCAAAACATGGTGAATAGCGGTATTCACAACATATTGCATGGGGCAGAGAAGGATTGATGAGTGCTCATTGCCTCTAAAATGGGCATGATCAACCTGGCATTGAAGTTGGTTCCATTTTCAGAGCGCAGCATCTGGGGACACCCTGGTCAATAGTAGATGTCTTGTAGCAGGAAGTTAGCTGTGGTCTTGGAAAAAATATCTTTAGTAGCCCTGGCCTTAACCCATTTACTAAAGTTGTCTACTGCTACTAGCATGAAGCAACACCCAGAAAAAAATCAAGGAAGGGGACCCACCACATCAATGCTCACAGTATGGAAGGCATGTTTAGGGGGAATGAGAGTGAACTCATGTTGAGAAGGTTGTGGGTGTTACAGCTAACAGGTATGGCAGGAAAAGAAGACATCAGGGATACAGAGCCGCAGATTCTCCCAGTAGAAGTTCTTGCTCAGCCATTCATGAGTTTTAGCTAGACCTCCATGTACAGTATCAATATGGTCCTGGAGGGCAATTGCAACCCTCATGCTGGGGTGGACGTATAGAAGGTACACATTGTTAACCTTCTTGAATAGCTGCTGATCTTGGAAAATAGTAACTTTGGACAAGAACTGAAGTGCTATCTATATCTCTTCAGGCTTGTTAGCCCAAGCATCAGAGTAAACTATCAGCTCATATAGGCAATCAGCATCAGTAGGGTGAATAGCTAATACAGGCATCCTGGAGAGACCATCCACACTTTTTTGTTATGCGCCAGGTCTGTGCACCCCTTTGAAATCATATCATTGCAAGCGTAATCCCATTGAACTAACTGTTCTTAGGCTCCTTCAAATGGTGTAGCCACTATAGATACAAGTGGTTGGTAACTATAGTTAAAGTGTCCCATAGACATAGTGTTAGAACTGCTTAAAAGTGTGCAATGCAGCCAAGAATTATTTTTTTGGTAGCACTATAATTCTTTTTGTGCTTATTGAGCACTTGGAAGGAACATGCTACTGTCTTATCAATGTCAATCTCATCTAGTTGGGCTAAGATGGTGCCTACAGCTACCCCACTGGTGTTGATGTATAAGATGAATTTCCTTCCATAGTCAGGATAGACCAGGAAGTGAACTTATTTGAGTTTGATATTAAGGGCTTCAAACAACTACTGTTGGCTTTTATTCAACTCAGAAGGGACGTTTTTGAGAAATTGGACCAGGAGTTCACTTAGTTTTCCAAAATCAGGAATGTACTGTGTTGAGTATATACTTCTGGAAAGTATGATAAACAAGATAAAGGAGAAAATTAAGAAGAAAATGATACTTTATTGCATATGAATCAGGATAATATATAGTATCATGGGAAGCCACATACTGTCCATGTACGTCATAGGGCTTATCTGAGTAATGTTCCTCTTGGTCACAAGGCTTATTAAAGCTGTGTTCCTTTTAGGATCTGGATGTTTGATCCCTGTAATAAATAGTCAAATGATACTAGTGCCACCAACTTAATGATTAGTTGGTGAGCCATTCAGTGACTCATTTGGTGAACTACTTGGGGTGTTAATTTCCCAAGAGGGAGTAATCAAAGATGTTGTGACATCCTCCCCTGGAGTGTTGGAAGGCAGAGCCTTGGGAATCTTCTTGAGTGTGTCAGGGATGCGGGCTTGATATTGGTCAAATTTGGCGTTGGGTACAGGAAGCCTTGAATTTTTTTGGGCTGTTCTTGATTTTCATAGCAGAGTTGGTCATGGTGAATAAATTTGAGTTTAGTTCTCGCGCCAATTCCTTTGACAAGGTGAGTGTTGTTAGGTTTGACTTCCATGACAATGCCTGGTCTATGTAGCCCTGGATCTAGCTTATTCTGGTTGTGGTTAACAACCCAGATTTTGTCCCCAACTTGGAATCTTTCCTACTGTAGGGAGATTGCTTCCCTCTTGACTCTTTTGTGTTCCATTTCTTCTTGGTCTTTTCTAGTGCGTTGTACATTGGGGTCACTTTTGTCTGGTACCTTTTTGGGTATAGATAACTGTGGTCTTGCGATAGTACTAACAAGGGCAGGATTCTGCCCATAGACAAGTTTGTATAGTCTTTTACCTGTATTACAATTGACTTGGGTTCTGCATACTCTGATTGCTGTTGGTAGCATTTCAACCCAGGTTTTGGATTGTTAGCAGATAACTTACTGAGGGTTTCCACTAGTGATCCATTTAGTTGTTCTACTCATCCATTTGCTTGTGGGTGGTATGGGCTGGTAATGATATGCTTTATTCTATTCTAGGCAAGGTAGATATTGGTGTCAATTGTCTTAAGTTTGGTGCCTCCATCTGTGATTAAGAGGTCAGGCTTCCTGAATTTGACTATGATCTCTTTTCCAATGAAGCATCTCACACTGTTGCCTTTGTGCTCTTTGGTGGCTTGCGCCACAGACCATCTGGTTGCATAGTTGATAGCTGTGATGATGTACTTCTTGCCCTTGTTTTTTTCCAGAAATTGGTTCCACAATACCCAGTGACCACACCTTGAAGGGTTGTGTGATGGATACTGGTACCACTGAGTTAGATGGTGCCTTGGTTTGGGCGTACTTTTCACAGACTTCACATTGTTCTAATACTTCTTGGATATCATCTAACATGTTAGGCCACCAGTAACATGTCTTGAGATATTTGTGAAATTTTCTACTGTGGGTGTGTCACAAGTCTCTGTGATATTGGAGGATTGTGTCTTCTTTTGTGTTGACGGGATGTAAGGTACAGTGTCACCACTTGGAAGTATTTGGTGCAGAGTGACACATACATTTTTGAACAGCTGTTTGTTCTACAGGACTTTCTCTTGGATGTCCATTGATGTGACAGGTGGGAACCCTTATTAGAGATTCCCCATGATTAACATGGGCCAATCAGGGTCACCATCAATGCAGAAGACATGCTTGCTGTATAGCCTTGACATGGCATCTGCATTAAGCATTTTCTTGCCTGGTTTGTATTCAATTGACATTGTGTACCTCTGTATGAGGCTCATCCACTTGACTTGCCTTCTTGACAAGTGTTGTTGTGTTTTAAAGAATATTAACAATTAATGGTTGGTGAGTACTTTGAACGTTTGGGCCCCTTCTAGGTAGCATCACCATTTCATGAGACAATGTATGATGACTACCAACTCTTTATTGTGTATAGGATATCTTTTTTTGCTTTCAGATAGTTTCCTTGACTTTTACGTCATGGGGTATCCTTTTCTTCCATTTGGATACAGAGCACTCCTCCTATGGCATAGTCAGATGCATCAGTTTCTAATTCATAGACTCCCTTGCAGTTTGGGTACCAGAGAATAGGGGTGGTAACCATGTGTTCTTTAGTTGACAGAAGTACTGGTCTTGTAGTGGCGTCCAGATAAAGTTAGTTGTTTTGCCTGTAATGGCAGATAGAGGAGCTGTTAGGGCACCCCAATCAGGGATAAACCTTCTTACATAGGCCACCATTTCAAGGAAGGTGTGGAGTTCACTCTTATTTCTTGGAGCTGTCATTTTGTTTATGGCACATATCTTGTCTGGATCTGGCTTGGTTCTATTATTGCTGATAATGTGACCAAGAAATGGAAGTTCAGCCAAAAAGAACTTGCGCTTTGACAGGTTTGTGATTATTTGGTTTTCTTCAAGGGTGCAGAGGACCAGGAAGACGTGTTCTCAGTGTTGCTTCAAGTTTAGGCTGTAGAGGATGATGTTGTATAGGTAGATAATTGCTTGTTTTATGATGTGTTCTTTGAAGTCCTCATTCATGAGGGTCACAAAGGTACTGGGGTCATTGATCATCCCAAAATTGAGAGCAACACATTTAAAGGATTTGTATTTAGTTCTGAAGGCAGTCTTTGGAATATGTTCAGTATTTACTCAAATTTGGTGATAGCCTGCTATAAGATTAATTTTTGTAGAGATTTGGGACTCCCCCAGGCATCAAAAAGGTTGTCAATCAGGGGCAGGGGATACATGTTCTTAATTGTGACCTTGTTGAGCGCTCTGTAGTCTGTGATGTTGCAACCAAGTTTCCAGACTTGCCTGCTAGGGTATCTTACAATACAAAGGGGGCACTTGATGAGTTGCCCCTTGACGTATCTAACAACATAAATTAATCTAATGGCAATATCAAATGACAGGTACTTCATCCTAATTAGGAGCACTACCAATTTGACTAGCTGATCCCTACACAAGTTATTCCTTGGCTTCAAACCTTACATAGAACTTCTCACTATGCCATCCCCTTGTGGCCTTGTGGCTTTCCCCATATAGTATATTAATCACAATATTCTACAAACAACACTACCTTATTCTTATTATGTCCTTTCTATTGGACTATTGTCTTCCCCAATTCCAAGTACTGAATCCTCATTGGTTCAGTTGCAACAGTGACAAGGCAGAGTCTTCTGTCTTTCTTTGCTACAAAGAAAAAAGCGGCACCAAAAGGTGACTTTGATGGTCTAATGAGTCCTTTCTTAAGGGATTTGTCAAGATAAGCCTTTAGGGTGTTGTCTTCTTGTGGTGTGAGGTGTTAGATAGGGCGTGCTTTAGGTATGCTTCCTTTGAGTTCAATCTCATTTTGTATGTTGCGGTCTGGTGATAAGCCTGGGAGGGCTTCCTGGAAGACAGAGGGGAACCCAATAACTAGCTAGTATCAGATGTAATTGTTCTTATATTTGGTTTCTGTATTTTTAAAATAGATAATTTGTATGTACAGGTGTTCCAATTAATTTTGCTAGGGTAAGTTTTCTCTTCTGTTTCCATAATTTTTAAAAACATGTGGTCTCTTATAAGTGTGTCAAGATGGGTTGGGTAAACATGGTGGTGCACCTTGTCTTACTGGATGGTGAAGGTAGCGCTACCCCAGTCAATATGAGGTTTGGTCTTTCTCATTCAATCCAGGTCAATTATAACATCATACTTGAGGATTGGTATGATAGGGCCGCTGAGCGTGGTTTGCATGTCTCCAATTTGGGTGTGGAAAGGTTTAGCCTCTTGGGTGAATGGTGTGCTGCGGTTGTCTGCCATGATGACTCTCTTGATGTTACTTCAAATGGTAGGTAACTTCATGAGGTCTTCAAAACTCTTGTTAATGAGTGATGGGTTGGCTCCAGTGTCAAATAGTGCTGTGCCCTGGTATCTACAAAAACAGAAAGGATAGGTAAGGAATTTATTTCCAGATTGGGCCTCAAACAGCAGAGGATCACTGGAGGGAACCTGATCATGGTGATTGAGTGCACGTCTTGTTCTCTGTACAAGTCTTGTGAAGAGGGGGAGAGCGGCTTGCCTAAGCACTCCCCTGAGCTTTTTCCTCCTTGTTAGTATCTTTGGTGCTAGCCTGGTTGGCCTGTGCAGTGTGATTCCCATGTTGAGGTTGGGTACTGGTGGCTTGGTTGTTTTGCTTATTGGGGCAAGGCTCTCTCTTAACTGTGGGGGTTCCTTGCATTTGTTGGAGGCGTGTGGATTGTCAGACTCTTGAGCTGCGCGTTTTCCCTCTAAGAATACATACTTGAGGTTCTTGCAGCAGGTCATGTCAAACTGGCATCTAATATGGGTAGGGAGGCCATTGCAGAAGTCCAGCCAAAGCCCAGGTTCATCAAAGTTGATGGTGTTGGGTGCAAAGTCATGTAGTCCTTCATATATGGTGATATATTCCTTGATGGTTCCTGTCATTTTGAAGGTTTGGAGTTTGGTCATAATCACCACATCTGAATCCTTCATGGAGAATTTTTTGAGGAAGGTGGTTTGAACATTTCCAAGTTCTCCTTCTGGTCAGGGTGCTGTGCTAGCCACCCACTTACAAAATGTGACGTGGTTTCTGTGACACAAAGGGCAATCTCACTGACCCAGAGTCTTTGGGGTACTCCATTTGTTTGAACTTGCTCTCAGTGCTGTTAATCCAGAGGGAGGTATTTTCTTGGCGTAACCCTGCAAAAGCCCTAATTTCTGCAGTACATATGCATTGAAAGACAATACTGGGTATCTCAGGCACCTGCAGGCCTGCAGAAGTTGTAGGCAGGTTTAGGAGCTTTTGGGTGTGGAGAAGTTTGTATTGTTTGGTGAGGACAAGGACGTTGTTACAGATGGTGTATCTTGTGGGGATGTCTTGACCCTATTTGTAGTCTCTCTAACCTGCGGGAAGGGCCATTTTCTGGTTCTTTTTCTTGGGAGGAATTTTTCCTTATAGTTGCGTAGGTGTGGATAACTTACCTGTGCTACCACTGTTGAGTGTATACTTCTGGGAAGTATAATAAACAAGATAACGGGGAAAATTAAGAAGAAAATGATACTTTATTGGATATGAATATAGTATAATATATAGTATCATGGAAAGCCACATACTATCCATGTATGTCATGGGGCTTATCTGAGTAATGTTTCTCTTGGTCACAAGGCTTATTAAAGCTGTGTTCATTTTAGGATCTGGATGTTTGATTGCTGTAATAGATATTCAAATGATACTAGTTCCACCAAATTATTGATTGGTTGGTGAGCCATTTGGTGACTCATTTGGTGAACTACTTGGGGCATTAATTCCCCAAGAGGGAGTAATTGAAGATGTTGCAAAAACTGAATAGAATTCCCCATCATACCTAGGAACACTTGGACCTTCCAAAGGTTGTAGAGGCCAGAATCTCATCAAAAGCTTCAATCTTGGTGTTCATAGGTTGAATTACAGTCTGAGTGATTTCATGGCCCAGGAACTTGAGTCACTCTTTGAAGAAAGCACACTTAGAAGGCTTGGGTTTTAATCCAGCATTGCAAATTTTGATGAAGACAGCTTTGAGGTGATCCAGATGGTCAGGGAAAGTGGAATGGAACACTTTTATATCATCTAGATGTACAAGGACACAGAGCTTTAAACCTTGCAAAATGGAACCCATAGCTTGCTGGATAGTGGCAGGCGTACTACATAGCCCCTGAGGCATCTGTGTTGGTTCAAAAAGTCCTCAGGCATAATAAGGGCTGCGTTTTCACAATCTTCAGGGGATAAGTCTACTTGACAGTATCCAGAAGCCAAGTCCATCACAGAAAAGAACTTAGATCCTCCCAAACGTTTAAGGGCATCATCAATTTGGGGCAGGGGTTACAATTCTTTTTGTAAGGGAGTTAAGGCAGTGGTAGTATATGACAATCTGATGCCCTCCATCTTTTTTCTGAAGGATCAGAAAAGGACAGGCCCATGGGCTTTGCAACAGGGCCAGCAGTCCAGCATCCAAGAGCTGCTTTAATTCCTTAGATACTTGAGCATCTTCTACTCAACTAATCTATAAGGTTTTGCGCAAAAAAGGGGAGTATCTCCTTTATCAATTTGATGGATAACACCCTTGGCAAACCCATAGTTGTTAGGTCCAGAGGCAAAAATACCATTAAATTGGTCTAAGAGATCAAGTACATCCTTCTGCTGGATAGGCAAGAGATGAAGAAAGTCATCAGCCGTAAACAAAGAGAGCACTTGAGAATCCCCTCTGGAAGATTGAAGTTGCTAAAAGTTCCAAAAGAATAGAGAGGCCATCTGTTTTGCTCCTAAGATGCAAACATGTCCAACAATTTGCCCTTTATAAGCCTGTATTGATGAAGTGGCCAAATTGGCCAGCAGTAGTTTTACAGGTTCCTTAGGAGTTTGATCCAGAATACCAGGGCATAAACAAGGTTTTTTGCAACTTAGGGACTCAGGAGAGTATAACTCTAAGAAGGATTTCTCAGGCAACTCATAGGATATTTGGGAATCAATGATCACTTGGGATCCAGGAGGGATGGTGAAGGCAGCTGGGGAAATTAGTGGAACCCCTTCTTCAGCAGGACATGCCAGTGGAGGAGAACATATATTGGAAGAGTGAGTTCAATACTTTAGAGAAAAGATGCCTGTGTGGTACTCAAAGAAACATGTTTTAAGCCTTTTTCCAGAGATACACAGAGGTTATTCAAAGATCAAGGGGACCTCATATCCTAGGATGGAAAGAAAACCATCTTAAAGGTTGACAATCCCATTGTACTCTCAAAGGAACTGAGTGTCCACCAAAAGCTCATAGCTTTTGTTCTCTAGAACAACAGCAGGGGAGGCAATGAGGAGTTTACCAAACCTGATTGGCAGAGCAGAATAAGCTCTAATAGCTCTGGTCTGGGCCATACCAGCAGTCCTGTACAATTGAGTGTAGTTGAGATCAGGAGCCAATTTGAGCTTCTTCATCAACTTAGATGACACAAAATTAACAGGGGAGCCTGTATCCAAGATAGCTTTAATCCTAAATTTCTGGATAGATACTTCTATGTGGGTAGTACATTTTCCAAAAAGGAATAAGACTGCCAGGACATCTTGAGCAGCTTCCAGCTCCTTTTTCCATTTTGCCAACATGCATTTCAAGGAAGGAACTTCCTTGTGAAAATCTTGTAGAAGCAGGGATACAGAGACATTCTAAAAGAGGGCATCAGCAAGATCAGCGGCTTCCTCCAAAGAGTCCACTAAAACAGGGGATCAGTGATCTTAAGCTAGATAAAGACATGTCACCATGGATTTAGCCTTGATAGGATAGGAGCAAATCATGGTAGAGGTTTTCCCAGAACAAATTTTGTACAGAACAGGCATGGTTTCAGGAACTGCCAGCACAGAGTAGCCATAGCTATCAGAGTCATTTTAATCAGCATCTTTGGGCTCAGAATCACTTGAGAGATTGTGGAATAGAAGGAGAATAGTTGGGCTAGAAGAGGGATGCAACTCTTCATTAGAGAGAGGATCAGAAGAGATGGGGGAGGTTGGTCAGCAGAGCGCGTCTCTGCCTCTAAGCTGACCTTTCTGTCAAAACAGCAGGCTTGACCCGCCATCAAGGTTCCAAGAAAGCAGGTTTGTGACCTGCAATCCAATTTTCCGGTTACTCAAATCCAGACTAGAAGTCAAACATAAATTGCCAAATCTAAAAACATGAACAGATGATGATCCTTTATGGTGGATACCTTGTTTTATTGCTTGACTCATTACCATGATCAAGCCACCCCCTTCACCATCCAACCGTGTGATCAACACAATCATGTTCCTGTTATCCTTGATTCATAATGACTATATACTCCCTATCTCTCAATAAAGATTACTATCTAGTTTCTAAATATTTTTCTTCTTGTAACTCTGCTAAAACAGCACAGTTACAACATTAGTAGCACAGGTAGGTTCTCCATCCTACCTTATCTTGTAAAATTCTGCCTGTTGCCTGTACTTGCCGCAGCTAACAAATCCTTGACAGAATTATGTTTGGCCTCCTGCTGGACTGGACCCTGCACACCACTGGTGCCAAGATTCCTGATGGTTTTATCCTTTACAAGAACATGGTGATACCAGCCCCTGCAAGCAATGCCCTGTCAGCACAAGGGTTCTTTCAGGCTCCCTCCTCTATTCCACAACCAACCAACAAAAACACCATGCCCGCCTACATAGACCAAAGACTGCAAAGCGCTGCCTTGGAACCTTTAGCCAGGGCCAACAACAACAATGCTGCTGCATGGATCCAGTCCACCCAGAGCAAACTGGCCCAGATGGAATGCCCACAGAGATTTTGGATTGCGGAAATCTCCATCCAACTGACCCACAACGCTGGCACCTGGTGTGACAAGTGGCACAAAGAACACACCAACAATTACTGGCGTACTTTCAAGCAAGACTTCTTGGCAAGGCTCTTGCTTAAGGACACAGCGCTAATGATCATACACCAAGTAAAGAACCTAACCCAGACAGGCACTGTGAAGGAGCTCACCTGCGCCTACAAAGAACTCCAAATTTGTGCACAATCTGACATGGCCTTTGACACCCCAGCTACACACCTCATGTACTATGACGCCCTTAAATTGCATGTAATGAGGCATTTGAACCTGGACCAAGTGACCAACCTGCAGAGCCTGTACCTCAAGGCAGAGAAAGCCAAACAAACATCCATTGCCCTCCGTAAGGCACAAACTAGAAAATGAGAGAGACCCAAGGATTCTCACACTGGCGGGCGCTCTACTCAACCACTCCCTGGAAACAACAGGAATAACACCAACCACAAACCCACAAGCTCAAACAGACATGGGAATGGAAACAATGGCCAGTCAAGTTGTACCCATTTCCATATCACTGCCACGCAAGGCAATCAAGATGAGGGAAAAGCCCAGGGAGAGCATTAAGCAAGCTAAGCTCTTCCCACACAACTCCTGAATTGCCCAATGATGAGTACTGACCCAAGGACATGGACCAATGTCCAATGATCCAAGTACCCTCGCAGGACCCGGTACTGTACACCATTGCCAGACATGCCAATAAACTGATGTCCTATCCTTTCTGTTTTTGCAGTTACATAGGCTCAGCACTCCTGGACTCAGGTGCAGATTAAACCCTAGTCAACAGCAGCTTTGTAGATAAGTTCAAGCTAGCCACTAATCCTTTGAGGATTAAAAACATGGTCCTGGCTGATGAACATCACTTTGTTGTGACAAGGGAAACCACCCCCTTCTCTGTTATGCTTGAGAACCTACACTCCACCATCCAAGGCCCTGTCATTGACTTTCCCAAGTTTGGAATTATACTTGGGTTGGATTGGTTACAAAAGAACAATCCTCACATAGACTTGGTGACCTCAGTGTTGACCATTAAACATGAAGGTGTCAATCACCAGATCTACCCTGACTCAGTAGACCAACTCCTACAAGACCATGTCTTTGTGCACATCACAGAGACCCTGGACAAAAAGGAAAAATTGAAGGCAATTGACTCAGACTTCTGCCAGTACAAGATCATACACTTCAAGGACTACCAGGATATCCCCACACCTCAGGATTGCAAAAATTGTGGCCCGCCATCCAGAAATCTTCAAGGAAGCTCTACCTGGGCTGCCCCCAGAGAAACACATTCAACACTCAATCCAACTCAAAGGAGTTGTACCCAAAGCACGTCCTATATACAGTTTGACCCTGAACTAAGACAACACCCTACTCACTTACCTCAAGAAAGCATCAGAGAAAGGACTTATCAGCCCCTCACAGTCTCCTTTTTGGGCTGCTGTAATCTTTGTGGCCAAGAAGGACGGTACCTTACGTCTGGTCACAGACTACCAAGCCCTAAACAAAGTTACCATAAAGAATTGCTATCCACTACCACTGATTGACAATCTCTTTGACGCCTTGGGAGGAGCTACAGTCTTCTCCAAGATTGATCTGACTTCAGGCTACAACCAGATTTTTATTAAGGAGGAAGACATCCCCAAAACAGCCTTCCGCACTAAATACGGCTCATACAAATGTGTGGTGCTCAATTTTGGCATGAAAAACGCCCATTCCACCTTTGTGACCTTTATGAACAAAGTATTTGCGCCATACATAGGCAAGCATGCCTTAGTCTACCTGGACAACATCATTGTCTACAGATCCTTGGTGGAACAGCACCACAAAGACCTAGAGGCAGTCTTTGCTACCCTGGCACAATACAAACTGTTGACCAAGCCCTCCAAGTGCCAGTTCTTCCACAAGCAATTACCCTTCCTGGGACACATAGTCTCAAAGGACAGCATCAAACTGAATAGTCAAAAGATAAAGGCCATCTACAAGATGCCACCACCCAAGGATAAGTTGGAACTCTGCATTTTCTTGGGGATGGTGGACTATGTACACCGCTTCATACCTGACTATGGCATTTTGACTGCCCCCTTATCCGCCATAATGGGTGCCCAATCCAAGTTTGTGTGGACCCCCCAATGTGACCTCTGTTTTAGACGCCTCAAGGAAAAGCTCACAACGGCTCCTATCCTTAAATACCCCAAACATGACAGGGAATACCAAATGAGAACTGAAGTCTCAGATGCATCCATTGGGGGAGTACTATGAATCAAAAATAATTATGGTGACTTCCTGCCTGTAGCTTATGAATGACAAAAGTTGACAGACGGCAAGTGTCAATACCCTATCCACAACAAGGGACTGCTTGCCACTGTACACTGTCTAGTCAAATGGCGTTGTTATCTAGAATGGCAGGAAGAATTCATAGCATTGACCAACCACAAGTCGCTCATATATTTCAAAACTCAAGCAAATCTATCTTGCCACCAAGCCCTCTGGATGGAGCTCTTGGAGAGAGTCAATATGCTCATACAGTACAAACCTGGTCCCAAGCTTGCCATGGCAGACGCCCTCTCACACCTGTATGTCCATGCCACAAGAGGGGAAAATGGGCTTGACCCAAACTGGCCTCTCTTGGTGCTACAAAAAAAAGACTAGGGCTTCCCTCCTGGTACAAATGCCATAAAAAAGGGCACAGTAATCAAAAACAAACACCTATTTGCTGACATGTACGGGACCTTGCACAGAAAAATGTCCAACAGCACTACCATCCCTTATATCCCCATGCACCAGCAAGTAGACACCATCCTACAATATCACAGAGACCTCAGAAACACTAAGAGTTGAAACCTATACAAATTCCTTAAACACAAGGCCTGGTGGCCAACCCTATATTGAAACGTTCAGGAAGTCTTAGACTAATGTGAGGTATGCAAGAAATTTTCCAAAAGCAAAGCCCCTTCAAAGCCAGTAATACCCATCTGCACACAACTACCCTTCAAGGTGTGGGCCCTTGACGTTGTTAGCCCCATTCCAGAGAAACACAATAATAAGAAATATATCATCACCACTATCAGCTTTGCTACAAGATGGCCAGTAGCCCAAGCAGTAAAAGCGCATACTGGTAATGACGTATGGCAATTATAGGGAGAGAGATAATCAGCAAGTTTGGAAAGCCAGAACTCCTGATAACTAATGGAGGAAAAGAATCAACCTCTAAAAAACCAACATATACCTTGCTAAAAATGGGGTCAAACATACTGTGACAACATCACACCACCCACAGGCCAATGGACGTTTAGAGCGGCTTAATGGCTACCTTGTACAAGCCTTATCCAAACTCACTGCCAGGAGACCTGAAGACTGTTATAGGCAGCTATCAACTTCATTACTTGTGTGCCAAACCCAAGTGAACATATCCACCGGAAGAAGCCATTTTGAGTTGGTATATGGCACACAGCCAAATATCATTCAAGCATTGACAGGACCCAAACTGGAAATCCCAAGTAAAGTCCCCCTGCGTCCAGACCCTCAAGTCATAGAGGTCAACAGCAAGCAAACAGAAAAAGAAAATGAGTATCTGCAAAAAACCTTTGTTCCCATCCAAGATAGACATGAAGTTGGGGATAAAGTTTGGGTCATAAACGTTGATAAAAGCAAACTACAACCCAAGAAAGTAGGTCCAGCAATCATTCTAAAGGTAAAAAAAATAACACTTACCTTGTACAAGGGCTTGGGAAGCGCAAACAAGACAAACCCCTGCACTATGATTGCCTGAGACCCTGCAAAGCAAGACAAAAGCAACGCAAAACTGCCCTGTCTGCCACAGAACAACAGTTAGTCCAGTATGGCACCCGGGCTCCTGACAACCTCCCTGACAACCTACCCCCAGAGGAGGCCAACCTGTCAGTCAGAGGGGGTGTTGAAACAGCAGGCTCAACCCTCCAGCAAGGTTCTGAGCAAGCAGTTTTGTGACCCGCAATCTGATTAACTGGCCACTCAAAGCCAGACTAGGAACTCAACTCAAATTTCCAAATCCAACAACATGAAAAGATGATGATCCTTTATGGTGGATACCTTGTTTTGGCGCTTGTCTCATTACCAGTATCAAGCCACCCCATTCATCATCCAACTGTGTGATCAACACAATCATGTTCCTGTTATCCTTGATTCACAATGACTATATAATCCCTATCTCTCAATAAAGATTATTATCTAGTTTCTAAATATTTTCCCCTTGTAACTCTGCTAAAACAGCACAGTTACAACATCTCATTTCCAGCCTGTTCCTTAGGATCACATCTTTCTACATGCAGGTTAGTGAAGGTCTGCAAGTGGTGCCCTATATGGCCACAGTTGTGCTAATCTTGTTGCTTGGGATGTCCATTAGAGCCAAAAGTCATGATGCAAGGGGTACAAGAGGTAGTGACAGAGTTGTTGGCCTTACTTTTTCAAACCACAGTCCCACCATGAGTCAGGTACATATCTTCAGGGGAGTTTTCTACTCTTCATAGAGTTGAGGGACTCTTTGTGTGCCTTAAAGTGTAAACATAGGAGTTGGTTTACTTTAAGGGATTTAGAGTAGGTGATTTATGCCTCCCAGGGAGCAAATTAGTGACTGGTGATGAGTTATTGACCCTCAATGTAGAAACAGTCAGCAAAATCAGCCAATGTTTTCTTAGGTTTGAAGGCAATGTGCATGAGGCATCCTTCTTAACCTCCAGACTGAGGTTGCCTCCAAACTCTTCAATGAGGAGATGTTTCATATCCTCCCAGGTGACTGTTGATGGGATCTCAGGGACTACCACCTCCTATCAAGTAGGATGTAAACAGTTAAAGATATGCTCTTTTTTAAGGTTGTCAATAGCCCTCTGCAAAGCCATTTAATAGATGGTTAGAAAAGCTACAATGGTGGAGGTCTTGGGATCAAATATCTGTTTGAAGGTAGGCTTATAATTGGGGTCAATGGATGATGATGTAGATTGATTATTATTGCTCTGGTTAAGAACATTGATATGTGAGTTCTCTTCAAACTCAGATTTGGCAGCAGGCTGTCTAGCCTACAGAAAAAAAGGCTCTCTTCTAATGTATCTATGGTAGAGCTTTTATGGCCTCAAATTTCTCTGGTTATGGATGCAACAGATTCAATCTCATCAATTTGGATCTGTTGGACTGCTAATGTACCCGCAACCCCATTGACTCAAGTGACCATGGCAGTGGCCTGGGGTATCAACAGGGAAAACTTCTCATTGATGGTCTCAAATAAGCAGTAGAGATTCTACACCTCTTGTTCTAAAGTGTCTTGCCTATAATCAATGTTGTTGGTCACTGCTACCAGGTTATCCAGAGCAAGTGCACAATATACATGTGGTTGTTCTTCTAAACCTGGACAGCACCCATTTTTTGCCAAGGGGAGGTACCTCATCAGGTTCTTCTTTGCAATTACCACTGGCTTCAGAAGAGGATTTGTCTTAATCTGAGAGGCAATGGCGTAGGTAAACAATCTCATCTTGTAGGATAGTCACTTGATCTGTCAGGATAATGATACAAGGGTCTGGTACAGGTTCAGCAGTAGGTAGATTGGAAGAAGAAGCCTGACAGCAAATTGTGCCTTGAGCTCTGTGATGGCCCTCCAAATCTTAGCCTCAGATCAAGTAAGGCCTTCAGGGGGAGGCGTAGGAGGTACCACAGCCACAGCAGCCATCTTTTCATTGACATAAATTTGAGCTTGAAGTAATTTATTGCTCAACATAGTTTTGTCCACTTTTTATTGTTGTTTTAATTTATGGCCCCAGCTGTCTACACTGGACCCCGCCAATTCTAGCTTAGCATTGGTATGCTCTTGAAACTGGTTGATTTCATCTACTAAGATCTCAAAGTGTTGTTATCTTAGAAGGGTGGATTCAATTTGTCCTTGCCAGACAGCATGATACCTATATAGCTCACACAACCACTCTCTAATGTATCCAGGAAGAGAGGAGCAAAAAATGTTCATCAATGAGGTCAGCTATTCTTGTGAGGCCAAAAAATCATGTTGATTATCTGAAATGCAATCAAAGAGACTGTGAGTCCATTCTTGGTAGGCCATAATTGGAGTGTGGTTGTAGGTTACTGCAGATGCCACAGCAGACAGGAGTTGGTTTTGGGACCACAATGCTAATTGATGGTGAACCCAGGCGGCCAGATAAAATGGTTTACCAGCATGCCAATGGTTTCCATAGATTCTATCATAGCAGGGGGAGACCAAAATTTAAAAGGAAGGAGTACAAGTCTTCTGAAGCGTAACCAGAATGTAGACCAGGGATAGAATGTATGGATACCGTAACTGTGTGGAGAAAGGAGAAAGTGGCAGTAAGTGCTTGTTTGAGATTAAGAGAGAAAACTAGGAGGGGGCCCACAAGGGCCCAGGCAATAACATCATTACCATAGGTGTCTTGGGAGAGTTGATAATATCCTCTTTAAGGGGAAGACTAAAAACCTTAGGGGACTCAGGTGCTTCTGTAAAAAGGGAATAAGGACCAGATAATACAAGGGAACAGAGTAACCAAGGGGCTGGAAGCCCCTCTATTGAGCATAATTTTGTCATGCTTGGCTCTTGGGGACAACACTTAAGAAGACATAGCAGAAAACATTTTTAAAAAAGGGTTGAGGTTCAAGCTAGTCTTGGTTTAGCCTTCAGGGCAAAATTAAGGGTACATCCATTAATTTCCTGGAACATGACAAGAGAGTTTCCTTTTGGAAAAAATAGGGAAAGCTTGAAGATTATAAAAGCCAACAAAATTTGTGGATAAAATTTTCTTCATTTTTTGGAATTTATTCTACTTAAATAGTAGACTGAGAACATAGATCTTTCAAAAGGTAGAGAGTGTGGCTGATGAGATCATCTGAGCTAAACTTGTACCAGGATTAGAAGTGTTCAGGTAGCACAATCTGTAATGGGTGGACATTGATGTCAATCAACTGCAGAAGGAGATCAATTGTTGAGTTTGAACACAAAACCAATCAATTCATTGTAAGTTTCAAGATTTTAAGGCCATATTGAAATATTATTAACAGCACAATTCACAACACAGCAGTTGGATTTCTTGCATGGTAAGGAAATATTCCACATCTAGTGTCATGAATCACAAATTTCATCCTCCTTTAATTTTACCTTTGAGGAGTCACCTTTTTGACTGCAAAATCCTTCAATTTCCTTTTACAACTAGAAATGGGTCTTGACCAAAAATATGTGAAGGTCCTATTTACCTTTCTTCTGGTAAACTAAATTGATCTTTATACCCACTTATGAGAGTGGGCAGTGATCTATATGTACTTCTATTGTTTTGTAGTAATTCTTTGCCATATAAAAACCAGTTTGATTCATCCAATAAATTTGAGTCCTATATACATTTTCTCATTGTGATTTTTGTATTACTTTGGCGCTCTCCCCCTAGTTGCATCTAGAAGAGATAACTGTTAATGATATTTCCCAGGGCCTTAAGCTTAATACCTGAGTCATCCCTGAGACCAACCTCCTGGCTTTGAAAACCCAATCCTAGTGTTAGAATTTCTTGTTGTGTATCTTGGCTGCGCCTAAGAATATGGCATCTAGTGGGGCATTTGAGGATACAATTAAGTACACTTTTACAACCTTCAACATTAGCATACATTTAACTTTAAAAGGTAACCTTTATACAGTCAGAATCTAGACATTATAATATAATTTTAAATAGCTCATATCAACTTAATTCTAAAAAAATATAATCTGTACTTATTTCTTTTAAATATTAATTATTTTTGATTGTTTGAATCTCTTAGCTACATCATTGTTTAGACTTTAAATATCCCAAGTGTAACCCCAGATCTGAATGGTTTCTACTTCAACCTAAAAATAGTATCTAGTTATAAAGTTTAAAATCTAACTATTTAATATCAAATATATAATGTTTTGGTGATATATAAATGGTATCATTCAATAACTCTTAGATATATATTTATTGCTGTTACTGTAAATTCAGAACCTAAACATAATAATGCAGGATTGAAAAATTCTTGGTCAAAATTTCAAATTACTTTTTGGGGATAGCTTTTTTAATTAAATTAAATTATTTGTATTTTTATTTGGATGTTTAAAAATGCAGGAACTTTAGACACTTTCAAATTTGAAGCCAAACTGCATATATTAAACATACAAAATAAATTAACTGGAATCAGATTTAAAGCGTTCAAATCCATCAACCATTTTCATTAAGTTTACTATGTTTTTTGAAATTGTGAGATTTTCAAATTCAAGAAATAAATTTCAAATCACTTTTGAATATCACTAGAAAAACTCATATAATAATTGCGGGAACTGGAATCCAAATTGAATGTACAGTGAAAAACAAGGACAAATCAGTCCAAATTGAGAAACTCTACTCTGGATAAAATCAAATGAAAAATTCAATCTCAACAATCATATTTAGACATGAAATTAAATGAAATGTAAGATTGTCTATGTTGTGAATGTTGCTATTCACTGTATTTCAATTTTGCCTTTGGTGGGCCATTTTGAGGACAAATTACTTGCTTTTGCTTTTGTTTGTTGAAATGAGTTGGTGACCAATTCAGGAAATACAATTGTTTGGTTTCCTGATCCCTGCACAACTTACTTGCCCCACTAATGCTGGTGGCAAGTGATCCTACCGTCCATGTACTGTTTTGTTGTAAAGCTACACAATATATAATCCCAATTTCTATACCCAATAAAATTTAAGTTCTATTCACATTTTTGTCTTTGTGTCTTATGTACTTCTGCGCCTCTCTCTAGCCACAACTAGTAGAGATTATTCTTTCAGGGCCGCAAGGTAAACACTTTTGCCTTCCCTGTCATCTAACCAAGACTTAGTACAAATTCAATCCTAAGGTTAGGATTTTCCTGTTGTGTGTCTGTGCCGCGCCTCAGAACACAACAAAAATGGTGCTCACTACAGGGGCTGTAAGCCCCTTTGGTTATCCCTTTTGCATCTACATTTTCAGGTCCTTTGCCTCCACATATACAAGAGCCAACTTCACCTGAAATAAACAGTCCTCCTATTAAGGAAGATATTGCCAACCAGCCTAATACCCCCACTATACTGAACCTCAGAAATGGTCCCTGCTTAGTTGCCTACCCCATGGGTACCCCTGACGTGGAACAAATCATATCAGTAGCCCTTGGGATAGCCTGGGAAGGAGCCATCCCTCGCCTTCAGTTGCAGTTTAGTCAGGCCAAAAACTACAAATTAATTGTGGCTCCTCAATTTCCACAACATCTCCTCTCAGCAGCTGGCTCCGCTGAGAACCTACTATTGTCCTTTGTGCAGCCTGCTTTATCCCATCACCAAATGGTGTTGGGGCTCCACATCTAAGAAATCTTGTCCCTGCAAGCTGTGGTTACTCATCACTGGGACCAGTTTGCTGCCTACCAACAGTGGATCCACTCCCTGTTTTCATTGGTATCTGAAAATAAATGCAACTCTGTCACCTCCCAGACCTGTTTGGTTAATTCTATTGAACAAATGCGCCAGTCCATCCCCCAATATGTGAGAGAACGCCTGTACAAGTTTCATCAGCTAAAACAACCCTGGTGCACTTAGGTGGATTCTACTATAAACGCGTATCTCACTGACTTTGAGCAACTTGTGCAACAGCTCAATGCCTTCAGTACCTATTCCTTTGAGCAACTACAGCAGGTAGCAGACTTTACTGCTAGTGGCCTTAATGAAAATGGTGCCGTATTTGAGCAAGAGAGAGCTGCAACTGCTGCCACCATAGCCAAACTCCAGGATCAAGTAAATGATTTATCTATGCCCAAACCAGATGCTCTGCCCTTGCTCCCTTCCAATGACTTGGTGAATAGAGAGCATAGAATATGGGACGTCATTAGAGAATTACATACCTCCACCTGCAGTCAGGGACGTCCGGCTGAGGCACCTCAACCTGACCCCCAGGTTTGTGAGTTGACTGCCCAAGTTGCAGAGCTACAGCAAGAACTTGCTGCTCTATGTGAAATGATAGCAACTGCTGCTAGCCCAGTTGGGGCTGTCAATGAAGATGGTTGCTGCCCTGTCATATCTGGAACACCTTAAATCCACTGTGCTAGGGAATTAATTGTCCTAGCTAACAAGGTAGATCAGTTGAAGCAAGATCACACAGAGCTGGATAGAGATATACAAGAGATGAATGAAGTGATAAAATCTGTGAATGATAGGTTCTCCCCTTGCCTCTCAGTTGGGCCATCTCTTACTTCACAACTGGCCAAACTCTTCACATTAGTGACCACCCAGGGTCAACGCTTAGATGCCACTGCACAAAAGACCACTCATACTGTCAATACTGGAGCCCGCGCTGCTGAAACTCTTAGCATCCTTGGAGAAAGTGTCTGCCAGCTATGGGCTAGACAGCTCCCCTTGGAATCTGAGGCAGAGTTTTCCCTGAGTATAAACGTACTTGACAGTAACAATGGTGGCCCAGCTCCTGAAGCACACTTCAAGCCTACCTTTAAGAAAGTCTTCCATCCTAAAGCCTCAAGCATTGCAGATTTCTTAACTATCTATGAAACTGCCATGAGAAGAGCCTCAGATGAAGTCAAAAGTAGCACATTCTGACCTTTCTACACCCAACCTGCCAAGAAGTAGTTGTGCCAGAACTACCTGCTATTAAGACGTGGGAAGATATGAAGCAGCTTCTGATTGATGAGTTTGGTGGTGATCTTAGCCTAGAAGTAAAGAAGGACGCCTTCATGCATATTGCTTTCAAGCCTAAAGAGACACTAGCCAAGTTTGCAGACAGATTCTACATGGAAGGACAGCAACTTATCACAAGCAGATAGTTGACATCCCATGAAGCCTACATAGCTCGGGCTCAAGCTTTCAAGGTTAATCAACTTCTGTGCCTTCACTTCAAAGCCCATAAAGCCATACTTTCTTCCATGAAGAGCATAAAGACGCTGTTGCAGGATATGTACCTTACCCACTCTGATGCAGTTGTTAGAGAGAGTTGAGCTACTTCTAACTCTGGTTCAAATTCTGTGGTCTTTGCAATTGTACCCTGAACTTGAAAAATCCCCCTCAACACCAAGGTTGCCACAACTGTGGTCAAATAGGTCATCATTCTTGAGTCTGCACCAACCTACAGGTTGAAGGAGCTGATCCAAAAGAGCAGGCGGGAAAAGAACAGTCAACCTAGAGGCAGAGAGGCTCTTGGTTGACAATTCTTCCCAGTCTCTTTCAATTCCTCCCTCTATAGCTAACTCCGAGCCTGCTGATCATGAGGCTCCTCCTATCCTCCTATTGTTCCATGATATCTCCAATGACTCTGACCTGGATGACTCTGATACTGAAGACGCTGATGCATAAAGGTACTCTGTTCTGGCTGCTCCTGAGACCATTACAGTTCCCTATAAGCTACGTTCAGAAAAGAACACAACTACCGCTAAGTCTTTACCTGAAGCCAAAGAAATCATCTCTCACCCTTACCTCACTCAGGCCAAGAGGTCCCCTGTGTTAGTGGAATTGTCAGAAGAAGCTGATGAGGTTGCTGATGCTTTCTTCAATAATGCATCTATTTTGCTCCCCCTCCAAACTGCTTAAAAGATGTTCCGGGATTAAGATGCATAATTGAAAAGTGGGATAAGGAACTAGCAGAGGCTCAAGATATCCTGGCTGTCCTTCCCTCCTTTGGTTGCACAACTACGCAAATAGAGATATCCATTCAGAAAGTGAAGATCAAAGCCATTTTAGATACTGGCTTGCCAGTCAATGTTGTCTCCTCCAAGCTTATGAAGAAGCTCAAACTTGCCCCTGACCTTAATTATCACCAGTCATATGGCACAGCTTGACTGTCTATGACTCGCACCATAGGGGCATACTCAGCTCTACTCATGCAGTTTGGTAAGCTTCTTTTAGCTGCAACAGCAGTTGTCTTGGAAAACGAGAGTTATGATCTCTTAGTTGGTACCCAGTTCCTTAGGGAATATAATGGGATAATCAACTTGAAAGATGGCTACCTCTCTATCCTAGGCTATGAAGTCCCCTTGATTTTTAAAAGGCCAGTAAAGTTCCTGGGAAGCGCCTCAAGACATGTGCCTTGGAATATCCCACTGGAGTTTTTAACCTCAAGTATTGCACCCACTCCTCAAATATGAAGTGTCCACCTGTGGCTTGTCCTGCGTCTGAGGGTATCCCTCTCCTAGCCACGTCTGCTGTCACCATCCCTCCTGGCTCCCAGGCAATCCTAGACTCCCAGATCTCCTATGAACTACCTGAACGCACCTTCTTGGAGTTGTACTCCCCCCCTTGTTAGGACAGAACAAACCTTACCTCTGTCCTGGAATTCTAGACGTCTCTCATAAAGACCCTGTTCAGTTGTTGGTAGCCAACTTGACTGCAATCCCCATGACTGTATCTAGGGGCAGGCTGTTGATATGGCAAGTTGTTGGGCGCTCCTGACATCCTGTCTCTTCACCTCTTTGACGTGTTTCAAGATTTCAACCTTCCAGAAGATGAACCACATGTCCTATATCTGTTTACTGCTCAAGACTTCCCACAACTGCCCCTGGTTCAACAGAAAGAGGTGCTAGATTTACTAAACCAATTTTCCAATATCTTTGCTAAGATCAGTACCAACTATGGGCTAGCCAAAGGCGTTATCCATCAGATTGACACTGGAGACGCTCCTCCCTTCTGTGCTAAACCAAATTGCCGCAGTTGCGTAGAGGACGCCCAGGTATCTAAAGAGCTTAAAAAACTGTTAGACGCTGGGCTGCTGGCTCCTTCCCAACGTCCATGGCTCCCTGCTACTCATCTTAAAGAAGAAAGATGGAGGTTATTGTATTGTAATGGACTATTGCCACTTGAACTCTTTAATCAAGAAGGACTCTACTCCTTGCCGTGTATTGATGATGCTCTCCAAAGTCTTGGAGACTCTAAGTTCTTCTCTGCTATGGATTTGGCATCTGGATATTGGAAAGACAATCTAAGACCTGAAGATTGTCAGAAAGCCACAGTAATTACTCCTGAAGGGCTTTTTGAGCCTACTGGCATGCCACAGGGACTATGCCACGCCCCAGCCACCATCCAAAGGGCCATTGACTCCATCCTTTGTGACTTTAAGTTGCCGTGTGTTATAGTATACTTGGAGGATATAACAGTTTCCAGTGCTACCTTCACCAATCACGTGGCTCATCTCAAGGATTTTTTCTTAAAGATTCAAGAAGCTGGCCTTAAACTAAAACCTTCCAAGTGCGCCTTCTTCAAAGAGCGTCTTGAATTCTTGGTTCATGAAGTAACCTAAACTGGGATTCACCCAATGACTAAGAAGGTTGAAGCCATTGACAAAATGCTTCTGCTCACCAACTTGCAAGAATTACAAGTCTTCCTAGGGATGATGGGCTACTACAGAGAGTTTATCCCAGACTTTGCCAATACTAGTGAACCTTTAGTTCATCTATTTTGTAATGTTTCTTTTGAATGGACTGCAAGTCAACAACAGGCCTTTGAGACTCTTAAACAAAAACTCAAAGAGGCGCCAATCCTAGTGTATCCTAATATGATAAGGAGTTCATCCTATACACCAATGCTAGTGATCTAGCTGTTGGGGCTATTCTGGCCCAACTGGACAACAAGGGTGTAGACCATCCTGTGGCTTACACTTCTTGTGTATTAAACAAGCATGAGAAGAACTATAGTGTTTCTGAGAAGGAGTGCCTTGCCGTGTTGCATGCAGTCAAGCAGTTTTGTCACTACATATACAGCACCCACTTCACAGTTGTCACTGATCACGCTTCTCTCAAGTGGTTACAGCAGCTTAAGGAACCTGAAGGACGCCTAGCTAGATGGGCGCTATGTCTGCAAGGATACAACTTGTCTGTGTGCATCACCCTGGGATTACTCACCAGAACACTGATGGGCTCTCCAGAATGCCCATTCTTGCTTTGCACCCTACAGAGGCTGACCGTTTATACAAACTATTTGGGTACCTGTCTTCTTGGGAAAATGAGACAGAAGAGGTACAACTGGCCTTGTCCAAACTATCTGAAGATACCCTCATCCACAACAATCAGCTCTTCAAAAAGATATGAGATCAGTATCTGCCCTATATACAGCCCAGTCTTTGCCTTTCAATAGTGTTACAGGCTCATAAAGAGACGGGGCATGGAGGCATTACCAAGACCTTTGACTGGCTTCAAAAGAACTACTTCTGGGAGAACCTTTGCCTACTAATCCCAGACGTTATTGTCAGCTGCCATGATTGCCAGACACAAAGGCCTCAAGCTGCCGCCCACAAGTTTAAATTAGTCCCCCCTCAACATGCCTTCCAAACTGTCAGCATTGATGAAGTAGGTCCTCTCCCCTGCTCATGTTCTGGGTGTTGCTTTATTCTGATTGCTGTTGATTACTTCAGTAAGTGGCTTGAGGCTCGCCCAACCAAAGACATCATGGCTAAAACAACTGCTGCATTCCTGCTGCAAGACGTTTTCTACTGCCATGGCTGTCCTCAAGTGTTACTCTCCAATAATGGGACTAACTTTAATGCCTAGCTGGTAACCTCTGTTGTCAAAGCTTTGGGATCACATCAGTCATTCTATGCCCCTTACAATCCTTCTACCAATGGGGCAGTTGAGCGTGCTAACTCAACTCTGGTCTCCATCATGAAGAAGCTCACCTACTTGGACGCTGCCAATTGGGACTTGTACCTACCTGCCGCTCTCTCCGCATACCGCCTTAGCAAACATTGTGTCACTGGTTATTCTCCTTTTGATATGTTATATGGGCAAGAAGCCACTACCCCTTTGCTCTTGGGGGCCCCCTGCTTACATCTGATAAGGCCATGAATCCTGATAACCACATCAAAGATCTAGTCAACCACATAATTGATATTCAAGCCACTGCCTACACTTCTGCATACAATACTAAGATGCTTGAGCTCTCTCCCAATAATGCTGGATGCTCCCCCTTGCCTGAGTTTGATGTTGGCAAACATGTTTCTTTACTATCAACACAGGGTAAGTGGTTGCGCACATAAGTTGGACTCTCTGTGGATCGGCCTAAGAAGTAACCTTTAAGCAAGAGTCTGAATACACTGTAAAGCTCCTGTCTAGTGGCCGTCCTTTTGCTCAAGTGCACGCTAAGTTCCTTTGTAAATACCACCCCCTAAGGCCAATCTAGAGGAGGGCAATGTTGTGAATGCTGCTATTCACTATATTTCAATTTTGCCTTTGGTGAGCTATTTTGAGGACAAATTACTTGCTTTTGCTTTTGTTTCTTGAAATGAGTTGGTGACCAATTCAGGAAATACAATTGTTTGGTTTCCTGATCCCTGCACAACTTACTTGCCCCACTAATGCTGGTGGCAAGTGATCCTACCGTCCATGTACTGTTTTGTGGTAAAGCTACACAGTATATAATCCCAATTTCTATACCCAATAAAATTTAAGTTCTATTCACATTTTTGTCTTTGTGTCTTATGTACTTCTGCGCCTCTCTCTAGCCACAACTAGTAGAGATTATTCTTTCAGGGCCACAAGGTAAACACTTTTGCCTTACCTGTCATCTAACTGAGACTTAGTAAAAAAACAATCCTAAGGTTAGGATTTTCCTGTTGTGTGTCTGTGCCATGCCTCGGAACACGACAGTCTAAACTGGAAATGATGTGATATTCCGCACTCTAAATCACTAATATAGCAACCACAAAACCATATAATGACACATGAGCCATCCTCCTGATGATGCAAAACTTTTTAATGAAGAAAGGAGGGATAAAGAAAAAACTCCAAAGTGAAACATAACCAGATTACTACACACTTTATGTTAATGGATTGCTATTAAGGATACTTGATTACAGTTGATTTTAGAAAATTCTAATAATAAAAAGAATTATATATTAAAATCTATTATTCTATTTTATTATTACAGTAGTTTTAAAACTATGGCAACAACCAAAAATATCTCAGATTTAAACAAATCAATTTCAGATTTCAGCAAGTTCCAACTATCAGGTTAAAATATACACTCTGTTAACAGGGCTTTTTGGCTTTAATGGGGAAAATGGATCAACACAGCAAAGAAGTGCTCACGTGCAAAGAAAAACTATTCAAAATACTATCTGAAATACATGGATTCACAAACAAAATGGTGTGAGTTGACTTTTGGTGTACTTATGTTTACTATGTGAATCAGTGATAAAATACACCTAAGCGTGGTAAATCAAAACTCAAACCAAAACCAAAACACAATATCAACTCACTATGTAAACAAAAAGCATTCAAATGTTGTATGCAATAGATTGTAATCAAGAATGATACCAAGGTATCTAAAATAAGACACACAATCCAAGACATAAATCTTAAAAATGTTGTGTTAGGTGATTAATTTGGCGTAAAATCTGGTAAAATGGGTGGAAATTATTTCAGGTATTCTAAAATGGGCATGGTAAAACCAAAAACAACTAATTAAGAAATAAAAAATCTATAATTGGAAATTTGGGTGGGAAAAACTCTAATTAAATATCCATATTCAGATAAAAGCAAAAAATAAGATTAGGGAGTAACTTAATTGAAATTTATTTAATATTTTATTAAATTTTAAAATGGAAGGAACACAACAACAGAGTGACAATGCAACTGTTGTGTGCCGTAGTTGTGGCCGCCCCCACAGGTCAAAAAACAGAGTTAGTGCAACCCAAGTGCCTACTCAGGAAGGGGATGGGAGAGGCAAGTTTAATAGTGATGCTGCACTGACACAGCGTTCCAAGGAGCACAAGCTGCTAGGGTATGGAGCATCAACCCTTGGGTCCCCAAGCTGACCCAGAAGTCCACCAAGGTCACCACTATCAAAACAGTTAGAAAAAAGGAGGTAGAACAGCAACAGCGCTCATGTTGACACTTTGTCAACATGGCCACTGTTGACTCAAAACTCTAAATCTCCTATGTTTTTTGCTAGTTGCGCTAGCTTAATTCTTTTTTTTAAAAGTGTTCAGGGGTGCAAACCCAGAAAACACAATAAAATTTTGGCCATCTTGACACAATTTAATATTAAGATTAATAAAAAACTTGAGTTAACCAGATTTTTCCTTTACTTTTACTAATAAAAATTAGTTTATTTTTTAATTGTTTTACAACATAAAAGTGTCAATGTTGACACTTTTTAAGCCAAACTTATTTTTAATAACAAAACTGAAGCATCTACAGTAAAAAAACTAAGTGCGCATTTAAAAATATTTTTTTATTGAATTATTATATTGAAAAAGACATTGCACATACATTTGATTGTTGAAAGGTTCATATATAAATATTTATGTGGCACTTATTACGGCTTTGATATAATAAGTGGATTGGTGGCTAGTAGTGATCCAATAATTTAAGTGTGACTTACTATGTAAGTTACTATAGAATTTATTATTAAAAATAATGTTGACACTTGTGAATGTCGTTTATTTGCTTATGATCATCCCCCAGGGGTAGAGTTAAGCAAATTAGAGTGGCGCAATTAAGCTTTAATTAATATGCCACCTCATATAAAGAACGTTGTAAGTGACATTGTCAACACTTTACCCTTTTCAATACTTGAATACAACTTCTTAACAACTTCACATATACACAATAGTAAAATATCATATTACCAATACCCAAATATCATTTTTAATAAAAGAATAAAGAACCTTGATACTTTTTAACTTATTTTTATATGTTTTTTTTCAATTTTTATATGTGAACAAAAACACACAGAAAACGGTTATTTTTTGCTAGCCCGCGTAAATTTAACTAAGTGTACTATGAAAAAACATAGTAACTTTTCAAAAAAATTTTGACAGTGACAATGCTGTAAAAAATAATGTATACATTTTTTGTAATTGACAGTGAGAATTCAGCTTTTTTAATAATTGTCATCCATAATGTCAAAGCTTTTCAGTTCTCACATATAAAACTTTATGTTTTACATTTTAAAAACTTCTCATTTTTGATATGTTGTATTTTTGACTTTCCTCTTTCATATTTTCTAGTTTTTAAAATAAAATCATATTTAAACACAATACTTTCACATATTTCTATTAACTTTTAACTTGTTATTTAAAACTATAATAAAAGAAAAACTATACAAGTTTTTTTAACTTTTAAATGCCAATAAAAACCATCTAAGATTTACTTTTTGTATAGTATGCTTTTTAAGCTGTTTTGTTTGGTTTTTACATACATTGCTTTATTTTAAACCATTTTACTTATTATTTTAGGACAAATACATCAAAACAACCCAAAGGAACAAAGCGTCCCTCCAAGGTCCCCAAGACCCCAAAGCAAAAGCCTGTCTCATCAAAGAAGGCCACCCCCAAACCATCCCCCAAGCCCTCCCCAAAGCCCTCTCCTGAGAAGAGCCCTGCTCACTCCACTGGGGGAGAGGAAACTAATGGCTCTCTTACAGAGCACAGTTTCTACAACTTGGCTTCTGACAAGGAGCCAACCAAGAAGAAGCGGCAAAGCAAAAAGACGCCTCCCAAAGATAAGTCTCCTGCACATGAGGAGCACCACAATAAGCCCCCTTCTGCTTCCCCACCCCCGTCAAACTCCCCCCTTCAAGCTCATCTGGGGATGACTCAAAACCCCGCCCCAATTACTCCCCTGGCTTCCGCCATGCTCCTGCTGGCCTTTGGGACCCTCTGTTAGCCCACAACATCTGCAATGTTGACAGGAAGTTTAAGGTTCCTTCCAACTTGCCTAAGTATTTTCCCATTATGAGTGTGAAGGGTGGGCCGGCCATGGTGGTCAATGGGTACATCTTTTCCTGCAACAATGCCAACCGGGGCTTCAAGAGCTGCCATTACACTAGCAAGGACCGCTCCTGCCCAGTTGGCTTAACACTGAGCGCTGGGACCTGGTCCAAACCATAAAGGGCAAGCATACCTGCATCATGCCCAACACCACAATAGCCTGCCTCCTGAAGTGGTATCTGTTGCAGATTATGCCCACCTCCAAAGACCTTTCTGCCACCCAGCTGGCCGTGCTTGCTTGCAAGTACCCATCCCCTACCAACTTGAAGAGGGTCCCTACCCACAATCAGTTGGCCAAGTTTGTGAGTGATAGGCGTCAAGCCTCCAATCCCCTGGCCAAGAGTGCCACCACTATCAAGGACCTGGTCCTCACAGATGCCCTCAAGAAGACAGAGGATGGTGAGATGTTCCTGCTTCATGACAATGGGCAGGAAGTGGAGGATATGATTGTAGTCTACGCCACAACACAAAACCTGGAGCAGCTGAACACTGCTACCACCTGGCTGTGTAACAGCACATTTGCTACTTGCCCCTCTTTCTTCAAGTAGCTTTGGGTACTGCATGGCCAATTCAATGACCAGGTTATCTCCCTTATGTTCTTTCTCTTACCTGGTGCCAAGAAAGAGGTCTATTCCAGAGCATTCAAGATTGTCTGGGATGCTTTGAGTCCCTTCAAGCCAACCAGCTCCCCCCTCTCACCCACACCACAAGGGTCAATCCCTCCTCCGCTGAGAAGGATGAGGCAACCATAGCCGCTGAGCAGCTAGCTCATGTGCGCTCACTTGGGCTGAAGGTTATCATAATGGACTTTGAGCAATCTCAGTTCAGAGCCTTTGAGGCCACCTTCAATGGAGAAGTCCCGGGCTGCTTCTTCCATTTTAGGCAGGTCCTCATCAAGAATCTCAAGAGTGAGATGGACCTTTTTGACAAGTATCTTAACAATGGTAAGGGGAAGTGCCTCTTTGCCCTGACTCAGTTTGCTGCCTTGGCTTTTGTGCGCCTGGAGCATACTGGGCTTGGCTTTGAGGCCCTCCTGGAGGATGCTTACGTGAAGAAGCACTCCACCATCTTTAAGGGCTACCTGGAGTACTTTAAGCGGCAATGGGTGGGCAAGAAAGTGACTGCCCAGAGAGGTAAGAGCGGGGCCACTGCCCCTTGGAACTGTCAAGGCGCCTGCCTCAAGGGGGAGATGAAGACCACCTCTAGCCTTGAGGTTTGGCATAAGCACCTGAAGGTGAAGTTTAGGACCAACCCCAACTACAACAAATTCTTCTCCAAGCTGCAGGAGGAGCAGGCCTGGACTGTCTCCAAGTTCCGCAATCTGGCCAACCGGGTGGCCCCCAAGAAGAGGAAGTCTAAGGAGTAAGACTACCATGAGGACGTGCAGAAGGTGGTAAAGAAGAAGTACAAGGTTGCAGAGATTAAGAAGTACCTCAAAGATGTTACCACTTCTCTTGCTGGTGGTTTCAATTAGTTCAATAAACTTTGCTTTGCTTTGCCTATATATTTTTTACTTTTGAATTTTTATATTTTATATTTTTTTGGATATTACTAATCTTTTTAAGTATAAATGGTAAGTTTTATATACAGTTTCAATGTGGTTTAGTAAGAAATATATTATATTTTGTTAATTTATCTTTAAGCTATGAGATATTTTCAGTTATGCTTATAAAAGTTATAATAATTTAAAATTAGAGTTTTATTATATTTTTTAGTTATTAATATATATAAAACATCTTTATTTTTGGTTCATTGTAATTTTAATTTTTATGGGAATAAATTTTTTTATAATAAAGAGTGTGTTTTACATAGTAACCTGAAAAATAGTTGCTTAAATCTCCTTTTTCTTATTACTATTGTATTTTTTATTTTATTTTTGAACTCTCTGGGGGCAATTATTATAATAAAGTATTTTAAAATATTTTTTATATTAAAAATGTTTAGGGTAAACTGTGCAGTTAATTAAAAAAGTGTCAACACCCAGGAAACAACATTAAGTAAAACCAGGTTGTCACTTTACTATAGTGTCAACATTAAAAGTGTCGACATGGCCACTGTCAAAAATTTTAGTGTCTACATGGGCGCTGTTGCTGGTAGAACTTAATTCATATGTGCTTGACGCTGTGTGTCACCACAAGTTGGTCCTGTCAGCCATGCTGGAGAAGGTTAAGCCTGTGCTTAACACTAGCTACGAGCCTTTTCATCAGTTATGGCAACCAGTAAGAGCACAAGGAGCCTGAGTTTTACAGAGCTGAGGAGGCACAGCTGGTGTAAAAAAAAGGTTGCAGCCTTTTACAACAAGGTACCCATGCCTTGAAGCCTGTCACCAACCAGAATCCTGGCTTGTCTGGACCCAAAAAGCCCGCTTGGAAGCACATTCCTGATATGAAGCACATCATCCTTCTATGGCTCATGCCGGAATCTGATGACTAAAAGGCAGCCGCAGCCCTTGTTAGAGTGGATCCCAAGTATGGCTCAAAGACTTTCAGCAAGTTCATCAATACTGGCCAAGTCTTCTCTACAGAGAAATCCTTGCACGTTTTACCATGCTCACCAAGGAGCACAAATGGGCAATCCATCAGTGGATAACCTGGGACTTCCATCTTGAACTGGCAAATATACAGGCCATGATCAAAACTACTTTTGGGGTTGAGGCCTCAATTTCCTTTTACTACCATCTGGTGAATGGAATGTGCTTTTCCTGGAAAAAACTTGGGGTATCTCTTTACAATCAAAATAGCCCAACCAATGTTGAGACCAAGAAAAATATGCTGAGTCCTACACTGCCCTCAAAAACAAGGGAAAAGTCAAATTTTACTATATTGACAAATCAGCATTCACCTTAACTATGCTCAATACATATGGGTATGTCCCAAAAGGCTCCAATGACGGGTAGCTTGATGTGCTAGAGTCCTGGCCACAGCCTATTCAATGGTGGCTCTCCTTGGTCCAAAGGGGATTTGTCAGGAATATTCCTGACAACACTGTGGTTCAGGACAAAATTTTGTGTACAATTAATTGTAAAAAACAAAATGAAAAATGGCAGCAGTTCCCCCTTATTGAGGAAACTGCTGCAGGAAGCCGGGGCAGAAATCAGAAATTAAAAAAAATGATTTTAATTTGGACGGGTTTTATGCTCTGTCTGCAGGCTGCACTCCTGACTGCCAGCGCCTGCCGGCCGTATGCCAAGCCTGGCGGCTTGCCCGCCCACCCACCACTGCCAGCCAGTCCCCCACCCAGGCTGCTGAATGGGGAAATTGCCAAAAGGGGAAACCTAAAAAGGCAATTTCCCCAAACCCAAATGGAGGGGGAACTGCTGCCCAAATTTAGAATTTGCCAAATTTGGGAGAGGCTGACAAGCTGCTCAAATCATCCATTCCTGCATTAACTGCAGAATTCAAAATTAGATGCATGAAAGCATCCAATGATCCACCAAGCCAATGCAAAACCAGAGATAACAATTCATTGCCTGCACACCACTACCAATTCTCCTCCCAAAAGGGAATTCCTGGCAACACCAAGTGTTTGGTATTCCCTGTTCAGTGTTTTACTCCATTCATGCTATCACAAGGATGATAGTATATAATAAAGCCAATTCACTTGATAATAGTTTGTGCTATCATTGAGTGAAATTACCCCTCAATAGTATCACATAAATCAACCAGAACTTTTACCTTACAAGAAAGTTAAGACACTAAGCTTTGTCTGCCCTTTCCCAGGATCAGAAGATGTACCATTTAATCTTCTCAGCTGTACTCACAGCCTGCCTTGGGATTGGGGGCCACCAATACACTCACTAGCATGGACCGTACAATAAACTTCCTGACAAGTACTTCTACAAGGAGCCAGCATAGCTAAACTCCTCCAAGCAGTACTCCTGGCCCACGCTGGTGTTGCCCCGCTCCACCCAGCACGTAGCTATATACACCTTTGTATTCTACGTGCTTACGTACTTTGCCAGTAATTTTGGAAGATTTAACATACATGCCAAGGTCTTCAGATGAATGATGACAGTCTACCCCATTATGACTGCGCTCATAGGATTCCAAGTTGCCAACTTGGTACCCTACTTTGCTAAAATACTCCCTCATTTTTGGGGCTTTACAGATTGAGCTGTATCAAGTGATATTGGGTTCTCACAATAGCTGTACCTTCTTTTCATCCTCTGATTGATCAAGGAGCACCTGAGGCGCACAATCCCGGGCTCCACCAATATAATAGTACTGAACAATGTTGGTCTCCACAAGGTGGCAGATATTCTTGCTGAATTTCCATCAAATAACACCAGCATTTCAGTTGGCCCCCAGCAATTGGCCACGGCAAATTTGCGTCTTTTCTTCCTCCCTGCCTATTTGCCCTTCCTAAATCCCATCAAGGAAGTTTTTGGGTGGCTCAAGCAAGTTGTCAAGCAAGAGACCATGACTGGGACTGAGGACCTCTTTGATTTGCTGAAGGCCAGGATACACACCCTCCCACCTGAGACTGTGGCCAATTTCTATGGCCACACTGATTCATTCATACCTGTGTGCCTTGCCAAACAGCCAATCAATTAAAGGTCTAGTGTGTCCAAATTTTTTATATTCATTAATTTACTATTTATGATTTATTAATTATCATTTTATATTTAGAAGCTTCTAAGCCCACAATAACATTCAGCAGGACCATCAATGAAGGTTTGTAATGTATTTTTATATTAAGTTATTTTATTATGCCATCTGAGGTAATCCCAAACGCTCACTACTGGATTAAGCAAATATATTTATATCATTCTTATCAAATAACTATAAAAATGGAATTTTAAAAAATTAAATGTAAAATATACAAATTAGAAGTATATTTTATTAACATATATTATTATGCTTTTATCAGGAATGACAATTTGGATGCTCCTAAATCTCAAAATACAGAACCAGAGTCAAACCCTGGACAAAACCCTTTGAAGACTGCCAGACCCATGGGCTGGGAACCCAATAACTTACTACTGATTGATAAAGTTGATACCAGCCTGCCAGGACCCAAACCCTTAGCTGTCCCGCAGGATTCTGCAAGCAAACCGCCAGTGCAAGATGCCAAGAATTTCCCTGAGGTGCAAACGCCTGACACCGGCGGTTTGCTTGGTGAAATACACAAGTTTCTCCATGAGAGTTATTCTGAACTCCTCCAAAGTCCTGGGGGAGGCACTGAACCCAAAGAAGCACCAATACCCAAATCAACAAACAGAAGGATTCAAAGTCTTCTCATCCCAAAGCGGCCAGTGGCAAACCACCAGTGCCAAGAGCCATACTGCCATCTGAGATCTCCAATGCCAACCTGCCTGAGCCCAGAAAACCCAACCAGGAAGTGAAGCCTGGCAGTGTGGTATAAATACCTGCCAGGCCAAATTCAACCCTCATTGACATTTTTAAATAAAGGTTATGAGATTTTGGTTTCCCCAATTATTGCTGTATTTTATTCTTATCATCTGCCAGTTAACTCAAAGATCATCTGACCCCCCTGCCAGCCTGCCAGCTATGTACTGCACACCAGGTGCTCCCTTTAGTCCTGTCCATTTCACAGAGTAACCCTTAAATCCTGAGTACAAGGACTACACTGCTGACAACATACTAGCCTGGGATCCCTTGACCAGAACTACAGAGTTAACCAGATACAACCAAGAAGGCCCTTGGTATGTTACCAAACCTCTCCTGTTCAGAGATAAATGCAACTTCCTTCCTTCCTGCCTACCAAATGAACATGGAGCCACCTGTTACCCCAAACCAATGCCTGCCTCTGCCGCCGAGCTCCCACTGGACTATACCAACAAGCTTTTTGAAATTGTATATATTACTCTCACAGGAGTAATAGATACTATTGTCCCTTTCCGCCGGTCTGTGGTTGTGGGTGGGTAAGTCAAAGTCCTACATCATTAAGTTAGCACCAATCCTTTGGTGGGCCCTGCCCACCCAGTCCGCAACCCACCAGTTCCCAAACGCTAGCAAGCCAGCTGATCAGGGTTGGTTCCCTGACACAAAACCATTAATATCACTTTTGGAAAATAAACATAAAAATCAAATTAAAAAATTTAAATTTAATGTGTACAAATTAGAAGTAGATTTTATTGACATATATTATTATGCTTTTATGAAACCCTTCTCCGGGAGTTATTTTGCAAATCTTTTTGCTAAAATCAAAATTATAAAAATAAATTATAATAAAAATAATCTAAAGTGTAAATATATTTATTAGAAAAGATAGTTTTAAGGGCGCCTATAATGGGTTCTTTGGTATTTACTCACCCAGAAATGGAGGTGGCGCACAATCTCCACTGCCACACTGTAGAAAGTAGACACACCCTGATTGAAATACTCCTGCCTGCTAGTGAAAGACAGTAGGTCAGGTGGGAGTGAAGCAGCAGCTTTTCAGGCGGGGCCATATACTGTAAATCCAAGCCAGGAGCAGGGCAAACTGGATACATGGTCCATTGAGTTGTATCCTGGGAGGACCTTCTTCCCATCCAGGGAGAGCCTGGCCTTGTCAATTCCAAGAAGGACCCCGTCCAGGTCCTTCACACTGGCGCCCATTCCAAAGTAGAAGAGATAACCAAGGTAAAACAACGAGATGAAGCCTTTACCCAACAAAGGCTTCAGTAAACTTGAAAAGTTTATTGTATACTGTGCTGATCTTCTTCTCATGCTTTGTCTTTGCAAAGGTCAGCTCCATGGCTGCAGGGACCTCTGTCTTGTCAGCGCTCCAGGTCAGCCAAAAGTTAGCAGAGAGGATTTTGGTTTTCTTGACAGCTGTTGTGTCTGCAACAGCCAATTTTCTAACTGTGCACCCAAATTTCTCCAGCAGATAAGAGAGTGTGTGCTCCACCAGGAAGCAGAAGCAAGAAACCGCATGGGCCTGTCCTTTCTACAGTATGTTTTTGAATGGGAGCATCAGCAGGACGTCCCAAACAAGCTCAATGGAGTTTACACAGTAAACTCCACTGAGAGATATTGGGTACAGACAGACCAGTTGGGCATCCTTGTAGGCAGTAACTGCCCACTCAGATGCCCCCTTGGCATGTTTAAGCTCATCCAATGCCTCCTGTAGATTTGAAAAGGACCCATGGATGGGGTCCTCCAGATCCTGTAATATAGGAGGGACAGAAACAGCTGCCTTGCCACATGATTGGCGTAGTTGCGTATAACATGTCAGGGACAAAGGGGACCAGGATCTGGCAAATTTTTCTGTCTATGTTTTCTAAAAAAACAGATGAGAATTTTGAATTTTTATTAATTTTTTTTAGGTTACCTTCTTGTGTTTCCTCCTTGCCGGCGGCTTCAGCAGGCTTGGCCATTCTTGGCGCAAGCAGTTGTGTGGGCAATTCTTTATCCTCTGCTCTGGCACGCTTGGCAGGTTTGAGATGTTCATACATATCTGGGTTGTCAATCCAGACAGACGGCACAGAAAGATTGTATGCCTTATATTGCAGGCCCTTGACTACCGTCTTCTGAATGTTAAGAAGACACTCAATTGTCTTCTCAGGAGTGTCTGGATTTTGGTCATTAGGGCCTTTGCAGACACTGTTGTGTTCTGAGGCACAGCACAGACACACAACAGGAAATCATAACCTTAGGATTGTGTTTTAATAAGTCTTGGTTAGTTACAGGGAAGGCTATTGGATTACCTTATGGCCCTGATTGAATATTTTCTACTAGTTGTGACTGAGAGAGGCAATAAAGTACTGGGAGACACAGAGACAAAATGTGAATAGATCTTAATTTTTTTTGGTGAATAAGAAATGGAATATATAGTGGTTCACAATACCACACTACAATACCAGGAGAGTTGGATCACTTGCCATAAGCACAAGTGGGATAAGTGAGTTGTGCAGAATCAGGAAACTGGAAAATTGAATTTTCCAGTTTAGAAACAGACCCATTTCAAAGGGTAAAAGCAAAAGAGAGCAATTTGTCTTCAAAATAACCACACAAAAGCAAAATTGAAACAGTGTGAATAGCGGCATTCACAACTGAAATCTTGTCTATTTTGTCCCCTTCCAGGACAGTGGACTTCACTCTAGCTTTGCCCTTGCGGTCAATTTCTTTGATCTCTGCAACTGCAGAGTCAAGGTCTTTAAGCAGCTTTTCTAAATCTCTCATTGATAGTTTTACTAACCTTTTCATATGTTTTATAGCTTTCATCCCAATAAAATCTGTATTATTCTGATATTATTGCCTCTTTTTTCCCCTGTTTGTTTTCACATTACTTCAAAATCCCATCTTTTTACCCATTGTGTATTTTTTTACGCTTTACTTAATATGTGTGTTTGCTTTGTGTCAGCATTGTTTCCTTAATTGCCATATTATTTTTGGCACTTTACACTGCTCCTTGTGAAAATATTAGCAACAATTTGGTGATTATCAAAATTTGAATTAGAAAAGTATAGGTTAATTCTGTTTACATAAAGTTGCTAATGATCCAAATTCAAAACCTTAATGATAAACTTTAAGCCAATAAGGAGCCAAGTGATAAAGTGATTGTTGTGACATAAAGGGTCATTCAATATTTCTTTGGTGCATGTGCGCTAATTAATATGATTGGCTGGTTATTTTGCCATTGTGTGTGATTGCTGCTGTGACAAGATGTCAACGGACTAGTGTTAACCCAGCAGCTGATTAGGCACTAGTCCATCAACAACTTGCCACAGCAACAATGGCTCACAATGGCAAAACAACCAGCCAATCATATTAATTAGCGCACATGCACCAAAGAAATATTGAATGACCCTTTATGTCACAAAAATCACTTTATCACTTGGCTCCTGATTGGCTTAAAGTTTCTCATTAAGGTTTTGAATTTGGATCATTAGCAACTTTATCTAAACAGAATTAACCTATACTTTTCTAATTCAAATTTTGATAATCACCAAATTGTTGCTAATATTTTCACAAGGGGCAGTGTTTGGGTGCTAAAAATAACTGTGCTCTGGATCTAGATACACAGCATAGTAAATATATGATTTTATAGAATTAAACTGATCATAAAGAATAAAACCAACTATAAACAAAGAAAAATTAACAATTGAAATTCAAAAAAAGATAATATAAATAGAAAATGTTTGGCAGCAGGAGTTTATTGGGGGTGGGAAGAGAGATGCCTAGTAGGCAGAATAGTGTGGGAAGGAAGGCGCAGAGCCAGTGCTGGCAGGATGGGTCTGTGATTGGGTGGATGGGGCTGGCAGGTGGGGGGGGGTAGTGGTAGCGGGGTAGGGGTAGGAGAATTGCATGTGATGGCCATCATATAACGCTCATTATATTTCTTGTCCATCATTGGCTGGATGGGTTGATAGGTGGCTGTGGCACAGGGTGGGAGGCACTTGTCTTTCTGTGATTGGTTGCCCATATTCACATTGAAGATAATTTAAGAAAACAAGTTGGCCACCATTTGGCAACCAAAGAGAGAATTGTGGTCAAGAACCCCAAGATAGAGGTTGTTGAAAGCCTGAGGGCAGCGCTCCCATACTGTGTCTCCAATGTTGAAGAAGACAACATCACACAGATGGATGTCTGCGTGGCCAGCAGGATAGACTGAGGCCTGATGCCCACGTCCCTGGATGACCTCAGGGGCAGTGGAGCTACCCTCCATCTGGTGGCTTTAGAAAACCTGGTGCTTGGAATTTGAGCAATCCCAGGAGTTGAGTAATCCACCAAAAATGTGGCTGTACTTGTAGCCATCAGTGAAATCTGGGTTTGTCCAATAATATGCAAAACCCTTGGCTGAAACAGCCATAAACACACCAATAAACATCTCCTTCTTGACCTTCTTCCTTCCTTTTTGGGTGGAGGCTCTTCCTTGCGCGCCAAAATTGTCAAAAGCTATTGATAGTTTGTAGTAGAAGATGAAAATGAGTTATATGATAGACTTGTCAAGCATCATACCAGGGTGGATTCAATGGCATGATCATATGGGGGAATCCTCAGCGCCATCCCATTGGTTGTCGGCAACATTGGTCAGCACACAGACTGATGCCACCTTCCCATACATCCAGAGCTGCACCATGCACTCAGACACCCAAATGTCATGGTGTGCAAGTTGCTTCCAGACCTGGATCAGGGGAAGCTTGGGGTCCTGCTGCAGGAGGTCAAGCATTATTGGATATGCTTCCTTGATCTGGGAGTCAACCTGCTTCTTTGGCTTTCTGGCTGTCCCAATCAGATTCCCTTTATTCATCAGGTCTTTGAACTCCCGCATGACGGTAGCCTGGGTAAATTTCAATTGGTCAGTAATCTAATCCCAGGACAGACCCTGCAGGTTCAGTGCCACAATTTCCTGGAGAATTTGGGCGGTGATGATTTGTTGCTTGGGGGGCTGGGCCACGGGAGCTGAAGCCTGATTGGCTGATGGGGGCAGGTTGGCTGGTGGCAGGAAGTTATTCAAATCAAGGTTGCCATCCTGATTGATTGGTTGATGGGCAGCTTGTGCAGGGGTGGGTACGGGAGCGGGGGCAGAGCTAGACACTAAGTGACTGTTGAACAAGTCAAAGCCATAGGGTTTGAGGGTCAGATATAGGACAGCTTCCTTGTTATCTGCCTCAAAGGCTTGGGTGTCAATGGGTGCCTCTACCTTCTGAGCCTTGTCTCCATTGAAGCTGGCTTGGCTGCTGCTGGCTTGGCTGCTGGTGCCATTGAAAATGTTGTTGCTAGTAAAAACCATATTGAAACAAAACCTAGGATAAAATCACTAAAAGTAGAAGTTTAAAATTTTAAGATTTATTTTTATTGTAATCACTATTCCATAATTGAAAGGTTCTCAAAACCATTTTACACAAATCAGGAGCCATGAAAATGAATAAAATGCCTCTGTTCCTAAATTGGATAGCTGTTGATTGGCTTTTAAATTGCTAAATTTCTATTTTAGTCTGCTCACACTACACATCTTGTGTGACTTCATTTTGTTTTGTGCTTGTGGAATCTTGCTTCTAGATTGCTAAAATTTTGTTTCATTTTAGTCCTTCTATTGGTGCCTCATATGAATCCTGATTGTATTATAATATACTCTGGGATGACATCCATCCATTTCACTTGCTGTCAGTTCATTTTGTTTGTGGTTTAAACAACGCTGCTTGATATTTGCTATAAATTTGTATAATGTGCTAGTGAAATTTTGTTTTTTGTTTGACAGTTCATTTATTAATCAAAACTATTTAAAGTATTTGAATCCTGAACCTTGTGCAGCTTGGATCTTGTTAAAATCTGAAATCATTTTGTTTAAATTGAGGTATTTTTGGTTGTTGCCATATCTTTTAAAGCTACTGTAGCATTTTCTAAAATCTACTTTAATCAATCATCTAAATTTTAGCCGTTTTAAAATAGAATAGGGTAATTTTTGAGAATGCCTATGATTCCTAAAAGAATTAGCACAAATCCACTCTAGATCCTTTAGCTTCCTGTTTGAGATTCCCATAAATTATGTTTATTTCAAATTTACCTCATTTTTGATTTGAAATTTGGCTCTTGGATTTGACAATCCTGCAATTTCAGATTCATTAATTTTTCCATGTTGTATATGATTTTTTAGACATAAGTGAAATCTCAAATCATACATTAGAATCCTGCATTTCCGATCCATGTATCCTGCATTTACTTGTTGTGTTTTGTTTCTAGTTAGTTGAGTTATCTGCTCACGGGATTCAAAATTTGCCAATTTAAATAAATCAAAAAAAGTCAAACTAAATAGTTGGTTTTATTAATTTTTTGTATTTTCACTCAGCTGAGTTGCCTGCAAAAGTGATTCAAAATTTGGACCAAAGATTTGACAATCCCTCATTATATGTTTAGGTTCTGAATTTGCAGTAGAGGTAAACATTAAGAAAATATTTTTGAAATAGCTTGTATGTGTTTTTAACCAATCTACACCCACTATGATACAATGTTTACATGTAGTGTTAGTTATTATATTTTTTGATCAAAAATCAAAAGCCAATTTATAAAGGTTTCTTCTGGATTTGGGTTCAGGTCATAATTGTCCTGCTAGGTTTTTGCTGTTCTTATAAAGTAGCAACAGTGACCATGTCAACACTTTAGTAAAGGGAATTTTTGGATTTATAAATGTTGTCTTCTGGATGTTGACACTTTTTTAATTAAAAAAAACTTTATGCTGAACATTTTTAATATAAATATTTTTTTTAAAATAAATTATTATACTAAAATGAGCCCAGAGAGTTCAAAAATGCTTAAAAAATACCATAAGTAATAGAATGAGGAGATATAAGAAAGTATTTTTTAATTTACTATGTAAAAAACACTATTCACTATAAAAATATTTTTTCCCATAAAAATTAAAATTACAATGGACCAAAATAAAGATATTTGATATAATACAACAGCTACAAAATTAAGAAAAATTATACATTTAATTTATTATACTTTTTATAAGCAGAACAGGAAATATCTCATACTTTACAGATAAATTACCAAAATATAAGATATTTCTTACAAAACCATCTTAAAACTGTATCTGAAACTTACCATTTATAAATAAAAAATAATAAAATCCAAAAAAATTGAAAAATTGAAAATTAAAAAGGATCTAGGCAAAGTAAAGCAAGGTTACTAGGCTGATGGAAGCCTCCAGCAAGGGCAGTAGCCACGTCCTCAAGGTACTTCTTGATCTCTGTCACATTGTTCTTTTTCTTCACCACCTTTTGTACATCCTCTTGGTGGTCCTGCTCCTTACTATTTCTCTTTTTGGGGACCACCTGGTTGGGCAGGTCACAAAACTTAGAGACAATCCAGGCCTGCTCCTCCTGCAGCTTCAGGAAGAACTTGTTCAACTTGGGGTTGGCCCCAAACTTTGCCTTCAGGTGTTTATGCCACACCTCCAGGAAGAGGTAGTATTTATCTCCCCATTTATGCAGGCGCTTTGGCAGTTCCATGGTGCAGTGGCCCCGCTCTTTCCTCTCTGGGCAGTCACCTTCTTGCCCACCCATTGGTGCTTGAAGTAATCAAGGTATCCCTTGAAAATGATGGAGTGCTTTTTGCCATAAGCATTCTCCAGGAGGAACTCAAAGCCAAGCCCAGTATGCTCTGGCCACACAAAAGCCAAGGCAGAAAACTGGAACAAGGCAAAGCAGCACTTCTCTTTACCACTGTTTAGATACTTCTCAATGAGCCCCTTCTTGCTATTGAGATGTTTGATGAGAGCCTGCCTGAAATGAAAGAAGCAGCCCTGAACTTCCCCATTAAAGGTGGCCTCAAAGGCTTGGAACTAAGAAAGCTCAAAGTTCATTATAATCACATTTGGCCCAAGTAAGAGCACATGAGCTAGCTTCTCAACAGCTAGGGAAGACACATACTTCTCAGAAGAGGAAGGGTTTGCTCTGGTGGTGTGGGTGGGAGGGGAGAGCTTGTTGACAGGAAGGGAGCTCAAAGCATCCCAAACAATTTTGAAGGCTCTGGTGTAGATTTCTGTCTTAGCACCAGGCAGGAGAAAGAACACAAGAGGGATGACCTGGGTGTCAAATTGCCCATGCAGGACCCAAAGCTGCTTGAAGAGGGAGTGACAGGTTGCAAAAGTGCTTTTAAAAAGCCAGGTGGTAGCAGTGTTGAGTTGCTCCAGGTTTTAGTTTGTGGCGTAGACTATAATCCTATCCTCACTTCCTGCCCATTGTCATGGAGCAGGAACATCTCACTATCCTCATTTTTTTGAGGGCATCTGTGAGGACTAGGTCTTCAATTGTAGTGGCGCTCTTATGCAGGGGATTAGAGGCTTGACACCTATTGCTCATGTTGTAACTGTGCTGTTTTAGCAGAGTTACAAGCAAAAATTATTTTGGAAGCTAGATAATATTCTATATTGAGAGATAATGATTATGTAGTTGATATTAATCATGGATAACAGGAACATGATTGTGTTGATCACACGGTCAGATGGCAAAGAGGGTGGCTTGATCCTGATAATGAGTCAAACGCCAAAACAAGGTATCCATAGTGGGGAGGTCAGCTTCTGTTCATGTTGCTGTATTTGGAAATTTGAGTCAACTTCCTAGCTTGGCTTCAAGTGACTGGATAATTGGATTGCAGGTCACAAACCCACTTACTTGGAACCTTGCTGGCAGGTCAAGCCTGCTTTTTTGATATTCACAAACTTCACCAACTGGATGTGGGTTGGCACCCTCTTTAAGTTGGTAAGGAAGAGATACTTTCAGGAAAGCATAGCCATCTGGGTTGGGGAAAGGTCCTTTGAGGTGGGCATGACCTGAACCAGATACCATCTGAGAAGGCAGGAGATGGTGGTGCTGGGTATCACACAAGTGTGCTCACCCTTGATAGTTTAGACCAAGTCCCAGTGCTTATTGTTGAGCTGCACTGGGCACAAGTGGTCCTTGCAGGTATAATGCTGGCTCTTGAAGCCCCAGTTAGCGTTGTTGTAGGAAAAGATGGACCTGTTAGCCACCATGACTGGCCCCCCTTTGACACTCATTATGAGAGGTTATTTGGGCAGATAGGAAGGAGCCTTAAACTTGCCATCATCATTACAAATATTTTTTCCAAAAGAGGGTCCCAAGGGCAAACAGGAGCATGGCAGAAGCCAGGTAAGTAATCAGGGAGGGGCTTTGAGTCATCCCAAGATGATCTGGTACCAGGGTAGTAGCTGATGAGAGAGATGAAGGGAGCTTGCTCTGGTGTTCCTCATGTGTGAGAAACTTATCATTGGGTTTTATTGGCCTGGCGCCCCTTCTTGGGGGCTCCTCGTCTGAAGCCAAGTTGTAGAAACTGTGGTCTGTAAGGGAATCATTGGATTCCTCTCCCCCAGTGGAGAGAGCTGGTATCTTTTCAGGGGAGGGCTTTGGGGAAGGCTTAAAGGCAGTCTTTTTGGAGGAGGATGCCTTCTGCTTGGTGGCTTTGGTGGGCTTGGAGGGACACTTAGTACCCTTCTATTGCTTGAAAGTATTCTTGTCCTAAAATAATTAATGAAATGTTCTAAAATAAAGCAAAGTATTTTAAACAAATCAAATCAACTATAAGAATCACCATATCTAAACTTTAAACTTATAGGGCTTTTAGTCAAATCTAAAATATAAAAATATTGTAAAAGTTTTATTTATTAGAATTTTAAATAACAAGTTAAAATTTAAAAGAAATGTTTAAAAATAGTAGTTTTATATTTAAAGTTTATTTTAAAATTCAAATAATATGAAAGAAAAAAGTTGAAAATACAGCATATCAAAAATCATATGTTTTATTATGTAAAACATAAAGTTTCATATGTGAGAACAAAAGCTTGACATTATGAAAGACAATTGCAAAAAATATGCTTAATTCACACTGTCAACTAGGAAATTTTTAGACAATAATGGAGACAACATTATCACTTTCAAAATTTTTTTTAAAAGTTCACTATGTTTTTTCATAGTATGCTTAATTAAATTTAAGCAAACCAGCATATTTTAACTGTTTTCTGTGTGTTTTGCTCACATAATAAAATAAAACAAAACATTAAAAATTTGGTAAAAAATCATTAAATTTATTATATTATTCATTAAAAATTAATATTTAGGTTGTGTAAATGTGATATTTTACCATTGTACTTAAGAAAAGTTGTTAAAAAAGTTGTATTGGGTAGTGAGAAAGGTAAAGTGTTGACTTTGCCACTGCCAATATCCTCAATAGGAGGTGGTATAGTAATATATGATGTATTGTGTAAAGTTACTCCCCCTTTAGCCTTGGATAGGACAATCTTCCCACAACGCACAAAAAATCTGCTCCAAAGCCAGCCAAGCCCCTTAATTCTCTTGAGGATTTAGCCCATACAATTGATGAGAGATTTGTGTTGGCATACCCTTCCCAGGCAAAAAACACTGATGTTTTGAACTCTGTCTCTACTTGGGAGGAATTTCTGATCAATTTGGATTATTTTTTGGCTTGGGCTTACCCGCATTTAAAATTGATTAAGTCCTTACAACCAGGTTTTGCTTTGGTTAAATCAACAAAATCCATTCCAACTGAAATTAATTGCATCAAGGAGTATCTTCTAGGCACTAGCCAATCAGAGTTTAGGTCAGAAATTGGAGAGAAACTATCCAAACTCCCTGAAACTACTGGCAAAAATTCTATCCCATCCAATTAAATGACTGGTTGAGGTCACCTGACTTGAAAATTCAAATGGTTTCCCTTAAAGCAAAACAGGGGACTTTTAGTCCCCTGCTTGCTCATTCTTTAAATCATTAAAAGTATATACTTTCAAAATAAGTTATTTGAACTTTTAGGTCCCTTTTCTTGGCTCATTATTGTCTTTGACCTTGTTAGTATTTACCTTATCATTCCTTAACTTACTGGTCTTCCCCTGGTTCCTGGCTCCTTTTCAAAGCCCCTATAGTTAATGTTAGTATCATTGCTTATGCTTACCTTAGTTGCTTTCTTAATCTGTTCAAACTTTAAAATTAGTATTAAAACAAAAATATAATTACTTACTTTAAGTTTAAAATCTTTATTCTTTTGCTTTTGAGTTGCGCTTCACTTGTTGTATGCTTTAAATTTAATAACCTGCTCTCAAGAGTTGCTGTTGTCCTGTGGCTACCGTTCTTGCTCCTCTCAGACTCTCTCTTATTATCTTGTTTGCCAGACCTTTGGTTGCCCTTTTTCTGTGTCACCAATTTTAAAAATAAGAAAAACCTTAGAAGGACAAACCCTACTTCTGCTGACCCCAGATCTTGAAACTGAGATAAATGTTAGTGCCTCTTGTCAAGTTTGTTGTTTACACCTTGGCGCCAGCTCTGGTGTTGATATGGTGTACTGCCTCAGATCTGTGGGGGTGTATTTCCCATTATATTCATCATGTTGGTGTCAATCCAGATCAGTTCATGAACTTACTGGAGAACATCCCCAGACACACCCAGGATATCTTTACCACCAGTGAGAATGTTGTAAGAAGCTTGACATGTGACAACCTCGAGCCCTCTGCTCTTGGTTCCTTCCCACCCATGGCCCCTAGCTGGCCCTATTTCCCTTGGAGATCTCAGCCTCACAGGCCCCTGAAGAGGACTTGGTTGGGAAATAGTTGGGCCCCATTGTGCTCCCTGGTTGCTTGGTGAGATATTATTGATGGGCTTAAATTCATACTTCCTCCGTCTATCTGCCACATCCTCCCTATGGACACCCCTTTGTGTGGCCATCCCAGTCCTGCACTGGATGGTGTCCTGCTGGATCCTTCCCCCAGGATGGGAGCCAAACTTAGTTAGTTTAGCCCCCCTCTCTCACACATTGTGCCACTTTTATTTGCTTAAATTCACCCCATTGATTGATCACAACCAAATAGTTGACATTCCTGATTGTCAACATCTTAATTGTTAATAAATTAAATAGTAAGTTAAATACAGTAGTGTTGAGGAGCTGGGTGTACAAGTATTTTGGCTACTGCCATCCCACTTAACATACAGTCATTGTCTGATACAGTGCCTTTCTAATATACCATTTGACATACTGGAAATGGCAAAAAACCAATATCACATGACTGTCCAGGTATCCAGCAACTCAAACCCATCCTGCACATGACCAACCCCTAGGTTTGATCTAACTAAAATCTCTGCCACAGCTAAAGCTATATAAGTCTAAAGTATTATCTAATAAAATGTACTTCTTCTCTTCCTAATTCTGTATTCAAAGCTTCCCCAAGGGTGCTCTGTATCACTGGTAGCAGCTATGGTTTTTTGACCACGCCAATGAAAGAGAAAATGACTGAACAGAACCTGCCCACCTGTGCTCACGTACTCAACCAGGCCACATCCCAGGACACCTGGAAAACGTATTTCTGCACCCACAACATCAATGAAAATATACCTAGTGGATGCACCATATTCAAAAGACTGGTCATGCCCAAAGCATGTGCTAAGATAATTCAATACAGTTGCTCTCTCCAACCACAAACAACACACAACTGCCTATTACAGGTGAGGTTACCAACACCAAGTAAATTGTTATTGGCAAGTTCTTTGGTAAAAACAAGGAAAAAATCATCAACTTTCTAGACCACTCAACCACTAAACTCTGCGCCAGCCTCATTCCTCACAAAAAATGGGTCCAAGAAGCCAGCAAGCGCCTATACAAGGCCACAGCTAACTGGTTTGCCACTTGGATTGGCTCATAAACTGACAACCAGCTTGACAACTGAGAAGAGTTTAAAGCTGACATCAACTACAATTTCTGTGTCACCAAATCTCTCTAATACATTGCAATACAGCTCAGCAATCTTCCTCAGAAGACCACTATTACAGCTTACGCCAATGAATTTGAGGAAATATGCCGCAAGATCCAAAATCCACCACAAGCTGACAACATGCACACTAGAGAATTTTTAATCAACATAATGAAACCCTCTGTTACTGCCCTCATTGCCCATAGACTAACACCTCCATTCCTTCACTCATTGCAGAAGCCAAGCGCACAGAAAAACGCGCAAACATGGAATATGCTGCACACAATGGCAACCACTCCCCAAAAAGCAATGACAGAGACAACTCTAATGGCAACAAGCGCCAAAACACCAATTTTAGCAACCACAACTCCAATTGAAATTATGGAAATTGTAGCCAGAGCGCAAACTGCTCCCATCCCAAGAAAGAGGACACTGCCAAAGTAAACAATGCTGAAATAGCAACATACTATGAATCCGCCCCCACATTCTCTGACCTTGAAGGTCTCAAAACAGAGGAACAGGGAATAAAGGAGAGGGAACAGGCTTAAGTGCCCCTGTTTCCCCCCAAACCAACAAGAAGTACCAAGGCACAAACTTTGCTGCTCACATCCCACGTGTCCCGCAACCCTCCATTTTTATGAGCTTAAAAATTAAAGATTGCTCACAACTTCTATTATACCCATGCACTTAAAAATCACATACACATAAAATTCTATTTGACTCTGGTGCACAACACATCATGGTTAGCAAATCATTTGTAACCAAATACAAAATACTAGCTGTCAAATCCAGCTTCAAATATGCCAGAATGGCAAACAAATCAAAAGTTCTACTTAAAGGCAAAACAACCCCCTTCAGAATTGACCTCCAAGGCATTCAAACGTCCATCAAAGGACTTGTCATGAACAACATAAACTACAAAATTGCAGCAGGCATAGACTGGTTCACCTGAGTGAACCCCAGCATATGTTAGAAAACAAAAACCACAACCATCAAATGCAATGGAGTCAACTTCAACATTCTCAAAGAACCAAACAATCTCATCCTAAGGGACACAGTATTTGTCCAAGTCATAAATCAAGACAATTTAGAACGTCTAACCAAAGACAGTACCCTCCACATAATGAGGTACACCAAATTCAATAACATATAAACACAAAAAATCCAATGCCCAGAACTTGCATCACTCCTAAACAAATAAACTCATGTATTTAAGGAAGAACTCACAGAGTTACCCCCCAAGCAGGAGGTCAAGCATGGCATTGACCTATGTAAAACCATGCCCAAACCTGCACCCCTCTACAGACTCTCTCCCATGGAGACCCAAACGCTCAAAACACCCATTTAGGACAATCTAGCAAAAGGATTCATTTGCCTGTTTAAATCCCTGTGGGGGGCAGCAGTGTTCTTTGTAAAGAAAAAAGAGGATCTCTTTGCCTAGTTACTGACTACAGAGCACTAAATGCAAGTACAGCAAAAAACAAATTCCCCCTTCTCCTCATAGAAGACCTATTTGCAAGGCTCTCCAGGGCAAAAGTTTTCTCAAATATTGACCTCACATCTGGTTATAATCAAGTCAATTTAAAACAGAAAAACATACCAAAGACTGTGTTCTGTAAGAAATTTGGGCCGTTTGAATGTAAAGTAATATCTTTGAGATGACAAACACCCCCACAACATTTGTCACCATGATGAACCATGAGCTAAATGGACTTCAAACACATTATGCTACCTTGAAAACATCATTATATTCTCAAAAACAAAAGATGAACACCTCACACATTTCTGCAAGACACTTGATTGACTCACAAAGCTCAAACTCTATGAAAAGCCTAGTAAGTGCCAATTTATGGAAAAGGAACTCCTGTTATTGAGCCACATTGTCTCTGATGGTGGCATCAAAGCAGACCCAGACAAAATAAAGCCATAAATAACATGCAGCACCCCACCTCTGTTAAACAAGTGAGATGCTTTTTCAGAATGCTAGCTTATCTAAGGAAATGCATCAAAGACTGCAGAAAGCTCACTGCATTAATCAATGATCTAACCAAAGGTAATGCCAAAAAGAAATTCATCTGGTAACCAGAATGCAACAAGAATTTCCAACTATTGAAACAAGCTTTGAGTGTAGCACCAATCTTACAATACCCTAATAACAATGGGTGCTACAAGCTTGAGTCAGATGCAAGTGAAACTGCCTTTGGCGCAGTCCTACGCATCTGCCAGCCAGGGCAGCAAGACTTCCTGCCAGTATGTTATGAAAGAAGAAAACTGACCAACACTGAGCAGAGATACCCAATATATGACAAAGAATTTCTAGAAATATACCACTAATGCAAGAAATGGAGATGTTATCTAGAAGGACATTTAAACATCTGAGTGCTAACTTACCATTAATCCTTAATATATTTCAAAACTCAGAACGCACTGGCACGGCGCCAAGCCAAATGAATGTCCTTTCTTGAGCAGCTTAACCTGAACATCTAATACAAAAGGGGGCAGAGCTGGTCAAGGCAGATGCTCTCTCTAGGCTATGTCAGCCAAGAGAGGATTGCCCTGACCACCTGGACCCTGAATGGCCCAACCTATACAACACTGAGTACAAGACAAAAGGAAAAGATCCCTCTACATACCAACTAACCCATGATACACTAGTAAGAATGAAAAATAATTCCATGTATCAAATGGCACTATATACCAAATCATTAAAGACAAACATGTTCCCTACATCCAACTTGCACAAAGAGTTGACACCATCCTAAGACATCACTGTCTACTAGGATACACAAAGGCTAACAACCTATACATACATTAAAAGAGATAGTATGGTGGCCCAATCTGAAACAAGATATAATTGATGTTTGTAAAAAGTGCACAGTGTATGAAAAATATGCCAGCACCAAGCCTCCACAGCCAACAGTTAACCCAGTACCTGACCCTGACCCTGAACCATTTAGGGTTTGGGGACTGGACATAGTGGGACCCTTCCCAGAAACCAAGACAAAACAATGTTTCTTAATTGAAGCCATTGACTTTGTCATACACTGGCCTATCTGCTGGGCAACAAAGGATCACAAAGCAGAAAAAATAAACTGATTCATTAACAAAGTAATCATAGCTGACTACCGTACTTCAGACTACATCATAATTGATGGAGCAAAAGAGTTATCAGGTCATGTGGTAAACAACAACATAAAAGCAAAGAATATAAAACTTTCCACAGCCTTGCCCTACAAGCACAGGCCAAGGGTAGAGTTGAACGCCTGAACAGCAGCCTTAACAGAACCCTAGAGAAAATAATGGATGGCAAAGCCAAAGACACATGTCCACTCTATATGAAACATGCTTTATTAGTATCACAGGTCCACACCAATTAAGGGACAGGTTACTCACTGTTTGAACTAACATACGGGTAAAAACCAGAGATAGTTACCCGCAACAAACAACCATACGTAAAGGGCCCCCTGGGAAAACCTCCCACAGTGGAACAAGCACCAACGCTACAACAAATACACCTCAAAGCTAAAAAAGCAGAAACAAAAGGGCTCAAAACACAAAAAGTAACCTCTACAGAGGAACCACTCCTCATCAACTCCCCCGTCTTGGTCCTGACTGGGAACAGGAAGAAGCTAGAATCAGTACACAGGGAACCAGGAAGAATCATAAAATGCTGAACAGACAGGAATACTTACCTGGTTAAGTTCCAGGGCGCCAAAGAGCCCATCACCAAGAAGTACCACAGATCCTGCCTCCACCTTAGAAAAGGAAAACACTTGACCCAGTTGGTACCAAATAGCAAACAACTCTAGGAACATCAGGTAGCAGCCGTCAAGACAAAGTCCCCTCCTGATGTACCAGAGTAACCCCTTAAGGGAGGGATGTGTCAAGGAGCTGGATGTACAAGTATTCTGGCTACTGCCATCCCAATTAACATCCAGTCATTGCCCAATTTGGTGCCTTTCTAATATACTGTTTGACATACCAGAAATGGCAACAAATCAATATTACATGACTGTCCAGGTATCCAGCAACTCAAACCCATCCTTCAAATGACCAACCCCTAGGTTCAATCAACTAAAATCTCTGCCACAGCTAAAGCTATATAAGCCTAAATTATTATCCAATAAAAGATACTTCTTCTCTTCTTAATTCCATATTTGAAGCTTCCTTAAAGGCGCTCCTTATCAGTTGTTTTCAAATCTGCTGAGATAAACATATATTACTCAGTTTAGAATGCATAGGCTCAGTCACAAAGTGAATTTCAACTGGAACCAGCTAAAGGTCAATTTACTGAATAAAACTCCTATTTATCTAGGACTGTAAAACAAAAATGTTCAATCAAAAAAAATTCAACTAGCAAATCCCAGAAGTGAGGCAACAGACCCATGAAACTCATTATCAAAATGCACACAATCCAGTCACTTCCTGAAACATTCTACATCAAATTTGATAATGTGTGTGTAGCAAAAATGATAGAAATAAAGAAAATATGAAGTTTAGTTACAAATGTGATAAGTTCAAACACAAAACAAGTCATTTTATTTTTGAAAATAATGATCATTTCTGGGACTTGAATTGGAAATGTGCATTTCCAGAGTTAATCCAAAAAAATTATTCAGGGAACTTCAGCATTATTTCAATATGCATGCTTTTAAATTTGATCATTCATATCTCTGAGCATGTCTCAAAAATGGAGCATACATTTAAATAAAATTAATACTCTGGATTTCTTTGTTTTCTGTTTTTGATCAAATATTTTAAGTTTTTTGTTAGTATGAGTTTTTCAAGTGAAAATAACTTTGATATTGTTGAGGAGCAGTACCAGGAGTGTGACAGAAATTATTGAATAGTAATAATCAGTCTCCAGGCGGTGAGGAAACACCACTCAAATCCACATAGAGTTGATGATTAACCACCAAAAAAGCTTCAGATACAGCTTTGTGAAATTTCCAAAAGTACACTTGGGTTAAGTAAAATGATTAGCCCCAACAAAATGATCCTGAGGTAAATCACCTGAGAGAGAATAAATGAGTCTTTGGAATAGAATTCAGGACATTGAGATGTTACAAATGTCTTAGCTTTGAATATGGTGGGGGAAACTCCTAGATTTGCTGGCATTGGATTGACATTGAGAGAAGGTGGCAACAAAGTGCCAACAGCAGGGCCCCATCTTCCCATAATGATTTGGCTAAGAATTAAATTGTAGTGAATGTAGTGCAGCAGGCAAACTACAGGATACATTTTAAAATAAAGTTAGATCAGAGGATATTTGATTAAATTTAGCAAAATTTTGGGAGGACTCAACTCTTAGGAGTTGAAACAGTGAAAATTATTCAATATATATCAAAATTTGACTAAGCAATACCACCTGGATCCTTGGCTCCTATCCCTTTTTCATTTTCAAGTGAGTACCTAGTCCAGTTTGCAAAGAACCCTTGTGTGACCAACTTCTGATGACTGTGCTGATAATAAGATCATATCTGGTCACTCTCATATTACATCAATTTATCAACATCATCTTGCAAGGGTAAATCAAATACAACTGGCAGACCAGAGTGGCTGTAACCCATTTTTAATCAACCATTTGATTTAGATCCATCAAATCAGTTAATTTTATTGATAGTTTTCCAGCTTTTTGAGCTTTCTTACTTGGGCAGATAATTCCTGCATTATGGAATCTACCATGACAAGGAGCAGCACCAAGCTCAGGCTGCTGAACAAGAGAGTGCAGCCCCGTGTATACCCAATTCAATGCAATTTGTGAGGATAACAAGCTTTATGTATCACTAGGCCCATCCATAGGAGGCTTTTCTGATAGCCAGTATGGTGCTCCCCAAGACCAGGCCCAACCTCAGCCTGTACCACATTTTGGAGACAGGGAAACTGTGACCCCCTCTAACCCAATCCAGTAATTGCCTGAGAATTTGGGCCAATCAGATCACTCTCTTTCCAACCTGGGTTCAATTATTCCCATTGAGCCCTGAAAATAAAGCCTTGTAATCAATGAGGTGATAGAGGAGATTGTTAGCCTAGCACAGAGTGGCGTAAATTTTGCGGGAATTCCCACCTATCTTCAATTCACTGAGGTGGTGGTTAGTCATTAGTTCCAAGCCCCCTGGAGAGAGGCAGCACAAAGATGGCCAAGAAGCCAAAGAAAAAGCTGGATTCCCATATCAAGGAGCTGTATCCTATCATGTTTGCCCTTCTCCAGCAGGACCCATACCTCCAAATGAATGAGGTCTGTTGCTTACTTGGGCTCCACAGCATATTCATTGCCTGATGCACTGTGCAGCAATGGATGAATGGAATTCTTGTCAGTGTTCTGGTTCTAATTAATTGGCCAGCTGATGAGTTGGATGTTGGCTCTGATTTCCCCCATGGCCCCATTATTGGTGCCACAATCTCCTGTTGCCTGTACAGTATTTTGGACAATGTAAATTTTATATCTTATTATAAATTGTCATTACAAGTCCAGGACTGTGACATTCCCAGGAAAAAGAACATACCCAAGGGTAAAAAGAAGGAAATTGAGGGGATTGTGATTGGTATGTTCCTAGAAGTTTCCTCAAAAGGTAATATTTTCTATCAAACTATAACCAGTTACATCAATGGGTACTGGTATGGAAAATCATATCTGACCTTCTTGCCACCTGGAGCTTGGCCAATTCAAAATACAGAATATTCCTGAGCCACCAAATGGAGTGAACTAAAGTGGCCTCCAAGAAGATCAAAGTTGACAGCCACTACGCCTCAATTTTCCCTGCTGGCCATGCCAATCTAAACCTGAGAGACACATTTTTCTTCAACATTGGGGACACAATCCAAGAGCAAACCCCCCAAAACCTTCATCCAGTGGTTAGTGCAGCTCATGATCACAACATGCCTTTCACCTGTTAGAGGATTGCTGACATGTTTACAAAAATGGCCCTGAACACCCACAGTAGCAGCCAATCACCAAAGGACTCATAACTGCCCCTCGCGAATCCCTGGCATACAAGCCAGTCAGAGTTCTCCTGGATTCCAAGTAAAATGTAATTTATTATCAATTCCTTCAAGCTAATCAAGGCAACAACACAATCCTAGGTCCTCTAGCTGCCACAGCCCCCAACCAACCAACCCAGTTGACCAACCCCCCCAGCCAATCAAGTTCTCTGCCCTCAACCTAGTTTGTCAACTAGTTTACCCTGTCCCCTCCCCACATTTTGCCAATTAAACATTGCCACCCAAACATCTTTTAATTACATAATATAAATTGGTTTAAATTATATGTTTTTTAATTATGATAAAATACATCTTAAAATTAACTATAATAAATTATTTTTTTAATTATGCCACAAGATAAAGTCAACTGTTTTGATATTTACAATATCTATTTAACTCTATTATATATTCACTTTATTGTAGTGCTTTTAAAATATTAACTTTATAATAGTAATAAATAGATATCAATAAAATATCCATCTCACTACATATACACTATGAAATATATGATCTACAATAAACCCCTGAAAATGTCTTTTAATAAATGTGTACTTCGGGCTGTAATTAGAATACTGTTTTAAGAATAAAATATGTTATACTTGGACAAAACATATTCTTCAACATCCCATGTACTTGAACAATACAAGTTGTTCATGATATTAAGAATAGGTTGGTTTATGTGATTGGAATATATAATCTACATATAATCTGTGAAAGTGGCTATCTTCTTAACAAATGTGTATTTTTGGTTGTAATTAGCATACTGATTTATGAATAAGTCATGTTATACTTTGACAAAACATGTACTCAGACAGAGCATGTTATTATTAATACTAAGAATGGGTTGGTTTGCACAAACAATATACAGAATATTAATATCAATTAAATAGTATGAAATAAAGCATTAAAGTTTATTATAATTAAAATCCTTGATATATTTATTAAATCTCTATTTGATATAAAGAAATTAAATGTTACTGGGATGTTTTTATAGGCTTAAAAGGGGTTGGGATAAGAACAAGGAAAGCATATCAGAATTGGAGGCAATAATCAAGGAGCTGGACCCAGTGGTGGCCAAGATCAAGAGGGTTAATCAAAAGGTGAAGGACATGCTCAAGGAGGTGGTGTTAGAAGGCAACAAACTAGAAAAACTTACTGTGAAGGCTGTGAAGAAGAAGATTCCCAATGCTACAGACAAACTTGTAACCAGGCTCCTAAACATACAAAAAGATGTTCTTGCCAATCTACAGTCTAAGCCAAAGTGTTTGAAACTGGGAGGCATGGTCAAAGGATCCAGAGATGTTTGAGCAGCTGGAAAATAAAGAAAAACAAAAACCTACCAAAGAAGACCAGCAATCATCAAGTGAAAAGACCCAAGAAGCAGCCCTGTAAAAGAGGGAAAAGGTAAGGGTATAGAAGAAGGTAAAAAAATCTAATAATTAAAAAATATTACTAACTTTTTTATTTATAGAAGAGCACAAAGGAGAAGTCTGTCAATTCCTGAAACCCCATATGACCCAGACCTTTTCCAGCAACTACATCCCACACATAGGGTCTCATCTGGTCCTGACGCCAGCTTTCCGCTTCAAAATGATAAAAAATTAGAAAATAATTACCCTTTCTCCTCATCCCAACTCAAAGCAATCTAGCTTAAACCAGAAGACACCAAATGGCAGGTTGTGGTTTTGACTGTGGCCCCAAAGATCCACCTTGATCACTATGTCCCACCCACAAGATTCTGCAAGTTATTTGTCCACCTTTTTGGGAATTCATCAACACCATGCTGTATCACAACCTACCTGAAATGGAGAGAGGACAAGATGGGTCTGCTTCTGTTTCCTGCCCAAGTACACACTGTTACACATCCTAAAAAATTCCAAAGAAAAAGTAATCAACCTTACCCACAGTTCCTCTGTTGTCCTGCCTGCTGTTGTGGGCGTCTTTGGAGACTTCAGGCCTCCTGGTGCTCTAGCAAGACTGAAATCCCGTCAACCATGGAAAAAACCCTCACTACCACCTCCCTAAAAATAAAATAAGTACCCTATAAAATAAATTTTGTGAGTCCTAGCCCTTTTTGTAGGACAGAGACTTCACTTAATTGTTTACCTAGTTAATGTTATAATGATGAGGATTAAAACAGAAGCACAAGATAATTTAATATAATAATAAAGCTTGATGAAATTTGACATTTGCTAGGTGGAAAAAAGATTGTGTCTGGGTACAGCTCAATATAGCATGTAATTAAGGATTCAGTTATTCTTGCTGCCACCTATGGAATTTTAGCTCCACCAGAAAAGATCTTCCTAGCCAATTGTATCACAGTGCTTCCGTACTCAAGCCTCCAGGATCTATATAATACAGGAGCAATATCAACCTACGCTTTGGTAATATAAATTCTAGTTTATTTCAAATACAAGTACTGGAATTATGCCACTCTAAACCCAAATAACTATTTTAATCTTTTATATATACATATTTTAAAATTTTACTCTATTCAAATCATCTATCTTCAATAAATAAAATCACAAATAAAAAAGATTATTTTTGAATTTTCATTCATTCATTCATTTGACTTTGGTCTATTAATATATAATCTATCTGATGGTATACAATTGGGCTCATATAAAGAACACCACTATAAAAATAAAAAAATCCTAATAAAAAAATTAAATAAATCTTCATTCATTCTTCCATTCATTCAAAAATTTTATTTATTTATATTATATCAGACAGTATACAATATGACTCATATAAAGAACATCAAAATAAAATAAACTAAACTAAATAAAAAACAAGAAACAAAAAAGCAATGCAGAATAAAATATTCAGAATTGCTAAGCCTTCAATTAATTGGCTACTTGGAGAGGAACATAGGGAGAAACAAATTGGTGTGGCCATAGAATTTAGCCACAGTTTTAGCTGGGAGGGTATGGACACCAACCTGCAGAAAATTAAACAAATCTTTGGGCCCAGGTGGAAACTTTTCTTGACTACTCACTTGAGCCACCCAAAAACCTCCTAGATTGGATTTAGGAATGGGGAATAGGTGGGGAGGAAGAGAAGGCACAAATTAGATGTGGTTAATTTTTAGGAGCCAATTTCTACGCCAGGCTCAATCATCTGGAATTCATTGAGAATATCAGCCACCTTGTGGAGCCAAACATTAACCAGTACTATGATATTGATGACTGTCAGTATTGACAATTCTCTTCCCCTTGAAACCCGGGCCCAGGGGCGGGATTCAAACCCTGACCCTGAGCCCCTGTGGACTGAGGGGCTGCCTGCCTGCGTTTTCCTGGGGTCAAGCCCCCGCAAGCTGAAGCCAAGTATGATTGTCCAAAAGGTGAATCTAGCCAAACCAAAGAAATCATTGCACCAAATGGAGGAGTAATTAAGGCGCCTAATGGAGGCAAAAAAATTCCTACTATCTGCTTCATGGGCTTGAAGACTGCCTTGATGACAATAATGATGTGTCACCTGAGGAAATCATGGGCCCAACCCCATGACCGCGGCCCAAGAACAAGAGAATCAAGTTGCCAATTAGATATTTCTGACCAATGAAAGAACTCCCAGCCAAGGTTCTATTTCACCGCCTTTGAACTCAAGCATTCAGACTACCCAGCTCCACATTTCCCAATGCCCTGAAGAAACCCCCATAAAAAATTTTAAGTTTGGAAGTGGGGTGCTATATAGATCCAAGGACCCTGCACTCTAAACTTATTGCCATTTTTGAATAAAGGTTATGTTATTTTGGCTTACACAGCTACTGCCTTATTTTATCTTTGCCATCTATAAAATCAGTATAAAAGCATCTGTCCTTCTGCCCCTCCACTCACAGATTCATGTCCTCCAGGTGTCCCCTTTGGTCCCGTCTACTTCACAGAGTACCCTTTAAAGCCTGAGTATAAGTATTACACCCTTGAAAAGATCCTTGAACTAGATCCCTTAGCCCACATAAAATCAGCAGTTAGATACAACCATCAAGGCCCCTAGATCCTATTGTCACCAAAATTGTTTAGAGGCAATTTCAACTACCTGCCTTCCTATAGACTTGATATGGAACCGCATGTGACCCCCAAGCCAATGCTTTCTCCTCACCTGAACTCCCAAATGACCATACTAGCAATATGTTTAAATTATTTATATCACCCTCACAGGGGTGATTGACACTATAATCCCGGCCGCCGGCCCATGGTCCTGGGTGGAGAGATCCTTCTCTTAATCATTTAAGTTAGCTCCTCTCTTATAGCAGGCTCTGCCTGCAAAAACCCCAGCCTGTATAATACCTAAAAATGACAGGCTGTCTGCCCAAGCTTGGATTCCTGACAATGACACCCAAACTGGTGACTCAGAGGTGCTCCTGAATCAATAGGGAAAATTCCAGAAAGGTCCCACTATTGTGGGAACCACTAATCATTTTGTATAACTTAATACCAAGGGGACCAAGAAGGGCTACCATATAGTAGGCAACAGACCAGACAGCCAGATACCAAGATATGTCATCCTTTTTACCTTTAGGGACATAAACATGTTAATTGTAAATAGAGGATGCAAAGGAGGAATCATTAATATAGTAAAACTTTACTTTTTGCTTCTTGTTGAGAGCTGTAAAAGTCTTGGTGTATTTCTGCTGGTACTTGATGTTGTTTGGGCTTTTATAATTGTACAGAGAAGCCCCAAAATTATTTTCTATGATAATTATGGGCTTTTTACTTTGCAATAACAAGCAAAAACCAAAGCCTTATCTCAAAAGTGGACTCAACCATTGACTGAATATTTTCTGGTTCAAGATGCAGTTTCTATTGATCCACTGTCAGATGGCCCACAGGTGTTCCTTAACCAATAGGATTGCCTTGAGCTTGGATTTCTCTGAAAGGAGAACAGTAAATGTTTTCAGGTAGGTATTGCAGAGCCTATTGGCAGACTTTGCCAAAATACCAACAATTGCTGTGGCCTTCTTGTAGTTTGTTTTCTCCTACATGAGCCTGGCAAAGGTTGCACGGGTGGCGTCAGGGATGATATGATACTTAAGCTTTTTGGTAGTAGGAATGAATCATTGGGCTCAGCCACATCACAGGGCATAGGCACTTGGCTGCAGAAGGCAGCAATTATTTTCAGCACCTTCTTTCCTTTTGTGGTCGGGAAATACTGTGGCTCTTCCTCATCACCTTTCTCTTTGTTATCACTCACATAAGTCCTATATTGTCATGAAGGATATTTCAATACTTGTATTGAAGTCCCAGGAATCAAACCCTGGGCCTCAGGAAAAGCCTTGTGTTGATTAGGGTAGACAGGAGCCAGCTAGACTGCCAGTTGGGCCAAACCCTGGCCCTCAAGAGATGCCTTGCCCCAACCAAGAGGAACAGGAACCTGCCAGCATGCCAAGTGTTGAGACTGGAAGTTCATATCAACATTTGAAGCCCCAGAATCAAACCCCAACCCTCCAAAGGATAATTGAGTCACCCAGGGTGGACAGGAACCTATAAACTTGCTAAGCTTCAGACCCAAGTTGTTGAATTACTATGAGACCTTCCAGACTCTTAAGGATAATTCCTCAAATGGACATCAGATTGCTGTTAATCTTGTGCCACCAAAGACCTAGGCCTATGCTGAAGTTGTAGCTTGCCTAAAGGAGGTTAAAACAAGGTCTCCTGCCATTCCTGCCAATTATCACCAGCTAATGCAGTCTCCAGTCCCAAGTGTGTAATATAATTTGACTGCTCATGTAATGTGGTGAACAATAGAGGCAAAACAAAGCATTGTCACTTCTATTCATTAGAGCAAGCACAAATAGAATCTGCCGGCTGCAAACCCAGAAGCCAAGGTCCATTTCCTGCCAGTGAACTGTCTACGTGTCACAGTAGGTTATATCATGCCAGGAATTATCCGGCCCAGTAGGAAGGCTCAAACAGTCAGAAAACCTTTAGAAAAATTGACCAAATTAACTCATTCAAATCAAACAGTTGATTGAAAATGGGTTACAGCTGCTCCAGTCTGCCAGCTGAAACCAATTCCTCCTTGCAAACTGACGTTGATAAATTGATATAATTTGAGGATCACCCAATATGAGCTTATTAATCAGCATGGTCATCAGAAGTTGGTCACTCAAGGGTTTTTTGCAAACTGGACTAGATACTCTCTTGACAATGTGGAAAGGACAGGAGCCCAGGATCCAGGTGGTATTACTTAGTCAATTTTTGATATATATTGAATAATTTTCACTGTTTCAACTCTTAAGAGTTTAGTCCTCCCAAAATTTACTCAATAAAAATCATTTATCCCTAGTTCTAATTTCATTTTAAGAATTCACCCAGTAGTTGGGTTGTTGCGTTACATCCCCTACAATCTGATTCTCAGCCAAATTATTACTGGCAGATGGGGCCCTGCCATTGCCACTTTGTTGTCAACTCTGCCCAATGTTAATCCCATGCCTGCCAATCTTGGAGTTGTTCCACCTACCTTCAAAACTAAAAATCTGATTATCTCTCAATGTCCTGAATTTTATTCTGAATATACTCTGATGCTTTTGTAGGCTATTTATCTTGGGCTACTTTAGTTAGGGTTAATTATTTTACTTAACACTATTGTATATTTTGGAAATTTCACAAAAAGGTGTCTGAAGCTGCATTAGTGGTTAATCATTAGCTCCATGTGGATTTGGGTGGTGATTCCCCACCACTTGGGGACAGATTCTTATTATCCGGCAATTACTGTCACAGTTGTGGTGGTAAACTGGGTTGTACACCAAGGACACCCTCTCAGTGGTGACATCATTTACTGTTCTGGTTGTGATGACCTTGATGTATTTTTGGATGAGCTTTTGGACCCTGGGATTTATACTCTCTGTGCCAATGCACTATGTGCCCCTTGATCTTTTTGTATCAGTACAGCATCACATTTGAACTCTCCTCTCCTGTCTCCTTCTTAAGTAGGCACTTGCATTGCACTAAATCTGTTCTTTGACTCACCAGGGGGTCCACGTCTGTGGTGTACTCCTCTGGCTCCTTGGCTCTGTTGTTGTGATGTGTCCATTTTGGTATAAAAATACAATAAAATTAAAGTCAGTGTATCTATATAATTTATTTATTTCAATTTTATTTGCCCATATATTGTAGCCTAAAGACTTGTAGTCACTACCATGTGTTTCAAATTAGGTTTTAAACTTCTATATTGATTATTTTTGGTCATAAATCTGCACTGTTACTTGTATGTTTGGATAAATTTGATATTTTTATTGATTCTAATCCAAAAAAGACACTCATAATATTTATTTCCTTTTTGTGTTCTAGATTGAATGTCTTAACAGGATAAGAAGGTAAAATTATTATAGATTCACTGGTTTGTTTTGATATTGTATATTTTTGTTGTCAGTTTGAGTATCTATTAGGGCTCATTGTTGGATTGAGTTTGTAACTTTTGCTTCTGAGTTCTTTGGGTTCTTACAAACCATAGTAAATATGGTAGATTTTTTCTGTGATTGAAACTCAATTGTTCTATTGGTTGGTACATTTGTTGTTAAATAATTGTACATTTGTCCCCAGTATAAATAGGTTGTTTTATGACTGAATGCTTTTGCCAAATAGCACACATTTTTGTGGAATTAGCTTCTATTTAGATCTAAAAAGTTGAAATTTGTTTTGTGGCTGAACCTTTGCGCTCTAAACTGACTAATATACAATTATTTCAACAGGGTTGAAAACTACTGTAACAAATACGGCTTAAATTATGGGATTGTCATTAGCCACCAATCCACTTAATATATTAAAGATGTAATAAGTATCACAGATATATTTATAAGATGAAACTTTCTACAATCTGCTATATGTGCCATACCTATTTCAATATATTAATTTAATAAATAAATATAAGTGTGAAATTATTATTTTTATTGTAGATGTTTCAGTTTCAGTATTAAAATAAGTTAAGCTTAAAAAGTTTCAACATTGACACTTTTACATTGTATAAATCAACTTGTTGAAAAAGTAGTTTTTATTAGTAAAATTAAAGGAAAAATTGGGTTAAAGCAAGATTTTTATTAAGCTTAATATTAAATTGTGTTAAAATTGTTGCAACTGAACCAATGAGGATTCAGTATTTGGAATCGGGGAAGACAACAGTCCAATAGAAAGGACGGAATAATAAGAATAATGTATTATTTATTATAGAATACTGTGATTAATATACCATATGGGGAAAGCCACAAGGCCACAAGGGGGTGGCATAGTGGGGAGTTTCATGTAAGGTTTGAAGCTGAGGAATAACTTGTGCAGGGATCAGCAAGTTTAATTGGTAGCGCTCCTAATTAGGATGAAGTACCCGCCATTTGATATTGCCATAAGATTAATCCATGTTGTTAGAAACATCAAGGGGCAACTCATCAAGCACCCCCTGTGTATCATAAGATACATTAGCAGGCAAGTCTGGAAGCTTGTTTGCAACACCTCTCCTTGCCCCCTGCTTGTTGTCAGACACCAAGACCAGAGTCTGCGGAAGGTCTGGGAAGGTCCGCACAAACAGCCTTTGTGTGGGGATGGCGCGTCAGGGGCGCAAGCAATCATGGTGAAGCTTCTTGGTATTTCCTTGGGCATCTTTGAGTTGATAAGTATGATTTTCATAGACAGCAGCTATTTGAAGGGCCCTAGGTGATTGGGCTCCAACTTGGCAGAATTGGGATTGAGGGTGTAGACAGGGTCACCTACAGCATACCTGGCTTTGAGGTGCTTCTTACCTCATTCAATTTGCTTGTGTTCAATTTTCCAGGCTTTGGCGCGCCATTGGTCTAGGGATGGGGTTGTTACCAGGGGAGGCTTTTTGGGAACCTTAAACCGTAGTTTTCCCTGTTCAACCCCTGTCAGACTGTCAGGCTCCTAAAGGCCAGGGTGCTGGGGCTGAACCTTGTGCCCCTGTTGATTCTTGCTTGCAGGATAAGTAGAGCGGTGGGCAGGTGTTCAGTCCATGTAGTGTTAGGGTGCTCTTGTGAGAGCTTGGCAATCAATTGAACCAGCAAGCCATTTAACCGTTCCACGCGTTCATTGGCTTGAGGATGGTAGGGGGTTATAACTATATGTTGGAGTGCGTTGTTGGTGCAGTATGCCTTCATGACATGCCCAATAAGTTCAGGCTGCCATCTGTGATGAGACGTTTGGGTTGCCCAAAGTGGGCCATAATTTCCTTTCCAAGAAAAAGGGTGATGGTGGTGGCGGTGTGGTTAGTTGTTGCCCAGGCCACTGGCCAGCAAGTAAAGTAGTTGATGGCAGTGATAATGTACTTCTTTCCCAGTCTGTCTTTGGGGAGTGTCCCCACAATGTCCAGGGCCCACTGCTCAAAGGGTTCCATGGCCTTGATGGGCAGGACAGACTTGGGGGTGCAGGTTTGGATGTGTTCTTTTTGCACAGCATGCACATTTTGAGGAGGTCCAATATGTCTTGATGCATGTGCAGCCACCAAATCTTTTGTTTCATGATCTTGAAGAGGTTACGCCCTCTGATGTGACCCAGGGTTTGGTGGTAGTACAATATTGTGTCCCCTTGTTGCATGGTGGGAATGTAAGGCGTCTTTTCACCTGTCTCTGCCTGACGGCAGACATTACCAGCATTGGTGGTGAACTGACTTTTGTTGTCCTTCAGCTTGGAGATGGTTACCATGTTAAGGCCCTTGTAGCAAGTTGCCTCAGGGCGGAGGTAGAGCATGGGCTAATCTGGGTCCAAATCATTGTCCCAAGTGATGGACGCTATGTAGAGTCACAAAAGGGTGTCAGCTGTGACAAGCTCCTTCCCAGGCTTGTACTCAATGCACAACTGGTAAGGGGATAGAGGCTCAACCCATCCTGCTTGGTGGCGTATCAAGTGGGACTGCATATTGAAGTACTGAAGTGACTTGTGGCCCGTCAGATTGCGGGATGGGAAGGTAGCACCTTCCAGGTAACAGCACCACTTCTCAACGCAGTGCACAATTGCTGCCAACTCTTTATCATGAATGGGATAGTGTTGTTCTGAGTTGGTAAGTTTCCTGGACTCATACACCATGGGGAGGAAGACGGCATTGTCAGTTTCTACCCTTAGCACGCTCCCTATGGCTCTGTCCGAGGCATTAGTCTTGAGTTCATACTGACAGTTTTGATTGGGGAACTGCAGTACTGGTGCTGTTGTGAGTCTCTGTTTCAATATTTAAAAGGCTCAATCTCTGACAGGGGTCCAATGGAACCGCTGCTTGGTGTTGAGAAGCTAAGTGAGAGGTGGAATTAGTTCCTCACAAACAGGAATGAACTTGCGTACATATGCAACCATGCCTAAGAAAGTCTGCACCTGGTCCACATCAGTGGGGGGCAGCATGCTGGTGATTTCCTTGATTTTGGCAGGGTCAGGCTTTATCCCTTGAGCAGAGATGGTGTGCCCAAGGAATAACAGCTCTGACTTGAGAAACTCACATTTGGAGGGTTTAGCTTTTAGCTGGTTTTTCCAAAGGGTGTCAAGGACAGCACAGAGGTGTTGGAGGTATGTGGTTTGATCTTGACTGAAGACAATAATGTTGTCAAGGTACACAATCATACATTTTCCAATCAGGTCCTCAAATGCTTTGTTCATCAACATGGTGAAGGTGGAAGGGTAATTGGTCATTCCAAAGTTCATGACACAACACTAAAACAACCCGTAGCATGTGAAGAAGGCAGTTTTTGCCTCATCCCCAGGTGCAATGCAAACCTGCTTATACCCCACAGTGAGATCAATCTTGCTAAAGATCTTTGCACCTGCAAGCGTATCAAACAGGTTGTCAATCAGCAGCAGGGGGTATTTATTCTTAACCGTCACCTCATTTAGGATGCAATAGTATGTGACCAGGCAAAGGGGCCCGTCCTTCTTGGCTACAAAGAAGATTGCCGCCCCCGTATGGAGAGAGCAAGGGGCAAATGAAGCCCTTATCAAGCGCGTCCACAAGGTGCTGGTGGAAGGTTTCATCTTCCTTTGGTGTAAGACAATATAATGGTTGTGCTTTAGGTAACAACCCTTGAAGTTGTACAGTGTGCTGGATCTCCCGGGGAGGAGGTAGTTGTTCAAGTGTCTCACTGAATATATCCTTGTACTCCTTGAGGAGTTCAGCTAGCACTGGTGGTGGTGAGGTGGCCAAGTGAGGGACAGCAAATGGTTCAGCATAGATAACTTCAACTGAGCATTGGTTAAAGTCTAGTTTCCCCCTTGAAATTGTACAAGCCTGTCTCCGTTATTCCGACAAACACAGTATCATGGAGTAGCTTGCTCATTTCCACAGGGTAAATCTAGAATCCCACCCCATTTATGCTGAGGGTGATGACAGAGGTATCCCAATCAATGTAGGGACGGTTGTGCCAAAGCCATTTGAGGCCAGCAATTACGTTGTGGCTGAGCCCCACCATGATTAGCCCAGAGAGCTTAACCTGGACGTTCCTCATTCTCACAGAGAAGGGTATCATCTTGTGGGTGATTGCAACTCTTTGGGAGTCAGTCATGTGTACTGCCTTGAACCTGCTGGGCACCTGGTCCAGTTATTGAGAGTTGGCAAACGCCTGGTCCACCATAGTGTGGTTGGCCCCGGTATCTATCAGTAATTTGTGGGTGTTCCCACAGAAACAGAAGGAATAAGTGTGTTACTTTATTTGAAGAGTGACTTGCTTGTAGTACTGGGTTGTCACTGTGGACTTGAAAGACGTCCAGGGTTTCAACTTCATGAATGTTGTAGTCACAGGGGTTCTTCGCAAGCAAGGATTGAGAGGAGGGTCAGGTGGGGTTGCAGGGCCTCTTGTTGCTACAGCCCCCAGGCTTTTCCAGGATCCTCAATCTGTGCAAGCTGGAGATCCCCCTTGCGGGGGCGTTTAGTCCCATTATCCTGCTGACGGGGTTGGCGGTGGCCTACTTGATTGTGGCCATTCCCAGGTGTTGTACGTGGTTGAGATGGAGTGTCACTGGTACGGCGGAAGCCCATTGAGGCCTGGTTGTTAGCCTCTACAATGGCCTTGTAGCAGTCATTGATGGAGGTGCAGCAACCTATGGGGACTCACTTGCAGATATGGAGTTTTAACCCATTGACAATGAGAGTGAGTAGCATTGAATTTCTGTTGGTCATGGCTTTGGGGGCGGCAACAAGGTACTCAGGAACAGAACCAGTTTGTTTGATTGAGAGAAGAGGAGTCCCCACAACAATGGGGGAGAAGGTTTTACTGTAGCGGGACTTGATGGCATCTCGGAAGGCCGCCCAAGTAACATCAAGCTCCTGGCTGGCCCAGTTGGTGAACCATACAGCAGCGGGCCCCGTGAGGCGGCCAGACACAGTGGCAACCCACATGGGCTCAGGAACCTGACAGATATGGAGGCCGGTTTTAGTCAATTGGAGCCAACTGATATTGTCGGCCCCCTTGACGCCCCCCCGCAAAGGATTATAGCTGAAGGTTGAGCATGTGTTGGGGCAGGTCTGACTGGGGTGGGGTGACGCTGGCGTTGCGCTGCCCAAAGCAGAGCTGATTGTACACGCTTGTGAGAACTAACTGGTCTTGATAGATTACATACCCGTCAGGGATGTCCCCCTTGGAGATTGACAGGAAATTTTCTTGTTGGGGAGTAGCCATACGGCCCGTACTCTGTCCTTTCTTAGGGGGGATTTTGTTTTAGGTAGGTTGTCAACCTACTGCTGCTACCACTGTTGTAACTGTACCAATGAGGATTCAGTATTTGGAATTGGGGAAGACAACAGTCTAATAGAAAGGACATAATAATAAGAATAAGGTATCATTTATTGTGGAATATTGTGATTAATATACCATATGGGGAAAGCCACAAGGCCACAAGGGGGTGGCATAGTGGAGAGTTCCATGTAAGGTTTGAAGCTGAGGAATAACTTGTGCGGGGATCAGCAAGTTGAATTGGTAGCGCTCCTAATTAGGATGAAGTACCCGCCATTTGATATTGCCATCAGATTAATCCATGTTGTTAGACACATCAAGGGGCAACTCATCAAGCGCCCCCTGTGTATCATAAGATATGTTAGCAGGCAAGTCTGGAAGCTCGGTTGCAACAAAATGGCCACAATTTTGTCAAGTTTTCTGGGTTTGCACCCCTGCACGCTTTAAAAAATGGGAATTAAGCTAGCACAACTAGCAAAAAACATAGTAGATTTACCTTTTTGAGTTGACTATGGCCATTTCAACAAAGTGTCAACATGGCCACTGTTAACATGGGCAATGTTGCCTATAAAGCCACACCAAGATCATCATGAGTTGTGATGTAATCAAGCACAAATATACCTGGGTTTATACCATGAAAAATCAAAATTATACAGTTCCAGTAGCTATATGTTTTAGCTGATATATAAGCTTATATATCTATAAAAATATGATGAAGTGAAATAATCTATAATTTAAACTATTTTTATGAACACTGACAGATTAAATCTAATATAGGTTAGGAGTTTAAATTTTAAAACACAAAATGTGAAACTGCTCTAACTTTACATCCCATGTCTAATCTATGATTTTATATGCTTTATCCTTGATCCGGCATGTTTTTATGCATTTTATGAAAGACATAAAAGGGTGGAGTACAGATTGTCACCTTTTCCACAAAGTTTCAGCATATATGCGTGTAGATTGTGACTTGATCCAAAATATCCTAAAAGCAGCTTTTTACTTTGTGATCACACAATTGCCGTGACCCTCTCAACACTAGTTATAAAACTGAATGATTTTTTTAATTGGCTGTAGTATTTATAACTAAGTATAAGTTTTATAGGAAAAGCAAATTTTAAATAGGTCATTAAGTTTATTATCAAGGAAAACAAGAATGGATATTGTAGCGCTATTTAGACTGTAGCGTATTTGAATACTAACTGAGTGGATCTAGCAATGGTTTCGGCCGATTACGAAAACAAGAAGATTATATTTGGAACTGCTTTATTTGGGAAAGAAGGGGAGGAATTTATACTATCCGTAAAGTGGGGGTGAGATCTAAGTGACTCAGTCTGATCATACATAGCTGCATAGTGTAGAGTGGCTTGAGTACAGTTCATAAATTGGGGGGGGGGGTGGAACTTGCACATGGTGGACCTAGTTCTCATGCGGGAGTTAAGCTTTTTCTGAAGCTAATACTGTGAAACAGATTGGTGAAATCACTGCTTGAGAAGAAAATGGGGGTTGCAGGAAAGATCTTGATATCGCGTTAACAAGGGGTTAACCGACTGGTTTCACCACAATATCTATAAAGATTCCTTAAGAGATGGCACATTATCCTTTTTGAGATTGCACTCGGACTCAAAGTTGAATTCTTTTAAGCATTTTGAATTGCCAGCGAGATGTATCCCAAGGGTGTCGAGGTGAGACCGCAGTTTTTCAAGTGTGCAGTAGTTTCCTTCACACCAAGATGGGTTGACATATTTGCCATTGTAAATGAACCGCATCTCATTGACCAGCCCAGCTACACCTTTTTTAATCCAATACTCAATTATGAAGTTAGAAGCATATGGAGGTGTTCCAGTATTTGTGAAATTAAGGCTGCTGAGGAGGGAGCTTAATGAGGAGTCATGGGCTGATGTATAGAAGAATTTAGGCTTCCCTATGTTTCTGGGCTGTTGTAATCGTTGCTTGAGATCTTTTAAATATGCACCAATGCGCATGCGATGAACCGTATCGCTTGGTGAAGTCGGGAAGTACACCGCCTTATTGATTTCATCCATTGCTTTGTAGATTATACTTTTATCAGAATTGGAGTTAGGAAGTGGCATTTGATGGCAGTCAAGGCATCTGAGATTATCCACTGCAAAGTAAGCCGCGAGAGGGTGACCGCTGGCTTTTAAACCATAGTTTTTGGCTACTTCGACCAGAGAAGCGTTTGCCGATTGAAACTCTTCTGTTATGATGGTTGCTTTATTTTGCTCCTTCACCAAATCACAGGAGCTATATACATGGATCAATCCATCTTTTTTAAGAGGCTTTGAATGAATCACACACTTTGGATCTCTGGAATCCAAAAGTCCACTCATCAGAGCAACCGCTGACCAGTACGTCCGCTGTGTCCAAGTGGTATTCACGGAGACCCCATCTGCAAGTTGTGCCTCGTAAATCTTTCGAAGCTCCTTTCCTAATTGTGCCAGCTGATGAATGCCTTTATCGGTGAGATGGTCTTTACTGCAGACACCATTTTCTTTAAATCTGATGTCTTGAATAGAAGACATTCCTTGGATTGTAACACTGGAATCAGATATGTCTCCTGGGCTGCATACCCAACCCTTGGCGGGTCCAGAAGACTTGTGATTCCCTGTAAGGGATTCTCCAAGGGGAGCCCTGTCGCCGTGGCGGGTCAATAGATGAACAGAGACTAAATCATATTCTTCCTTTGCGTGTCAGCTTCATCAAGTAGAAAACTTACCAATTTCTTGTATGTAGCAGCAGAGGGAAACGAGGCGCTGCAGTAAGAATTGGCAGCCTCGCCCACAACTAGCCCCAATACTGTAGCAACAAGAAGCATGCGCTCCTTTGCCCTTCACCTTTCTTTTTATTCTTTCCTATGCCATTATGATCTATAGCTTCTAGACGAAAGCCACATTTATTTTTAAAAAGACGGGCTTAATTAAAGATTTATTAAAGATATTTCGTTTCACTTATTTGCGGAATAGCGCGCATTCATCTTAATTCGCAAATAACAACAGTCCAAGTTCCTGGCAGTTCGGATAATAGTTTAGATTTTAGACGCAGGGGTATTAGAATGCATGGTAATATACAAATCTCGCAGTAGTTGAAACTTATTTTTAAACACTTTGATGGGATAAATACAAGAGTCTTAAAGCCATGGACAATCTTTGCAATGCAATACCCAAGAGTTCTAGGGTTACTCTGTGGCCATTTCATTTGATTTACTTTTCTTTGTATGGCGTGGGCAACCCATTTGAATCCCAACATAATCATCCAAAATTAACTTGAGAAGCATGCCACTTAATTAAATCGCATTTCAACAATTGCTAAATTAAGCTCAACTGTTTTGTATCTACTAGGTGATCTAGTGGATGGGCTCCCTGGTTTCACAACGGCAGCTTAAAAGTCTTTTCGATTTAACATATATGTTTGATGCAGTTAAATCATGGAGCCCTATTAGGAATATGTAGTGGATCAATGGTTTGTCTCGCATCAAGAGCTAATCTGCATGATTTGGTTAAGGTCGATTAAAAGCAAGTGAGCTAGGCTAGATATGTCTCTTGGCTGATATATATTAGTATATCTAAATAAAATAGTCTAATTTTCAAATATAATTTATTGTTTTAATTTCACTGATAAATAACAGTAGATGAAGCTTTTAATCATTTCGTTTCAAAAGTTTTATTTTCAAGCCAGAAGCTGCGCCAACTTTACATCATGTATTTCGTTTTTAAAACCATCCTGCTTTTATATTTTGTATCCTGCATAGTAAGCGAGGCACAAATTGTGACTTGCTCCAAATTGTGCAGCACAAATTTACATGCTGTGATGTTCTCTAATTTAAAACATTATGAAAACACTAATATGACTTTATGATCATTAAGTGCTGGAGTTATGCTTGGAAAAGTCAAATTCATGAAAGTCAAAAGGAACTGTCAGGATTTGGGTTATTGACTAATGAACATATTCAACCAATTAAGACAGGCCAGCAGTTAAGCGCTCATAGGAATGGTTTCAACAAAGCAACTCAGGCAACCAAGCTGCAAGATCAATGGATATATGACCAAATAATATCATGGCATTGATGAATTCCCTGTTCCTGATTAATGAATGGAACCTGCAGATATTGTGCAATTAATTGGTACTAGGTGGTTGCCCCGTCCAAGGACAGATATAAAGTTGAATTTAATAAATCAATTAAATTTATTTTATTTTTAGGCTTGGATTAGTTATCACATATTTAAATTATTTTTTGTTTAATTGCTTTTTTAAAGGCGTCAAGTATATACTTCTAGGAAGTATATAAAATAAAATAAAGGGGGAAATTAAGAAGAGAATGATACTTTAATGGGTATGAGTTTGGAGTACCATATAGTATAATGAGAAGCCACATACTGTCCATATAATCATGGTAGTCATGGGGCTTATCTAATTAATTGTTCCTCTTAGGTCATGGGGTTTGTCCAAATAGTGTTCCTCTTAGGACTCAAAATATTTGATCCTCATAATAGATGGGTGAATGATAATAGAGCCACCGACTTAATGATTAGTCGGGTAATCATTTGGAGAGTCACTTGGGGAATTACTTTTCTGAGAGGGAGTAATTAAAGATGTTGCAACAAAGTTAATTTTAATTATATTTATTTAGATTTAAAATTAAGATTGTATATTCCAAGCATAAATAAAATCTAAACCTAAATAAGTGTAGTATCACTATTAAGTTTAGTAAATCTAAAATAACTATTTTAAAATTTAGTATTTTATTCTTTAAATCCCTTCAAAACATAGAGCTGATCTGCAGCTTTAAACTAAGCTATTGGACATCAATACAGTTTATTATTCACTGAGTGTCAGTATTCAGGAGTACCATGGAGCTTCAGCAGGCAAAAGAGAAGTCAAAGCGGGTAGTGGCATGGCCCACCAGATGACGGGACCTAACTTTACCAGATAGGAAAGGGCCTTCTCAGCCACAGCCCAGGGCCCAGCTTCTTGCAAGGCAGAGTCAATCAATCCTGTGATCACCAGGTAAAGCACTCCAGGAATTGACTACTCTGGCCAATGGCATCAGAAGTGGGTGGGGTTGAGATGATTGGTTTGGGTGTTGGGGGTGGTTCCATGGGGACTGTTGGGAATAGTGGTATTCACCATGTTTTGATTTTGCCTTTGGTGGGCCATTTTGAGGACAAATTGCTTAATTTTGCTTTTGCTTCTTGAAATGAGTTGGTAACCAATTCAGGAAATACAATTGTTTGGTTTCCTGATCCCTGCGCAACTCACTTGCCCCACTAATGCTGGTGGTGAGTGATCCCACCGTCCATGTACTGTTTTGTGGTAAAGCTACACAGTATATAATCCCAATTTCTATACCCAATAAAATTTAAGTTTTATTCACATTTTTGTCTTTGTGTCTTCTGTACTTCCGCGCCTCTCTCTAGCCACAACTAGTAGAAATTATACTTCCAGGGCTGAAAGGTAAATGCTTTTGCCTTCCCTGTCATCTAACTGAGACTTAGTACAAATCCAATCCTAAGGTTAGGATTTCCTGTTGTGTGTCTGTGCCGCGCCTCAGAACACAACAAAAATGGTGCTCACTACAGGGGCTGTAAGCCCCTTGGTTATTCCTTTTGCATCTACGTTCTCAGGTCTTTTTCCTCTGCCTATACAAGAGCCAGCTTCACCTGAAATAACCTGTCTGCCTATCAAAGAAGATATTGCCAACCAGCCTATTACCCCCACTATACTGAAACTCAGGAATGGTCCCTGCCTAGTTGCCTACCCCATGGATACCCCTGATGTGGAACAAGTCATGTCAGTGGCCCATGGGATAGCCCAGGAAGGAGCCATCCCTCGCCTTCAGTTACAGTTTAGTCGGGCTGAATACTACAAATTAATTGTAGCTCCTCAATTTCCACAACATCTCCTCTCAGTGGCTGGCTCTGCTGAGAACCTACTATTTTCCTTTGTGCAGCCTGCTTTAGCCCACCATCAAATGGTGTTGGGACTCCACGTCCAAGAAATCTTGTCCCTGCAAGCTGCAGTTACTCATCACTGGGACCAGTTTGCTGCCTATCAACAGTGGATCACTCTCTGTTCTCCTTGGTATCTGACAATCAACGCAACTCTGTCACCTCCCAAACCTGTTTAGTTAATTCTATTGAACAAATGCGCCAGTCCATCCCCCAATATGTGAGAGAACACCTGTACAAGTTTCATCAGCTAGAACAACCCTGGCGCACTCAGGTGGATTCTACTATAAACGTGTATCTCACTGACTTTGAGCAACTTGTGCAACAGCTCAATGAATTCAGTACCTATTCTTTTGAGCAACTACAGCAGGTAGCAGGCCTAGCTGCTAGTGGCCTTAATGAACTTGGTACTGCATTTGAGCAAGAGAGAGCTGCCACTGCTGCCACCATAGCCAAACTCCAGAGTCAAGTAAATGAATTATCTACGCCCAAACCAGATGCTCCGCCCTCTCCCCCTTATGATGACTTAGTGGATAGGGAGCAGAGAATATGGGATGCCATTAGAGAATTACGTACCTCCACTTGCAGTCAGGGACGTCCAGCTGAGGCACCTCAACCCAACCCCCAGGTGCATGAGTTGACTGCCCAAGTTGCGGAGCTACAGCAAGAACTTGCCGCCCTACGTGAAATGATGGCAACTGCTGCTAGCCCAATTGGGGGTTTTCAATGACAATGGGTGCTGCCCTGGCATATCTGGAATGCCTTGGATCCAATGTGCTAGGGAATTAAATGCCCTAGCTAACAAGGTGGATCAATTGAAGCAGGACCATACTGAGCTAGATAGAGATGTACAAGAGATGAATGATGTGATTAAATCTGTGAATGATAGGTTCACCCCTTGCCTCTCAGTGGGGCCATCTCTTAATTCACAATTGGCTGAACTCTCTACAATAGCAATCTCCCAGGGTCAACACTTAGATACCACTGCACAACAGACTACTCACACTATTAATACTGGAGCCCGCGCTGCTGAGACTCTTACCACCCTTGAAGAAAGTGTTTGCCAGCTATGGGCTAGGCAGCCCCCCTTGGAATCTGAAGCAGAGTTTTCCCCGCATATAAATGTGCTTGATAGTAGCAATAATGGTGGCACAACTCCTGAAGCACACTTCAAACTTACCTTTAAGCAAGTCTTTGGTCCTAAAACCTCAACCATTGCAGCTTTTTTAACCATCTATGAAACTTCCATGAGAAGAGCCTCAGATGAAGTCAAGAAGGAACACATTCTGACCTGTCTACACCCAACTTGCCAAGAAGTAATTGTGCCAGAACTGCCCTCCATTGAGACATGGGAAGATATGAAGCAGCTTCTGATTGATGAGTTTGGTGGTGATTTTAGCCTGGAAGTAAAGAAGGACGCCTTCATGCATATTGCTTTCAAGCCTAAAGAGACACTAGCCAAGTTCTTAGACAGATTCTACATGGAAAGGCAGCAACTTATCACAAGCAGACAGTTGACAGCCCATGAAGCATACACGTCTTGCGCTCAAGCCCTCAGGGTTAATCAACTTCTGTACTTTCACTTCAAAGCTCATAAAGCCATGCTTTCTTCCATGAAGAGCATAAAGACGCTGTTGCAGGATATGCACCTTACCCACTCTGATGCAATTATTAGAGAGAGTTGAGCTACTTCTAACTCTGGTTCATCCTCCTGTGGTGCTTGCATTCTTACCATGAATTCACAAAATCCCCCTTGACGCCAAGGTTGCCACAACTGTGGCCAGATAGGTCATCATTCTTGAGTCTGCACCAACCCGCGGGTCAAAGGCGCTGATCCAAAAGAGCAGGCGGGAAAAGAACAGTCAACCTAGAGACATAGACGCTCTTGGTTGACAATTCTTCCCAGTCTCTTTCAATCCCTCCCTCTAAATATGACACCAAACCTGCTGATAACGAGGCTTCTCCTATCCTCCTCTTGTTCCATGATATCTCCAATGACTTTGACCTGGATGACTTTGATACCAACAACACTGATGCTTACGGGTACTCTGTTCTGGCTGTTCCTGAGACCATCACAGTTCCCTATAAGCTACTTTCAGGAAAGACCATAACTACTGCCAAGTCTCTACCTGAAGCCAAAGAAATTGTCTCTCGCCCTTACCTCACTCAGGCCAAGAGGTCCCCCGTGTTGGTGGAGAGTCAGAAGAAGCTGCTGAGGTCGCTGATGCTGTCTTTAAGAATGTATCTGTTTTGCTCCCCCCTCCAAACTGTTTATAAGGAGTTCCTGGGATTAAGATGCATGATTGAAAAATGGGATAAGGAACTAGCAGAGGCTCAAGATATCCTGGCTGTCCTTCCCCCCTTTGATTACACTACCACTCAAGTGGAGATATCCATTCAAAAAGTGAAGATCGAGGCTGTTCTAGACACTGGTTTGCCAGTCAACATTATATCCTCCAAGCTTATGAAGAAATTCAAGCTTGCCCCTGATCTTAACTATCATCAGTCATATGGCACGGCTGGATTGTCCATGAATTGCGCCACAGGGGTGTACTCCGCTCTACCTATGCAGTTTGGCAAGCTTCTTCTAGCGGCGCCAGCTGTTGTCTTGGAAAACAAGAGTTACAATCTCCTAGTTAGTACCCAGCTCCTTAAGAATATAATGGGATAATCAACTTGAAAGATGACTACCTCTCTATCCTAGGCTATGAAGTCCCTTTGATCTTTTAAGAGCCAATTAAGGTTCCTGGGAAGCGCCTCAAGACATGTGCCTTGGAATATCCCACTGGAGTCTTCAACCTCAAGTATTGCACCCACTCCTCAAACATGAAGTGTCCACCTATGGCTTGTCCTGCGTCTGAGGGGATCCCTCTCCTGGCCACGTCTGCTGTCACCATCCCTCCTGGCTCCCAGGCTATCCTAGACTCTCAGATCTCCTATGAACTACCTGAACGCACCTTTTTGGAGTTATACTCTCCCCCCACATTAGGACCCAACAAACCTTACCTCTGTCCTGGAATTCTAGATGTTTCTCATTCAGACCCTGTTCAGTTGTTGGTAGCTAACCTGACTGCAATACCCATGACTATATCTAGGGGGCAGGTTGTTGGATATGGCAAGCTGTTGGGCGCTCCTGACATCCTGTCTCTTCACCCCCTTGGCACATTTCAAGATTTCAACCTTCCAGAAGATGAACCTCAGGTCCTATCTCTGTCTACCACTCAAGATTTCCCACAACTGTCCCTGGTTCAACAGAAAGAGGTGCTAGACTTGTTAGACCAATTTTCCAACATCTTTTCTAAGGACAGTACCAACTATGGGCTAGCCAAAGGTGTTATCCATCAGATTGACTCTGGAGACGCTCCTCCCTTCTGTGCTAAACCATATTGCCGCAGTTGTGTAGAAGACGTCCAAGTATCTAAAGAACTTAAACAGCTGTTAGTTGCTGGGCTGCTGGCTCCCTCCCAAAGTCCATGGGCATCTCCACTGCTCATCTTAAAGAAGAAAGATTGGGGTCATTGTATTGTCATGGACTATTACCGCTTGAACTCTTTAACCAAGAAGGACTTGTACCCCTTGCCGTGTATTGATGATGCTCTCCAACGTCTTGGAGGCTCTAAGTTATTCTCTGCAATGGATTTGGCATCTGTATACTGGTAAGTTGACCTATCTCCTGAAGATTGTCAGAAAGCCACACTCATTACCTCTGAAGGGCTTTTTGAGCCCACTTGCATGCCACAGGAACTCTGCAACGCCCTGGCCACCTTCCAAAGGGCCATGGACTCCATCCTTTGTGACTTGAAGTTGTCATGCGTCCTAGTATACTTGGATGATATAACAGTTTTCAGCACTACTTTCACCAATCACTTGGCTCATCTCAAAGAAGTGTTCATCAAGATTCAAGAAGCTGGCTTTAAACTAAAACCTTCCAAGTGCGCCTTCTTCAAAGAGTGTCTTGAGTTCTTGGGTCATGAAGTAACCCAAACTGGGATTTACCCAATGACTAAGAAGGTTGAAGCCATCAACAAAATGCTTCTGACCACCAACTTGCGAGAAGTACAAGTCTTCCTAGGGATGATGGGCTACTACAGACAGTTTATCCCAGACTTTGCCAATACTAGTGAACCTTTAGTTTAGCTACTGCACAACGTTCTTTTTAAGTGGACCGCCAGTCAACAGCAAGCCTTTGAGACCCTTAAGTAAAAACTCAAAGAGGCGCCAATCCTTGTGTATCCTGACTATGATAAGGAGTTCATCCTATACACTGATGTTAGCAATCTTGCTTTTAGCTATTCTGGCCCAACTGGACAACAAGGGTATAGACCATCCTGTGGCTTACACTTCCTGTGTGCTAAACAAGCATGAGAAGAACTATAGTGTCACAGAGAAGAAGTGCCTTGCCATCTTGCATGCAGTCAAGCAGTTTCATCACTATGTATATGGCAACCACTTCACATTTGTCACTGACCACACTTCTCTTAAGTGGTTACAGCAGCTTAAGGAACCTGAAGGACGCCTAGCTAGATGGGCCCTATGTCTGCAAGGATACAACTTCTCTGTGTGCATCCCCCTGGGATTCAACACCAGAACACTGATGGGCTCTCCAGAATGCCCATCCTAGCTTTACATCCTGCGGAAGCTGGACAATTGTATGAACTAATTGGATATCCTACTTCTTGGGAAAGTAAGACAGAAGAATTATTACTGGCCTTGTCTAAGCTATCTGAAGATACCCTCATCCTCAACAATCAGCTCTTCAAGAAGGTATGAGACCAGTATCTACCCTACGTACAACTCAGTCTTTGCTTTCTATTGTGTTACAGGCTCATAAGGAAACAGGGCATGGAGGCATTGTCAAGACATTTGATTGGCTTCAAAAGAACTACTTCTGGGAGAACCTTTGTCTTCTGATCTCAAACGTTATTGCTAGCTGCCACAATTGCCAGCTACAAAGGCCTCAAGCTGCTGCCCACGAGTTTAAATTAGTCCCCCCTCAACATCCCTTCCACACTGTCAGCATTGATGCAGTAGGTCCTCTCCCCCGCTCACATTCTGGGTGTTGCTTTATTCTGAATGCTATTGATCACTTCAGTAAATGGGTTGAGGCTTGTCCAAACAAAGACATCACAGCTAAGACAACTGCTGCATTCCTGCTGCAAGAAGTTTTCTACCGCCATGGCTGTCCTCAAGGCTTGCTTTCCAATAATGGGACTAAATTTAATGCCAAACTGGTAACCTCTGTTGTCGAAGCTTTGGGATCCCATCAGTTGTTCTCTGCCCCCTACAATCCTTCTACCAATGGGGCAGTTGAGCTTGCTAACTTGACACTGGTCTCCATCATGAGGAAGCTCATCTACTCGGACGTTGCCAACTGGGACCTATACTTACCTGCCGCTCTTTTTGCATACCGCCTTAGCAAACATTGTGTCACTGGGTACTCTCCTTTTGCTATTCTATATGGCCAAGAAGCTACTACCCCTTCACTCTTGGGGGGCCCTGCTTACCTCTGATAAGGCCCTGAATCCTGACAATCACATCAAGGATCTAGTCATCTGTATAATTGATATTCAAGCCACTGCCTGCACTTCTGCATACAAGACTAAGAGGCTTGAGCTCTCTCCCAATAATGCTGGATGCTCCCCCCTGCCTGAGTTCAATGTTGGCAACCATGTCCTTTACTATCAACACAGGGTAGGTGGTTGCGCACATAAGTTGGACTCTCTGTGGATAGGCCCTTTGGAAGTAACCTTTAAACAAGGGTCTGAATACACTGTTAAGCTCCTGTCCAGTGGCCGTCCTTTTGCTCAAGTGCACGCAAAATTCCTTTGTAAATACCACCCCCTAAGACCAATCTAGAGGAGGGCAATGTCGTGAATAGCAGTATTCACCATGTTTTGATTTTGCCTTTGGTGGGCCATTTCGAGGACAAATTGCTTACTTTTTGCTTTTACTTCTTGAAATGAGTTGATAACCAAATCAGGAAATACAATTGATCAGTTTCCTGATCCCTGCACAACTCACTTGCCCCACTAATGCTGGTGGTGAGTGATCCCACTGTCCATGTACTGTTTTGTGGTAAAGCTACACAGTATATAATCTCAATTTCCATAACCAATAAAATTAGGTTCTATTCACATTTTTGTCTTTGTGTCTTCTGTACTTCTGCGCCTCTCTCTAGCCATAACTAGTAGATATTATACTTCCAGGGCCGCAAGGTAAATGCTTTTACCTTCCCTGTTATCTAACCAAGACTTAGTACAAATCCAATCCTAAGGTTAGGATTTCCCGTTGTGTGTCTGTACCGCGCCTCAGAACACAACAGGGACCAGGTAGGCAGCAGGATTGTTGTATTTCCCGTTGAAGATCAAAAAGTAAATGGTGATTGCTTTGCTGTTATAGACAATTTGGTAGGGTTTCTTGGGGGTGTTTGGGCGGGTGTACCACTGCAATCTTCCAAGTTCCAGGGTTTGTGATCAGGATTTGGAGGATACTCAGTGAAATGCACAGGGCCAAATGGAGCGTTGGGTGGACAGTAGTAGTCAAAGGCTTTGGGTTTGCCAACTGAAGTCTGACTATATATCACAGTGGGTGGGTGCTGACGCTTGGGTGTATGCAGATGGAAGAGGATCAAAAATAGGTATGTAAACAGATTGGTGAACCAAAGGTTCATAACAACTTTTATTTGGTAAGGATAACAATACAGAACTTTTTCAGGTGCTTCTGGTTTATATACTTACTCATATGCAAATGCCTCTGGGCATTCTTCTGGTGCTATCTGTGTGGCAAGGCTTGGCATCTCAGGTTCTGTTGTTTGGCTGGCTGCTTCATGGTTATTTTTGGGGCTATCAGGAAAAGTTGTTTGGCTTTTTGGTGGTCCATCTTGGCTTGGCTGGCCATTGGTTCTGGCAGGTTTGGCTTCTTAGATTATGGGGTTTTCCCAAATTTGATCCCCATTTTTGAACTGGGTTGAAAGGCTTTCTTGAGGCCAAAAAACTTGATTAAAAAAGGGGTCCCCAATTGGGGACCTCAAATTACTTAAGGGAGGGTGGGCTTGAACTGGGTTCACTGGGAAGATAAAATTAGCCTGCCCAGGCCCATCTAAACCCACTTTCAGGGTAAAGTAGAGAGAGAGCTTGTTGTAAGCAATCAAATAGGGAATGTACATCCAAATTAGGGTGACATTACCAATTAGGAGGAGACAATGTGTGTTTACTCATAAATGATAACCCTTGAAGAGTAAATAAGGAAAGATGTAGAAGAAGATTATGTACAGGTACATCAGGAAGACCTTCATTTGACTCAACATCAAGGAATCAGCAGCATAGATAGGCTCACATTCAATTTTGCGGGTTTCAGGAATCATTTCAGCAGGAGGTTGAAGATTACCAGGAAATTGCAGAGGTGAGAAAGCAGAATCTAGCAGTCTGGTTATTGCAAGTCTGATTGGAAAATATTGAAATAAGTGAATCATTGAGGCAAGATATTTATTGAGAGTAAAATATCAAACTACTAAGGTAGTTTGGTGGGGACAATTGTTTCTTAAAGCCTCTGGATACATCTTGATGAGGTGGCCTCCTTTAATACAATATTTAGACAGCTTAAAGATACCACCAATGGTGGTTCTGTAAGCTGTTACCTGACCTCCTTTGAGGTCAGGATTTGTTGACCAGCAGGTCAAGGAAGGGAAAATTGGGCATGGGGCATCTGCGCCCCACTTGGACCCAATTTTCTGTGCCACCACCCACTTGTGATCAATTGTTAGATTTAAATCTATGATCACTGCAAGCAGGCAAGGCTTTGGGCTGGGTTTCCCATGTGGCGGCACTTTGGCCAAGCCACACCCGGGAAATTATGGCCATGGCATTACTCTCCTTCTTTGGTAACAGAGACTTCCCACCTCCTGGGAGTGCTGCCAATGCATAGTTCTTGTGGGCAGGAGGGAGTTTCATGGCAGCTAGGGTGGCCTTTACTGGACCTACTGCTTGGGGATTGTTCTCATGGAATTCCTGGAGCATTTCTTGGGCGTGAGTGAGGTTGCAATGGGGAATTCAACAGTTTTCTGAGGCTGGGTATCCCTTCCAGGCTACTAGGTAGTGCAGGCACTTGCAAGATAGTTTGGATGCAATTATTGATTCCAGTTCATATTCCAGTTGTCCATCCACCATTATGGGGTCAGGAGTAGATACAGGGGGACCTTCATACTTAGTTAATAGGCATTCATGGAATGTGCTGAAGATGTGGAAGGAGGAGGGAGGTTTAGTTGGTAGGCTGAAGATCCAATCTTCTTTAAGATTCTGAATGGACTTACTCTTTTGGGGCCTAGCTTCCGGCAGGGTACTTTTAGTTGCATGTTCCAGGAGTCAATCAGTACTTGATCACCAATTTTATACACTGGGCCCTCTCTTCTTTTCATGTCTGCATAAGCCTTGTAAGTTATCATGGGATGAGTCAAGGACATTTTGACTTCTTCATGGATTCTTTTTAAAGATGCTGCCTGTGAGGATGCCAATTCCACTTTGCTACCTGAGAGTGAGCCAAAGTTACATTGGGGGTTTTAGCCATAATTTGCAAATAATGGGGAGACATTATAAGAGGAGTGTGGGGCATTGTTGTAAGTAAACTGGGCCATTGGTATGTTTTGGGACCAGTTATCTTGTTCAGTGTTAGAGTAGCATCTAAAAAATGTTTCCAAACATTGATTCACCCTCTCTGTCTGGCCATTGGATTGGAGGTGGTAGGCTGTTGATCTACATAACTTAATGCCTAGGATTCTGGAGAATTCCTCCCAGAATTGTGCTGTGAATTTGGGGCCTCTATCACTTATGATCTCTTGGGGAATTCCATGGTGGGCAAAGACATTGTTGACAAACAGTTTGGCCATCTGGACTGATGTGATTGTGGTTTGGCAGGGGACAAAATGACTCATCTTTATGAAACAATCTACTACTACCATGATTGCATCATAACCGTTTGATGGAGGAAGTTCTACTATGAAATCAACAGACAGAGATGTCCATGGTCCATTTGGAATTTGTAGGGGTACCAGTAGACCTGTCTGTTGAGACAGATGGGCTTTGCCCTTAGACAAACCTAGCAGCCCTTCAAGTACTTAGCTACATCTGATGTGAGACCTATCAAATCAAATTGTCTACAGATTATCTCTATTGTTGCAACCAAGTTTCAAACCTTGCCTGCCAATGTATCTTACAATACACAGGGGCGCTCAACGAGTTGCCCCTTGATGTATCTAACAACATGGATTAATCTGGTGGCAGGGTCAAATGGCGAGCACTTCATCCTAATTAGGAGCAACACCAATTCAACCTGCTGATCCCTGCACGAGTTATTCCTCGGCTTCAATCCTTACATGGAACAAACCACCATGCCACCCCCTTGTGGCAGTGTGGCTTTCCCCATATGGTATATTAATCACAATATTCTACAATAAACAATACCTTATTCTTATTATTCTGTCCTTTCCTATTGGACTGTTGTCTTCCCCAATTCATTATACTGGATCCTCATTGGTCCAGTTGCAACAGTGGTAGCAGCAGTAGTTAACAACCTATCTAAAAACAAAATTCCCCCCAAGAAAGGACGGAGTACAGACCACATGGCTACTCCACAACAAGAGACCTTCCTGCCAATTCCCAAAGGGAACATTCCCAAAGGTTATGTAATCTATCAAGATCAGCTAGTTCTCACCAGCGTGTACAATTGGCTTTGCCTCGGGCAGCGTGACGCTAGCGTCACCCTGCCACAATTGAATCTGTCTCAACGCATGCTCAACCTCCAACTAGAGTCCTTTGCTGACAGTGTTGAAGGAGATGACATTGTCAGTTGGCTCCAGTTTACCAAAACACGCCTCTGTATCTGTCAGGTCCCGGAATCCATGTGGGTTGCCACTGCATTTGGCCTCCTCACAGGGCCTGCAGCTGTGTGGTTCACCAACTGGGCCAGCCAGGAGTTTGACATTACCCAGGCAACATTTTGAGATGCCATCAAATCCCAATATAGTGAAACTTTCTCTCCCATTGTCTTAGGGACTCCCCTCCTAGCCATCAAGCAGACCGGTTCCGTCCCTGAGTATCTTGCTGCTTGGCAACAAGCCCTTGCTGCCGCCCCCAAAGCAGTGACTGATGGGAATGCCATGTTGTTTACTTTTATTGTTAATGGGTTAAACCCCCTTATTTGCAAGTGGGTTCCTGTTGTTTGCTGCACCTCTATTGACGCTGCTATAAAGCCATTGTAGAGGCTAATAACCAGGCTTCAATGGGCTTCCGCCGCGCCAATGATGCTCCACCCCAACCACATTCTGCATCTAGCAATGGCCAAAGTCAAGTGGGCTGTTGCCAAACTTGTCAACAAGAAAGTGCAACTAAAAGTCCCCGCAAGGGGGAGATTCAGCTAGCACTAATTGAGGACCAGGAAAAAGCCTGGGGGTTGTAGCAACAAGAGGCTTTACAACCCCACCCAACCCGTCCTCTCAGTCTTTGCTTGCAAAGAACCCCCGCAACTACAATCTTCAAGAGGTCAAACCCCTGGACGTCTTTCAGGTTCATAGTGATGACCCTGTATTGCATACTGCCCATTCCTCAAATAAAGTAACATGCTTGTCCTATCCCTTCTGCTTCCGTGGGAACATCCACAAGTTACTGGTAGATACTGGGGCTGATCACACCATGGTAGATCAGGTGTTTGCTGACTCCCAGCAATTAGACCAAGTACCCAGCATATTCAAAGCAGTGCAAGTAGCTGACTCCCACAGAGTTGCATCACCCACAAGACGGTACCCTTCTCTGTAAGAATGGGGAACATCCAGGTTAAGCTCTCTGGGCCAATCATGGCAGGTCTCAGCCACAACATAATTGCTGGTCTCAACTGGCTCCGGCAACCATCCCTACATTGACTGGAATACCTCTGTCATCACCCTCAATAGAAATGGGGTGGAGTTCCAGATCTACCCTGTGGAAAAAAACAAGCTACTACATGACACTGTGTTTGTCAGAATAACAGAAACAGGATTGTACAATTTCAAGGGGGGAAACTAGACTTTAACCAATGCTCAGCCAAAGTTATCTGTGCAGAACCCTCTGCAGTCCCTCCCTTGACCTCCTCACCATCTCCAGCGCTTGCTGCACTCCTTGAGGAGTACAAGGATGTATTCAGTGAGACACTTGAACATTTAACTCCACCCTGGAAGATCCAGCACGCTGTACAACTTCAAGAGTTGTTACCTAAAGCACAAACATTATACCGTCTTACACCAAAGGAAGATGAAACCCTCCACCAGCACCTTGTGGACGCGCTTGATAAGGACTTCATTTGCCCCTTGCTATCTCCATACAGGGTGGCTGTCTTCTTTGTAGCTAAGAAGGACAGGTCTCTTTACCTGGTCACGGACTACTGCGCCCTAAATGAGGTGACAGTTAAGAATAATTACCCCCTGCCGCTGATTGACAACCTGTTTGATACGCTTGCAGGTGCAAAGATCTTTAGCAAGATTGATCTCACTGCGGGGTATAACCAGGTCCACATTGCACCAGGGAATGAGGCAAAAACTGCCTTCTGCACACGCTACAGGTTGTTTGAGTGTCGTATCATGAACTTTGGAATGACCAACGCTCTCTCCACCTTTGCCATGTTGATTAACAAAGCCTTTGAGAAATTGATTGAAAAGAGTGTGGTTGTGTACCTTGACGGCATTATTGTCTTCAGTCAAGATTGAAGCACACACCTCCAACACCTCTGTGCTGTCCTTGACGCCCGTTGGAAAAATCAGCTAAAAGCTAAACCCTCCAAATGCAATTTTCTCAAGTTGGAGCTTTTATTCCTTGGGCACACCATCTCTGCCCAAGGGATAAAGCCCAACCCTGCCAAAATCAAGGCAATCACCAGCATGCCGCCCCCCCACTGATGTGGGCCAGGTGTGGACATTCCTAGGCATGGTTGCCTACGTACGCAAGTTCATCCCCAATTGCAGGGAACTAATTGCACCTCTCATTGAGCTCCTCAATACCAAACAGCACTTCCATTGAACCCCTGCCAGAGATTGAGCCTTTGAGACGTTGAAGCAAAGGCTCACAACAGCATCCATACTGCAGTTCCCCAACCGGAACCAACAGTACAAACTTGAGATCAATGCCTCTGACAGGGCCATAGGGGGCATGCTAAGGGTGGAAACTGATGATGGTGTCTTCCTCCCTGTGGCATATGAGTCTAGGAAGCTCACTGACTCAGAAAAATGTTACCCCATTCATGATAAAGAACTTGCAGCCATTGTACACTGCATTGAAAAGTGGCGCTGTTACTTGGAAGGTGCAACCTTCCCACCCCGCGTTCTGACGGACCACAAGTTGCTCCAATACTTCAACATGCAGTCCCATTTGACATGCCGCCAAGCAGGATGGGTTGAGCGTCTATCTCCCTACCAGTTACACATCAAATACAAGCCTGGAAAGGAACTTGTCACAGCTGACGCTCTTTCACAACTCTATGTAGCGTCCATCACTGGGGAAGACAGTTTGGATCCAGATTGGCCCATTCTCTACTTGCGCCCTGAGGCGACCCGCAACAAGGGCCTTAACTCGGTCACCATCTCCAAGCTGAAGGACAACAAAAGTCAGTTTATCACTGATGCTGGTAACATCTGCCGCTGGGCAGAGACAGGTGAGAAGACGCCTTACATTCCCACCACACAACGCAGGGACACTGTCTTGAACTACCACCAAACCTTGGGTCACATCAGAGGACGTAACCTCTCTAAAATTATGAAACAAAAGGTTTGGTGGCCACGCATGCGCCAAGAAATCTTGAACCTCCTCAAGACGTGTGTGTTGTGCAAAAAGAACACATCCAAACCTGCACCTCCCAAGTCTGTCCTGCCCATCAAGGCCACAGAACCCTTCAAGCAGTGGGCTCTTGACATTGTGGGACCGCTCCCCAAAGACAGACTGGGTAAGAAGTACATCATCACTGCCATCAACTACTTCACTTGCTGGCCAGTAGCCTGGACAACAACCAAACACACTTCCACCACCATCACCCGCTTTATTGGCAAAGAGATTGTGGCTCACTTTGGGCGACCCAAGCGTCTCATCACAGATGGCGGCCCCAAACTTGTTGGACACGTCGTGAAGGCATACTGCGTAAAGAACACGCTCCAACATATAGTCACAACTCCCTATCATCTGCAAGCCAATGGACGTGTGGAACAGTTAAATGGCTCCCTGGTCCAATTGATTGCCAAGCTCTCACAAGAACACCCTAACACTGCATGGACTGAACATCTCCTCACCGCTCTACTGATTCTACAAGCAAGGATCAACAGAGGTACTGGGTTCAGCCCTAGCACCCTGGCCTTTGGAACACCTGACAGTCTGACAGGGGTTGATCAGGGGAAACTATGGTCCAAGGTTCCTGACAAGCCCCCTAGTGACAACTCCATCCCTAGACTAATGGCATGCCAAAGCCTGGGAGATTAAACACAAGCAGATTGCAGGAGGGACAAAGCATCTCAAAGCTAGATACGCCATAGGTGATCCCATCTACACCCTCAATCCCAATTCTGCCAAATTAGAACCCAATAACCTAGGAACCTTCAAGATAGCTGCTGTCTATGACAATCACACTTATCAACTTGAAGATGCCCAAGGAAACACCAAGAAACTTCACCATGATTGCTTGCGCCCCTGCCGCGCCATCCCCACACAAAAGTTGTTTGTGCGGACCTTCCCAGACCTTCCACAGACTCCAGTCTTGGTGTCTGATAACAAACAGGGGGCAAGGGGGGTGTTGCAACCAAGTTTTGAACCTTGCCTGCCAATGTATCTTACAATACACAGGGGGCTCTCAATGAGTTGCCCCTTGAAGTATCTAATGACATGGATTAATCTGGTGGCAGGGTCAAATGGCAGGTACTTCATCCTAATTAGGAGCAACACCAATTTGACCTGCTAATCCCTGCACAAGTTATTCCTCGGCTCCAATCCTTACATGGAACAAACCACCATGCCATCCCTTATGGCAGTGTGGCTTTCCCCATATGGTATATTAGGCACAATATTCTACAATAAACAATATCTTATTCTTATTATTCTGTCCTTTCCTATTGGACTATTGTCTTCCCCAATTCATCATACTGGATCCTCATTAGTCCAGTTGCAACACTATGGTCTTATTTTTCCCTTGGTGACCAACCAATATGTTGTCATGGTGGGCCTTGATGACTTCCAGGCAAATATCACCATCAGGTACCCACAGGCAACCATTATGAAGTATGGTACTGTCTTCAGAACTGTAGCAGACGTGGAGAGTAGATTGACTTGCCAACTTAAACAACTGGGGGTACCGTTTGTCTAAAGGTTGCAGCAACTTGACTCTAGCTACCAGGTCTAGGTTGGCAGGTTCTTGGACACTTAGGTACAGATTGTTCCCGTGGGAGGAGAGGATAGAATGGCGCTGGGGGGAATCATAACCTTTGTATTAAATTCTTGCTCAGCCTTAACGTCAGGAAGTAATGCTGGGTTGCAACTGAGGGAGTCCGCCAGATGGTTATCAATACCCTTGATAAACTCATATTGGAATTTAAACTTGACTAGGACTTCATACCATCTGGTCTGATGTTCATTTAAGAGACGAGGTTCCTGGTAATACAGTAGGGCTTTGTGGTCTGTCCTTACTGTAAATGGGTGTGTGGCTGAGCAAAGGTGATGCTGCCAGTATTTCATAGACTCTACTACTCCTAATAGCTCCTTGTCATAGATCATGTAGCTGAACTCTTCATATTTCATTTTTCTTGAGAAATAGCCCACAGGGTATTCTAATTCATCATCAGGAGTTTGTAGAAGGACTGAGGCAATGGTAAATTTGGAGGCATCTGTTGCTAAGATGAAGGGTTTGGAGGCATCAACATGGCAGAGCATGGTTGCAGAACACATGATGTTCTTAACAGCATTGAACGCAGCATTGCATTGTGTGGATAATTCCAGAGTTTTTTTACACTAGCAGCGTAAAAGGGGGCTGCTGTTTCTGACAAGTGGGGGGTGAAGCATTTCAAGAAGTTGCATGTTCCCAGGAAACTGCAGAGTTGGATAATGTTTGTTGGGGTCTGCCAATTCCTTATTGCAGCTTCCTTGTCAGGGGAAATGGCATGGCCTTTCTCCAAAATCAGATTTCCTAAGAACAAAACCTTACTCTTGAAGAATTCACATTTTCTCAGTTTGATGACAAGATTGGCCTTTTGGATCCTTTTTACTACAGCACAAAGGTGGGTGGCATGAGACTCCTCATCCGGAGAGTATACTAAGAATTTGTTCATGTATGCTATAGCACAGTTCCCAATGAGATCACCTAAGACTTCATTGATCATCTTCTGTAATACTGCTGGGGCATTTTTAGACCAAAGGGCATGACTTGGTACTGAAAGATGCCTTTCTTAGTCCTGAAAGTGGTGAGCCATTCCTGATTTTCTTTGATGTAAATCTGGTTGAAAGAATTTAATAGGTCCAGCTTTGAAAAAATTCTAGCTTTCTCCACCTCCCTGGAGATCTGAGACTCAATGGGCATGGGGTATGGGTACAGTACAGTCACATTTTTCAGGTTGCCAAAATCAATGCTGGGTGTAATTATTCATCAGACTTTTGAATAAACAGCAGTGGAGAGCATATAGGAGAAGATTTTCTAAAGATCTGTCCTTTGGCTTCCATGTCCTTTGTCCATTCTTCTAAGCATTGTTCCTCCTTTAAGTTCAAGGGATAGATGGGAGAAGCAACTTTCACCAAATCAACAGTGAGTTTAAACTCAAAGTCAATTTGTGAGTGTGCGGGGAGACCATCAGCTAGCTTAGAATCAAAGGCTGCGTGCAAAGGGAGAGGCACAACAGAAGGACATCAAATGATGTAGCGGGTTTTGTTGTTGCTGAGACTGACATTGAGATGTGAGGGGCTTCTTTCCTAAACAAGATCATTGGTACCTCCAAGAAAATTCTGGCAGGATGAGCAATCCTCAGTAGGTTAACTTTGAGGATTGGGGTGATATTATGCTCCTGCCACCATTCCACACCTAGGATCACCGGGTATGCCAGGTGCTTTGCCACTGTGAAGTCAGCAACAAAGGCATGATCAGTGATGGAGAAGGATAACAAGCAACGTAGTCTGAATGAACAGAAGACATTAGATACCCCTCCTTTACACATAGCACCAGGATTATATTCCAAACCTAGCTTGTCAACCAGACCTTTTGAAATGAAGTTGTCTGTGGCACCAGTATCTACTAAAGCCACAGCTTTTGTTAGATGTGATGTGGAGGCAAAGGAACAATGAAACAAAAAATATCCCATCTTTGTTTTATTTGATAGAGGGGGGTGATTGGAATCAACTTGTACCTGGAGTTGAGGAGCTGTCTGAATAGACAACAGGTCCTCATTCAGGGCTACAAAGGGTTGGTCAATCACAGGTTCAATGACAATAGGCTTGAGACAAGGAGCAGGCACAACCTTATTCATAGTGGCGACGTGGAGGCCCACTATAGCCTGAGCCTTGGCGGATAGCAACGTACAGTTCTGGTTGAAACGTATAAGTTTACAGGTATTGGTAGTGTTACCTGAAGTGGGCGCTTGGGAAACAATAGAGTTCAAGTTTTCCAAGGTAGCGCTGGAGTTGTCAATATTGTAAAAGGAGAGCACGGCCAGGGTAGGAATACTCTGAGGAGGAGAACCAATGACAGGAGCTATAGCCAGAGTGGGGGCTGGAGTCACAAAAGATTGAGAAACCTCAGGGGATATGGGCCCTTGTGGAGTGGCTGGCTCCTGTTGACTTTTCAAGCAATTTAACATGGGAGGAGCCTCCAATAACAGAGGCTGAGTTGGCTGCTGGGACTTCACTATCTTACCCCCAACTGCTTGCAGAAGGCGCTGTATCATATTGGAGACAGAAGCGGAAGGGTGCGACCAGGGTGTAAGACTTTGACCGGTGTGGTCAAGGCTGAGATAGAGGGCCGCAAGCTTAGCACTTTTGGGGAGTGATGACTTCTTGACATTGGCTTGAAACTGCTTGAGGTACAAGGGTAGAGGTTGAGGACCTTGAGAACTTGAGAACAGGGTTTTGTAGTCAATCAAAGAGGAAGTTGCCAGAGCTTGGCACATCACCAAAGGGATTAGGGTTGAGGCATCATCAAAGGAGTTTGGTGCTTGGTCAATAATAGATAAACACCACTCATGGGATCCGGTTTCTGCTCGTTTGAGTAAGAAGCTGAGAAGCTTCTGAGGGAAACCATGCTGGGTCCATTCCTCAGTTAGTGCCAAGATTTCTCTGGCAGTATTTAACAAAGGGGATGGAAGACTAGGAGTAGGCTGCCAGAATTTGAGGCGTGAGAGTAAAGTAAACGAGGTTGTATGATCTCTATCTTTCCAAAGGATGGGTATAACAGGGGAAAGAAAACCACTGCAAAAATACTCCAAAATGAAGTAATGAGCATTGTGCAAGTTACCACTGAAATATCCATGATGCAAGAGAATGATCTAACAACAAAGATGCACAGGCCATACAATATATCAAAATTAGAGTAGTTTGATAATGTCAGGGTAAAATAGAGAAAGAGCTCGTTGTAATCAATCAAATGGAGAATGTACACCCAAATTAGGATGACATTACCAATTAGGAGGAGACAATGTGTGCTTACTCATAAATGATAACCCTTGAAGAGTGAATAAGGAAAGTTGAAGCAGAAGATTATGTACAGGTACATCAGGAAGATCTTCATTTGGCTCAATGTCAAGGAATCAGCAGCATAGATAGGCTCACATTCAATTTTGCGGGTTTCAGGAATCATTTCAGCAGGAGGTGGAAGATTACCAGGAAATTGCAGAGGTGAGAAAGCAGAATCTAGCAGTCTGGTTATTGCAAATCTGATTGGAAAATATTGAAATAAGTGAATCATTGAGGCAAGATATTTATTGAGAGTAAAATATCAAACTACTAAGGTAGTTTGGTGGGGACAATTGTTTCTTAAAGCCTCTGGATACATCTTGATGAGGTGGCCTCCTTTAATACAATATTTAGACAGCTTAAAGATACCACCAATGGTGGTTCTGTAAGCTGTTACCTGACCTCCTTTGAGGTCAGGATTTGTTGACCAGCAGGTCAAGGAAGGGAAAATTGGGCATGGGGCATCTGCGCCCCACTTGGACCCAATTTTCTGTGCCACCACCCACTTGTGATCAATTGTTAGATTTAAATCTATGATCACTGCAAGCAGGCAAGGCTTTGGGCTGGGTTTCCCATGTGGCGGCACTTTGGCCAAGATACACCCAGGAAAACTATGACCATGACACCCACCAAGGCTTGGGCATAGCTTTTGGGGCCCAGAACGGGCCCTGCAGCTGCCACCAGGGCAAGAATGGTTTCTGTACCTGGATTTTTGCTTTTTGAAGTGAATCCAGGTGCAGAAAAATCTCTTCTGCCTGCTAGTCCTGCCTGGCGGTTAGGAGCAGGTTTGATTCCTTCCCAGGGCTTCAAACTTGTTACTTCTGTAACACTGAAATACATTGATTTTAGTCTCTTATAATGTGCATTAAAAGTAACTTCAGATAATATCAAATTGAGTCTGAGCCTTTGATTGTGACAAGAACCCAATACCAGCACTTAAATATATATCTCAGTATCTAGAGCAGCTAGAGCTATCATGTTTGATACCATTTTGATTGAAAGCATCTGAAAATTGATCTATGTCCTCTAAATTTTATGAAAATCATTATGTTAAATCATAATTTTATCATAACCAGTTTATTTTTCAGGATACCAGGAGTATCATGGAGCTCCAGAAGGTGAGGGAGTCAAAACAGGTACTGGAATGGCCCCCAGATGATGGGATCTAACTTTACCAGGTAGGAAAGGGCCTTCCCAGCCACAGCCCAAGGTACAGCCGCTGGCAAGGCAGAGTCAATCAATCCTGTGAGCGCAAGGTAAAGCACTTCCAGGAATTAACTACTCTGGCAAGAGGCATCATAAGTGGGGGGTTGAGATGGTTGGTTTGGGTGTTGAGAGCGGTTCCATGGGGACCAAGTAGGCGGCAGGATTGTTGTACTTCCCGTTGAAGATCAAAGGGTAGATGGTGATTGCTTTGCTGTTATAGACAATTTGGTAGGGTTCCTTGGGAGCGTTTGGGCAGGTGTACCACTGAAAGTCTTCCAATGTCCAGGGTTTGTGGTTAGGATTGGTAGGATAATCAGTGAAATGCACAGGGTCAAACAGAGCATTGGGTGGACAGTAGTAGTCAAAGGCTTTGTTTTATCAACTGGAGTCTGACTATCTATCCCAGTAGAGGGGTACTGATGCTTGGGTGTATGCAGATGGAAGAGTATCAAAAATAGATATGGAAACAGATTGGTGAACCAAAGGTTCATAATAACTTTATTTGATAAGGATTATGATACAGAACTTTTCCAAGTGCTTCTGATTTATATACTTACTCACATGCAGGTGCCTCTGGGTATTCTTCTGATGCCATCTGTGTGACAAGGCTTGGAATTTCAGGTTCTGCTGTTTGGTTGGCTACTTCATGGTTATTTTTTGGGGTTCTAATGAACAGTTGTTTGGCTTTTTGATGTTCCATCTTGGCTTGGCTGGTCATTGATTTTGGCAGGTTTGGCTTCTGGGGTTTTGGGGGTTTTTCCAATTTGGTCACCATTTTTGGACTGGCTTGACAGGCTCTCTTGAGCCCAAAGAACTTGATTAAAAAAGGAGTCCCCAATTGGGGACCCCAAATTACTTAATGGAGGGTGGTCTTGGTCTGGGTTTACTGGGCAGCTAAAAAGAGCCTGCCCAGGCCCAGCCAAACCCACAAAGGCTTGGGCATAGCTTTTGGGGCCCAAAGGGGGCCCCTCAGCTGCCACCAGGGCAGGAATGGTTCCTGCACCTGGATTTGCTTTGAAAAGCAAAAATCCAGGTGCAGGCAAATCTTCCCCACCTGCTAGCCCCGCCTGGTGGCTAGGAGCGGGTTCAATTCCCACCTGGGGCTTTGAAACTGTTACTTTTGTAACATTACTCCACTAATTTTTGTTTGGGATAAAGCTGTGGTAAGCAAATTTTCCTCTGAAACAATATGCAGCCACTTAGATCAAGCGATGCATTAAATTGGAATGCTCTATTACTTCAATTTCAAATAGATCAATTCTAAATGTCCAAGCCAACCATCTTTTTTTAAAATCTCTTTTTTAAAAAAGTTTATATTTGTAATTTTAATCATTTTTGTAAAGTGACCAAGCTCTCATCAGCAATTCAATCTTCAAAAAATACATTAATCATCCCGCCACACGCTGGGCCATCTGCTGGGCAACAAAGGACCACAAAGCAGAAACCATCAACTGTTTCATTAACAAAGCAATCATAGCCAACTATGGCACTCCAGACTACATCAGAACTGATAGAGCAACAGAGTTATCAGGCCACATAGTTAATGGCAACTTGAAATCCAAAAACATTAAACATTCTACAACCTCTCCATACAGGCCACAGGCCAACAGTAGAGTGGAACACCTAAACAGCAGCCTTATCAGGACCCTAGAGAAAATAATGGATGGTAAAGCCAAAGACACATGGCCACTATACGTGAAACATGCATTATTAGTATCCCAAGTCCACACCAACCAAGGGACAGGCTATTCACCGTTTGAGTCAACCTATGGATACAAACTGGAAATAATCACCTGCAACAAACAGTCCTACATAAAGATCCCCCCGGGGAAACCTCCCACAGTAGAGCAAGCACCAAACCTACAACACATCTGCCTCAAAGCAAAAATAGCTGAAATGAAGAGGTTCAAGACACAAAAGGTAACCTCCACAGAGGAACCACTTCCCATCAGCTCTCCTGTCTGGATTCTAGCTGTTAACAGAAAGAAACTAGACTCAGTATAAAGGGGACCAGGAAGAGTCATTAAATACAGACCGGAGCACAACACTTACCTAGTAAAATTCCAAAGTGCCAAAAACCCAATTATCAAAAAATATCACAGAACCCGTCTCTGCCTTAGCAAAGGAGAACACTTGACCAGACTGGTACCAACTAGTAAACAACTCCAGGAACATCAGGCGGCAGCTGTTAAGACAAAGCCCCCTCCTGATGCACCAGAGTAACCCCTTTAAGGGGGGTGTTGAGGGTCTGGATGTACAAGAATTCTGGCTACTGCCAACCTACTTAACATCCAACTATTGCCCAATTTAGTCCCCTTCCAATATACTGTTTGACATACCAAGCATGATAACCAAGCAATATCACATGAATGTCCAAGTATCCAGTGGCATAAACCCATCTAGCACATGACCAACTCCTAGGTTTGATCCAACTAAATCCCTGCCACAGTCAAGTCTATATAAATCTAAAGTATTATCCAATAAAATATACTTATCTTCTTTCTTAATTCCATATTTGAAGCTTCCCCAAAAAGGCGCTCCTTATCAATATGTTAATTTTGTGAATATTATGATCTAAATTTTAGCCGTCCTAAAATGTAATAGGGTGATTTTTGGGAATGCTTGTGATTCCTAAAAGAATCAGCACAAATCCACTCTAGATCCTTTGGCATCCTTTTTGAGACACCCATAAATTATATTTAGTTCAAATTCCTCGCAATTATGATTTGAAACTTGGTTCTTGGATTTGACAATCCCGCAATTTCAGATTTGTTAATTTTTACATGATGTCTATGATTTTTTTGACATACAGGAAATCTCAAATAGCACATAAGAATCCCACATTTCTGATTTATGGATCCCACATTTGTTTGCTGAGTTTTGTCTTTTGTTAGTTGAGTCATCTGCTCAAGAGATTCAAATTAGCCAATTTAAATAAATCAAAAAAGTCAAAATAAATGGTTTATTTTATTAAATATTTTATTTTTTCACTCAGCTGAGTTGCCCGCAAAAGTGATTCAAAATTTGGACCAAGGATTTGACAATCCCGCATTTTTACGTTCAGGCTCTGAATTTACAGTATGTCTATGGTACCTATTTCACTGTAGTTACTGACTACACCTTGCTCAAGTGGTTGCAACAACTCAAAAAGCGTGAAGGGCAATTAGCCAGATGGGCCCTTTGGCTTCAAGGGTATGACTTCATGGTACTACATTACCCTAGGATTCAGCATTGTAGTGCAGATGGGCTATCCCAAATGCCTATCTTGGTTCTTTGCCCTGCTGAAGCTGATCAATTGTATGAGTTGATCAGGTATCTTTCTGCTTGGAAAAGCAAGGCTGATGAGATTTGATTGGCTCTTCTTAAACTATCTGAAAACACCATCATTTGCAACAATCAGCTGTTAAAGAAGGTTTGTGGCCAGTACCTGTCATACGTTTGCCACGCTCTCTGCTTATAATTGATACTCCAAACACACAAAGAGACCAGTATGGGGCATCATAAAGACCTATGGTGGCTCCAGAAGAATTAAAATTTTGGAAGATCTTTGGCTTTTGATACCTGATGACATTGATAGTTATCATGCCTAAATGTTACAGCATCCCCAGGCTGCATCCCATGAGTTCAAACTGGTCCCCCCTCAGCATGTGCTTCACACAGTCAGTGTTGGCACTGTGGGGCCTCTTACTTGTTCTGGGTTGGGTTATTGTTTTATTGTGATTGCTGTTAACCTTTTTTAGTAAGTGGGTAAAAGCTTGTCAAACCAAGGACATTGCTGCAAAGACTACTGCTGCCTTCTTACTACAGGATGTTTTATATCAACATGTCACCCAAAATTTTACTATCAGACAATGGAACCAGCTTCAATGCAAGGCTAGTGACGTCTGTTGTAGAGGCCTTAGGATCCCACAAGTATTTTCAGCTCCCTACAGCCTGTCTTATGATGGGGATGTAGAGCGCGCTAATCCAACTTTAGTTTCCATCATGGGTGCCATAGATGTAGCAAGCTATATATATGGGGCAAAGATCTTCAATAAGGGAATCCCAATGATAGCCCTGGGGCAAATAACTAAACTCACTCCAGAAGGGATGCCGCATAAAGATCCTGTTTTCTCAATAAGACTCATTAACCCAAAGATAGTGCCACTTGAATTTGAGGAAATCACACTGTCCATAGCTTTAGGGAAGTCTTTGGTTGTGCAACCCAAGTATGCTACTTTCATTCCTGTCAAGCCTGCCTTAGGAAGATGCAGACCTCCAAAGAAATTTAAAAGGAGTACATCTCAGATACATCCAGGATCACCAAGCAGATAGTTGAAAGTGATTTTGATACAGTCTCTCTGAAGAAGGATTTCATCTTGAAGGTAGTGAAAATTATGAACACATTTAAGGAATTTAGTTAATAGGGAACTTATAGCTGGGTTTATGGACTACTTCAAGAATCAGTGGACTAGGAAGCTCATTGAGAAGAGATCCAGGCCAGGGAAGAAAAGGATGAGCTAGAAAAATGTAGAGTCTGCCCTGGCTGAGGGCACCAAGACAACCTCTGCTCTGGATTGATGGCATGACCACTTTCACAAGTCAGTGAGAGCTAACAAGCCATACTTTGGCAAGCTGCTTGTGGGCCTGAAGAAGTAAAAAGATGAGGCTGAAAAGATTTAAGTGATATTGAAGATGTATTCCTTCCACCCTCCAAGAAAAGCCAGCATGAGCTCAAGAGGGGCACAAAGTACAGTCTGATGACCAGGGCTACAAGGAAATCAGGATGGTGGAATATCAGATCAACTTATAAATACCATGAGCTTCAAGATAGTTAACTTCTAACTTCTCATATATCATGCTATTCCTCATCAGTTTATATCTACTCCTCAAAATATTTGTTTACTTTTTATCTATTCAGCAATAAACCTTTATAGCTCAGGGATTGTAATTAAATTTTATCAAATTTTAATGGTTTTAGCTGCTTTTATCTGGTCTATAAATTTTAACTTATTTTGATTTGTGTTCAAACCTTTGGTTCCACCATCAAGGCTGGCAGCCCAATAACTGTTTGCTTCATTTGGAGTAATCCTAGTCTTAGCCCTTTAAGTGTTATGGCTGCTTGTATGGCGGCAAACTGTTAATAGTGGTGTCTTTTAATGGGCCTTGGTTCAGAGGGGGAGGGGCAACAGCCTGGTGAGGCAACAGAGTATTGATGTTTAAGTTGCAACTTAAACTCCCATTGGTAGTGTAACTGAGGAGAAGCTTGTGGATATCCCAGAGTATCAACAAAGTTCTTCAAGCTTGGATGTTAAATCTGCTGTGAAAATGCTCTACCACAGACAGGGTCTTAAATCCTGTCTTTTGTTATCCCAAGGAAGGTCTTTTATAGGACTGGCATCCTCTTACCAGGATATTCATCTAGTTCTTCCAACTCTTTCCTGGGCCATCTATCCATCCCCAGGCAGCCATTATCAACCCCTGGAGTCAGATGTTCATGCATAGGCATGGGATTCAATTTCATAGTACCTGGTGTGGAGTACTATTTACCTCATAGATATGCATAATTCACTGGAATGTCAGTGGTGGTGGCGCAAATCAGTTGTTCTACTTTTAGCGCATGACTTCTACATAGTTAGGCGCCTTTCACAATAGAACATTTGCAGTAGCTCTGGTGAGCTACCAGTGAAAGTTGTTGCTGAAATCCTTGATCTTGGAGATGTCATAAACCACTGGACGCCTTTATATCTATCCCAATTCACTACTAACCCAGCAGGGTGCTAGAGTATTTTGGGATACCTATAACCAGTCAGGATTTGACCTTAATGGATTACCTTGCATATCCTGACTGCCTTGGTGTCTGTAAGCTAAGGCTGATTGCATCTAGGGTGTTATGAATACCACTATTCACCAAGTTTCAATTTTGCCTTTGGTAAGCCATTTTGAGGACAAATTTCTTGCTTTTGCTTTTGCCTCTCAAAATAAGTTGATGACTGAATCAGGAAGTTCAATTGTTTGATTCCTTGGTCCTGCGCAACTCACTTGCCCCACTAATGCTAGTGGTGAGTGATCATACTGTCCTGGTAGTGTTTTGTGGTATTCCTAACCACTATATATTCCATTTCACATTCACCAATAAAATTTAAGTTCTATGCACATTTTTTCTTTGTGTCTTCTGTACTTCTGCGCCTCTCTCTAGCCACAACTAGTAGAGATTATTCTTCCAGGGCTGCAAGGTAAACACATTTGCCTTCCCTGTCATCTAACCGAGACTTAGTACAAATCCAATCCTAAGGTTAGGATTTCCAGTTTTTGTGTCTGTGCTGCACCTCAGAACACAACAAAAATGGTGCTCACTACAGGGGCTGTAAGCCCCTTGGTTATCCTTTTCACATCCACATTTTCAGGTCCTTTGCCTCTGCCTATACAAGAGTCAACTTCACCTGAGATAACCAATCCTCCTATTGAAGAAGATATTGCCAATCAGCCTATTACCCCCACTATACTGAACCTTGGGAATGGTCCTCACCTAGTTGCTTACCCCATGGGTACCCCTGACTTGGAACAAGTCATGTCAGTAGCCCTTGGAATAGCCCCTGAAGGAGCCATCCCTTGCCTTCAGTTGCAGTTTATTTGGGCTGAATACTACAAATTAATTGTGGCTTCTCAGTACCCACAACATCTCCTCTCAGTAGCTGGCTCCGCTGAGCACTTACTATTGTGCTAAGTGGCCTGCCTTGGCCCACCATCAAATGGTGTTGGGGCTCCACGTCCAGAAAATCTTGTCTCTGCAAGCAGCAGTTACTCATCACTGGGACCAGTTTGCTGCTTACCAACAATGGATCCATTCCCTGTTTTCCTTGTTATCTGACAATCAACGCAACTCTGTTACCTCCCAGACCTGTTTGGTTAACTCTGTTGAACAAATGCGCCAGTCCATCCCCCAATATGTGAGAGAACACCTGTACAAGTTTCATCAGCTAGAACAACCCTGGCGCACTCAGGTGGATTCTACTATAAACGCGTATCTCACTGACTTTGAGCAACTTTTGCAACAGCTCAATGCATTCAGTACATATTCCTTTGAGCAGCTAAAGCAGGTAGCAGAATTTGCTGCTAGCAGTCTTAATGAACTCAGTACCGCATTTGAGCAAGAGAGAGCTGCCACTGCTGCTACTATAGCCAAACTCCAGATCAAGTAAATGAACTATCTACGCCCAAGCCAGATGTTCCGCCCTCTCCTCCTTCTGATGACTTGGTGAATAGGGAGCAGAGAATATGGGATGCCATTCAAGAACTACGTACCACCACTTGCAGTCAGGGACGTCCTGCTGAGGCACCTCAACCTGACCCCCAGGTTCCTGAGCTGACTGCCCAAGTTGCGGAGCTACATCAAGAACTTGTCACCCTACGTGAAATGATGGCAACTGCTGCTAGTCCAGTTGGGGTTGTCAATGAAGATGGTTGCTGCCCTAGCTTATCAGGAGCTCCTCAAATCCAATGCGCTAGGGAATTAATTGCCCTAGCTAACAAGGTGGATCAATTGAAGCAGGACCATACTGAGCTATATAGAGATGTACAAGAGATGAATGATGTGATCAAATCTGTGAATGATAGGTTCACCCCTTGCCTCTCAGTGGGGCCATCCCTTACTTTGCGGCTGGCTGAACTCTCCACAATAGTGACCACCCAAGGTCAACACTTAGATACTACTGCACAACAGACCACTCAAGCTGTCAATATGGGTACCCACACTGCTGAGACCCTGACTACTCTTGATGAAAGTGTTTGTCAGCTGTGGGCCAGACAGCCCCCCTCCAAATCTGAAGCAGAATCCTCCTTGCATATAAATGTACTTGATAGCAACAATAGTGGCCCAAATCCAGAAGCACATTTCAAACCTACCTTTGAGCAAGTATTCAATCCTAAAACATCAACCATTATAGATTTCCTAGCTATCTATGAAACCGCCATGAGAAGAGCCTTGGATGAAGTCAAGAAGGAACATATTCTGACCTGTCTACACCCAACCTGCCAAGAGGTAGTTGTGCCAGAACTACCCTCCATTGAGACGTGGGAAGATATAAAGCAGCTTCTGATTGATGAGTTTGGGGGCAACCTTAGCCTGGAAGTAAAGATTGACGCCATCATGTATTGCTTTCAAGCCTAAAGAGACACTAACCAAGTTTTCAGACAGATTCTACATGGAAGGACAGCAGCTGATCACAAGCAGACAGTTGACAGCCCATGAAGCCTACATGTCTTGCGCCCAAGCCCTCAAGGTTAACCAACTTCTGTGCCTTCACTTCAAAGCTCATAAATCCATGCTTTCTTCCATGAAGAGCATAGAGACGCTGTTGCAGGATATGCACCTTACCCACTCTGATGCAATTGTTAGAGAGAGTTGAGCTACTTCTAACTCTGGTTCATCTTCCTGTGGTCCTTGCATTCTTACCATGAACTCACAAAATCCTCCTTGACGCCAAGGTTGCCACAACTGTGGGAAGATAGGTCATCATTCTCAAGGCTGCACAAACCTGCAGGTTGAAGGAGCTGATCTGAAAGAGCAGGCAGGAAAAGAACAGTCAACCTAGAGACATAGACGCTCTTGGTTGACAATTCTTCCCAGTCTCTTTCAATCCCTCCCTCTAAATATGACACCAAACCTGCTGATAACGAGGCTTCTCCTATCCTCCTCTTGTTCCACAATATTTCTGACAACTCTGACCTGGATGACTCTGGTACTGACGACGCTGATGCATATGGGTACTCTGTTCTGGCTGTTCCCAAAACCATTACAGTCTCCTATAAGTTACGCTCAGGAAAGACTACAACTACTGCTAAACCTTTGCCCAAAGCCAAATAAATTGTCTCTTGCCCTTTCTTCACTCAGGCCAAGAGGTCCCCTGTGCTAGTGGAGTTGTCAGAAGAAGAAACAGAGGTTGCTGATGCTGTCTTTAAGAATATATCTGTCTTGCTCCCCCTCCAAACTGTTTATAAAGAGTTCCCAGGATTAAGATGCACAATTGAGAAGTGGGATAAGGAACTAGCAGAGGCTCAAGATATCCTGGCTGTCCTTCCCCCTTTTGGTTACACTATCACTTGAGTAGAGATATCCATTAAAAAAGTGAAAAAGGCTGTTCTAGATACTGGCTTGCCAGTCAATGTTGTCTCCTCCAAGCTTGTGAAGAAACTCAAAATGGCCCCTGACCTTAATTATCACCAGTCATATGGCACTGCTGGGCTGTCTATGACCCAAGCCATAGGGGTGGACTCTGCTCTACCCATGTGGTTTGACAAACTTCTTCTAGCTGTGCCAGCAGTTGTCTTGGAAAATGAGAGTTACAATCTCTTAGTTGGTACCCAGTTCCTTAGGGAATATAATGTGATAATCAAAATGAAAGATGGTTACCTCTCTATTCTGGGATATGAAGTCCCTCTGATCTTTGAAGAGCCAGTCAAAGTTCCTGGGAAACGCCTCAAGACATGTGCCTTGGAGTAACTCACTGGGGTTTTCAACCTCAAATATTGCTCCCACTCCTCAAACATGAAGTGTCTACCCATGGCTTGTCCTGCATCTGAGGGGATCCCTCTCCTAGCCATGTTGCTGTCACCATCCCTCCTGGCTCCCAGGCTATCCTAGACTCCCAGATATCATATGAACTACCTGAACGCACCTTCTTGGAGTTGTACTCCCCCCTCATTAGGACGCAACAAACCTTACCTCTGTCCTGTAATCCTAGATGTCTCTCATAAGGAACCTATCTTTTGTTGGTAGCCAACCTGACTGCAATACTCATGACTGTATCTAGGGGGCAGGTCGTTGGATATGGCAAGTTGTTGAGCGCTCCTGACGTCCTGTCTCTTCATCCCTTTGACACATTTCAAGACTTTAACCTATCAGAGGATGAGCCGCAAGTCCTATCTTTGTTTGATTCCCAAGACTTCCCACAACTGCCCCCGGTTCAACAGAAAGAGGTACTAGATTTACTAGACCAATTTTCCAACATCTTTGCTAAGGACAGTACCAATTATGGGTTAGCCAAAGGCGTTATCCATCAGATTGACACTAGCAACGCCCCCCTTCCGTGCTAAACCATATCACGGCAGTTGTGTAGAGGACGCTCAAGTATCTAAAGAGCTCAAACAACTGTTAGAAACTGGGCTGCTGGCATCTTCCCAAAGTGCTTGGGCATCCATGCTACTCATCTTAAAAAATAAAGATGGGGGTCATCATATTGTGATGGATTATTGCCAATTGAACTCTTTGACCAAGAAGGACTTGTACCTCTTGCCACATATTGATGATGCTCTCTAACGTCTTGGAGGCTCTAAGTTCTTCTCTGCAATGGATCTGGCATCTGGATACTGGCAAGTTGATCTATCACCCAAAGATTGTCAGAAAGCCGCACTCATTACTTCTGAAGGGCTTTTTGAGCCTACTCACATACCACAGGGACTCTGCAACGCCCTGGCTACCTTCCAAAGGGCCATGGACTCCATCCTCTGTGACTTGGAGTTTGTGTGCATCCTAGTATACTTGGATGATATAGCAGTTTTCAGCGCTACCTTTACCAATCACCTGGCTCATCTCAAAGAGGTGTTTTAAAGATTTGAGACTCCGGCCTTAAGCTAAAACCTTCCAAGTGTGCCTTCTTAAAAGGACGTCTTGAATTCTTGTGCCATGAAGTAACCCAGAACAGGATTTGCCCAATGACTAAGAAGGTTAAAGCCATCAATAAAATGCTTCTGCCCACCAACTTGCTAGAAGTACAAGTCTTTCTTGGGATGATGGGCTACTACAGACAATTTATCCCTGACTTTGCCAATACTAGTGAACCTTTAGTCCAGCTATTACACAATGTTCCTTTTCTATGGACCGCCAGTCAACAGCAAGCCTTTGAGACTCTTAAGCAAAAACTCAAAGAGGCGCCAATCCTCGTGTATCCTGACTATGATAAGGAGTTCATCCTATACACTGATGTTAGCAATCTTGCTATTAGCTATTCTGGCCCAACTGGACAACAAGGATATAGACCATCCTGTGGCTTACACTTCCTGTGTGCTAAACAAGCATGAGAAGAACTATAGTGTCACAGAGAAGGAGTGCCTTGCCATGTTGCATGCAGTCAAGCAGTTTCATCACTACGTATATGGCAACCACTTCACAGTTGTCACTGACCACACTTCTCTTAAGTGGTTACAGCAGCTTAAGGAACCTGAAGGACGCCTAGCTAGATGGGCCCTATGTCTGCAAGGATACAACGTCTCTGTGCGCATCCCCCTGGGATTCAACACCAGAACACTGATGGGCTCTCCAGAATTCCCAACCTTGCTTTGCATCCTGCAGAGGCCAACCAGTTATACAAACTTTTTGGGTACCCGTCTTTGTGGGAAAGTGAAACAGAAGAAGAACAACTGGCCTTGTCCAAGCTATCCAAAGATACCCTCATACGCAACAATCAGCTCTTCAAGAAGGTACAAGATCAGTATCTGCCTTATGTACGACCCAGTCTTTGCCTCTTGTTAGTGTCACAAGCTCATAAAGAGACTGGGCATGGAGGCATTGCCAAGACCTTTGACTGGCTTTAAAAAATTACTTCTGGGAGAACCTTTGCCTGCTGATCTCAGACTTTATTGCAGGCTGCCACAATTTCCAGCTGCAAAGGCTTCAAGCTGCTGCCCACAAGTCTAAATTAATCCCCCCACAACATGCCTTCCACACTGTCAGCATTGACGCAGTAGGTCCTCTCCCCCGCTCACATTCTGGGTGTCAGTTTATCCTAATTGCTGTTGATCATTTTAGTAAGTGGTTAGAGGCTTGCCCAACAAAAGACATCACAGCTAAGACAACTGCCGCCTTCCTGCTACAAGATGTTTTCTACAGCCATGGCTGTCCTCAAGTGTTGCTCTCCAATAATGGGACTAACTTCAACGCCAAGCTAGTAACCTCTGTTGTTGAAGCTTTGGGATCACACCAGTCCTTCTCTTCCCCCTACAATCCTTCTACTAATTGGGCAGTTGAGCGTGCTAATTCAACACTGGTCTCCATCATGAGGAAGCTCACCTACTCTGACGCTGCCAAATGGGACCTATACTTACCTGCCGCTCTCTTTGCATACCGCCTTAGCAAACATTGTGTCACTGGGTACTCCCCTTTTGCTATGTTATATTGGCAAGAAGCTACTACCCCTTTGCTCTTGGGGCCCCCCTGCTTACCTCTGATAAGGCCATAAATCCTGACAACCACATCAAGGATCTAGTCAATGGCATAATTGATATACAGACTACTGCCTACACCTCTGCATACAAGACTATGATGCTTGAGCTCACTCCCAATAATGCTGGGCGCTCCCCCTGCCTGAGTTTGATGTTGGTGACCATGTCTTTTACTACCAACACATAGTAGGTGACCGCGCACATAAGTTGGACTCTCTGTGGATTGGCTCTTTAGAAGTAACTTTTAAACAAGGGTCCAAATATACTGTAAAGCTCCTGTCCAGTGGCCGTCCTTTTGCTCAAGTGCACACAAAGTTCCTTTGTAAATACCACCCCCTAAGGCCAATCTAGGGGAGGGCAATGATGTGAATACTGCTATTCATCATGTTTTGATTTTGCCTTTGGTTGGCCATTTTGAGAACAAATCACTCCCTTTCACTTTTGCCTCTTGAAATGAGTTGGTGACTGAATCAGGATTGTCAAAACCGCAGGCTTGACCCACCAGCAAGGTTCCAACCAAGCAGGTTTGTGACCTGCAATCCAATTATTTGGTCACTCAAAGCCAGACTAGGAAGTCAACTCAAATTACCAAATCCAACAACATAAACAGATGATGATTCCTTACAGTGGATACATTGTTTTGACGCTTGACTCATTATCAGGATCAAGCCACCCCCTTCCTCATCCAGCTTTGTGATCACCAATCATGTTCCTGTTATCCATTGATTCACAAGAACTATATAATCACTATCTTCCAATAAAGATTATTATCTAGCTTCTAAAACATTTTCCCCTTGTAACTCTGCTAAAACAGCACAGTTACAACAGTTGTAGCACAGGTAGGCTTTTCATCCTACCTTATCTCAAAAAAATTCTGCCTGTTGCCCGCACACGCCGTGGCCAACAAATCCTTGACAGAATTATGTCTGGCCTCCCGCCCAACTGGACTCCATACACTCCTGGTACCGCAATACCTGATGGTTTTGTTTTATATCAAAACCCGGTGATTCCGCTACCTGCCTTCAACGCCCTGTCTGCGCAAGGGTTCTTCCAGGCTCTGTCATCAATGCCGCAACCAACCAACAAAACCACCATGCCTGCTTACGTAGCTCAAAGACTACAAAGCGCTGCCTTGGAACCTTTTGCCAGGGCCAACGACAACAACCCAGCCGCATGGATCCAGTCCGCCCAGAGCAAACTAGCTCAGATGGAGTGCCCACAGTAATTCTGGATTGCAGAGATCTCCATTTGCCTGACATATGACGCTGGCACCTGGTGTGACAAGTGGCACAAAGAACATACAGACAAGAGCTGGGATACTTTTAAGCAAGACTTCTTGGCAAGGTTTGTGCTCAAAGATACAGCTCTTATGATCATTTGCCAAGTAAAGAACCTGACCCAGACAGGCACTGTAAAAGAGCTCACCTGCGCCTACAAGGAACTCTGCCTTTGCGCGCCGTCCAACATGGCCTTTGACACTCCAGCCATACACCTCATGCACTATGACGCTCTCAAGTTGCACGTAATGAGACATGTAAGCCTGGACCAAGTGACCAATCTGCAAAGCCTGTACTGCAAGGCTGAAAAAGCAGAACAGACGTCCAACGCACTACACAAGGCACAAACTGGGAAGCAAAAAAAACCCAAGGACTCCCATCCAAGTGGACGCTCTACTCAACCACCTCCTGGAGGCAACAGAAACAACACCAACCACAAATCCACAGGTTCCAATGGACATGGAAATGGAAACAATGGCCAGTCAAACCGTACCCATTTCTGCGCCACCACCACACATGGCAACCAAGATGAGGGAAAAGCCCAGGGAGAGCACTAAGCAAGCCAAGCTCTTCCCACACAACTCCTGACTTTCCCAACAATGAATACCAACCTGAGGACGTGGACCAATGTCCAATGATCCAAGTGCCCTCAGAGGAACCAGTACTGTATACCATTGCCAGACATCCCAATAAATTGATGTCCTATCCTTTCTGTTTTTGCAGTTACACAGGCTCAGCACTCCTGGACTCAGGCGCAGACCAAACCCTAGTCAACAGTAGCTTTGTGGATAAGTTCAAGCTAGCCATTAATCCTTTGCGGATTAAAAATGTGGTCCTGGCTGATGAACACCACATCGCTGTGATAAGGGAAACTGCCCCCTTTTCTGTCATGCTTGAGAACCTTCACTCCACCATCCAAGGTCCTGTCATTGACTTTCCTAAGTTTGACATTGTACTGGGACTAGACTTGTTACAAAAGAACAATCCTCACATAGACTGGGCAACCTCAGTATTGACCATCAAGCGTGAAGGTGTCAACCACCAGATCTACCCTGACTCGGTGGACCAACTGTTACATGACCACGTCTTTGTGCGTATTACAGAAACCCAGGACAAAAAGAATGATTTGAAGTCAATCAACTGGGACTCCTGCCAGCACAAGATCATACACTTCAAAGACCACCAGGATACTTCCACGCCTCAGGACTGCAACATTGTGGCCTGCCACCCAGAAATCTTTAAGGAAGCGTTACCTGGGCTAACCTCTGAGAAGCATATTCAGCACTCCATCCAACTCAAGGGGGCTGTGCCCAAGGCGCGCCCTATCTACAGGCTGACCCCAAATGAAGACAATGCCTTATGCACCTATCTCAAGGAGGCATTGGAAAAAGGACTTATCTGCCCCTCACAGTCTCCCTTTGGGGCTGCCGTATTCTTTGTGGCCAAGAAGGACGGTACCCTATGCCTAGTCACTGACTACCGCGCCCTAAATGAGGTCACTATTAAGAATTGTTACCCACTACCACTTATTGACAACCTCTTCAATGCCTTGGGAGGAGCTACTGTCTGCTCCAAGATTGATCTAACTGCATGTTACAATCAGATTTGTATCAAAGAGGAAGACATCCCCAAAACGGCCTTCCGCACAAAATACAGCTCCTAAAAATGTGTGGTACTCAACTTTGGTATGACCAACGCCCCGTCCACCTTTGTGACCTTCATGAAAAAAGTGTTTGCGCCACACATAGACAAACACACCCTAGTATATCTAGACAACATTATTGTCTACAGCCCCTCAGTGGAACAGCATCACAAAGACCTGGAGGCGGACTGTGCAACCCTGGCACAACACAAGCTGCTAGCTAAGCCCTCTAAATGCCAGTTCTTCCATGAGCAGCTACCTTTCCTGGGACATATAGTCTCAAAGGACGGCATCAAACCTGACATTCAAAAGATACAGGCCATCTGCAAGATGCCACCACCCAAGGATAAGTTGGAACTTCGCACCTTCTTGGGAATGGTGGCCTATGTACGGCAATTCATACCTGACTGTGGCATTTTGACTGCCCCCCTATCCGCCATAACTAGCGCCAAGTCTAAATTTGTGTGGACCCCCCAATGTGACCTCTGTTTTAGATGCCTCAAGGAGAAGCTCACAACAGCTCCCATCCTGCAATACCCCAAATGTGACAGGGAGTACCAGATGGAAACCAACGCCTCAGATGCATCTATTGGGGGAGTACTACAGATTAAGAATAGTGATGATGACTTCCTGCCCGTAGCCTACAAATCACAGAAGTTGACAGATGGCAAGTGTCAATACCCTATCCACAACAAGGAACTCCTGGCTATTGTGCACTGCCTAGTCAAATGGTGTTGCTACCTTGAACGTCAGGAAGAATTCACAGCATTGACTTCTCACAAGTCACTCATCTATTTCAAGACTCAAGCAAACCTGTTGCGTGGCCAAGCCTGGTGGATGGAACTGCTGGAGAGATTTAACATGCTTATCCAGTACAAGCCTGGGGCTAAACTTGCCATGGCAGACGCCCTGTCTCATCTGTATGTCCGCTCTTCAAGAGGAGAGAATGGGCTTAATCCCAACTGGCCTCTCCTAGTGCTACAAACAAAAGACAAAGGGTTCCCCCCTGGCACAACCAACATAACCAAAAAAACAGTCATTAAAAATGAACATCTCTTTGCTGATGTATATGGAACTCTTCACAGAAAGATGACTGATGGCACGACTATCCCCTACATTCCTACACATCAGCGTGTTGACACCATTCTATGCTATCACACAGATCTTGGACACACCAAGAGCAGAAACCTATATGAGTTCCTAAAACATAAAGCCTGGTGGCCAACCCTATACCGCAATGTCCAAGAAGTTATAGACCAATATGAGTTATGTAAAAAGTTTGCCAAAAGCAAGACCTCACTAAAGTCAGTACTTCCCATATGCACACAACTACCCTTCAAGGTATGGGCTCTTGACATTGTTGGCCCCATGCCAAGGAAACACAACAATAAGAAATACATAATCACTGCCATTGACTTTGCTACAAGATGGCCAGTAGCCCAAGCAGTAAGGGCGCACACTGGCAACAATGTACAAATTTTTTTGGCACAGAGATGATCAGCAAGTTCAGAAAGCCAGAACTCCTGATATTTGATGGAGGGAAATAATTGACCTCTGAAACCACCAACGTATATCTCACCAAGAATGGGGTCAAACACACCGTAACAACACCATACCACCCACAGACCAATGGACAAGTAGAGCAGCTTAATGGTAGCCTCGTGCAAGCCTTAGCCAAACTCACCGCCAGGAGACCTGAAGACTGGTATAAGCAGCTACAGACTGCATTGCTTGTGTGCTGAACCCAAGTGAACAGATCCACTGGTAAAAGCCTGTTTGAACTGGTATACGGCACCCAGCCAAATATCATTCAAGCACTGACAGGACCTAAACTGGAAATCCCAAGTGAAGTTCCCCCACGCTCAGACCCTCAAGTGATGGAAGCCAACCCTGGGCAGAAAGACAAAGAAAATGAATGCCTACAAAAGACATTCATCCCCATCTGTAATTGACATGAATTTGGGGATGAAGTATGGGTTATGAATTTCAACAAGAGCAAACTACAGCCTGAAAAAGTAGGGCCGGCAATCATTCTAAAGATAAACAATAATAACACTTAACTCGTGCAAGGACTTGGCAAACATAACTGTAATTAAAATGAAGTTGGGGATGAGTAATGGGTTATGAATGTCAACAAGAGCAAACTACAGCCTGAAAAAGTAGGGCTGGCAATCATTCTAAAGGTAAACAACAATAACACTTACCTCATGCAAGGACTTGGCAAACATAAGCAAGACAAGACCCTACACTATGATTGCCTCTGACCCTGCAAAGCAAGACAGAGACAACAAGAGACCGCTCTGCCTTCCACAGAACAACAACTAGTACAGTACGGTGCCCGGGCTCCTGACAACCTCCCTGACAACCTGCCTCCAGAGGAGGCCAACCTTCAGCTGGGGGGTGTCAAAACCGCAGGCTCAACCCGCCAGCAAGGTTCAAACCAAGCGGGTTTGTGACCCGCAATCCAATTATCCGGTCACTCAAAGCCAGACTAGGAAGTCAACTCAAATTACCAAATCCAACAACATGAACAGATGATGATCCCTTACGGTGGATACCTTGTTTTGACGCTTGACTCATATCAGGATTAAGCCACCCCCTTCCCCATCCAACCATGTGATCACCAATCATGTTCCTGTTATCCATTGATTCACAAGAACTATATAATCACTATCTTCCAATAAAGATTATTATCTAGCTTCTAAAACATTTTTAACCTTGTAACTCTGCTAAAACAGTACAGTTACAACAGGAAGTTCAATTGTTCAGTTTCTTGGTCCTGCGCAACTCACTTGCCCCACCAATGCTGGTGGCAAGTGATCCTACCGTCCTGGTAGTGTTTTGTGGTATTCCTAACTACTATATATTTTATTTCACATTCACCAATAAAATTTAAGTTCTATTCATATTTTTGTCTTTGTGTCTTTTGTACTTCCGCGCCTCTCTCTAGCCACAACTAGTAGAGATTATTCTTCCAGGGCTGCAAGGTAAACACATTTGCCTTCCCTGTCATCTAACCGAGACTTAGTACAAATCCAATCCTAAGGTTAGGATTTCCCGTTGTATGTCTGTGCCGCGCCTCAGATCACAACATAGAGCTTCTGGGATCAATTAAGCCTAATTGCAATATACCAAAGGGCTTTTTAAACCGATACTCTCTAGCATAGCTTAGCAGGCTGGCAAGCTATAAGTGTAAACTTCTTTTGGGTTGGTTATGACTTTGTTCAGATAAGAGAAAAGCGATATATGGGAGTGAAACTTCCTTACGATATGTAATCCATGTTTTTATCAAATGTCAAAGTTAGCGGTTGGTTGAATTTGATACTTTGACAGGGAAATCTGTCCGTCTCTATCTGTATCCAAACAGAGTGACGGGAAATCAGCCGACGGAACAGGTATTGGTGGGATATCTTCCTGCACCGATGTAGACCCAGCTCTTTGAGCGATCGGGTCAAGTGTTGTGACATGATCTTTTTCCAGTTATCGGTCTGGTTTGTAGCATGTTCACAACCCAATAAACCGTATAGATTTGTGATGAAGGAATGCATGTGTGATATTTGATAACAATAAAGTTCGATTTTTTGATAGGGTTGAAGCTTATAGGATGTACTTCGGGATTATCGTTGGAAATTGGATAAATGATGGGTCATTTGGTTCGGCATCACAGCGTGGTGGTGTGGTGAATGCAACTGAGCTTCAAGTTATTCGAAACCCACGAAACCTAAAGAATGTCTGTAAATGTTAAGCTGGTGCAGATAAAGCTTGGTGGCTTGATGGATAATTATTTGCCGATTTTAATTAATGTTGTTCTCCACGGCATGTTTAACCGAATCCCAAAGTGTCGCTGGGATAAGCGAGCATGTTGAAAGCTTATTCAGTAAAGAGGTGGGTTTGGAAAATTTTAACTGGGCCCGGTTTAAGTTAATTCTAATCATGCACTTATATCCTTGAATGCTATATGACATTGGTTGGATTAAGAAGTTTTATTCACATTCCGACTCGAAAAAGAACTCGGGATGGGATTCGTTGGAAATATAGATGCCAAGCTGGCTGGTGTAGTTGAGGAATTTTTCCAAGGGACAGACAACTTGACACCACGGCGGGGAAATAACCTTGCCGTTGTAAAGGAAGCGTACATGCTTGGAATTCCTCCGCGAGCGACAGTTTGACTTTTTGGTCCAAAGCTCAGTGATGAAGTTGGAGGCATATGGGGGTGTTCCAGTATTTGTGAAATTAAGGCTGCTGAGGAGGGCACTTACTGAAGCATCGTGGGCTGATGTATAGAAGAATCTAGGACTTGCTTCCTTTCTGGGGTGTTGTAATTGTTGCTTGAGATCTTTAAGATAAGTGCCAATGCGAATGCGATGGAATTGAGCGTTTCTTGAAGTAGGGAAGTATACGGCCTTGGTGAATTCATCCATTGCTTTGTAGATTATACTTTTATCAGACTTGGAGGGAGGAAGTGGCATTTGATGGCAGTCAAGGCATCTGAGATTATCCACTGCCATGTAAGCTGCGAGAGGGTGACCCCTGGCTTTTAAACCATAGTTTTTGGCTACTTTGAGAAGAGAAGCGTTTGTCGATTGAAACTCATTTGTTTTGACGAGTTTTTCACTTAGCTGCTCTCCTAGCTTACACTTGTTATATATATGGATCAATCCATCTTTTTTAAGAGGCTTTGAATGAATCACAAACTTTGGATGTCTGTAATCCAAAAGTCCACTCATCAGAGCAACCGCTGACCAGTACGTCCGCTGTGTCCAAGTGGTATTCACGGAGACCCCATCTGCAAGTTGTGCCTTGTAAATCTGTCGAAGCTCCTTTCCTAACTGTGCCAGCTGATGAATGCCTTTATCGGTGAGATGGTCTTTACTGCAGACACCATTTTCTTTAAATCTGATGTCTTGAATAGAAGACATTCCTTGGATTGTAACACTGGAATCAGATATGTCTCCTGGGCTACATTTCCAACCCATGGCGGGTCCAGACGACTCTTGAGACCCAGTAAGGGATTCTCCAAGGGGCGCCCTGTCACCATGGCGGGTCATAAGATGAACAGAGATTAACTCATAATTTCCCTTAACGTGTTAGCTTATTCACGCAAGAAACTTACCAATCCATTGTATGTATCAGCAGAAGGAAACGATGCGCTGCAGTAGGGATTGATGGTGCCCCCGCTAACACCAGTAACTAAACCCGATAGTCCCATGAGTACGCGATACTCTATTGCTGCAGTCTTTATATTGTTTGGCAGCCTTAAGAACTCCCTGTATTCTAAAAAACTATAAAACAAAACAATTTTTAATCGAGTATTATGACTTACTGATCACTTTATTCAATGAACCAAACCCCGGCATCATTTATAAAGGGATTTTGTGAAATTGTTCGATAATCTGATTGTAAATGGCCCCTTGTTTTGCTGTATGCGAGAGCCTCACACGGCCCTTTTAGAAATATGGTTAAAATCAAGGGCCACTCGGTGAATCCAATCAGATATTCTAACATTCCTAAGCAAAGCATCACCTTTTGCAATTAAAACCAAGTGAGCTCAGCAGGAAAACCGATGTACAATCAAGTGGCTTAACGTAGTCAGGACTATAATTATGCCGCATCTCATAAACTCTAAAACAAAACGACTCATTTTTATGCATGTGGCTAAACACCAGGGACCCCTTGATTACTTTGGATAATATATGATATCGTCTTTATTTCTCCAGCCTGTACAGCACAACATAATAGCCTAACTAAAACCAATCAAATTGATCACAGAGTCTTTTATAACTAAACAATGTTCTCTGAATACGCCACAATGGCATCCCAAGTTTCCCTGGAAGTTGTTAAAAGGGGTGCAAGCGGGGGAAAGTTCTGGTGCAGATATCCCAGGAACATCATGAACAATCCAGGGATAGACGGTGAAATGGATTTTAAGAGGTTTCATGTGCCAAATTATTATAATCTATGTCTACAAATTAATTGAATTGCTGAATGAACCGCCATGGTCCATTATGCCTAATCGATGAAAAATGTCATTAAGAATGGACATGAACCTTTGTGGTATAAATAGAGACCTTTCCAACTATTTTTGCCATCATTTCAACTAATTGAATTAAGCCTCATAGATGGACCTACACCTTGTTCACTTTGGCCTATTCAGTAGAACATGCCTCATAGATATTTTAACAGATAGATAACTTTATGCAACTTTCTAGGAACATTATACGCATGAAGTGGTTCCATCACATCGGGTTTGGACCAATGGCCCAGCAACAATAATCTGACACCATAGCCAAGGGTAAATCCATTTTTTATTATCAACTTCCAGATGTTGGCACGTTTTTAATCGTGATCATCAACCTTAACAACGTTAATTTATAAAAACAAACATTGCATATACGGTACCCTAAAACCACGCAAACAGCTCAAATATGCAATAGAAGCATACCTTGATCAATAAGGATAGGTAGAAATATGTAAATAGTTCTAATTTTACTATATAAATAACACCCTTTACTATAAGGGCTCTTTAAATCACTATAAAAAATCAACTATCCAACGATGCAAAATATACTACTATAACTATTTATAAAATAAAATATAAAATGCATCAATGTCTTTTATAGACCTCGTATACCAGCAGCTGAAATTGGCCTATATTTTGCTGGCTGCTAAGGTTTATGCTCTTGGCAGGTTTATCTTTAATCATTTATATGGGTCTATTATACATTAAGCTGGATAGGTCTATGTAAAAATAGTTAGCTAGCAGCAGTGTGGGAATTGATATAAAGAAATTTTCACAACTAGCAAAGATAATCTGGCTGCCCAGCAAGAAGGTCAAAGGCAAAAGAAGAGTTCCACAAGCTACTGAAAAGAACGGTATAGTACTCAGTAGGTCTTATTACAAGAGTGATATTAAATTAACCAGTATATTAGGATATACTTCCCTTAAATCTACTATTGAAATATCTTTTATAGAGCTGATTTTCCTCTTTCAAGGATGACATCAGGTGCTCCCAACTCTTGCTTGGGTCAGTTTATCATCCTCAGACTGACATATTTAACCCCCAGAGTCAGACATCCATGTAATAAGGTATGAGGTCAAGAAGCATAGTGCCCAGTGCAGGGTAACTGCTAATTAATCAAACACATATAATCAACCAGTGTACAGCAGGGGCAGCAGGGGCAGCAGTTAATCAACCATGCTATCTTAGGTGCATGGATCTTAGCTACTGAAGGCACCTTCTACTGATCCAATATTTGCAAAGCCCTCGGCGGTGTGTCAATTAAATTACTATCAGCATTATTGATCCTCAGAAAATTATCCAGCAATATGGTGCCCAGATATCACCCTACTTTATTGCTAGTCTGGAAGAATGCTAGAATGATCAAGGAATATTATAACTGTCAAGACTTTCCATCTTGAGATATTATCCTTTATTGTTGTTGTGGATGTTGTAATTTTGTTGATCAGGGTGATCTTTATGCCGCCAGATCTCTATTATCACTCAGGGCTGGATTACAATAAGCCAGCAACAAGGTGTCTATCTTTAGGGAAATAACCCCCAAATGGAGGCTATAATCCAGAGGGCACATTACCAGCAGAGGCAGCTACCAAGAAGCTTCTAAAATTACTGACAGTTGTGTCTAGTACTTGGAATACCTTGCTACTAGATAAAAAGCTCAGTGATGAGGGGGATATAAATAAAGGGATTTTTGTGAGTTTTGTAAAACAGACTGTTTTAGTATCACCTGCAAATTGTAGTACAGGTGAGGATCTACTTTGGTTCACCCTTGTCTTCAATACCAACCCATTTCCTTAAATAAGCTTTACCAATGTTCACACATTCTGGGTGTCATCTGGATCATTCTGATCCCAATAAAATACCAGGGTCTTCCCCCTCTTTCCTCCTATTGAATGATCAGTGTTCTGATCTATTATATAAGGCTTAAATCAGTCCCAAATAAAGTTTAAAGTTGATCTGCACTTGTGTTGGTTTACATTAACTATAGTGTTTTCCCCATTGTTCTAAAGGAAAACATCTACTTTACTTGTTTCTTGGAAATTAAGGTATACTTCCTTAATTTTCCCCTGAAGGCCAGCCTTTAGCTAGCTCAAAATGCTGTCAAAACTGCAGAGCTGACCCCCAGCAAAGTTCTGCACAAGAGACCCCATACCACTTGATTTGACTACCCTGGAACTCAAAGCCAAATGCAGAAACTAACTCAAATTACCAAACAAGAAAACAAGAAAAAAATAATAAGATCTCAAACCAGGGATAAATCAATTTAGTGCTTCACTCCTTAGTAGGATCAAGCTTCCCCAACCATACAAGTAATTGATGTTGTGAATGCTGCCATTCACTATGCTATGATTTGCCTTCAATGGGTTATTTTGAGGACAAATCTCTCTCTTTTGATTTTGCCCTTCAGAATGAGTCTGGCTCCAAATTAGGAAATTCAATTATTTAATTTCCTAATTCTGTGTAACTCACTTGTCCCACTCATGCTTGTGGTGAGTGATCCTACTGTCATGTACTGGTTTGTGGTAAAGCTACACAGTATATATTCCCAATTTTTATACCCAATAAAATTTAAGTTCTATTCACATTTTTGTCTTTGTGTCTTCAAGTACTTTGGCGCCTCTCTCTAGCCACAACTAGTAGAGATTATACATTCAGGGCCATAAGGTAATTGCATAGCCTTCCCTGCCATCTAACCAAGACTTAATACAAATCCAATCCTGAGGTTAGGATTCCCTTTTGTGTGTCTGTGCCGCACCTCAGAACACAAAAAAATGATTCTCAATACAGGGGCTGTGAGCCCCTTGATTACCCCCTTTGCAACCGTGTTTTCAGGTCCTTTGCCTCTGCCTATAAAAGAGCCAACCTCACCTGAAATTACCAGTCTGCCTATCAAGGAAGACATTGTAGACCCACCCATTGTCCCTACTGTGCTGAACCTTGGAAATGGTCCCTGCCTAGTAGCCTACCCTTTGGGTATCCCTGACTTGGAACAAGTCATGGCAGTAGCCCTGGGGTTAGCCTGTGATGGGGCCATACCTCTCCTCCAGCTACAGTTCAGTCAAGCAGAATATTATAAGGTGATTGTGGCTCCACAATTTCCACAGTATCTCCTCTCAGCAGCTGGCTACGCTGAGAACCTATTGCCATCCTTTGTACAACCTGCCCTAGCCCACCATCAAATGGTGTTAGGGCTCCATGTTCAGGAGATTTCATCTCTATAATCAGCTGTCACTCATCACTGGGATCAGTTTGCGGCCTACCAACAATGGATCCACTCCCTGTTTTCCTTGGTATCAGACAATCAGCGCAACTCTGTCACCTCCCAGGCCTGTTTGGTTAATTCTATTGAACAAATGCGCCAGTCCATCCCTGAACAAGTTAGGGAGCGTCTACATGAGTTTCACCAGTTGGAATAACCCTGGTAAGCCCAAGTAGATTCCACCTTGAACACCTATCTCACTGATTTTGAACAACTTGTACAGCAGCTTAATGTGTTTAGCGCTTACTTCTTTGACAACTGCAACAAGTAGCAGACCTTGCTGCTAAGGGCCTTTGTGAGCTCAGGGAAGAATTTGATCAAGAAAGGGCTGTCACTGCCGCTGCTATTGCCAAGCTTCAGACTCAGGTAAATGAATTATCTACGCTCAAGCCAGATGCTCCGCCCTCTCCCCCATCTGATGATTTGACAGATAGAGAGCAGAGACTATGGGATGCCATTTGAGAGCTATGAGCGTCTACTTGTAGTCAAGGTTGCCCTACTAAAGCGCCTCAGCCTAATCCTCATGCGCTTGCTTTAACGACCCAAGTTGCTAAGCTACAGCAAGAGCTTGCTGCCCTACGCAAAATGGTGGCAATTGCTGATAGCTCAGTCAGAGTTATCAATGAAGATGGCTGTTGCCTTGGCCTGTCAGGAGCCCCTTGAATCCAATTGGCTAGAGAGTTGATTACTCTAGCTAATGAGGTGGACCATTTGAAACAAGACCACACCAAACTCAATAGGGATGTGCAAGAAATGAGTAAATTGATTGACTCAATAAATGAAAGGTTTTCCCCTTGCCTCTCAGTAGGGCCTTCCCTTATCTCCCAACTGGACGAGATTTTCACGGTAGTAACTACACAGGGCCAACGCCTAGATGTTACTGAGCAACAGACCACTCTAGCCAATAATACGGGTACCCTCACTGCTGAGACCCTGACTACTTTTGAGGAAAGTGTTTGTCAGCTGTGGGCCAGACAGCCCCCCTCCAAATCCAAAGCAGAATTCTCCCCACAGATAAATGTACTCAATAGCAACAATGGTGGCCCAACTCCAGAAACACATTTCAAGCCTACCTTTAAGCAAGTCTTTGACCCCAAAACCTCAACCATTGCATATTTCCTAACTATCTATGAAACTGCCATGAGAAGAGCCTTGGATGAGATTAATAAGGAACACATTCTAACCTGTCTGCACCCGGCCTGCCAAGAGGTAGTAGTGCCAGAGCTGCCCATCATCAAGACCTGGGAAGATATGAAGCAGCTTCTGATTGAAAAATTTGGTGGTGATCTTAGTCTGGAAGTGAAGAAAGATGCCTTCATGCACATTGCTTTCAAACCCAAGGAGACTCTAGCTGAATTTGCAGATAGATTCTACATGAAAGGACAGCAACTGATAACAAGCAGACAATTGATAGCCCATAAAGCTTACAAGGCTTGTGCTCAAGCCCTCAAGGTGAATCAGCTTCTGTGCCTTCATTTCAAAGTCCATAAGGCCATGCTTTCCTCTATGAATAGCATAAAGACGCTGTTGCAGGATATACCCCTTACCCATTATGGAGCGGTTGTGCAGGAGAATTGTACCACCTCTAATTTTGGTTTGTCTTCCCGCAGCCCTCACATCCTCACAATGAACTCGCAAAATCCTCCTAGACGTCAAGGTTACCACAACTGTGGCCGGATAAGTCACCATTCTTGAGTCTGCACCAATCCTAGGATTGCAGGGGCTGATCCCAAGGAACTGGTGGGAAAAGAACAGTCTTCCTAGAGGCAGAGACGCTCTTGGTTGACAATTCTTCATTGTTTTCTTCAATCCCCCCTCCATTGCTGACTCTGAGCCTGCCAACACTGGAGCTCCTCCCATTTTGTTGTTATTCCATGATATCTCTGACGGCTCTGATATGGATGATTCAGATATGAAGGATCCCAACACTTATGGGTATTCAGTTCTTGCCATATCTGAAACTATTGCTGTCCCTTACAAGTTGTGTTCTTGGAAATCTACAGCAACCACCAAGCTGCTGCCTGAAGCCAAGGAGGTTCTCTCTCTCCCATACCTCACTCAAGAAAAGAGGTCTTCCGTGCTAGTAGAGTCATCCAAAGAAGCCGCTGAAGTTGCTGACAATGTATTCAAGAATGTGCCAGTTTTGCTTCCTCTCCAAACTGTCTATAAGGAGTTTCCAGGCTTGCAGCGCATGATTGAGAAGTGGTACAAAGAGCTGGCAGAAGCTCAAGACATCCTGACTGTCCTTCCACCCTTTGGTTGTACTACCACTTGCGTGGAAATATACATCCAGAAGATGAAAATCAAGGCTGTCTTGAATGCTGGCTTGTCTGTTGATGTTGTCTCCTCAAAGCTTGTTAAGAAGCTCAAGCTTGCCCCTGACCTCAACTACCACCATTTGTATGGTACAGCTGGGCTATCCATGACTCGCGCTATAGGAGCTTATTCTACTCTTCCCATGTGGTTTGGCAAACTACTCTTGGCTGCGCCTGCTGTTGTCTTGGAGAATGAGAGCTACGACCTCCTTGTTGGTACTCAATTCCTAAGGGAATACAATGGGATCATTAACTTAAAGGACAGCTACTTCTCCATCCTTAGGTACAAAGTCCCTGTGATCTTTAAAGAGCCTTTTAAAGTCCCAGGGAAGCGCCTCAAGATGTGTGCCTTAGAGTATCCCACTGGTGTTTTCACCCTAAAGTACCATACATATTCATCCAACATGAAGTGTCCTCCTATGGCTTGTCCTGTGTCTGAAGGGATTCCTCTCCTGGCCACTTCCGCTGTGACCATTCCCTCTGGATCTCAAGATATCTTAGACTTTCAAATATCATATGAGTTATCTAAGTGCACGTTCCTGGAGCTGTACTCTCCTCCCTCACTAGTACATAACAAGCCCTACCTATGCCCAGGGATCTTGGATATCTCTCATAAAGACCCTGTTCAATTACTGATTGCCAACTTAACTGCTCTCCCCATACAATTGTCTAGAAGGCAGGTTGTTGGATATGGCAAGTTGCTGAATGCTCCTGATGTCCTATTGCTACATCCCTTTGGCACGTTCCAGGACTTTAATTTACCTGAGGATGAGCCCCAAATCCTATCCTTGTTCACTGCTCAAGACTTCCCACAACTATCCCTGGTATAACAGAAGGAGGTGCTCAATTTTCTGGATCAATTTTTGGATATCTTTGCTAAAGATAGCACTGACTACAGCCTAGCCAAAGGCGTCATTCACCATATCAATACTGGTGATGCTCCCCCCTTCTGCACTAAACCTTATTGTTGCAGTTGCGCAGAAGACGCTCAAGTGTCTAAAAAGCTCAAGCAACTATTAGACGCTAGGCTATTGGCTCTTTACAAAGTCCATGGGCCTCCCCCTTGCTCATACTGAAGAACAAGGGTGGAGGATATTGTATTGTGATGGATTACCAACACTTGAACTCCTTAACCAAAAATGATTCCTATCCCCTACCATGCATTGATGATGCTCTCTGCTGCCTTGGGGATTCTTAGTTCTTCTCTGCTGTGGACCTAGCCTCTGGGTACTGGCAAGTTGATCTCTCTCTCAGGGATAGACAGAAGGCCGCGCTCATCACTTCCAAAGGACTGTTTGAGCCTACACGCATTCTGCAAGGGCTCTACAATGTTCCATCTACTTTCCAACAAGACATGGACTCCATCCTCTGTGATTTGAAGCTCTCATGTGTCCTAGTGTACTTAGACAATATAACAGTCTTCAGCGCTACCTTTACAGATCACCTGGCTTACCTTAAGGAAGTGTTTGTAAAGATTTGAGAGGCTGGCCTTAAGTTGAAACCATTTAAGTGTGCTTTCTTCAAGGAACACTGTCATGGCCTATACCAGAGTCTGGCTGGGTTCCCATAGGGGAGACGGGCCAGGCCTGGAAGGTCAAGTACACAATAGGCACAATTCTGACCAGATAGTTGACTGCAGTAGCTAGGGAACACCAACTTCCAGTATGGGGCACAGCCTGATTGGCCATCCCCAATACTGTGATATAGGCAAAACTTAACTTACTGAAGTCCTGGGCAGGAGGCACAGTTGGCAGCGGGGAGTAGAAGAATCTCAAGTATGGAGGGCAAAATGATCACTATTGGTGGTCAGGGAGTAGATGTGTGAGGTTGTAAAGTTTAGTGGAGATCAAAATAAATGCAAACAGAATAATTATATTGGTGCCAAAGTAGATAGATCTTGCAAGAAAATAAGGATCCTGAGCATAAAATCATTTATTTAAGATGTCAACAGTGAGGAGTGCTTCTCCTCCTCACTATTTATACTTACTGGTAATTTTGAGGCTTTTAGCGCCATCAGAGACCTTGGTATCAAATTCAGTTAAACTTACAATTTGGCTGGAATTTGCGTACTTGGGCCTGGAGGTGGATGCACATTGGTTGGTATAAAATGAAGCGTTCTTGAACTGCAGCATACCAAGGTGCAACAGTTATTTATAGATCCTGCAAGTGAGTGAGTGCCCAATTGCGCAAGCAAACAATCAGGCTTCTGATGTATCAATTCCCAATAGTTGAAGAGCTCAAATTTGATAATGGAATCAAAGCCAGGGATTTGATACTTGTGTACCTCTCAAATCCTGGGCCATTTGTTAGTCAGAAGGGGGGTTTTCTTGCTCTGGGGAATACTTGGTAGGGGTTCCCAAGCTGTGGGAATTTTTGCCTCTAAGAAGGCCAGCTGATTGTACAGGGCTTTCTGGGCCCTGACAAACTCCTTGAATTCTTGGGCCATGAGGTAACCCAGACCAGGATTCACCCAATGACCAAGAAAGTTGAGGCCATTGACAAAATGCTAATGCCCACCAATCTGCAAGAGGTTCAAGTATTTCTGGGTATGATGGGATACTACAGCAGTTCATCCCCAACTTTGCCAACACTAGTGAGCCTTTGATCTAAATGTTACGTAATGTCCCCTTCAAATGGACTGCTAGCCAGCACAAGCCTTTGAGACCCTCAAGCAAAAGCTCAAAGAGGCTCCCATCCTAGTATGCCCTGACTACAATGAGGAATTCATCCTTTACACAGATGCTAGTTACCTGGCTATTGGGCCATCTTGGCTCAATTAGATGATGAAGGTGTGGATCATCCTGTAGCTTATACTTCTTGTGTCCTCAACAAGCATAAGAAGAATTACAATATCACAGAGAAAGAATGTCTTGCTGTTTTGCATGCTGTCAAGCAGTTCTGCCATTACATATATGGCACCCATTTCACAGTGGTCACCAACCATGCTTTGCTTAAGTGGTGATAACATCTTAAGGAACCAGAAGGACAACTAGCTAGATGGGCTCTCTGCCTGCAAGGCTATAACTTTACTGTGCTACACTGTCCTGTGATTCAACATCAAAACGCAGATGGGTTATCCAGAATGCCCATCCTTGCTCTATACCCTGCTGAGGCTAATTGGCTATATGAACTAATTGAATATCCTTGCTCCTGGGAGAACAAGACAGAAGAAGTCTGTATTGCCCTATCTAAGCTATCTGAAGACACGCTCATTTGTGACAACCAGCTTTTCAAGAAAGACAAGACTGTTATTTACCTTATGTACAGCCTAGTCTTTGCCTTTAATTGGTGCTTTAAGCTCATAAGGAGACAGGACATGGAGGCATTGCTAAGACCTATGACTGGCTCCAGAAAAAAATTTTCTGGGAGAAACTTTGCCTGCTGATTCCAGATTTTATTGCTAGTTGCCACAATTGACAGCTCCAGAGACCTCAAGCTACCTCACACAAGTTCAAGCTAGTCCCCCCCTCAACACGCCTTTTATACTGTCAGCATTGACACTGTAGGGCCTCTCCCACCTCTTGCTCTGGCTGCTGCTTTATCCTAATTGCTGTTGATCATTTTAGTAAGTGGGTAGAAGCTCTCCCTACTAAGGGCATCACTGCCAAGACAACTGTGGCCTTTCTCTTTCAAGATTTATTCTACCAACATGGTTAGCCTCAAGTGTCGTTGTCTGACAATGGGACTAACTTCAATGCACAGTTAGTAACCTCTGTCGTTGAAGCCTTGTGATCTCACCAGTCCTTCTCTGCCCCCTATAATTCTTCTACCAATGGGGTGGTTGAGCGTGAAAATTTGACTCTGGTCTCTATCATGAGGAAACTCACTTACTCTGATGCTGCAAACTGGGATCTACACTTACACGCTGCTCTCTTTGTGTATTGCCTTAGAAAACATTATGTCACTGGATACTATCCCTTTGCTATGCTATATGCGTGTTAGGCCATCACTCTGTTGCTCCTGGGGGCTCCCCCTCTCCTCTGATAAGGCTGTGAACCCAGGTGACCATATCAAAGATTTAGTCAACCACATCATCAATATACAAGCTACTGCATACACCTCTACGTACAAGACCAAGATGCCTGAGCTCTCTCCTGGCAATGCTGGACGCTCTCCCTTGCCTGAGTTCAATATTGGGGACCATGTTCTCTACTATCAGCATAGAGTAGGAGGACACACTCACAAGTTAGATATGTTGTGGATTGGACCTCTATAAGTGACCTTCAAGCAAGGATCTGAGTACACTATGAAACTCCTCTCTAGTGGTCAACCATTTTCCCAAGTGCATACCATGTTCCTCTGCAAGTACCATCCCCCTAAGGCCAATCTAGAGGAGGGCAATGTTATGAATGCCGCCATTCACCATTTTTCAATTTTGCCTTTGATGGGTTATTTTGAGGTAGAATCTCTATTTTGCTATTGCCCTTTTAAATGAGTCTGGCTCCAAATTGGGAAATTCAATTGTTTAGTTTCCTGATTCTGCGCAACTCACTTGTCCCACTCATGCTTGTGGCAAGTGATCCTACCGTCTATGTACTGTTTTGTGGTAAAGCTACACAGTATGTATTTCATTCCACTTTTACCAATAAAATTCCAGTTCTGTTCAAATTTTTGTAATTGTGTCTTCCAGTACTTTGGTGCCTCTCTCTGGCCACAACTAGTAGAGATTATACATTTAGGGCCACAAGGTAATCACATAGCCTTTCCTGCCATCTAGCCAAGACTTAGTACAAATCCAATCCTAAGGTTAGGATTCCCTGTTATGTGTCTGTGCCGTGCCTCAGAACACAATAATTAATATGCATAAACTTTGTTCCTCATAAAAAATTCACCCTAAATATATGATCACATTATCTAAATAAGGATAACTATCTGGGTTTTAAACACTTTTACAAGTGAAACTCTTCTAAAACATCCAATTACCGCACCTCAAATATTCTTCATAAATATTTTCAGCAATGCCCTCTTGGATATCAACCCCAAGAGCCAAACACAGCAAAATGTAGCTGACTACAGGTGCAGAAAACCCACTGGCTACTATGTTTCCCCAGGTAGTATCTGGTCCTCTCCTATGGTTACCAAAGGAACTAGTTCACCTGAAGTTCTCTGTTCTCCTATTGAAGAGGATATTTCTGATGCTCCACTTACATACATGGTAACAGTAATGTTTAATTGGCCTCCACAGGCCCCTTCCAACCTTCTCAATCAGCTATCATTAAGTACCGGAAGCTACTCACTCCCATTTCCACTCTGATACAATTTTCATGAAATCTATTCCTGGGCTCTGTCCTACATATACCTCTGAAGACCCCTATTCTTTCCTCCTGTATTTTGGGATTGCTCCTAGATTGATGGAATCAATAGGCACAATTGATGTGATTGTAAATCAATCCATCTAACCTTCCCTGGCTTGCCACCAACTAGCTCTGGGGCTATAGACCCAAATTCTGGCCATGGTGGCTACTGCTGTGTTGAATAACCATGCTCAGAGCATGGCTGCCATGTTCTTAGGTGCAGCCAAGATACACATCAGGAAAACTTAACTGTAGTGTTGGGCTTGTACTAAACCAGGAGGTTAGTCTTCAGGGATGAATAAGGGATCTACCTGAAAGCCCTGAGAAATATAATTACCAAACATCTCTACTAGGTGCAACTAGGGAGAAGACGCCAAAGAAGAGTATTGATCCCAAAGAGAAAATGTGTACAGGACTCAATCTTGTTGGAAGAGAAAAATGGTTCTTATATGGAAAGTTTTCATACCAAACAGTCAAAGTACAGATAGATTACTTCCACTCTTATAACTGTTCCAAGAATCAACTGTGTCACCAGGAAAAGGTAAACAAGATCATACCCTTTTTAGGCAGATGTTCATTTCAAGATGCAAAAGTGAGCTGAAGAGCTTTACAATCAAAATAAAACTCTTCTAAAGGCAAAACCAAAAGTACTTGAATATTGTGATTCACAACATTACACCTCCTGGATTTGTTTTTGTGGATGTGCTTTTGGAGGAACCTGGCATGTACTGACACAAAAGGACTTCCATTAAATAGCAGCTTAAAGGTGTACTGAGAGCCTTATTTAAAGATTAATTCAAGAGGGCCATCTAAAAGGTGTCCAGATTATGAGCCCTATCTCCCACTCTGTGTTGGTATTGGATAGTCAGATCTCTTACTTGTAATTTTGGGAGAGTAGCACAGCCAGAATTGTCTGGAGTTAACTCCAGAGTCTTTGTCTTATAAGAAGATACATATGCAGAAGCTTAAATGTTAATTATGCAATTGAATAGACCTTTGATGCAATCTCCAGGGTTGGGAGAAGCATCAGAAGTGGAGAGCCGCATCCCCAAGAGAGAAAGAGTAGAAAACTCTATCCCATATGGCATGTCAAAGGGAGAGAACCTGGTAACCTTGTGCTTGCTGAGACAATAGTCAAACAGAGCATATGGCGAGTAAATGTCCCATTTGGTAGCATCAGAGTAAGTCAGCTTCCTCATGATAGACACCAATGTAGAATTAACTCTTTCTACAGCTCCATTAGTGAAGGGATTGTAAGGGGCCAAAAAGATTGGTACATTCCTAGTGCTTCTACTAAAAATGCTACCAAATGGGTGTTAAGGTTAGATCTGTTATCAGAGAGTGCCGTAAAAATAGCAGCTTGGGTGCTGAATTCTACAATTAGTTAGTCTACTACTCTTTTTTTAATACTATACATGTATTTGGTATAGTGACAGCCTTGGTTAGGATAGAATAATAAAATTAAATAATACAAAGCTAGTATTTAATTCAGATATGATTTTCTTATATAGCAGAGGACAGGTGAATTACCACCAGAGGAATGGAAGCACAAGACAAAAGACTGACTAAATAGAGGAGAGGGAAGAGACCCACCAGAAAGAGCTGTGTAGAAAACAACTAGTTTCACTGACTTTCTCAATGGATACAAGTGGCATTAATTTTGCTGTCCTATTAATAACTTCAGAAGTAAAGCCTGTACTAGATGTGCAATAAAAAAGCAATTCAAACACCCATTTTTAGGCGTTTTAAACGTATATATTGCTTATTTATTCATGTTGCAATAAGACAATCACGCAATTGTGAAAGCATTACATTGTTCTGGATCCTAAGTGGGCATCTGGAATGTCTAATACATTGAGATCTGCATCATTTCCCTTCACTGGATTAGACAATAGTATTGAAAGCCTTAACATCTCAAGATGGCGGTCATGGTAACAGTCACTCTAGAAGAGTTTCAAGAAGAGCTTTGAAGAAGGTGCAAGTAGTAATTCCCAAGAGACACAAGCATATAAGGCCAGTGGAGGTGGAGAAGGCAACTGAGAAGCAGTTAGTCCTTCATTATGTAGACGGCAGCTACATGAACTTGGGGATTCAGCTAGATCAGCTACTGGTGCCTCAGCTGGTCTTAGTGGGGAAAGACCTATTATTTGTTGCATTGTTCCTAGCTTTGAGTAAGCCCAGGGAGGTGACAGGGACCAAATTGCAGGGAGGTAATAATATCCATTGCCCTTTCTCCATGTGGGCTGCAGAGGACTACTCAGAGGCTCAATTGAAGGACTTACATTTCAATGGTCAGGTGCTCTCAGTGTTACAGCAGGGAACTGTGTTCAATATTGTGAAGTCAGTTCTTCAGGCTTGGGCAACACCAGGGGTGACAGAGGGACAAGTTGTCAGTTGGAAAACTTATGAAAACTTCAATCAGCATCTTTAGAAGGCCTTCAGGAGGTGTTGAAGTCCTAGATGGTGAGGAGGCATCCCATCTAGTGCCTATGGTGATAGCTAGTAACCTTGTCCTCTGTGGGACCAATCATTGTGACTCCAAGCAGGAGGAACATGGGAGTCTTCCTTGAGTTGACCTTGTTGGTTTTCTACAGGGTAGGTGGTCAAGTACCAGTAGAGTACACTATTTGTGATAGTCTCATGTGGGACTTCATCTTATTGGGTATTGCCCTTCCTGTAGACACTGGTATCAGTTGTGTCTCTTGCTTTGTGAGGGCTTGTTGCCCAATCCTTGGTCATCAGCTTTGAGGATCTGTAGACAACTAGTTGTGTTTCCTGGCTGCCATTCAGGTGGTAGAACAGTTGGTACAATATTGACAGAGTCTTGTCAGTCCCCAATAAATGCCTTGTTCTTTCATTATTATTCCTCATAAATTTGTACATCACTATCACAAAAAGGACAACAAACCATGAAATTTTTATTTGGCTTTTGTTTTTTGGGGGGTTTGCCATCATTAGGGCTTATTCTTGGTCACTAGGAGCAGTACACATATACTTGGTGTTTATTCTAGTGATCAATTGTACGGAATGGGGATCCTTCAGGGTGCAGGAGTTGGGGTTGGTCTTCTGGGTGACCTAGTCTGGGCCTTTCTATAAGGAGGCCAGATTGGATTCTCTTCCATACCCTCTGTTGCTGAGGAAGTATATAGAGTCTTCTATGGTGTATGTTGACTGGGAAGATTTTTTGGAGGGAGATTTCTCAAAACCTTGGAGTTTATAGCATAAGTTCACAGTATATGCTTTTGATTGCAACCAACCAAGGTTTTGAACAAGCTCTTGGAGATAGACTTCTGGAGATACAACAAGGCTGGGCTCCACCAGAGAGTATAACAAGGGTGGGAGTCCTAGTGAATATCCATATACTAACTGAAAGGGTGGTCAACCATAAGGGAGGTGGTATCCAATGCTTTATGCATTGGTGACTCCTGGCAAGAAGGTATCCTACTCTGTCTCATGTTGATGACCAAGTTTACAGAGTATCTGTACCAGGCTGCCATTGGTTGATTCAACCATCATGTTTGTCTGAGGATAATAGTATGTGAGAAGGGCTTCACAGATTCCCATCAATTGATGAAGGCAAGGGATAAGGTAGCTAATGAGCTTGGTTCCTTTGTCAGTCATCCTGATTTGGGGACAACCATTGTGAGGTCCACATGTTTGGCTGTTTGTTAAAGGTAGAGGCCTAGTAAGGAATTATGACTACTAGGGAAGGTAAGGCCTAGCTAGTAGGTAACAAAGGACTACTAGAGGCAAATGTTGTCCCCATTCAGCAGGAGATATTGGCTGCTGTAGGCTAGAAGTCCTCACCCAGCAGGGAACTGTGATTGCTAGGAGTGAGGAATAAGATAGCTCAGCAGGAAACTTTAGCTGCTTGGGGTGGGGAGTGATCCAGCCTGATAGGTAGCATGTGCTACTCAGGGTGGAGGATGTTTAGACCCTGGCGGGTTACGCAGGCTGCCAGGGTAGAAGTGTGTGCCAGCATGGTAGGGGATTTACCTACCAGGGATGTAAGTTTTGGACCCCTGGCAGGTAGCGCGGACTGCCAGGGAGGGGAAGAGCTCTGAGGGCTCTACATACCCTGATACGCTTACAGGAGTTCTATGAGCAAGCATCCTACCTAACATACTGGTAGGGTGTCCTTGTTTATTCCCCTATGAGAGCTTTGGGGAGAACCCAGAGTGAGCATTGGAGGGCATAGATTTTCTAAGAGGTGTCACCAATGCAGTTGCTTGGGAAAACAGCTGCAGTGTTGGTGTTTTCAGGACTCTGGGAAGTAAAGCTGATTACTTTGTGACTGAAAGCCCAGACTTAATCACCTGGGTGAGTAAAAAGAATGGCATAGACTTTGATGATCTATGGTTGAATGGCCTAAGTGGATTGCCACTTGCAAGAGCACAGTCAAAGTCCAGTTCAATGTAGACTCATGCCTGGGTCTACAGGCTCTAGTAACAGGGACTGAGATTTATAGCCAATGTGGTTCATAGTGTGATATCAGCGGTGAAGACTAGTAAGAAGGACTGTATGATCACAGTGAAGACTAAATGATGGACTTTTGGCTCATGTTGAAGCTTGGAAACAATTTGGTTCATTTTGCAGGTGAAACCAAGGTGGTTTCTAGTAAGGATAAGCTGAAGGAATGAAAGATCATGATGCAGGATTAGCTGATCATGATACAGGAGCTGGCTGAAGGACCAGAAGATGATGGTGAAGAACTGATGGTCCAGAGTAATGAGCCAAGATTTTGTCAAATCTATTTGTCAAGGTGGGAAAATGTGGAATGTTTTTCCTTGGCTTAGTAGTAAACTCAAGAAGAAATGTGGATAGAAGTGTGGTTAAGAGATTTTTTTATTAAGTTCTTAGGATATATGAAGGGATGTTGCTATGAGATCTGGATACAAAGTTGTTTTGGTGGGACATTTTTGTTGGATTTTACAATATTTGTAAATATATGGGGAAAACGTTGAAGAAGCCCAAAAAGAACAATCTAAATAATATTCTACTATTTAAATTGGTTTAGGTTGAATGCAGGGAAGACTGGTGCTGGAATAGTGAACCAATTAATGTTTTGGTGCGCAAAGAGTTGTTGCTTTGAGCAGTTTGAGCAGTGGAAATTGATTTCCTAGTTGGATTGCGGTGGAACTTCATAAATGATCCAGTTTTGCGCTCTGAATTCATTGGTTGAGTTCTGGCCTGTTTTCTGATGAATATGATTGGTTGGAAGCCAAAAGCTTAAATTATAAGCAAGGAAATAGTGATTTAATACTTTAAGCTTTTGAGAAAGTAAGTTTTTAAGCTTAAGTTATTAAAGGAAAAGTGAGCGGCAATGGTTTAAGCTTTTGAAGAAAGCTATTTTGAAGGCAGAACTGTTAGGAAAAAGATTTTATAAGAAGGAAGCTATCTGGAAAGCTACAGGGTCTTTCCGGGTCTTTTACAGAGTCTTTTCTGGGTCTTTTTAGTTTCTGCCAAGAGGTTTTTGGAAGACTTTTGATTGCCAGCAGGAGCTTGTTTGGTTTGATACAAGTGAAATACCAAGTCCACTAGAGCTATAAAGAGAGCTGAAGCCCAAGATAACAGAGCAGGAGCCCAAGATTATGGAGCTGGAGCTTGAAATAAGGAGCTGGATCCTAAGCGCAGCACAGGAGTCTAATTCTAAGGCACAGGAATCCAAGTTTAAGGAGCAGAAGTCCAAGTCTAAGGAGTAGAAGTCTAAGACTAAGGTGCAGGAGTACAAGACCATGTAAAAGGAGTCCAAGATATTGTTGGAGGACTCCAAGTATTGGCAAACTCATATTGTTTCCTTGACCCCCTGGGCCATATACCAGAAGGTTTCTAAGGGGATCTTCCTTCTGAGAGTGAATAAAAGCCCATTTTTGACCCCTATACATATTTCTGAGATACAATTTCTCTTACTAGAGAATGGCAATCTCTTCCAGCTGGTCCCTGGCTATGATCCAGGACACACTTTGGGAACTGATGGACAGGAACCCCAAAGCCATGCATGTATGTGATGCTCTCCAGAGTAAAAGTAGCTGTTGCCAATTCAGATTTTTTATTGCTTGCCTTAGCTTCTACCCACTTAGTCAGATAGCTTGTAGCTACAACTATGAAATTGTTGCGGCTGATGATGGCTGGTAAGGCACCCACCACATTGATGGCAACTGTATGGGAGGCAAACCCAGGGCAGACAAGCTTGTGTTGGAACTTGGCAACCTTAGGTCTTTCAATGTTGTAATTGTGATAAGGGTCTAGGATCCCCCAGCATCTTAGTGAATGCCTTCCCAGAAACAGCACAGCTGAAGCAAGACCAGAAGTGTCCAAATCCATCATAGCAAGTGTATCTGTGAGTGGATACCACTGAGTCCATTTGAAAAGATATGCAAATATAATGCTTTCAAGAGTTCTCACACAGCTTGTGGAGCTGGCCTTTGTTGATCAAAAACTCCTCCCCCACAAAAAAGGTTTCCAAGAGCTTTTTATCCAAGTTGATTGCCATATAAGACACCAGGACAACAGTAGTGAGGCATAAGAAGTCATCTGTGTTCTGATGAGCAGCCTCAGCCCAGTGGGTAATCTCATAGTCACAAGCCTGCAACTTGATGGACCAGTGTGTCTGGTATTGTAGAGTGATATTAGTAGAGCAGCAGCCATGATAAAAGGTAAGAATTTAGTGCATTTAAATCCCAAAAGTGTGGTCATCATGATTGGCTACTTTACAATATTGAATCATGAAGCTAGTTCTCATAGGTATGTCATAGAAGTAGCTCTCAAAGTTAATGTCCATTGTAGTCATTAGCCAGTCTAAACAAGGAGGGAGAGGGGAGTATGCATCGTTTGCCTTGGCATTATGGGGACCCACAGTGTCAGAATTCTTGTGATGGGTCAAGTCTGGAGCTAACCTCATCTTCTTAACCAGGTAGGAAGGATTAATAACACCTGTGGCTCTCAAGTCAAGGATATCTTACCCATGGGGATTGCCTGTAACAAATTTGAGGTACATGCAATCTTGGTGGTCTTCCTAGATCACCACAACCTTAGAATCTTGGTGTACACCAAGATTTCTGAACATGTTCAAGAAGGTAGCCTTGGCAGCTCAAACAGCTGGGCTAAATTTATTAAAAGGTTCCAAAGGCACAGGATGGTTTCAGTATGTAATACCTTGACTGAGAGTTATGTTCTGTCATTCTCAGGCAAGATCTTGATCCCAGGTTGGGTCAGATTCCTAGCATAGTGCAGAAAGGCAATCTATTGGTCCTTATGGGGGATGATCATATCAGGGCAAAGCTTTATGAAAAAAGTCTGGTTATTTACAGTGGGGACCCAGTAGGCAAGATCCTCTTGCATTTTCACAGTGTAATGATCCACAATTTCTGATTGGGAGGCAAAGTAAACCAGCAAAGGGTCATCAAAAGGCTCTGATGTAAAGGAAAAACAAGTGCCAGGGTCAGGAAAAGGCTTTTCAGGGGGAGGAGGAATGAGAAAGAGGAGAATGTGGAGACCTCAAATGCAGACAATGATTTCTCCTTGTCCTGGCTGCTTAGTAGTTTTTTGAGTGATCCTCATTGTACTTCTCAATGCCAGAATCATCAGTGAATTCTTCCTTACCCTGACTAGCTTGAGGTTTAGTTACTCCAGACCCACCAGAAGTGATAAAGGAATAGCTATCAGGTTCCTAGAGAGACTCCAAAGTACCTCTGAAGGTGTATTGAAGAATTATCTTCTAAATTGCTTCTGTAACAGTGGTGGGAGTCAGAAAGGACAATTAAATATGGGTCTTCTGAGAGGGGAAACTATCAGCTTTATTATTTCCATGCAATCCCATTAGAGTCTCAGGGTTACTAATTTCTGGGGCATCTTCAAGATGTCTTCTTAGTTGTCCTGAATGGAGTCAAGGAGAGCACTCTGAGTATCTAACTCATCTAGCCACTCTTTCTTTTCCTGAAAGGCCAGAACTAATTCCTCTTCCAGAAAACCCATCCGTCTCTCTCAAGCATTTTAGTATTCTGAAGAGCAAAGAACTACATGGTGCAGTTGTTATGGATGTCTTCTGACTTAAGCATTTTCTGTGGATAACCATAGAACTACAGGGCGTCATGCTGATTCATCTGGGTGGGTATCAAGGAAGAAAGGACATGTTCTATCTTGCTCATCCATAGAGCCATTCCAGAGTGGGAGTGAAAGGCTTCTGACATATTTTGAGCAAGGTTTGAGGGCAGAATAGGGGCCAGAGCAGCTACCAGTTTGGTAGGTGCCAGAATTAAGGGAGATTCCATCAGGAGAGCAACCAGAAGAAGAAGAAGGAGAATATTGACAGTATACTTCCTTCACCAAGGCAGACTCTAAGGAGCAGAAGACGTGGTTCATATCAGTTGCTTCAGCCATGGGTTCAGGCTGAATTGGTATCAAGGAAATAAGGGCTTCTTTAATGGATTTTATCCAGGAGATCATGCTTGACTGGGAGCTGGCAACTTCTAAAAGTTGTTGGCAGTTGGGCAACCACTGGCTTAGTCCTGGTTGACCACAGGAAGAGCCATGGAGTCTAGCAGATAGAGAGCCAGAAGCAGTAAAGGTTGATCCTGGAGTGGATTAGGCAGAAGAAGCCGCAGGTATAGGCAAGGACATCTCTCCCTCCACAAAAACAGGGCCAAATGGGTAGGAAGAGAGGAATCTGTGGTTTGTAGAAGCCATGAGCGCCAATGTTGTAATGAAAAAGCGGTTCAAATACCCGTTTTTAGGCGTTTTAAATATGTATATTACTTATTTATCCACACAACAATAAGAGAATCACATTATTATACAAGTGTTCCATTATTATGGATCCTAATTGAGCATCTGGAATGTCTAATCCATTAAGATCTGCAACAGAGAGAAAGACTTGTGGATATCCATGAAAATAGAAGATGTCTTGCAAAAGAAAATCAGTCATTGTCTTGGCAGTGATATCTTTGGTAGGTCTAGCTTCTACTTACTTACTGAAGTGATCTACAGCAATTAAAATAAACCAACACCCTGTTTTTAATTGAGGATGAGGACCCACCACATTGATGCTGACAGTATGGAAAGTGTGTTGGGGAGGTACCTGTTTGAACTCATGGGAGGAAGCACAAGGCATCTGTAGATAACAGTTATTAAAACTAGCTATGATATCAGGAATTCACATTTGAAGGTTTTCCCAGTAGTAATTCTTCTGAAGCCAGCCATAGATCTTAGCTATCCCTCCATGTCCAGTTTCACAATGGGCCTTCAGGATAAGAGACAGCTGTAGACTTGGACAGACATAATAGAGATACTGGTGTTGAACCTTTTTGAACATCTGTTAATTTCAGATGAGAGTATCCTGGGACAGTTTTTGTAGGGCCAATAAAGTACCTTCAGTCTCAGCTTCCCATGATAAAGGGTGACCAATTAGTTCATATAATTGATCAGCTTTGGCAGGATGGAGTGCAAATATAGACATTCAAGGTATTCCATAAGCATTCTGATGCTGTATGCCAGGGCAACAAATTACTGTGAAGTCATAAACTTGTAGTCAAAGGGTCCATCTAATCAAGAATTCTTCTTGCTATTTCAATGCTGTAACTATTTCAGAGAGGTGTGGTCAGTGACAACTGATAAATTAGTGCCATAGTTATAATGGCAAACCCTTTTGACTTCTGGAACACAGCTTGGCACTCTTTCTCAGTGACATTGTAGTTCTTCTCCTGTTTTTTAAGAGCCCTGGAAGTATAGGATGAATGATGATCTATACATTTACCATCAAGGTGTACCAGGATAGCCCCAATGGCAATTTCACTATAATTAGTATATACAATGAATTCCTTGTTGTAACTGGATACACAACAATGAGAATCTTCTTCAACTTTTGCTTGAGACTTTCAAAGACTTGATGTTGGCTGGAAGTCCACTCAAAGGGGAAATTTTGTAGTAGCTGGACCAGGGGTTCACTGATATCTTCTAAGTCATGGATCAATTGTCTGTAGAAGCTCATCATGCTCAAGAAGACTTGTAATTCTCTCAAGGTGGCTGTGACAATCCACGTGTGAGCGGCTTTACAGGCAAGGATTGATCTGGCTTCAAATAAAGACGCTATGCTGAAGATTGACAGTGTGCTGTTGGTTTGTTGCAGGTAGAGTCCTAGTAGGTAATAATGGCTACTAGGGAAGGTAAGGCCTGGCTAGTAGGTAACCAAGGACTACTAGAGGCAAATGATGTCCTCACCTGGCAGGAGATATTGACTGCTGTGGTCTAGAGGTCCTCACCCAGCAGGGAACTGCGGCTGCTAGGAGTGAGGAATGAGATAGCTCAGCAGGGAACTTTAGCTTCTTGTGGTGAGGAGTGATCCAGACTGGTGGGTAGTGTGTGCTACTCAGGATGGATGTTGTTGAGAGCCTGGTGGGCAACACGGGCTGCCAGGGTGAGAGAATGTGCCAGCATGATAGGTAACTTGACTACCAGGGCTGTAGAATGTTGGACCCCTGCCAGGTAACGCAGGCTGCCATGGAGGGGAGGAGCTTTGAGAGCTCTATGTACCCTGATACACTTACAGGAGGTCTGTGAGCAAGCATCCTACCTAATGAACTGGTATAGTGTCCTCGTTTATGTTCCCATGGGAGCTTTGGGAAGAACCCAAAGTGAGCATTGGAGGGCATAGATTTTCTCATAGGTGTCACCAATGTAGTTGCTTGGGGAAACAGCTGCAGAACTTGGTGTTTTCAGGACTCTGGGAAGTAAAGCTGATTACTTTGTGACTGAAAGCTCATACTTAATCACCTGGGTGAGTAAAGACAACTGCATAGGCTTTATCAATTTATGGCTGGATGGCCTAAGTGGTTGCCACTTGTGAGGACCCAATAAAACGCCAGTGAAAATGTAGACTCATGCCTGGGTCTACAGGCTCTAGTAACAGGGACTGAGATTTAGAACCAAGGTGGTTCATAGTGTGGGATCAGCAGTGAAGACTAGTAAGAGTGACTGTATGATCACAGTGAAGACTAGTTGAGGGACTTTTGGCTCAGTTGAAGCTTGGAAACAATTTGGTTCATGTTGAGGTTAGAAACCATAAAGAAATAGCCAAAGGACCAGAAGGTCATGATGCAGGAGTAGCTGAAGGACTGGTTTAAGCTGTTTGGTGATTTAAATGGGCTTTTTAATGACTGAGATGGACTTATTGCTGGCTAGGCTGAAGGGCCAGAAGATGTTGTTAAAGAACTGACTGAAAGAAAAAATATTATGGTACAGGACTAGTTATGGAACTGAAAGATAGCTTAGAAGGACTAGTTAGACTGGATACAGAAGCTAAAATGCTGGTTTTGGATTCTTGAAAGAGAGGAAATAATAAGAAAGTAGCAGTTAGATAATGATTTAATTCTGCCAAAAATATGATATAAAGATTGTATTAATTATCATATGATTAAAAATAGAGAAATAGAAGAAATATTTTACAGGAATTAAACTGTGATTTATTAAGGAGCTGATTGAGTAGGAAGAATCCAGAAAGAGACCAGAAACAGAACAGAGAAACTGTGAAAGCAAATAAGCAAATTTTGCTGAGAACAACTAGGAGAGGCAAAAGGCAAGCAACAGGCAAGTTCAAAGTTGTGAAATGTTGAAGAAAATACAGGGAAACTTGGAGAATTATTGAAAAATTGAGGGTTCAAAAATTCCCTATGTAAAACATAGGCAAAAGCACTTGAGTTTTGCTGGTTAAATATGATGAGAATTACGGCAAAATTGTTTAAAACGCGGAGCAGTTGCTTATCCAGAGAAAGACAGGTTCAGGTTCAAACCATAGTCAAGAGCAAGTCATTTGGGTAAAATGTTTGGCATAACCATTGAATTGAGGCAGTTTATTGGCTGCACAATGAATTCTATTTGATCAGTGTTTTGAGGTCTTTAACTGAAGAGTTAAAGCCTAAAAAATGAGGAGCAGAATCAGAAAATTCAGGGCTTTCATTGGCTAAAGTAAGTTCTAAATTTTGATTTTTTGTAGAGAGAAAAAAACTGGATAGTTTAAGCTTTGGAAAAAAAAGAGTTATGAGAGAGATTTTGGACTGAAACAAGGAGCTATAAAAAGGGAAGATATCTGAGGCTTTTCAAGGACTTAAACAAGTTGATTTCAAAGGCCACAAGGACTCCACAGAGGACTAAAGCACAATAAAAAGGTGCTGAAGACCAAGATAAAGGAGCTGGAGCTAGTAATAAGGAACTGGAGCTGAAGCAAAGCTCAGGAGCCCATGATTGAAGTGCAGGAGCCCAAGACTAAGTAGCAGGAGCCCAGGACCAAGTACAAGGAGTCCAAGAGATTGTTGGAGGACCCCAAGTATTGGCAAACCCATATTGTTTTCAATACCCAGGTAATTTATCAGAAGGTTTCTAAGGGGATCTTCCTTCTGAAAGTGAATAAAAGCCTATTTTGACCCCTGCCCAAATTTTCCAGTGATGCAGATACAAGCCCTATGAGTGAGTTACCTCATTTTTTAACCTAGTCAAGGGGAGGAAGATACCTATTGTCAGAGTTGTAGAAGATTTACCACCAGTAAGACCTCCCAGGAGAAGTGGAAGAGATTAACTAGGCATCTTGAGATGACGGATAGGGGAAGGGAGTTCATAGGAAATGAGTTTACTAGGTTGTTGAAAGACTGGTACAGACCCACCAAGGGGTTGGTGCCAGCTGAAGTACAGGTGCATGGTGGGGATGCCCGCCTAGTAATTTTAAAAGTGCTGGAAGAGTTTGCAGCCATGCAAGATAATTATAAAATTCTAGCAAGTTACCTCTCACTACTAGGAAATGACAACTCCTCCAAGCTGGTCCGTGCTACAACCCAGGACACACTTTGGGGACTGGTGACTAGGAACCCCACAGTGGTGGATCAAAGCATTTTGTTAATGGCCTCAACCTTTTTGATCATGGGGTGTATCCCAGTCTGAGTTACTTCATGGCCTAAGAAACAAGTTCTTCCTTAAAGAAGGTACATTTTTATGGTTTCAGCTTAAGCCAAGCTCCTCAATTTTGATGAAAACTTTTTTGAGATGAGTCAGTGGTCAATGAGCGTGGCACTAAACACTGTGATGTCATCTAGATAAACCAGCACACACAAAATCTTAAGGTCCTGTAAAATAAAGTCCCTCTGAAATGTAGTGGGGGTGTTGTAGAATCCTTGGGCATTTGCGTAGGTTCAAAAAATCCTTCAGAATCAATCAGGGCAGCCTTCTATCTATCTTCAGGCAAAAGATCAACTTGTCAATGACTAGATACTAGATCCATTGCTGAAAAGAATTGTAGCCTCCAAGACAACAGAGAGCATATATATGTGCAGCAAGAAGTATGAATAATTTTTGGTCAAGGAATTCAGTTACAGTAGTTTATTATATGTGATAACTTTCATCCTTCTTTTTAGGATAAGTAAGGGAGAGACTCAAGGACTTTGAGAGGGGCAAGTAAACTGGCATCTAATAGTTGTTTGAGCTCTTTAGATACTTGGTAATCTTATACTCTTCTATATCTGTAGAGCTTATCTCAAAAAGGGGGGAGCATTGTCAGTGTCAATCTGATGTATGACACATTTAGATCACCTGTAATATGTGCTATACTTAGCAAAGATATAAGAAAACTGATTAATATGGTAAATAACTTCCTTTTGTTATACTGGAGAAAATTGTAAAATTACTCCCCCTTTGACCTTGGATAGGACATTATTGCCCCATCACACTAAGAAAACTTCTCAAACCCCCGCTATATCTCTGAATTCTCTAGAGGATTTAGCGCAAATAATTGATGAGAGATTTTTCTTGGTGTACCCTTCCTTGAAAGTATCTACTGATGCCCAGATTTTTTTTCTAACCTGGGAAGAACACCTGATTAACTTGGACTACTTGTTGACTTAGTTTTTTCTCATTTGAAGCAATTATAATCCAATCAATCAGAACACACTTCTGCCAAGTCAACAAATTATAATCCAACTGGAATTAATAGGCTCTGAAGTACTCAATAGGCACCAACCAATCAGGGGTTGGATCAGAAATTAATGGAAAACTCTCCAACTCTCCTAAAGCTCCCTTGTAAAAATTCCCTCCTGGCCAATCATACTTGCCATCTGTTCAGGTGACCTTTCAAATAAAAACTGTCTCCTAAAGAAAGACAGGAGACCTTTGTCCCCTGCTTCCTTGTTGTCAAGATTTTGGGGTCTTGAGGTATTACTTTTATTGAGTGACATTGTATTATATGTGTTGATAGGGGACTGTATGGCAATAGTCTGTAGCTACCAATTGGGTTTTGGGATATGGCTACAGCTTGGCAAAGTTCAAGGGCTGTAGGAGAATAAACACGGTTCTGCAGATAGACGGCGGCGCGCTCTATCTGGATACAACTGACTACTAGGTGTTGGCTGGTAGTGATAATATACTTAGAGATCTTCAATCTCTAAGCCAAGGGTGATATTTTTTCTGCTTGATCTCTAGTTAGGAGAGCACTTTATATAGGGTGGATAGGCCCTCTTGCTAGATAGTTATCTGATGCATCTAACTCTTACTAGTCAGTCTATCTGTTCCCCAGACTACTAGTTTCAGCCCCCAGAGCTAGGCAGCCATGTCAGTCTGGCATGGGACTTCAATAGATTACCGGGCCTCAGCTCACTTCACCAATGTGTTGGCAGCATCTTGTTTACGGTTTATGCATGTGCAAGTTTAGTTACCATGTCTATTGGATTTTTGCATCATGCATTATCCTTCAGAACAACCTTCCATATTAGTCATAGAATTTGAGGTATCTAGAGGTGCAAATGTTTGGCGTAAACCAACTTGCATTAATATTCTTGAGTATTTCATCCTATTGGCTATTAATTGTTCTGTGATTGTGGCCTAGGGATCAAGTTTGTTTGTTCAGGGCAAGTCCAATTGGCGGACCATTTTTGGATCAGGATCAATCTTTGGATTAATCATCAGTGTATCAATTGGCCAAATCCAAGGGATAGGATAAGTTGATGCTTTTACAATCAAGCCAGCTAAATGGCAATTGTCTGTCTAACCAATCAACAAAGGGGAATAATGGTCAAGTTTATTACATTATTCCAGAGGCTTGACATTTCCCCTGGCTAGACTTGACCATATATTCTTCTCTAGACCAGAGGCCTTTTGCATATGGACAAATATTTTGAACTACACCAATTACACTAGCAAGACAGACGCTAGACAGTACATTACCAAAATGTCCAAAGAAGAGTGCAAAGTGTTCTACAGCCTTTTGCTCAAAGCTAGACAGGCGTTGATCCAAGGGCTTTTAGATGGTGGCTCAGAATCAGCATTCACAGGGTTGGAAGACCCTTTCCAATTAGAGATACAAGAAAACGGCAAGCAGTCAGAGGAGAATGCTGCAACTACCTCTGGAAAGCGTCCTATTGAAGAGCCTGTCAAAGAGCGGTTGCCTAAGCAGGCTACTTGGGTCTCCAGCCGGGCAACTGAGGGGCAAGAAGTGGATGTAAGTCCAGCCAGGGATTGATATGATGCCTTTGGGGGAACACAAGGATCTGTGTTTAACCAGTTCTGTCTGGGAGAGGAGGTGTACAAAGGCAACTACCTGGTGCTTCCTGATCTTTAGGTCAAATTCCTGTAAGTTAGCCAAAAGAATATAAATTTCCTGCTGCCCTGGAATGATGATTTCAGGGGCAACACATGGTTTGAAATGGGAGCAGCTCCAAGTCTGATGGATATCCCCGTAGAGTCCTTCAGGTATGTCTAGGGTTAACCCAGAGTTGGTGACCATCTGGGTGCCGCTTTTTAACGAGAAAGTTGACCTTGACCGGAGGGGAATGCATTTTTGCTCCTTTATTTGCGTAGGCAGCCACTTGCCCTTTTTTCCCTATGATATATGGGATACTGCACCACTCTGTCCTTGTACGCCAGGTGGATGCTTTTAGTTTCCTTTGATGGTAGCTTCTCCTTAGAGTAGTATAGTGGGATTGTCTGACTGAGTAGCGTCAGGGTGTCCACTTCCATGTCTAGCTTAACCCTGTATTTGCAAAGGAATGCTGTCCCAATCAGTATATCATAGTTCTGACTGGACTAAACCACGGCAGGCAAAGAAACCACAATTGGACCAAATCTCATTGGTAGTGAACTGTATGCTCTAACCAAAGTAGTGGTATGAATGCCTGCAGTACCATAGAATTTGGAGTGGGCTACATCTGGAGCCAGACCCAGTTATTTCATCAGGCAGGTTAAGACTATATTGATGGGGGGCCCACTATCTATAATGGCCTGTACTTTTATCTTATTTACAGAATTATTAGCATAAGTACATTTGGTATAAGATTTGGATTGTAGATTTAATAGATGGATACCCAGTGGTCCTGGGGTATCAAAATACTGGCAAAGGCTCTGGCCAATCTCAGGGAAGTTGGCTTCTATGGTCTCCTGTGGCATGGAGAACTGTCCACCTTTCAGTGGCAGCAGGTTTCTGGATACATTTGGGTTAGAACCAGTACATACCTCCTGAACTTGAGTGGCGTAGGGCTTTGAGATAGTCTCTATTGCATTGGCGTCAATTTTCCTGGGGCAGCCTCTCCCTTGGGTGGGGATTGTATACAGGTTGTCTGCTACTAGCTTATGGATAGAGTCCTCCTCAAAGTATTTTTCTGGTAGGAAGAGTCCAGGAAGAGGCTGGTTGCTTTGCTGTGGATGTGTCCGTGAATTTTGCCAGGGTAGGTGCTATCTCTTTATAGGCAGGCATGGAGACCGTAGGGCTATCCTCTGGGCGCTGGCTGGCTGTTCCTTGATTGGGGTCTTTTGGAATAGGGAGGGGATTGGCAGGACCAGTATATTCTGTTACTGGCCTGCCTTCCTTTTTCCCTGTTCTGCAGGTTTGGCTACTGTGACCACATTGACAGAGGCGGTATTAGACTTTCCTCCTTGACAGTCTTCCGCAAAGTGGCCTCTCTTCCTGCACTTATTGCAGTTGCCCAAATTACAATAGGATTTGTTTTCTCTTTTTAGCTTATCTGTGTCTGAAGTGGAATCAGTTGGCTTGGGGGTTTGGGAGTGTTCCTTAAAGTTGTTAAAAATTTTACCTGACTGACCCTTGTTAGGTGCTTTGAACTGGGACCCAAGTCTACTGAGGTAACCAGTAATTCTCTGTGTATCATTGGACTGGTTGAGTACTGGAAACATCACGTTGGCAAGCTCAAAATACAGCTGTATGGCTCTGCTCATAGTAATGCAACAATCCAAATCAGAAAGTACTCCGGCTCTAAGGAGAATCTGCGCCTTGTGGTAGAAACAGTTGGCAAAATCAGAGACACTCTTGTATTTTTAAAGGAGATATTGCAAAACTCCGCCTTTCTGGCCTAAATTTTTGTCTTGCTGCCAAATTTGTCAATGACTGCCTGTTTGGCGTCTGTGTATGTCCATTCTTCTTGGGGTAGGCGCGGCATGATGACGTCCACGCTAGCGGGATCCAGGGCATTGATTAGAGTAGTGGCCTTCATGTGGTCTGATGACCCTCTCATGAACATCTCAAATAGCCGTACAAATGTTCTGATGTTTCCTTACAATCAAATTTGGGTAAGTTCAATGGCTTGAACTTGTGGTTGGGCACCAGGGTCTCTTCTATAGGGTGACCAGTGGTCTTCTGGCAGGAATAGGAAGAAGACTGGTGGAGGTCATTGGTGTAAGAGGGGGAAGTGCCGCAACTCCCATGGGTACATTGTGTGTGTACTGAGAGCCATTACTCTCTCAATTGGATCCTACTTCATGAAAGTAGTCAGGAGAGGACGTCTTCTGCCTTTCCAAGGAAGAGGTGGGAAGGGGGGATAGGCCTTGGCCAGAGCTGCTAATGCCTGCTCTGCTAGCCTGATCTCAAGATTGCTTAGTCTTGTAGCAAATTTGAGCTCCATCTCCTTTCTAGCTGCTTTTTCTTGGTTCAGCTGTTCCAGTAGATTACTGTGGTTTTTTTCCAGCATAAGGAACGTAGAGGTAAGTGTACCCTGGCTTGCTTGTCCTTCATGTGTTCTTCCTCCAAGTGGGTGATTTGCTCATGTGCGGACTTAAGATCCTTGTACAGCAAGCTGGCCAGTTCCCGTACACTTTTGATGGTCTCTCAAAGATCATTCTTGTTATCCACATAGGCGTTGTGGTATAGGCAACAATCATGGGATTCTGAGGCAAGCTCCTGGGAAGAAATGCCCAACTGAGGAGGGAACTTCCCTTTTCTCAGGCTGTCAAGCTTACTTGTCAGCTTATTAACGTATGCCACCAACTTGTTATACCAATTGGTACTTCTCTTGTCAGCATTGTCCATTATGCAGTGTAGAGATTACTTATCAGGAGTCTCTCCATTTTGCGTCGCGTGTTTGGCCAACTTGTCAACCCTTCAAGTTAGGCTGATACAGTGGTCCGTCACATCAATGATCCACTGTGGGATAATGCCAGTGCTTTCAAAGCAGTTGTCAACAATTTTCATAACCTGCAAGTTGAATTGTTGAACTATCTTGTCCACTCTGAAGTGGGAGTGGTTGGTAGTTTCAAACAGGTTTCTAAGGATACCCTGTAGTGAGTCAAAGCTGGTGTTCAACTTGTTAATGGGGGCTAAGTGGGCTTCCTGCAATTTATTACGGCTGGCCCCTAGCTCTGTGATCTCCAAGCTTTGTCTTGCAACAAGTTGCTGCAAGTGTTTAATGCTTGGGTGAACAAAGTAAGAGAGGAAGTCTTTGACTTGCCCTTTTTCCTTGTTCAGTAGCTGGCTAATCTGCATTATGTTAGCTTCTTGGTACTGGTGATAAGCAGTCCAGAGGTTGGCAGCATTCAGGTTATAACTAAACAGGGTGAACTCTGCTTCCTGTTAGGCCCCTTTGTGTCAACAACTGTGTAGGAGTGCGCCTAGCATGGCACAAAATTCTTCTAAAGAATACTGGTGAGGATGGTGTGGTCCTGGGGCATTGACGGGGTCCAAATGAAGACAATCATCCTGAAGCTCAACAGCTCTGTGTGGCGTGATTGCCAGGCGGAGACTAGTGTCCCTCTTGGTATCACTAGTGTCCATACAACCCCCCATACTTATCAACAAAGCTGGGTTGGGAAAGAGGCGAGGCGGCGCCTTGACAGACTCTGATGGCAGCTTGTATTTGTAGTGAGCACCACTGTCAAGATTTTGGGGTCTTGAGGTATTACTTTTATTAAGTGACATTGTATTATATGTGTTGATAGGGGACTGTATGGTGACAGTCTGTAGCTACCAATTGGGTTTTGGGATATGGCTACAGCTTGGCAAAGTCCTAAGGCTGTAGTAGAAGAAACACAGCTCTGAAGATAGACAGTGGTGCGCTCTATCTGGATACAACTGACTACTAGGTGTTGGCTGGTAGTGATAATATACTTAGAGATCTTCAATCTCTAAGCCAAGGGTGATATTTTTCTGCTTGATCTCTAGTTAGGAGAGCACTTTATATAGGGTGGATAGGCCCTCTTGCTAGATAGTTATCTGATGCATCTAACTCTTACTAGTCAGTCTATCTGTTCCCCAGACTGCTAGTTTCAGCCCCCAGAGCTAGGCAGCCATGTCAGTCTGGCATGGGACTTCAATAGATTACTGGGCCTCAGCTCACTTCACCAGTGTGTTGGCAGCATCTTGTTTACGGTTTATGCATGTGCAAGTTTAGTTACCCTGTCTATTGGGTTTTTGCATCATGCATTATCCTTCAGAACAACCTTCCATATTAGTCATAGAATTTGAGGTATCTAGAGGTGCAAATGTTTGGCGTAAACCAACTTGCATTAATATTCTTGAGTATTTCATCCTATTGGCTATCAATTGTTCTGTGATTGTGGCCTAGGGATCAAGTTTGTTTGTTCAGGGCAAGTCCAATTGGCGGACCATTTTTGGATCAGGATCAATCTTTGGATTAATCATCAGTGTATCAATTGGCCAAATCCAAGGGATAGAATAAGTTGATGCTTTTACAATCAAGCCAGCTAAATGGCAATTGACTGTCTAACCAATCAACAAAGGGGAATAATGGTCAAGTTTATTACATTATTCTGGAGGCTTAACACTCATTCTTTCACAAATAAAGTTTGGTAAAATTTTAAAATAAATTTTATTTTTAAAACTCAATTTTTTCCTTTCACTTTAGAATTATTAGTAAAAACTATCATCCTCTCTTACCTCTACCTTTCCCCCGGTTGTCTGTTGCCTTTAAAGAGCCCTAAAAGTTATAGTTGACGTCAATGTTAAGCTACTTACGCTGGGATTTTAAAATCATAGTTTGAAACCAAATATTATTTGAAAATCTTAACTTTTTGCTTGAATTCAAACTCAAAGTTAACTATCTTAATGTTAATATCCTTCCCTGATGTTCTATTGGGTTTTTAAGGTTCCTGAGGCATCTCATTCTACTGAAAGTATCCAAAGCCACTCCTGGGTATTATATTTCCCTGATTAAAGTACCTCCAGTCCTTTCCAAGGCCCTCAATTTTTCTGGGACATCCAAAAATGCTATTTCCTGTACTCAAGTTTGTGGCTTTTACCCTGGCCCCTGTTTTACTTATGATTTGATAGACTTTTCCGGATTTCTTGTGCAGTTATCCTTCTCTGCCCATTGTGTGGGGAACAACCCCACCTGCCTCTTGCATCTGCTGGAGGATCTTCTTGAAAGGGCCCAGGATCTCTTTTCTACCAGTGTAAAATTGGTGAAGAGCCTCACCTGTGATGGCCTTGACCTATTCCTCCCTGACTTGGACCTCAAAGCTCCTTGTGGAGATAACACTTTTGAGCATGCCATTCCCGTGAAGAAACCTGAGTTCTCTCTACTGGCTGCGCCTGTACTTCAGGAGCATGCTCCCAAGTGTTCCCCCTGGCTGCTTGAAGGAATGGTGCTGATGGGTTTAAACTTGTACTTTCTTCAAATCTCTCACATGTCCTCTCTCTGGACACCTGTTTGAGCAGGTATACCAGTTCTGCACTGGATAGTGTCCTGGTGGGTATTTGCCCCATGATGGGAGCTAAAGTTAGTTAGTTTAGCCCCCCTCTCTCACAAAAATAAGGGAAATCTCCAGTACTAAACAAGGACAATGTTTGTGGATTGTAATCTGGCAGATTGAAATATGAAAGGTTCCAAAAGAGTGTAATGGAATGATATCAGGGGTATTTAAGAGCTGTCCATAACCAATCTCTTGGCCTCTAGTGACATTGATAGGAACAGGCATTAGGTTGAATACAAGCAGTTGATTGGGGTCCTTATGTGAGGAATTGTAGAATTGCTGGGCATAGATGAGGTTCATTACATCCCAAAGAAGGAGGGTATAGTTCAAGAAAGGTATGCTCAGGAAGCTTGTGTGAGATCTGAGAATCATTTATGGCCTGGGATTTAGCAGGGATATTTACATACAAGGTATCCAAGAGAGAAACTCCTTTAGCAACAGGTCATGTTGGAGGAGAAAATTTCATATTATAGATATGGGTGATATACTTTAATGTGAAGATTCATGTGGGATACTCTAGAACACATGTCTTGAGGCATTTACTGGGCATCTTGAAAAATCCTTTAAGATGAGAGGGACTTTATATCCAAGAATAGAAAGGTATCCATTCTTCAGGCTAATAATTTCATTATACTCCTGGAGGAATTGAGTACCAACTAATAAGTCTAACATCTCATTTTCTAAGGCTACAGCTTAAATAGCAAGGAATAACTTGCCAAAGTGAATGGGGAGGGCTGAGTAAGTGCCATTGACTTGAATCATAGGCAGGCCAGCTGTATCATAAAACTGATGATAGTTGAGGTCCAGGGCTAGTTTGATTTTCTTTAATAACTTGGAGGACACAATATTAATAAGTGATCTAATGTTAAGAACAGATTTGTTTTTACCTTCTAGATAGAAACTTCTACCCAAGTGGTAGTCTTTCAAAAAGTAGTAATGACAGCCAAAGCATCTTGCGCCTCAGCCAGCTCCTTTTCCCATTTTTCAACATATATTTAAGGCTAGGGAACTCCTTGTAAACTGTTTAGAGGGTAAACAATAAGGAGACATTCTGAAAGACAACATCAGCCACCTCAGCAGCTTTTTCAGAGGTTTCTACCAAGATAGGGGCCCTCTTGGGCTGTACAAGGTAGGATAAGACACAATTTTCTTAGCTTCAGCAAAGGTCTTGGTAGTGGTGGTAGTCTTCCCAGAACATAGTTTATAAAGGACAGGAATGGTTTCAGGTACATCTAGGACAGAATATATTTAGGCATCAGGATCTTCAGCATTAGATTCATCCATATTTGGCAGGAATATATTCTTCAATTATTTTTACATCAACTGATTTTCAGTCAACTTTGATCCAGCTATAATTTTCATCATATGTAAAAAATTACTTTGCAACAATGAAAAATAAAAAAATACAAAATAAAGAAATTATTTCCTATAAAAGTCATTTTTGATACTTTTAATGTTCTTATTTTATTTTGTAGCTGTCAAATTAAATTAAATTGTCTTTTAAAAAGGTAAAAATCTAAAATTAAGCCTCTTAAATACAAAAAAAAATAAAATAAAAAATAATTAAATGTGTGAAGTATAGTTTTATTAGTAAATAGATTATATTTAAAAAAATTGATTTATAGCAAATTTAACAGTTTTATATATTAGGAAATTATAGGTGGATCAAATTTGACTGAAGATCAGTTGGCAGAAAAAATATTGATGGAATATCTTCCTGCCCCTCCATATCAGAGTCATCTGAAATGTCATGGAAGAGGAGAAAGAGGGGATCAAGAATTTGATGCATCATCAGTTGAGGTGGAAGGAAGTAAAGGGGGAGACTGAAAAGAGTTGTCAACCAGGAGCCTCTCCACCTCTAGATTGACCTCTCTTTTTCTGTATGGTCTCTAGGATCAGCTCCTTCAACACAGGGATTTGTACATACTCAAGAGTGGTGGCCTACTTGATTACAGTCCTGAAAGCCCTTTTGTTTAGGCTGGTTCTGGGTATTCATAGCTAATATGGAGGGGTGTGGGAGTCTGTGACAGATGCAGCAGCTTGACTCTTGAAAACCACAGAGCCAGAATGGGTGAAGTGCATGTCTCAAAGGAGAGTCATGATACTCTTCATAGACATGAGCATAGCTTTATATGATTTGAAGTTCATACATAGGAGCTGGTTAAACTTGAGGGCTTGTGCACAAGCAGTATAGGCTTCATGGGTAGTCAACTGTTTACTTGTTATCAACTGCTGTCCTTCCACATAAAACCTATCAGCAAATTCAGCTAGAGATTCTTTGAGATTAAAAGTAATGTGCATGAATGTGTCTTTCTTCACCTCTAAGCTTAGGTCTCCTCCAAACTCCTCAATCAGCAGTTGCTTCATTCCTTCCCATGTGGTAATGGAAGGAAGTTCTGGAACCACCACTTATTGGCAGGTAAGGTGGAGACAGGTCAAGATATAATCTTTCTTGATCTCATTGGAAGCGCTACACATAGCAGTTTTATATATGGTAAAGAAGGCAGAAATTGTAAAGGTCTTTGGATCAAACACTTGCTTAAAGAGAGACTTGAAGTGAGCCTCAGGAGTTGACCCACCATTATTGCTGCCAACCATATTGATGCAAGGAGATAAATTAGCCTCTGATTCAGTGGGAGGCTGTCTGGCCCACAACTCTTAAACAATTTCTTCTAAATTCACTAGAGTTTTGGTGTTAAAAATTTCCAGTTTCAATGGCACAACCTGTCTGCTGCTTGATAGTATCCAATTAACGTCTTTGGTTAGTTACCACATTTGATAAATCAGCTAGTTGGGAGGTTAAAGAGGGGCCAACTGACAAACAAGGGGAGAATAGCTCATTGACAGATTCAATCAACTTGGGTATCCCCTGGAAGTCCTTGTCTAAGACATCATAATACCTTTTCAAGCAATCAACCCCATTGGCCAGAGCAATCAGCTCTCCAGCGCAATGAATATGAAACTGTCCAGCCATTCCTGGGCAACAGCCATTTTCTTCAGAAAGTCCCAACAGACTGGTAAACTCAGTGATGGTTGCTTTTATTACCAGTATTTCTTATTGAAGTGTGGCTACCTGAGTAGTAAGTATATCTACCTGGGGGTCAGGTTGGGGTGTAACTTCTGGAGGAGCTTGTCTTTGTGTAGTGGCGCATAATTCATGAATAGTGTCCCATAATTCTTGCTCTTGTCCCACCAGATCTTCAGAAGGGCAATCACCAGCAGAGGGTTATCTTAGATTGTCCAAGAAAGATTGCAATCCTTGGATAATAGTAAATGCAGCAGATTTTTCCTGTACTAATTCATCCTGCATGTCTTGCATACTTTTTGAGGCAATATCATCTAAGTGCTGTAATTGCTCAACAGTATGGAGACAGAATTTATTGAGTTTTTCATCCAATGTCTTGAATTTAGTGCGGTGTAAGTTGATAAAAGAGTCAACCTGAGCCTTCTAAGGTTTTTATAGCTGTTGGAACTCCTGGAGGCGTTTTTGGGTGTATTCAGGGACAGAAGAATGTAGGTGCTCAATAGACTTAGTTAATTAAGCCTGAGAGGTAATCAAATCTGTATGATTGTTGGACACTAGGGAGAACATATAGTATACCCACTGTTGTAGACAGATAACTGTTCCCAAATGTTGAAGACGGCAGCACAAAGGGAGGAGATCTTGTGGACATGAAACCCTAGTACCATCTGATAATGAACCAAGGCGGGTTGGAAAAAGGACAATATCAAGCAAGTAGCAGAATTGCTGTTGAAAGGAGGTGATGGAAATACAAGGGTCAACTATTATATTGTAATATTATACAGCTTTGAACTGGACTTGTAGATTAGGGACGGCTCCTTCACGGGCTAAGCCAAGGGCCACTGAAGTGATTTGATCTAAATCAGGGGTGCCTAGCAGATAAGCAATGAGGCAGGGCTATTAGCCAAGTTCAAGACAGTTGGAGTGATAGGCAGGTTGTTAATGTCTTCTTCCATTGAAGGGCTGGAAAATTCAGGCAAAGATGGGTCCTGAAAGGCGGAGATAAGGGACTAGAGAAGGTAGTTTTGAAGGGAGTAACCAAGGGGCTTACAGACCCTATAGTGAGCACCATTTTTATTGTGTTCTTGGGTGCAGCCAAGGGACACAACAGGAAATCCTAAAAGTATAATTGGGTAAGTACTAAGCCAGAGTTCAGTCTTCAGGGATGAATAAGGGATTTACTTTAAGGCCCTGGGAATGATAATTATCAAAAATCTCCTCTAGACACAACTAGGGAGATGTCAAAAAGTAAAATAAAAATCACAAAGAGAAAAAGTGACTAGAACCTGATTTTGGGGGAAATCAAAATGGTTCTTACATGGTAAATGTTTACCACAAACCAGTAGAAGGACAGGTAGATCACTGGCTACTCTTGTTATTGGGTCAAGGATCACTCATGTCACCAGAAAAAAGGTAAATTGGACCCTTGCCTAATTTGGGGAATCCATTTCAAAGTGAAAAAAGGAGATATAGGATTTTGCACTTGAAATATGACTCTATCAAAGATAAAATTGAAAGAGCATGGATATTGTAATTCACAACACTTGGTAACTGGTATTTATTGGTGATAGTTAAGCTCAGGCTTTGATACAGCTGCAGTAGCTGCTGAAAAGGTCTGAAGTGAGGCACCTACCCTGGAAGAGAAGAATAAGGGTTCTTCCAAGAGGCAGTCAGGCAGGTCTACAAAGGCAGATAATCACATCAGATTTCAGAGTTTGGGATAAACAGACTACAGTTTCACACTTGGTAGGTCATATTCTATGGATGGGTTTGGAGACAGCAGTAGCTATAGTAGCTAATAGTTGGGAAAGAGAGCCTAATTTTAGTTGATGGTGTCCTAGGATAGGTTGAATAAAGAAGTTGATTGGCACACAATTGTATTCATGGGCTTCATTTTTTGGTGGTGTTGCAACATCTTTGATTACTCCCTCTTGGGGAATTAACACCCTGAGTAAATTGCCAAGTGGCTCACCAAATGGTTCACCGTCCAGTCAATAAACTGGTGGCACCATTATCAGTTAACCATCTATGATGGGAATCACTCAATCCAGGTCCTAAATGGAACACAACTTGATTAAGCCTCGTGACTCAAGAGGAACATTACTCAGATAAGCCCCATGACCTCCATGACATACATGGACAACATATGGCTTGTCATGGTACTATATAATATTCTATATTTATATTCAATAAACTTATCATTCTCTTCTTAATCTTCCCCTTTATTTTGTTTATTATACTTCCCAGAACTATAAACTTGACAGTGGTACCACAGGTAGGTTATCCATACCTACCCAACTCAAAGGAAAAATTCCTCCCAAGAAAAGAACCCAAACAATGTCACTCCTTAACGGCTGGAGAGATTACAAAGTAGGACAAGATGTTCCCCCAGGCCTTGTCATATACAATAATGTTCTTGTACCCATTGACCAGTACAACTCTCTCAAAGCCCGCAGACTGTTCCCTACCACACCAACCACAACAGCGCCTATGCAACCTGAGATACCCAATATTGTGTTTCAATGCTTATGTACCGCTGAAATTGGCACCTTTGCAGGACTACACTGTGAAAACGCCTCTCTTTGGATCAACAGCACTGAGAGCAAGTTCAAAAAAATGGAGTACCCCAAAGACTCTGGGTCAGCAAGATTGCCCTCCGTGTCACAGGGACTGCTTCACGTTTTGTAACCAAATGGCTAGCCCAACACCCTGACCAAAAGGAAAATTGGGAAGTGTTCAAGGCCGCATTCCTTGAAAAGTTCTCCATGAAGGACTCAGACATGGTGATCATGACCAAACTTCAAACCTTCAAAATGACAGGAACCATTGAAGAAAACATTGCCGCATATGAAGGACTACGTGACTGTGCACCCAACACCATCAACTTTGATGAACCTGGGCCATGTCTGGACTTCCACAATGGCCTTCCCACACACATTAGACGTCAGTTTGACATGACCTGCTTCAAGAATCTTGAGTATGTATTCCTAGAAAAGAAACACCCAGCTAAGAGAAAACCTCGCCCCAATAAGCAAAACAACCAAGCCAACAATACCCATCCTTGAAATGGAAATTACACTGCACAAGCCAACCAGGCCAGCACTGAAGATACCAAAAAGGAGGGAAAAGTTTAGGGGAGTGCTTAGGCAAGCCACCCTCCCCCACTTCAAAAGACTTGTACAGAGAACAGGATGTGGACTCACTCACCATGATCCAAGTTCCCTCCAGCAATCCTCTCCTGTTTGCCGCTCAAACTGGAAATAAACTCCTCACTTATCCTTTCTGTTTTTGCAGATATCAGGGCATAGCACTATTTGACACTGGAGCCAATCAATTGCTCATCAACAAGAGTTTTGAAGACCTCATGAAGTTACCTACCACTTGAAGTAGCATCAAGAAAGTCATCATGGCAGACAATTATAGCACACCAGTTACCCATAAGACAAAACCTTTCTGCACCCAAATTGGAGATGTACAAACAACAATTAGCGCCCCTGTCATACCAATCTCCAAATACAATATCATACTCGGATTGGATTGGATGAGAAAGACAAAGCCTTACATTGACTGGGACAGTGCCACCCTCATCATTCAACAAGGAGAAGTCCACCATCACGTGTACCCAACACATCTTGACACCCTCATGAGGGACCACATATTTGTAAAGATCATGGAAACAGAGAAAGAAACTGACATCAGCAAAATCAATTGGAGCACATGTACGTATGAGGCCATCCACTTCAAAAACACAGAGACTCAACATGAACAGAACCCAATTAGAAACCAGCTAGTCAATGAGTTTCCCTCTGTATTCCAAGAAACACTACCCAGGTTGCCCCCTGATTGGGGTATACAACACGAGATCAGCCTAAAAGGTAGTGTGCCTAAAGCACAACCCATCTACTTCCTCACACCACAAGAAGACGACGCCCTAAAAGCTTACCTTGTTAAAGCACTCAAAAAAGGCCTCATCAGACCCTCAAAATCCTCCTTTGGTGCTGCTGTCTTCTTTGTGGCAAAGAAAGATGGAGGCCTCTGCCTGGTCATCAACTACAGGGCCCTCGACAAGGTCACAATAAAGAACAGGTATCCCCTGCCTCTAATTGATGACCTTTTTGATGCCCTGGGGGGGTCCCAAATCTTCACAAAAATTGATTTGATAGTAGGATATCACCAAATTTGTGTGAAACCTGAAGACATTCCAAAGACTGCATTTTGAACTAAATACAGATCCTTTGAATGTGTTGTCCTCAATTTTGGCATGACAAAAGCTCCCAGTACCTTTTTAACCTTCATAAATGAAGTATTCAAGGAACACATTGGGAAAAGAGCAATCATATACTTTGACAACATCATCATTTATAGTCCCAACCTGCAATAACACTGGGAAGACGTCTGTGCAGTCTTCTGTACACTGGAAGAAAACCAATTGATTGCCAAACCATCCAAATGTGAGTTCTTCTTGACTGAACTTCCATTCATTGGACATATCATCAGCAAGGACAATATCAAACCAGATCCAGACAAAATATGTGCTATAACAGAGATGCCAGCCCCAAGGAATAAGAGTGAACTCCACACTTTCCTTGGAATGGTAGCCTATGTATGCAGGTTCATCCCTGACTGGGGCGCCCTAACAGCCCCCTTGTCAGCCATCACTGGGAAAACAACCAAATTTGTCTGGACACCCTTACAAGACCAACATTTCTGCCAACTGAAGGAACGCATGGTTACTGCCCCCATCCTACAATACCTGAACTGTGAGGGTATCTACAAGCTAGAAACCAAAGCCTCTGATTATACCATAGGAGGAGTCCTCCATATCCAAACAGCCCAAAAGGACTTCCTTCCTGTGGCATATGAATCAAGAAAGCTATTGGACGGCAAACAAAGATACCCCATACACGATAAGGAATTGATCACCATCATACATTGCCTCATGAAATGGCAATGCTATCTGGAAGGAGCCCAGGCGTTCAAAGTACTCAAGACCACAAGTTGTTGATATTCTTTGTGACACAACAGCATATGTCAAGAAGACAAGCCAAATGGATGAGTCTCATACAGAGATACCTCATGCAAATTGGATACAAGTCAGGCAAGAAGATGCTTACTGCAGAAACCCTATCAAGGCTATAAAATAAACACATCCTTCACACTGATGGCAACCCCTACTGGCCCATGTTAATCATGGGGAATCTCCAGAAAGGGTTCCCACCTGGCACATTAATGGAAATCCAAGAGAAAGTCCTCAAGAACAAACATCTGTTTAAAAATGTATATGATACCCTTCACTGAATCCTTTCAAATGGTGACACTATACCCCATGTCCTGTCAACACAAAAGATTGACACAATCCTCCAATATCACAGAGACTTGGGACACACCCGTAGCAGAAACTTGCATAAATACCTCAAGACACGCTACTGGTGGACCAACATGCTAGATGATATCAGAGAGGTACTGGAACAATGTGAGGTCTGTGAGAAGTACGCCCAAACCAAAGCTCCACCCAAGTCAGTAATACCAGTGTCAATCACACAACCTTTCAAAGTGTGGTCACTGGACATTGTGGGATCAATTCCTGACAATAAAAAAGGCAAGAAGTACATCATCACAGCCATCAACTATGCAACCAGATGGCCCGTAGCACAAGCCATAAAAGAGCACAAAGGCAACAAAGTGAGAAAATTCATTGGCAAGGAGATCATAGAAAAGTTCGGAAAGCCTGACCTCTTAATCAAAGATGGAGGCACTGAACTCAAAGCTATTGACACCAACATCTATTTTGCCAAAAATGGAATAAAACACGTCACAGCCAGCCCATATCACCCACAAGCAAATGGACGTGTAGAATGACTAAAGGGCTCTCTAGTGGAAGCCCTCAGTAAGTTATCTTCCAACAATCCAAAAGCCTGGGTTGGCATGCTACCAACTGCCCTTATGATCTGCAGAACACAAGTCAACCGCAATATGGGAAAAAGCCCATTTGAGCGTGTATATGGTCAGAAACCCTCACTTGTCAGTACAACCACAGGACCACCACTGCCACTTCTAAAGAAGATACCAGACAGTAATGAACCAAAAGTAAAACAAGCCAGAAAGGACCAAGAAGTGATGGAACACCAAAGAGTCCAGCGGGAAGAAATCCCATTGCAACAAGAAAGGTTCTAAGTTGGAGATAAGATATTGGTTGTCAATCACAACCAACACAAACTAGATCCAGGGTTACACAGACCAGGCATTGTCATGAAAGTTAAGCCCAATAACACCTACCTCATCAAAAGAATTGGAGATCAAACTGAACTGAAATGTATGCATCACAACCAACTCTGTTTGTGTAAGGCAAGAGCAGCCCAACAAAATTCAAGGCTCCCTGTACCCAACATCAAACTGGATCAATACCAAGCCCACATACCAGATACTCTCAAGAAAATTCCCAAGGTTCTGCCTTCCAGCACCCCAGGGGAAATGTTGCAACATCTTTGATTACTCTCTCTTGGGGAATTAACGCCCCAAGTAAATTGCTGAGCGGCTCACCAAATGATTCACTGTTGTCATGAATACCGCTATTCACCATGTTTCAATTTCACCTTTGGTGGGCCATTTCAAAGACTAATCTCTTGCTTTTGCTTTTGCCTCTCAAAATGAGTTGATGACTGAATCAGGAAATACAATTGTTTGGTTTCTTGACTCTGTGCAACTCACTTGCCCCACTCATGCTTGTGGCAAGTGATCCTACCGTCCTGGTAGTGTTTTGTGGTATTACTAACCACTATATATTTTATTTTGTATTCACCAATAAAAATTAAGTTCTATTCACATTTTTGTCTTTGTGTCTTCCAGTACTTCCGCGCCTCTCTCTAGCCACAGCTAGTAGAGATTATTCTTCCAGGGCTGCAAGGTAATTTCATAGCCTTCCCTGTCATCTAACCAAGACTTAGTACAAATCCAATCCTAAGGTTAGGATTTCCCGTTTTTGTGTCTGTGCCACGCCTCAGAACACAAAATAAACGGTGCTCACTACAGGGGCTGTAAGCCCCCTGGTTATCCCTTTTGCATCCACATTTTCAGGTCCTTTGCCTCCGCCTATACAAGAGCCAACTTCACCTGAAATTACTAGTCCTCCTATTGAGGAAGATATTGCCAACTTGCCTATTATCCCTACTGTACTGAACCTCAGGAATGGTCCCCACCTAGTTGCTTACCTCATGGGTACCCCTGACTTGGAATAAGTCATGGCAGTAGCCCTTGGGATAGCTCGTGAAGGAGCCATCCCTTGTCTGCAGCTGCAGTTCAGTCAAGTGGAATACTATGAATTGATTGTGGCTCCTCAAATTCCACAACATCTCCTCTCAGCAGCTGGCTCCTCTGAACATTTATTTTTGTCCTTTGTGCAGCCTGCCTTGGCCCACCATCAAATGGTGTTGGGGCTCCACATCCAAGAAATTTTGTCTCTACAAGCAGCAGTTACTCATCACTGGGACCAGTTTGCTGCTTACCAACAGTGGATCAATTCCCTGTTTTCCTTGGTATCTGACAATCAATTCAACTCTGTTACCTCCCAGACCTTTTTGGTTAACTCTGTTGAACAAATGCGCCAGTCCATCCCCAAGTACGTGAGAGAGCGTCTACACAAGTTTCACCAGCTAGAACAACCCTGGCAAACTCAAGTAGATTCCACCTTGAATGCTTACCTATCCAACTTCAAACAACTTGTGCAGCAACTCAATGCATTCAGCATGTATTCTTTTGAGCAACTACAGCAAGTAGCAGACTTTGCTGCTAACAGCCTTAATGAACTCAGTACAGTGTTTGATCAAGAGAGAGCTGCCACCGCTGCTGCTATAGCCAAACTCCAGAGTCAAATGAATATATAATCTACGCCCAAGCCAGATGCTTTGCCCTCTCCCCCTTCTGATGACTTAGTGGATTGAGAGCAGAGAATATGAGACACTATTCAAGAACTACGTACAACTACTTGCAGTCAAGGACGTCCTACCAAAGCCCCTCAACATGACCCCCAGGTGCTTGAGTTAACTGCTCAAGTTGCTGAGCTACAGCAAGAGCTTGCTGCCCTATGTGAGATGATGGCAACTTCTGCTAGTCCAGGTGGGGTTGTTGACAAAGATGGTTACTGCCCTGGCTTACCAGGAGCCCCTTGAGTCCAATGTGCTAGAGAACTAATTGCCCTAGCTAAAAAAGTGGATCATTTGAAGCAAGATCATACTGAGCTGAATAAAGATGTACAAGAGATGAGTGAACTGATTGACTCTGTGAACAACAGGTTTGCCCCTTGCCTCTCAGTGGGGCCATCCCTTACCTCTCAACTGGCTGAGCTCTCCACAGTAGTGACCACCCAAGGTCAACACCTAGATGCTACTGCACAACAGACCACTCAAGCTGTCAATACAGGTGCCCGCGCTGTTGAGACCCTGACTACCCTTGAAGAGAGTGTTTTTCAGCTATGGGCTAGACAGCCCCCCTCTGAATCTGAAGCAGAGTTTTCCTCATGTATAAATTACTCAATAGCAACAATGGTGGCCTAACTCTTGAAGCACATTTCAAGCCTACCTTTAAGCAAGTCTTTGACCCCAGAACCTTGACCATTGCAGCTTTCCCAACTATCTATGAAACTGCCATGAGACAAGCATCAGACAAGGTTAAGAAAGAACATATTCTGACCTGTCTACACCCAACTTGCCAGGAGGTGGTGGTGCCTGAACTACCCCCATTGAGACGTGGGAATATATGAAGCAGCTTCTGATTGACAAGTTTGGTGGTGACCTTAGCCTGGAAGTAAAAAAGACCCTTTTATGCACATTGCGTTCAATCCTAAAGAGACGCTAGCTGAGTTTGCAGACAGATTCTACATGGAAGGACAGCAAATGATAACAAGCAGACAATTGACAGCCCATGAAGCTTATATGGCCTGTGCTCAAGCTTGCAAAGTTAACCAGCTTCTGTGTCTTCACTTCAAAGCCCATAAAGCTATGCTTTCCTCTATGAAGAGCATAAAGACGCTGTTGCAGGACATGCACCTTACCCATTCTGGAGCAGTTGTTAGGGAAAGTTAAGCTGCTTCTAACTCTGGTTTGTCAGCCCGTGGTCCTCACATTCTTACCATGAACTTGCAAAATCTTCCTTGACGCCAAGTTTGCCACAACTGTGGTTAGATAGTTCACCATTCTCAAGTCTACACCAACCACAGGTTGAAGGAGCTGATCCAAAAGAGCAGGCGGGAAAAAACAGTCAACCTAGAGGCAGATACGCTCTCAGTTGAAAACTCTTCCCAGTCTCTTTCAATTCCTCCCTCTATATCTGACTCCAAGCCTGCTGATAATGAGGCTCCTCCTATCCTCCTCTTGTTTCACAATATCTCTGACAACTCTGACCTGGATGACTCTGATACTGACAACACCAATGCATATGGGTACTTCGTTCTGGCTGTTCCTGAAACCATTAAAGTCCCCTATAAATTACAATCAGGAAAGACTACAACTACTGCTAAGCCTTTGCCAGAAGCCAAAGAAGTTGTCTCTTTCCCTTACCTCACTCAAGCTAAGAGGTCCCTGTACTAGTGGAGTTGTCAGAAGAAGCTGCTGAGGTTGCTGACGCTGTCTTCAAGAATGTATCTGTTTTGCTCCCTCTCCAAACTTTTTATAAGGAGTTCCCAGTGTTAAGATGCATGATTGAGAAGTGGGGTAAGAAATTAGCAGAGGCTCAAGATATCTTGGCTGTCCTTCTACTCTTTGGTTGCACTACCACTCAAGTAGAGATAAACATTCAAAAAGTGAAGATTGAGGCCGTCTTAGACACTGGCTTGCCAGTCAACGTTGTCTCCTCCAAGCTTGTGAAAAACTCAAACTCTCCCCTGACCTTAAATATCACCAGTTGTATGGCAAGGCTGGACTGTCTATGACCCGCACCATAGGGGTGTACTCCGCTCTATCCATGCAGTTTGGCAAGCTTCTTCTAGCTGCGCCAGCAGTTGTCTTGGAAAACAAGAGTTACAATCTCTTAGTTGGCACTCAGTTCCTTAGGGAATATAACGGAATAATCAACTTGAAAGATGGTTACCTCTCTATTCTGGGATATGAAGTCCCTCTGATCTTTGAAGAGCCGGTTAAAGTTTCTGGGAAGCGCCTGAAGACATGTGCTTTGGAGTACCCCACTAGGGTTTTCAACCTCAAATATTGCACCCACTCTTCAAAAATTAAATGTCCACCCATGGCTTGTCCTGCATCTGATGGGATCCCTCTCTTAGCCATGTCTGCTTTCACCATCCCCCTGGCTCCCAGGCCATCCTAGACTCCCAGATATCATATGAACTACCTGAACAAACCTTCTTGAAGTTGTACTCTCCGCCCTCATTAGGGTGCAACAAACCTTACCTCTGCTCTGGAATCCTAGACATCTCCCATAAGGATCCTGTTCAATTGTTGGTAGCCAACCTGACTGCTCTTCCCATGACTGTGTCTAGGGAGAAGGTTGTTGGATATGGCAAGTTGTTGGGTGCTCCTGATGTCTTGTCTCTTCATCCCTTTGGCACGTTCCAAGATTTTAACCTACCTGAGGATGAACCCCAAGTCCTATCCTTGTTCACTGTGCAAGACTTTTCACAGCTGTCCCCAGCTCAACAGAAAGAGGTGCTAGACTTCATAGACCAATTTTCTGATATCTTTGCTAAGGACAGTACCAACTATGGGTTATCTAAAGGTGTTATCTAGAAAATTGACACTGGCAATGCCCCCCTTTCATGCTAAACCATATTGCCGCAGCCGCGTGGGGGACGCCCAGGTATCTAAAGAGCTCAAACAACTGTTGGACGCTGGGCTGCTGGAACCTTCCCAAAGTCCTTGGGCATCTCCACTACTCATCTTAAAGAAGAAAGATGGAGTTCATTGTATTGTGATGGACTATTGCCAATTGAACTCCTTAACTAAGAAGGATTCATATCCTCTGCCGTGTATTGATTATGTTCTCTGCTGCCTTGGAGGCTCTAAGTTCTTCTCCACAATGGATCTAGCATCTGGGTACTAGCAAGTTTACCTTTCTCCTGAGGATTGACAGAAGGCTGCGTTCATCACTTCTGAAGGTCTGTTTGAGCCTACCTGTATGCCGCAGGGACTCTGCAACGCCCCAGCCACCTTCCAAAGGGCCATGGACTCCATCCTCCCCAACTTGAAGTTGTTGTGCATCCTAGTATACTTGGATGATATAACAGTTTTCAGTGCTACCTTCACCAATCACCTGGCTCATCTCAAAAAGGTGTTCATAAAGATTTAAGAAGCTGGCCTCAAGCTAAAAAATTCCAAGTGCGCTTTCTTCAAAGAGCATCTTGAATTCTTGGGCCATGAAGTAACCCAGACAGGGATTTGCCCAACAACTAAGAAGGTTGAAGCTATTGGAAAAATGCTTCCGCCCACCAACCAGCAAGAGGCGCAAGTCTTTCTAGGGATGATGGGCTACTATAGATAGTTTATCCCTGACTTTGCCAATACTAGTGAACCTCTAGTCCAGTTGTTACATAATGTCCCTTTTGAATGAACCGCCAGTTGGCAGCAAGCCTTTGAGACCCTTAAGCAAAAACTCAAAGAGGCGCCAATCCTTGTGTATCCTGACTATGATAAGGAGTTCATCCTATACACTGACGCTAGTTATCTTGCTATTGGGGCTATTCTGGCCCAACTAGACAACAAGGGTGTAGACCATCCTGTGGCTTACACTTCCTGCGTGCTAAACAAACATGAGAAGAATATTAGTGTCACAGAGAAGGAGTGTCTTGCCGTGTTACATGCAGTCAAGCAGTTCTGCCACTATGTATATGGTACCCATTTCACAGTTGTCACTGACCACACTTCAGTTAAGTGGTTACAAGAACTTATGGAGCCTGAAGGGCGCCTAGCTAGATGGACTCTACGTCTGCAAGGATATAACTTCACTGTGCTCCATTGCCCTGGGATTCAACATCAGAAACTGATGGGCTATCCAGAATGCCCATTCTTGCTTTGCATCTTTCAGAGGCTGAAAAGTTGTACAAACTAATTGGATACCCTTCTTCTTGGGAAAGCGAGACAGAAGAGGTCTGACTGACCTTGTCCAAGCTATCTAAAGATACCCTAATACATGACAATCAACTCTTCAAAAAGGTATGAGATCAGTATCTGCTCTATGTATGACCCAGTCTTTGCCTCTTGTTGGTGTCACAAGCTCATAAAGAGACTGGGCATGGAGGCATTTCTAAGACTTTTGAGTGGCTTCAGAAGAATTACTTCTGGGAAAACCTTTGCCTTATGATCCCAGACGCCATAGCTAGTTGCCATGACTTCCAGTTGCAGAGGCCTTGAGCTGCTGCCCATGAATTCAAATTAGTTACCCCTCAACATGCTTTTCATACTGTCATCATTGATGTGGTATGTCCTCTCCCCCGCTCACGTTCTGGGTATCGCTTTCTTCTGATTGCTGTTGATCACTTCAGCAAGTGGGTAGAGGCTTGCCCTACAAAGGACATCACAGCTAAGACAACTGCCGCCTTCCTGTTACAAGATTTTTTCTACCACCATGGCTGTCCTCAAGTGTTGCTCTCAGGTAATGGGACTAACTTTAATGCCAAGCTGGTAACCTCTGTTGTCGAAGCTTTGGGGTCACACCAGTCCTTCTCTGCCCCCTACAATCCTTCTACCAATGGGGCAGTTGAGCATGCAAATTCAACACTGGTCTCTATCATGAGGAAGCTCACCTATTCTGACGCTGCCAACTGGGACCTATACTTACCTGCTGCTCTCTTTGTGTACCGCCTTAGAAAACATTGTGTCACTGGATACTCCCCTTTTGCTATGTTGTATGGGCAAGAGGCTACTACTCCATTGCTCTTGGGGGGCCCTGCTTTCCTCTGATAAGGCCATGAATCCTGACAACCACATCAAGGATCTAGTCAACTGCATAATTGATATACAGGCCACTACCTACACTTCTGCATACAAGACTAAGATGCTTGAGCTTTCTCCTAATAATGCTGGATGCTCCCCCTTGCCTGAATTTGATGTTGGTGACCATGTGCTTTACTACCAACACAGAGTAGGTGGGCGCGCACATAAGTTGGACTCTCTGTGGATCAGCCCTCTAGAAGTGACCTTTAAACAAGGGTCCAAATACACTGTAAAGCTCCTCTCCAGTGGCCACTTTTTTGCTAGAGTGCATGCCAAGTTCCTCCGCAAGTACCACCCCCCTAAGGCCAATCTAGGGGAGGGCAATGTTGTGAATACCGCTATTTACCATGTTTCAATTTTGCCTTCAGTGGGCCATTTTGAAGACAAATCTCTTGCTTTTGCTTTTGCCTCTTGAAATGAGTTGATGACTGAATCAGGAAATACAATTGTTTGATTTCTTGACTCTGTGCAACTCACTTGCCCCACTCATGCTTGTGGCAAGTGATCCTACTGTCCTGGTAGTGTTTTGTGGTATTCCTAACCACTATATATTCCATTTTGTATTCACCAATAAAAATTAAGTTCTATTCACATTTTTGTCTTTGTGTCTTCCAGTAATTCTGCCCCTCTCTCTAGCCACAACTAGTAGAGATTATTCTTCCAGGGCCGTAAGGTAATCACATAGCCTTCCCTGTCATCTAACCAAGACTTAGTATGAATCCAATCCTAAGGTTAGGATTTCCTGTTGTGTGTCTGTGCTGCGCCTCAGAACACAAGAACTGTCCAGTCAATAAACTGGTGGCACCATTATCAGTTAACCATCTATGATGGGGATCACTCAATCCAGGTCCTAAATGGAACACAACTTGATTAAGCCTCGTGACTCAAGAGAAACATTACTCAGATAAGTATCATGACCTCCATGACATACATGGACAACATGTGGCTTGTCATGGTACTATATAATATTCTATATTCATATTCAATAAAGTATTATTTTCTTTTTAGTTTTCCCCTTTATTTCGTTTATTATACTTCCCAGAAGTATAAACTCAACAGTGGGAATTCTAAACTCCAAAATGAAGGAGTAAAGGGCTTTATCCGCAATTTGGGGATGAAGGATCAGGATTGAGTGTGAAGCAATTGTGCCAGTATGGATGAGAGATTGTGCAGCTTCATGCACTTGATCATAGCTGAGCAAGAGCAATAGAGGGAAGACTGTAGTAGGCTATGGAGCAAACATCATGACCATTGTAGTATCTAGAGGGTCAGAGTTGTCCTCTTCAAGGGAAGGACTGGAGACTTTGGAGGGGTTAGAATATTTGGTAATCATGGGAGAAGGTTCAGAGAATGTACATGGTAATAGAGTAACCAAGGGGCTGGTAGCCCCTTTAGTCTGCACAAGTTTGTTGTATTTGACTCTTGATAATGACATCCAAGAGGACAAGGAAGAAATCTTTATCAAAAAATATTTGAGGCTTGTGCTAGCTAAAGGTTAGCCTTCAGGGATGAACTGGTTAGTTGCTTTAAGGCCCTGGGAGCTATGATTGTTTAGAAAACCTTCCTACCTAAGAGAAAGATGAGCTGGAGTTAAAATATAAACAAAAGTGATAGTTTATATACTTTTTATTTTATATAAAAGTGAATGTTATATAGAACATTATACTGTGGATTGTTCACTAGTAGTACAGGAGAGGAGCCTATCTGGCACAGTATCAGGATCAGAATAGGCCTGGTGATGATATCCTGAATGTATTAGAATCAATTTAGATGATTTAGGAAATGTGACGGCTAATAAACTTATATGCAAAACCAGTCAAGTAATTGCATAAACTTATACAGTTGAAAGAAAATTGATAAGGTCTGAATGTTGTGATTCACTACTATGTCATGCAAAGAAAAGCAAAGCAAATACAAAAGCCCCCATAGTAACCCAGGGGCTTTGGGGTACTGCATTAAAAGATGGTACATGGCTAGGCTGGCTTCAGCCAAGCCCCAGGCAGCCATAGCTAGTTTCTGGCTCTGGGGAAATCTTTAAAAATAACTATTTTAAATTATTTAAATATTGTTTGGTTCCGATCTGGCTGTACTGGCCCAGAGCCGAAACTAGCCGGGACTAGGGATGCTTTTTGCTCAGCTCCGGCTCTAAGCCGCTACAGCTAAAACGAAATTATAATATATTTATACAAATTTAAATAATTCCTTGAAACAAGTGGCCTAGAGCCGGAAGCTGGGCGCGGCTGCCGAGGAGCTTTGCCAAAGCAGCCCTGACCGGGACTGAGCCAAAGCATGCTGACCTACGGCTTTAAGCCTTTCGTATTTCATCAAATAAAAACGTTTGGAAATTAGACCCCACTACAGATGGAATTAAAATTATATCATTTATCCGAAACCCTATTTATCCGAAGGAGGCTTGGCGTATAAAATCTAAGCCAATCTATTCTAAACCACTTGGAACTTGGACTGCCGCTATTCGAGAATTAAGATGAATGTGCGCTATTCTGCAAATAACTGAAACGAAATATCTTTAAAAAAGCCGTAATCTAATCCATCATTTTAAAAAATGTGGCTTTCTTCTAGAAGCTATAGATCATAATGGCATAGGAAAGAATAAAAAGAAAGGTGCAGGGCAAAGGAGCGCATGCTTCTTGTTGCTACAGTATTGGGGCTAGTTGTGGGCGAGGCTGCCAATTCTTACTGCAGCGCCTCGTTTCCCTCTGCTGCTACATACAAGAAATTGGTAAGTTTTCTACTTGATGAAGCTGACACGCACAGGAAACATATGATTTAGTCTCTGTTCATCTATTGACTCGCCACGGCGACAGGGCTCCCCTTGGAGAATCCCTTACAGGGAATCACAAGTCTTCTGGACCCGCCAAGGGTTGGGTATGCAGCCCAGGAGATATTTCCGATTCCAGTGTTACAATCCAAGGAATGTCTTCTAGTGAAGATATCAAATTTGAAGAAGATGGTGTCTGTAGTGAAGAACATCTCACCACTAAAGGCATTCAGCAGCTGGCACAGCTAGGAGAAGAGCTTCGACAGATTTATAAGGCACAACTCACAGACGGTGTCTTCGTTAATGCGACTTGGACACAGCGGACGTACTGGTCAGCAGTTGCTCTAATGAGTGGTATTTTGGATTCAAAACATCCAAAGTTTGTGATTCATTCAAAGCCTCTTGAAAAAGATGGGTTGATACATTTATATAACAAGTGTAAGTTAGAGAAGCAGCTAACTAGAGGACTCGTCAAAACAAATGAGTTTCAATTGGCAAACGTTTCTCTGGTCAAAGTAGCGAAAGACCATGGTTTAGGAGTCAGCAGCCACTCTCTCGCAGCTTACAAGGCAGTGGATAATCTCAGATGCCTTGACTGCCATCAAATGTCACTTCCTCCCTCCAAGTCTGATAAAAGCGCAATCTACGAAGCAATGGATGAATTCACCAAGGCTGTATACTTCCCTACTTCAAGAAACGCCCAATTCCATCGCATGCACATTGGCACTTATCTTAAAGATCTCAGCCAACAACTACAACACACCAGAAAGGAAGCAAAGCCTAGATTCTTCTATACATCAGCTCACGACGCTTCAGTAAGCGCCCTCCTCAGTAGCCTTGATATTGGCATAACTGGAACACCTCCATATGCTTCCAACTTCATCATTGAGCTTTGGGTTAAAAAAAGAGCGAGATCTGATGGTCATAAAGTAGTGCGGTTCATTTACAATGGTGAATATGTCAAACCATCTTGGTGTAAAGGAAAATACTGCTCCTATAAAGAACTGCGTTTTCACCTCAACATCCTTGGGATACATCTCGCTGGCACTTCAAAAGGCTTAAAAGAATTTGACTTTTGGTCCGAGTGCAATGTCCAGCAAGAATAATCAGCAACAGCGCACTGTCGACACTTTGTCGACATGGTCACTGTTGACTCAAAACTTGAAATATATTATGATTTTTGCTAGTCGTGCTAACTTAATTCTTATTTTTTAAAGTGTTCAGGGGTGTAAACCCAGAAAACACAAAGAAATTGTAGCCATTTTGAAACAATTTAATATTAACCTTAATAAAAAACTTGATTTAACCAGATTTTTCCTTTACATTTACTAATAAAAATTAGTTTATTTTTTATTTATTTTCACAACGTAAAAGTGTCAATGTCAACACTTTTTAAGCCAAACTTATTTTTAATAAAAAAACTGAAACATCTACAATAAAAATATTAATTGTAAACTTAAAAAATATTTTTTATAAGTTGATATATAGAATTAGGTATAGTACATATGGCTGATTGTTGAAATGTTCATCTTATAAATTTATCTGTGGCACTTATTCTGTCTTTAATATCATTAAATGGATTGGTGGCTAACAGCAATCCTATGATTTAAGTGTGTGTTACTATGTAATTTACTATAGAATTTATTATTAATATAATGTTGACAATAAAAAATGTTGTCTACTTGCTCGTGATCATCCACCGGGTAGATTTAAGCAAATTAGAGTGGCACAATTAAGCCTAAATTACTATGTCACCTCCTATTGAGGATGTTGTAAGTGGCAAATTTGACACTTTACCTTTTTGATATCTTAAGACAACATAGTAATTTTTCAAAATAATGTTGACAGTGACAATGTTGTCTCTGAAAATATCTACAATTTTCCTAATTGTCAGTGAGAATTCAGCTTTTTTTACTAGTTGTCACTCATAATGTCAACGCTTTTCATTTCTCACATATAAAACTTTATGTTTTACATAATAAAAACATTTAAAATTTTAACATGTTGTATTTTTTACTTTTCTCTTTCATATTATCTAATTTTTAAAATAAAATTTATATATAAAGCTACTACTTTTAAATAATTCTTTTAAATTTTAACTTGTTATTTAAATCTCTAATAAATAAAACTTTTACAATATTTTTATGCTTTAAAATTTCACTAAAAGTGTTATAAGTATAAAGTTTAAATGTGATGATTTTATAGTCATTTTGGTTTGTTTTTAAATACAAAGCTTTACTTCAGAACTTGTTACTTATTATTTTAGGACAAAAATACTTCCAAACACCCCAAAGGCACCAAGCGTCCCACCAAGGCTCCCAAGACCCCCAAGAAGAAGCATTCATCCTCAAAGAAGGCTATCCCTAAGCCCTCTCCAAAGCCTTCCCTCAAGCCTTCCCTCAAGCCCTCCCCAAGCAGAGCTCAGCTCATTCCACTGGGGAAGAGAAATCTGATGGTTCCCTTACAGACCGCAGTTTTTACAACTCAGCTTCAAATGAGGAATCCAAAAAGAAGCGGTGCCAGGCCAAAAAGACCCCCAAGGATAAGTCTCCCACACATGAGGAGCACCATGACAAGCCTCCTTCTGCTTCCCTCCCACTAAACTCCCCTCCTTTCAACTCATCAGGGGATGACTCTAAACACCACCCTGATTACTTTCATGGCTTCTGCCATGCTCCTGCTGGCCCCTGGGACCCTCTTGGGGACCACAATATTTAAAATATTGATGAAAAGTTTAAGGTTCCTTCTTTTTTGCCTAATTACTTACCTATAATGAGCGTCAAAGGGGAGCCAGCCATGGTGGCTAACAGTTACATCTTTTACTGCAATAATGGTAACCAGGGCTTCAAGAGCTACCACTATACCTGTGAGGACATATCTTGCCCAGTGCAGCTCAACACTGAGTGCTGGGACTTGGTCCAAACCATTAAGGGAGAGCATACCTGCACAATGCCCAACACCACCATCTCCTGCCTTCTCAAATGGTACCTTGTGCAGATCATGCCTACCTCCAAGGACTTTTCCCCACCCAGCTGGCTGTGCTTGCCTGCAAGACCTCTCCCCCACCAACCTCAAGAGGGTGCCAACCCACAGCCAGTTGGTCAAGTTTGTGAGTGATAGGTGTCAAGCCTCCAATCCCCACGCAAGAGCGCCACTACCATCAAATACCTGGTCCTTTCTGATGCCCTCAAGAAGACAGAGTATGGTGAGATGTTCCTGTTCCATGACAATGAGCAGGAAGTGGAGGATAGGATTATGTCTATGCCACAACCCAAAACCTGGAGCAGCTCAACACTGCTACTACCTGGCTGTGTGATGGCACATTTGCAACTTGCCCCAACCTTTTCAAGCAGCTTTGGGTCCTGTACGGGCAATTTGACACCCAGGTCATCCCCCTCATTTTCTTCCTCCTGCCTGATGCTAAGAAAGAATTCTACACCAAAGCCTTCAAAATTGTTCAGGATGCTTTGAGTTCCCTTCCTGCCAACAAGCTCCCCCCTTCCACCCACGCCACCAGAGCAAACCCTTCATCTACTGAGAAGGATGAGTCTTCTCACGCCACTGAGCAGCTAGCTTATGTGTGCTCACTTGGGCCAAAGGTTAGCATCATGGACTTTGAGCTTGCTCAGTTCTGAGCCTTTGAGGCCACCTTTAATGGGGAAGTTCAGGAATGCTTCTTCCATTTCAGGCAGGCCCTCATCAAGCATCTCAAGAGCAAGAAGGGCCTCTTTGAGAAGTATCTAAACAATGATAAAGGGAAGTGACGCTTTGCCTTGACTCAGTTTGCTGCCTTGGCTTTTGTGCGGTCAGAGCATACTGGGCTTGGCTTTGAGGTCCTCCTGGAGGATGCTTATGTCAAAAAGCACTCCACCATTTTCAAGGGCTACCTTGATTACTTTGAGAAGCAGTGTGTTGGAAAGAAGGTGACTTCCAGGAGAGGGAAGAGTGGGGCCACTGCGCCATGGAACTGCCAGAGCGCCTGCCTCAAGGGGGAGATGAAGACAACATCTAACCTGGAGGTGTGGCATAAACACCTGAAGGCAAAGTTTGGGGAAAACCCCAAGTTCATCAAGTTCTTCCTGAAGCTGCAGGAGGAGAAGGCCCAGAATGTCTCTAAGTTTTGTGATCTGGTCAACTGGATGGCCTCCAAGAAGAGGAAGAGTAAGGAGAAGGACTACCAAGAGGATGTCCAGAAGGTAGTCAAGAAAAAGTATAAGGTGGCGGAAATCAAAAAAATACCTTGAAGATGTAGCAACTGCTCTTGTTGGTGGCTTTAATTAGCCTAATAAACTCTTCTTTGCTTTGCCTTTATGGGTTTCACTTTTGAATATTTATATTTATTTATTTATTTTTGATTTTTCTAATCTTTTCAAGTATAAATGGTAAGTTTCAAATACAGTTTCAATTTGGTTTTGTAAGAAATATCTTATATTTTGTTAATTTATCTAAGGTACTGTAAATTCAGAACCTGAACGTAAAAATGCGGGATTGTCAAATCCTTGGTCCAAATTTTGAATCACTTTTGCGAGCCACTCAGCTGAGTGAAAATTAAAATATTAAATAAAATTAACAATTTAATTTGACTTTTTTTGATTTATTTAAATTGGCAAATTTTGAATCTCTTGAGCAGATAACTCAACTAACAAAAGACAAAACCCAGCAAACAAATGCAGGATACATGAATCAGAAATTCGGGATTCTAATGTACAATTTGAGATTTCCTGTATTTCAAACAAATCATAGACATCATGTAAAGCTTAAAAAATCTGAAATTGAGGGATTGTCAAATCCAAGAACCAAGTTTTGAATCATAATTGCAAAGAATTTGAAATAAATATAATTTATGGGTGTCTCAAAAAGGATGCCAAAGGATCTAGAGTGGATTTGTGCAAATTTTTTTAGGAATCATAGGCATTCTCAAAAATCACTCTATTCCATTTTAGGACGGCTAAAATTTAGATCATAATATTCACAAAATTAACATATATAACAATAAAAGTGACTAAAATATACATTCCTCTTCTTGAGTTTAAAATTTTAATAAAAATTTATTATGTCTTCTTTCAATAACAACCAAGTCAACGAGCTGTTTCCTGGCCTTGACAAAATCATGCAGGGCTACACTGGGTCTCTTAAAGGTGAAGCCTCTGTCTATGGCCACTCCCCAACCCGCGCGGCCCCTCCACAAGCACTACCAAGGAGTCTGTTCTTTCTCCTGCAACTTCCAGCATGGCCCTGTTTGCCCACCATAGACAGGCAGCTGCCAACCCAAATCCCTTATCAGCAATGGCATCCAGAACCACCCATTTTAGCCATGGGGTCACCCAGAGAGCCCAGGACCCCAAAACAGCCAATCAGATGGCATTGACTAGTTACAAGATGGACATATCCCTCCCCCGGTCAATCAGCCTGCAAGACACAGAAGAAAACTAATCACTCTGGAGATTGTTCTTGAAATGGTTGAAAAGCAAGGGATGCTTATGTCCCTTGGGGAAATTGCAGCCACAATGGGTTTTACAAAGTCCAATGTGACTGCAACCTTGTGAGCCCATGCCAACTGGACCCTGTGTGTCAACTGATAGCAAAAATCACATCCCCTTATGATGGCCATCATGGGCGTGACTTGCAGATGCCCCTGGTCCAGGTTCATCTCCAGTTGGGACTCCACAGCATCTTCACCAACAAAAGAACAGTGAATTTGTGGATGCACAGAGTTGTGGTTGCTGCTAGAATCTTGTTCAATCAAGTTCTCAGTGGCCCCATTTTGGTGGACACTGACCCCTACAATTCAACTATTATTAATTTTATCAAAGGAAGGGCAATGAGGGCCCGTAATGACATAATCTTCCTGTTATATGCTAAGATATCTGCAAGTATTCAAAACTTTGGAGAGAAGTGTATCCAGTCCAACGTGTACAGGCGCGGCCCAATATTGTATCAGTTTGTTGGGGTTTTATTGGCAGTTTCCCCATTGGGCGTCAATTATTACTCGGCAATATCAAACACTGCAGATGGGTATGCCTACCAGATGGAGCTTAAGGCCATGCTGGAGGAGTGGACCACACAAAACACCGTGCACACAGTTGTACTGAGTGCAGAGATGGAGCAGCAGGATTGGGCTACCCAAGAAATCAGGGCTGTGGGGAATACCTGCTGGTCCTACCCCATCAACTATGCCAACATGCATCTTGCAGATGTATGTCTCTACAATTTTGGTTCCAACTTCAGGCGCCTAAAGCCTGCCACCTATAACAAACTATGCACCCAAATTGATAAGGGGTATGAGCTTTTCCCTTCCGCATCTGTCCAGGACTTATTTGATCTCATCATCTTCTATGCAAGTGATAGTGATAAGTCCATAAAGGACCCCCATCTCCCCCCACGCCAGTCCATCTGTTTTATCAAGCCAGTATATACGGCAGAAGAAGAATTTGAGCAATCAAAGCAATCAGCTCTTGCTGCCCCCTCCCAGTCAATAAACCCTTCCTCCCCAACCCCCCATCAAGCCACATGCCTTCAAACCCTGACTCCCAAACCACCACCAATTCCCTCACCACTATCTCTGATGCCGTCCCTTTCATAGGCGCAGATGAAGGCAATGTTCATTCTGCCCATTCCATCCCTTTCCTGTCCTTTGATTAGTAAATAAATCTTTTCTTTGTGACAACTTATTAAAATTGATATCTCTCTTTCAATTCATAATTAATAATATTTTCTTTTTACATTATCAACATTTCCCATAATTAATACAATGTTGTACATTTTACAAATAGCTTAAAATTATGAGCATACATATTTTTCATCATCATTAATAAATTAAAGACAATAAACATAAATAATGGATTAGAATATTGCAATTAGACGTCAACTATTGATATTTTGATATTATGTGCATAACTCAATGCATTTTGTTTAATAAAATCTATTGTAAACTTGGCATTTTCCATTATAATTTAATGAAATGGACTGTGTTTATATTAGAGAGCCATTAACACTTAGTACAAATATTGATACATAGTGCATTTTACAGCTTGTATATTTACCTATTGGTATAATTCTGTAAACTTTTCAGTCAGATTTTGTGAGTAATAATAATGTAATGTGTTAATAAATTACAGTTTACTATCATTGATTGGTTGATTTTCTTTGCCGTGGCAATTGTGCATTTTCTGATATTTACGCACTAGTATCCAATTGGATGTGAAGCCAACCAATTGAATACTAGTGCATAAATATCAGAAAATGCATGATCACCACAGCAAAGAAAATCAACCAATTAATGACAGTAAACTGTAATTTATTAACACATTACATTATTATTACTCACAAAATCTGACTGAAAGTTTTACAGAATTATTACCAATAGGTAAATATACAGGCTGTAAAATGCACTAATTTTCAATATTTGTGCTAAGCGTTAATGGCTCTCTAATATAAACACAATCAATTTATTTTAAATTGTAATGAAAAAGACCTAGTTTATAATGGATTTTATTAAGCAAAATGCATTGAGTTATGCACATAATATCAAAATATCAATAATTGACGTCTAATTGCAATATTCTAATCCAATATTTATGTTTATTGTCTTTAATTTATTAATGATGATGAAAAATATGTATGCATTGAAGATAGTACTATAAAAACCAGTTTTTTGATGGAATTCAAACAATATGTCAACAATCCATAACTTGATCAATAAATTAGAAGCACACCTGCAAAAGGTTGTTGAAATAGAAAGAAATATCAGGGAAATAGTGACAGGAAAGCTGGGTAACAAGGGCAAGCCACTAATCCAGTCAAAAGAAGATGCTCTGGATAAACTAGGAAATATCATAGATGAAAAGAATTAAGAAAAATTACTTAATCTATAGGGAACAATTTTATCAAGTCTAAAGTTCAACAACATGGCCTACAATTTGTGGGAGTTCTGGCAGGGGGCCAAAGAAAACAATAAGATCAAACTAATTGAAGAACAGAAATTCAAAAGGAAACCAACCAAATGGAAGCAGATGAAAATGAAACACAAGCAAGAAGCAGAAGCGCTTCAAGAAATACATAAGCTTTATCAACTGAAAACCAAGAAGAAACACAAGTTGCAAGAAATATAAGAAAAATTAAGCCTAGAAAAATTAATGAAGAGCATCCAACGCTCATGAAGTTTGCTGAAGTGGCGCCTGTGGCTGAGAGGGCCACAGGGTAAACAATTATTAAGTCTTTTTATGTTTTATTTATATTTATTTTAGTCATCACCAGGAATGGGGATGAGGTCGCGGAAGTGGCGGCTTATATGCCAAGTTGGTTTTATGGGGGTTACCAGTCACTGGTGGCCCCTGTAAAAAAAAAAAAATCAAATAAATAAAATAATTCAACATAATATGAATATATTTTTTAATATTGAAGCTCAAGATAGGGAATATTCACCACCTACAGGGTGCTTGCCATGGATAAGGGAAGCATATGAACTAGGATAAACTATCAAAATCAAAGAAATGAATGAAATTTGCGGGGATATCAAACTGAACTTTGATGAATACATATACAAAAGCATTCAACAATTCTCCTTCACAAACATCAACAAATATGAAAAGAATTTAATAAAAACCAACTTTCAAATAGGAAATGAAAATTTGAAATCTGCAATTTTTAATGAAGTTTTTAAGGCACTATCAAATAAAGTCAGGGATGCAGTCCTTGTGAATAATTTTAAACCTTTATTTATTTCATTTGCTGAGGCCTGGGGGGCTGATTCAAGTTGGGTGCCCCCCAGAACCCTCTTCAAGTTCAACCAAACATCCTATATTAATAGGTTAGTACAAACATTCAAAAAAATTATGCATGTTCTCGGAAAAGTATACCTTGCAAAGAATCCATGTCGCGGTATACCTGGGAATCCTCCTCCACTGCATATTTAAAAACCAACATCAAAAAGTTGGAAGATGTACCTATACAAATTGACATATGCCGTGTAGCCCTTGACCGCCAGAAGACACCACAGGGATATAGGACAGTCAAGCACGTCCTCTATGTTTAATTTGCATTGGCAACTCTATACGGATACTATGTGCCCCCCCCCCCAAAAAACCTACTAGTTGATTTGCTCACCCGCCTGCCTTTTATCAAACAATCAGCAACCATTGGGGTACATGGCGCCACCCCTCTAGCAATCACATCCAGGGTTGTCCACCACGTACAGAAGAGTATGTAGATCCAATTAAATGCATTAGCCAAAAATTTAATTTCAGGGTATAATTCCCCAGAATAATCACATCCCTTTGCAGTTAGCATCCCCCAATAAATATTTCCCCCTTGCAAATTAATTTTTTTACTTTTTATATTTTAATACTAAATTTTTTAATATTGTAATATGTACTATTAAAATTTTACTATAAAAATTTTAATACTGTAGATTCAGAACCTAAAGGTAAAAATGCAGGATTGTCAAATTGTTTTTGCGTGAACTCACCAACTTACTGGAATAATTTTCATCCTTTTATATAAAAAATTAAGTTTTTCTGGGATGAAAATTACTCCATTAAGTTGGTGAGTTCACACAAAAACAATTTGACAATCCCACATTTTTACCTTTAGGTTCTGAATTTACAGTATTATATATTTAAATATTAAAAAATTTAGTGTCTAAAAGTTAAGATTAAAATTTTAATAATCCATATTACAATATTAAAATTTTTAATATCAAATATTTTGATATTGAATAAATCATGATTTAATAAAATTGTTATATTTCGATTATTTAAACTTTAATATTTAACTTTTACAATTTATAATTTTAATTTTAACATTTTAATTTTAATTTTAAATTTTAGTATGTAAATTATAATATTAATATATCTAAATATATTACAAGACATTAGTTAAAGTTGCAACCACATCAAATATTAAAAATAAGTTAAAAATATTTTATTTATTAGCTTGTTGAATACGGGTTTAATTATCACATAGATAAACATCAAGAATTTAATTTATCCACATCACGCGGCCTGCTCCACTATTGTTCTAAACAAATGATTGTTTAGAACTTAAATTACCTTTCCCTTGTAATGTGATTTGATAAACATATTTGATATACTTGACCTGCATCCTAAGTACTAATTAGTAAGCAATACATGAAAATCATTGGTTGCTGTGTTGTGTGGTTATAGTGGCACTGAAATAACAAGGATCAGATGATGACATGCAAGGTCCAATTTGTGGCTTAAAAAAGCCAAAGTACCATCAAGGATTCATAATTATTTAAATAAACTAATTTATTTCTATCTTTTTTTTAATTTATTCATTTGTTAGCCCAAAAGCCAATAATAATATTCAGTGCATTATAATAAAAATATTTCCATCTTACCTAGTATAATTAATTTTACTTACCTTTTCTATGTATTCTTATATGTCTATAATACAATCAAAAATCACATTATTATATATAAATAATAATTATTGAGTCCTAATAAAAACAAACTAAATAAAAACCAGAGCGCCCATTTATCTGATTGGCTTGGAGGCCAGGGCTTTTTGGAGGAAGGATTCCAAGTGCTCATAGAAAGCTGCCACCACATTGGGTGGCATTGCAAATTGGCTGATCTCAAGAATATTGAATAGATCCTCAGTGTCCTGAGGAAGGCCTTGTTTCACCTTATCCTTGATCCAATCAAACATCTCCCCAATTGGATTCAGGAATGGGGAATATGGCGGGAGGAAGAGAAGTCTCATTGGACAATTGGTAAGTTGGTGGATGGAGGTGTGGCTGTTTTTGTTGATGGGGGAGGAGTCAGTCACAACTAGATCCACTTTGTGGAGCCCAACATTATCAAGCACAACAACGTTGGTTGTGCCGCTGTAATTTATCCAAAGGTACTCCTTGATGGCTTGGAGAAAATTGAGAAAGGTCCCGCTGTTATGGAAGCCTTTAATCATCTGATACTGGTCCAACTTGCGAGGACCAAGAAGCGCAACCATGGAATAAGTCTGGGAACAGACAGCTGCACAATGGGCTACATCATCCTTGGACACCTTCTAAACCCACCCATGCCTAGACCTGAGTGAGGAGGAAAAAACAATTTATCAATGTAGAAGAACTGGACATTCCCAGTCTTCTTTAGGGCCAGATATGTCTTGGCATAAATGTTTCAATCATTGATGGTCTTCTCATTGTTTCTGTTGTATGGAGAAACTCTGAGCACCTTCCACAAGAAGCCCAAATCAACCATTGCTTTGTAAACAAGGGTTTTAGAAACAGAAAGTCTTAACTCTGTGGCAAGCATTGATTGGACTGCAAGTGTGTCCAGGTGGCAATCCTTGGCTACCCACTGCTTGTTTGCATCAATATGAATGAACTGAAGGAGTTTGGGCTGCCGCTTATCCTTGGTGAATTTGGCAATTCACCCAGTGTTGCCATACTTGGTGTTGATGTTGGCAATGTATCTGGCTGTGACACCAAATTGGAACGCAATATCCCAAATTGCCATTCCCCCATTCAAGCAGTTGAGGAGAGCTTCACACTCACTATCTGTCAACTGATGCTGGCCCTTGGCAGGTACCATGACATCCTGGCTACCAGGCCCAACACAGGGGACGGGGACCTTTGTGTAGAAGGTGGGATCACGCTTGCTTGCAGTGGCGCCATCAATGGTTAAATACACAATAGGTGCAGATGGTTCCTCAGTGGTGGCCAATGGCTTGTAGGTGGTGTCAAAGACGCGGGGGCAGGAAGTAGCAACTCTTGGGTCAAGAGTGCAGGGCCAGGTGACAACTGGGTAAACAGTGGAGGTGTAAGTAACCTCAGTGTTCCCAGTGACCCTGGTGTAGGAGACTTTTCTATAGCAGGCCTTGAAAGTGGCTTCTGCCTGGGATTCAAGCTGGTAGTTCTGGCTTGGGATGCGGGAGGTGGTTGGCTGGCGCTGACACCTTGGGAGGCCTGTGTATTGGCATGACTCCCCTTGAGTTGGGTTCTGGGTCTGTTCTTGGACCCTCTGGGACGCCCTCGTGGACGGACTGCCCCGTGGGCTGGTGCAGGAGCGGGTTGGGAATGTGATTGACAGTCCATAAAAATAAAATAAAAAATTATATTTTAGATTAAATATGTATTAATTTGGAGTTATTGGTTTAGTTGTGAGTAATTGTTTTCTCTTGATTTAGCCTTGAATAGTAGCAGAGTTTCTATATCCGTGATTTGAAGTGAATAATATTGTATCCTTTCCAGTTTTGGATGATTTTAAAGTTTAATCACTTTTTATGTCTAATTATGGTTATTGAGATTGAATTTTTAGTTTCATTTTATGCAGAGTGGAGCTTCTTTTTTGGGTTGGTGTTTTCTAGTGTGCTTAGTGTACATTAAATTTGGATTCCAGTTCCTGCAATTAATACTTGAGTTTACTAGTGGCATTCAAAAGTGATTTGAAATTTGGTTCTTGTATTTGACAATCCTGCAATTTCAAAAAACATAGTAAACTTAATGAAAATGGCTGATGGATTTGAACGCTTCAAATCTGATTCCCGTTAATTCATTTTGTCCATTGAAAATATGCAGTTTGACTTGAACTTTGCAAAGTGTCTATGAGTTCCCACATTTTCAAATATTCAAATAAAAATACAAAAAAATCAATTTAATTAAAAAAGGCCATCCTGTTAAAGTGATTCAAAATTTGGACCAAGGATTTGACAATCCCGCATTTTTATGTTCAGGTTCTGAATTTACAGTATGAGATATTTTCAGTTGTGCTTATATAAAGTATAATAAATTAAATATACAATTATTTTATATTTTGTAGTTGCTATGATATATAAAATATCTTTATTTTTGTCCCATTAGAAGTTTAATATTATAGGGAAAAAATATTTTTATAATAAAGAGTGTAATTTACATAGTAAATTGAAAAATAATTGCTTATTTCTCCTTATTCTTATTACTTATGGTATTTTTTATTGCATTTTTGAACTCTCTGAGATAATTTTAGTATAATAATGTATTTTAAAAAGTTATTTAAAAATGTTCAGGGTAAAGTGTTTTGTTAATTAAAAAAGTGTCAACATCCGGAAGACAACATTATTAAAAACTTGGTTGTCACTTTACTATAGTGTCAACATGGCCACTGTCAACATTATTACTGTTAACATGGGCGCTGTTGCCATTTTAAGTTGTTCCTATTATAAGTTTCCTGGATTAATACTATAGGAATATCTTCTGATTTTATACAACAGGCTTTGATTTAGTGCAAGAATAGGCTTATTTTAGTTTGTGATAAATGACGTAAATTGAGATGATGTAATTCTGAGATGGCAGAAACACACCCCACACTAAGTGATTTGATCTGTAAATAAATTAAGCAAAATAAGGTTTAATTATTTTAACTCAAAATACTAAAATCAAGATACTGTATTTTTGAGATGCTGTACTATGAATTCATAATTGAATTTTAGTTATTTTAATATTTATCTTATTTTTTATGATTAAAAATAACTAACACAAAAAACTCCATCTCAAATTAAATTTGAGATGGCATAAATTAGAATGCTGTTTTTTAAATGGTGTAGCCTACCCATTTGATGGGGTTCCATTTCAAGAAAGATACTCTACTGAATGAAGAAGAGGTTCTGGAGCTTGTGAGAATATAAACTCAAGATATTCCTGTGTTTCTGGATCATCTGTCACAAAAGCCTAGATTGAAGGTTCTTCTGTAATCTTCTTTCCCTCACTACCTTCTATGAGTGTCTGTGCTACAAGTGTAAAGTTACTCCCCCCCCTTTGGCCCTAGATAGGACAATATTCCCTCATCATACTATGAAAACCTCCCAAAAACTGGTTAAACTTCTTAATTCTTTGGATGATTTGGCACATAATTTAGACAAGAGATTTTCACTGTTGTACCCCACAGAGCCACCTCCTTCCATTGCACCATCCTAGGACAAAACACTGATCAGTTTGGACTATCTGCTGGCTTGTTATCAGCTGCTCTTGAAAACCATCAGGGACAACCAATCAAAAATGGCCACATTGACATCAACAAATTCAAATTTATCTGGAGGAAATGGGTACTCAAAGCCTTTCAAAGGAGCTAGCCAATTAGGAGCCAAGCAGGAAATTATTGAGAAACCTTCCAACCCCCCTGACTTGAGTTTGTAAAAATTCTCTCCTAGCCAAGTGGATTCATTGGTTCTGTCATGTGATCCCTCAAATCCTAATCCTGTCCCTTAAATTTAGCAAGGGGGACTTCTGGTCCTTTGCTTGCTCATTCTCTATTTAATCAAAGTTTGGTAGAAATTCAAAAAAATTTCTGTCTGGACTCCCCCTTTGAGTCATTTACTTTAAAAATTATTAGTAAGATTTTAATCCTCTCTTACCTCTGCCTTCTCTCTTTGGCCTTCTGCCACTCTTTTGGAGCCTCTAAAGTTAATTATAGTGTTAACATTAAGGCTAAACCTTCAAATTTTCAAAAATTAGCTTTAAACCTGGACTTTAGTATTAAAAAACTATATTTTCTTACTATAAGTTTGAAAATTCAGAGTTTTTTCTTGACTTCAAACCCAAACTCAATTCTCTCACTGTAAAATTCTTACCTCTGTGTTCAAAAGGTGAATTAAGGTTTACAAGTCCACTTCTCTCTCCCAAAATGACCAAAACTACCCTTGGCTTTCTGGTGTTCTCCAGTTTAGCTACCTCCAACCACTCCCAAGGTCTCCAAATTTCTGGTGGTCTCAGAAATATTGCTCTCATTGTTTAAGTTTGTGGTATTTACCCTGGCTCTGCTTTCTGCTTATAATCTGGCCAACTTCCCCAGATATCTGGGGACAGATATCTTCCTCTGTCCACCATGTTTAAGACAACCCTATCCAGCTCTTTCACCTGCTTGAGGATCTTCCTGGCAGAGCTCAAGATCTTCTTGTCACTGGGGAGAATTTGGTTAAAAGCCTTACTTGTGATGATATCAATCCGTTCTTACTGAACCAGACTCTGTAGCCCCCACAGAGAGGACACTCCTGGTTTTCCCTTCCCTGTGGAGGAGAATCTGCCCACTCCCCAGGATGCACCTGTGCTTCCAAGAACACTCCCAAGCGCACCCCCTAGCTACTTGGTGGCATAGTGCTGATAAAATTGAACTCCTAATTTTATCAGCTGTTCCCTGTGTCCTCTATTTGGACACCTGTTTGAGCAGCCATACCAGTTCTGCACTAAATAATATCCTTGTGGGCCTTCCCCTTAGGATAGGAGCCAAACTTAGTTAGTTTAGCCCCCCTCTCACAGCAAGGTGAAAGACATTTTTAAGACAACAGATGTGAAAATTGAACTTGGTTGATAAAAACCTAGTGCCAGCAGTTTCCTGTTGAAGGAGCTCAATAAACTTGACATTTGATGATACATTGTCAAGTATGATGGTTTAAATCTATAAGACAGGAATAAGTTTTCACATAAAAATTAAGTTTAAACAGTTATAATTTAACTAAAGTTCATGAAAATCATTTTTACCTTACACTTAATATTGTAATCTGATATAACTATGTTGTATTTTGCCAGAATGTTGAAGCTGGTGTGTTTTTTGAGAAAAGGGACAAATCCAAGAGCATTCTTTTTATTTAAAACTGGGAATTCATCCAGTGGCCTGTGAATGCAATAAATGAGTTCATGGTCAAAGAAGCCCAGATATTTTATGTCAAAGAAAGCTTGAAATCAATCTTGCTAAGAAGTTCAATTTTTTCTCTTATGTTGTCAGGATACCAGGAGTACTGTGGAGCTCCAGCAGGTGAGGGAGGAGTCTAAGAAGGTACTAGCATGGCCCACCAGATGATGGGACCTAACTTTACCAGGTAGTAAAGGGCCTTCCCAGCCACAGCCCAAGGTCCAGCTGCTGGCAAGGCAGAGTCAATCCATCCCATGAGCGCCAGGTAAAGCACTCCCAGGAATTGTCTACTCTGGCCAGTGGCATCAGAAGTGGGGGGGTTGAAATGGTTGGTTTAGGTGTTGGGGGCAGTTCCATGGGGACCAAGTAGGCAGCAGGATTGTTATACTTCCTGTTGAAGATCAAAGGTTAAATGGTAGTTGCTTTGCCAACACAGACAATTTGGTAGGGTTCCTTGGGAGCGTTTGGGCAGGTGTACCACTGAAAGTCTTCCAATGTCCAGGGTTTGTGGTTAGGATTGGTAGGATAATCAGTGAAATGCACAGGGTCAAACAGAGCATTGGGTGGACAGTAGTAGTCAAAGGCTTTGGTTTTATCAACAGGAATCTGACTATCTATACCAGTAGATAAGTACTGACACTTGGATGTATGCAGATGGAAGAATATTAAAAATAGGTATGGAAACAGATTGGTGAACCAAAGGTTCATAACAACTTTATTTGGTAAGGATGACAATACAGAAATTTTTCAGGTGCTTCTGATTTATATACTTACTTACATGCAAGTGCCTCTGGGCATTCTTCTGGTGCTATCTTTATGGCAAGGCTTGACATCTCAGGCTCTGCTGTTTGGTTGGCTGCTTCATGGTCATTTTTTGGGTTTTCAGGAACAGTTGTTTGGCTTTTTGGTGGTCCATCTTGGCCTGGCTGGCCATTGATCCTAGAAGGTTTAGCTTCTGGGGTTTCGGGGGCTTTCCCAATTTGATCACCTTTTTTGGGCTGGCTTGACAGGCTTTCCTGAGGCCTAGGAACTTGATTAAAAAAGGGGTCCCCAATTGGGGACCCCAAATTATTTAATGGAGGGTGGGCTTGAACTGGGGTTACTGGGCAGCTAAAAATAGCCTGCCCATGCCCAGCCAAACCCACTAAGGCTTGGGCATAGCTTTTGGGGCCCATAATGGGCCCTGCAGCTACTGCCAGGGTGGGAATGGTTCCCACACCTGGATTTGCTTTGAAAAGCAAAAATCCAGGTGCGGGAAAATCTCCCCCGCCTGCTAGCCCCGCCTGGAGGCTAGGAGCAGGTTCAATTCCCGCCTGGGGCCTCAAAAATGTAACTTCTTTAACATATGTTGTCTGTGTGTGATATTCAGACATGTTTGAAAATATTCATGATCAGGAAAGGGAGTCTTTGCTGATTTTTTTGCTAAAGTGGTCTCAGTGTGATTCATAGATATGACTCAGAACTAGATCATCAACAACAGTAAAGGGCAAACTGGGACAGACAATTCATATCATTACTTTATCAATCAAATCATTGTAAAAAAATAGCACAAACTCTAACCAGAGCAAGCTCATCTTCTTTTTTTTATTTGAGCCATGCTTAATAAAGCTTGACAGCTTCTGGATAGTGTTTTTCAACATGACTATACAAGGATTTGGTTAAATTTTGGACATAAGATATATTCTACAAATTAGCTTTATTATTATTTAAATTTATCCATATTTGGGAGCCTCAATAGAGGAACAGGGTGACAAAGCTTACAACACGCTTTTTGGGTGTCTGTATCCCCAACATACACTTTTCTGATATGTTGAAAAACTCTCTAATATTTTTTCCTATTAATATTAGTTTAGAAGTTAAGTAGTTTAACCTATATCAATTTGACTTTCAGCTGTATTGGCTACTGTATCATGTAAAATATAAGGAATTGTTGCCTCATAATGTGCATGTTGTTACAGATTTATTTTAAAAAACACAGGAAGCTATATACATATTTGTTTGTTCAGAGAAAACAGATACTGCACATGAGCAATGAATGCATGTGCTACAAAAATCACACAGATAGCTGAGCTCATTGACAATAGGAAGTAAGAATGAATCACAGCTCATTACTTAAAAGTTGTTTTGGTGTATAACTGAAAGGTACTTGAAATAACAAGAGAAATGAAATCTCAGGTGACAATGGGTTTCTAAAGCTTAGTTTCAAAGTGACATTGGCAGCAGTGGTTGTATTGATTTGTAATTTAGATGAAAATAGCTATTAATAACATAATTATTTATTATAGTTTAATAAGCTTCAGATATTTTGAAACATTGCTCTGTTTTAGTATGAATGGATTAGACATGGAATTACTTTGTTGAAGTTGATATAAATTGAATAATAAATTGATTTTTGATGGAAATATTTAAATATTTATTTATAAATAAGTTTTTCAAAACCTATATAGTTTTGTAGAGTATTAAAATTTACATCTTTTTATATATACTTTATTTAGTACACAAATGAGTGTATTGTACAATTAAATAGATTATAAATTTTGTTGCTAAGTGATCAATTTCTGATCACTCTTCATTTAAAAATATGATGTCACTAGGGTAGGGACAGGAACAGCAATTGTGCAAACACAGTATCACAAAACCATTTTTTATGTTTTGGAGGTGGGTTACACCATCTAGAAAGACACCATCTAGAAAATTTTATCTATAAAACACCATATAGAAAGACGCCATCTAGAAAATGTGTCCTAAAACGCCATCTAGAAAGACGCCATATAGAAAACACCATCTAGAAACCCTGTCAAATTTCTGGCTAAACTGCACCAGATAACTTAAAAATTAATAAAAGCCCAAAAACATTTCAAAAAAAATAAGAAAAACATATGGCTAGACTCAAAATGATCCAAAGATTCCAAATCTGCAATAATAATGTGGGATCAGCTAGTATTAACTATAGTGCACAAAGTTCCAAAGTCAACACACCCCAAAACTGTGATATTTCTGTATTTATTATTGACCCTACATTAAATATGTATACTAAAAACAAAGTAAAAATAAAATCTTGAAAGGAAAGAATTTATTGATGAAGAAAGTGGATTGGGCTTTAGCCCCATGAGCCTTGACAATGCCTTTGAGATGGGTAAGGGGCCTTCTCTGGTGTAATAGGTCAAAACCTCCTTAGTAACACTTGCAAACTTGACCTGTAAGTCTGCATGCTTGGATACAACAGCTTTTCTTTTGATGGCCTGGGGGTAAAGCTGGTGCTCATGGCCATTTTGGATCTTCAGCTTGTTACTAATCACAATGAATCTGGGCTTCTTTACCTTAAATATGTGGGAAAATTGGTTGTGCCAACCTTCAAGTGATGAGATGGTCTTAGTTACATTGTCCTTAACCTGATTATATCAGTTCCAGTTAAAGGAGTCACCACCCTTGCATATATAAAATTATTAATGAAACATTTTAAAGTTGAAACCTAAATATAACAGATCCTTTTATGATAAGGAATAAAACCAATATATTAAAAGTGGTTTTCAATGGCTGTGTTACAGGAAGATAGTACTATCAAACTGGTGTTAATTTGAGTTGATTTATTATATATGGTCATGAATTTTTATCATAATTTATTCCCAGTTAATAAGAGAAAGGCTTGGATTTATCTCATAAAAGTATAATTTATTATTTGATTCCAGATGCCGTCTTTTGGCAACTGTGGTAAGTTCAACTCCCTGGTGATTGACTCCCTTAAACTTGACTCCCTGGTAGTTGACACTATAGTAAAGTGAGAATTCAGCTTTTGCCCTGATCGACAACTGGAAATCAACACTTTTTTAATTAACAGATCTTGATGTATTGAAAACTTTTAATATAAAAAATTAAGACTTACAGCTTTGGTATACTAAAGTAACCCCAGAAAACTCAAAAATGCAATAAAAACAGTATCTTAATTAATAAAAATTAGGAGAAATAAGCAGTTATGTCTCATTTTACTATGTAATTTACACTCTTCAATATAAAAATGTTTTTATTACCATAAAAATTAAAATTCCAATGAGACAAAAATAAACAAAAACACAACAAATAAAATTATGCAAAATATGAAGAAATATTAATTTTTATTTGATAAAGTTCATATAAGCACAACTGTGAATATCATATGTTTTATTTAGAAATTAGCAAAAATTAAGATATTTCACTTACTTTCAACTATAAATATTCATCTCAAACTTACCATGCATACATAGAACAATCACTGCTATCTAATTAAATTAAAAAAAACTTAAAAATTAAAACTAAAACTAAATGATCAAAGCTAATAAGTAAAAATTAAAGTTAAAAAGTTAAAAGTTAAAATTTAAAAGTAAAAATCATATAACTAAGCAAGCAAGCAAGTTTATTCTTCATCATTCTTTCCCCATTTCATTTTGGCCCCTTCCAGAAGGGCAGTGGCAATAAGCTCAAGCTGCTGCTTAAGCCCAGAGGCCTTGTATTTGTGCTTGGCCACACCCTGGATGGCCTTGGTGAAGAGGGTACAGTGGGTGGTTGGCTTGGTGGGGGGGACGTGGTTGGAGAGATCTCAGAGCTTGGAGATTGTTTTCTCTTGCTTGTGCTGTAGGAGGGAGAAAAACTTATTGAATTTTGGGTGGAGCCCAAAGTTGGCCTTGAGGTGTTTGTGATAAGCCTCTAGTGCTGAGGTAGTCTTGAGCTCACCATTCACTGCCGCCCGGTACACATTCCAGCTGGCCTTGGCACAGGCCTTGCCTCATCTCTGCGTGACAACCTTCCCAATCCACTGGGGATCAAAGTACTTGAGAAAAGGCTTGAACTCTGTGTGCTTCACTATGTAGGGATCCTTTGAGAGCACCTTGAACCCCTGTGTAGTGTGCTCTGGCTTTAAAAAAGCCAAGGCACTAAATTGTGTCAGCACAAATCTGCAGGTGTCTAAAGTATCCCTCTGGCTCAACCTACTAAGCTTGGTGTGGGCCTACATGTTACAAGCAACTGCTTGGTGGAAGTGAAAGTGGCACCCCTGCACCTCCCCGCTGAACAGCTGCTCAAATTGCATTGAACTGAGCAGGCTCAAAGTCCATAATGCACACATGAGGCCCAAGAGCTCTTAGCCTTACCTTTTCCTCCGAGTCCAGGGTGGCCTGGTCCTTGTCAGAGGCAGGTGGGTTGGTGCAGGTGTGGGGGGAGTCTTCTTGGATTTGTCATTATCAGCGGGAGGAAGGGCAATTGCTTGGCAGAGGATGGAGAACATGCGGGTATAGATGGCCTTGGTGGCCCCAGGAAGAAGAAAGAACGCAAGTGGAATCACCCGGATGTCAATCTGGGCATGGACTATCCAGAGCTGCTTGAACATCCAGGGGCAAGTGGCAAAGGTACCATCAACTAGCCAGGTTGACGTCCTTTTCAACTCCATCAGGTTCTGCTGAGTTGAGTAGCAGATTATGCGGTCCTTGGCGGCAGGCCTGTTATCATGGAGCAGGAAGCACTCCCCACTCAGAAGCTGCTTAAGCTCATGAGTGAGTGTGAGCTCAGAGAGGACGTCCAAAGCCTTAGGGAGAGGGGGTTGGAAGCAATACGCTTATTACTGATGAATTTGACCAACTGCTCCTGTGTTGGTACCAACTTAAGATTGTTGGGTTTGAGATGTTGCAAAGCCTTTATGACCAGATCAGAAGCCCAGAGATGAGAGAATGTGGGTATTACTTGAACAAGGTACCATTTTAACATCCGAGTGATTAGATGATTGGAGGGCTTGCAAGTGTGCTCCCCCTTCTCCACTGTTACTTGCTCCCATCCCTTGGTTTTTATCCGGGCCCCGCAAGTCTTATCCTCGCTGACAAAGTGCTTGCTCTTGGTCTGCTGCTTTTGGTTGTTGCAATTAAAGATGTAATTGTCACCAATGTAACCAGGGCCGCCCTTTACAGACTTGATGGGGAAGTAACAGGGGAAGCGCTTGGGAACTTTAAACTCTCTGTCCACATTACAGATATTGTGGATGGCCAGTGGATCCCAAGCCACATGACCAGAAGCTTTAAACTTCTTGGAGTAATCCTCTGGCTCATCTTGGGGGTCAGATGAGGAAGGAGGGGAAGAGCCATCAGGAGGGGGAGGGGAAGGATTCTTCAAGGCCTGCTTGGATGCCTCCTTTTTCTTACCAGAAGAAGAGATGGGCTCCTTGGCAGCCTTTACTTTCTTGGTATTCTGCTCCTTGGTGGGCTCAGAGTTGGCCTCTGAGTGGTAAAAGAAGTGGTTGGTAAGATCACCATCAGATTTATTGGGGGAGGAATTTTGGGTGGAAGGTGAAGGGGATGGGAAGATGAGGATGGAGGGGGTAGGATTAGGAGGAGATGGAGTGGGAGGAGATGGGGTTGGAGACTTTGCCTTTGCAGGCTTCTTGGCACGCTTGGGAGTGGAGGCAGTTTCTTTGGAGCCCTTGGAGGCTTGGCGCTTGGGCTGTTGGCTGTTCTTGTTTGATCTTGTTTAAAGAAAAGTTTAGTTTTTTAAATAAAATAAAGTGAAAGATATGAAACACAGAGGTAAAACAAAGCAAAAGTTAAATGAAAAGTATGAAAATAAGTTTTATTTATCAAAAAAACATAAAAAATTAAATAGAAGCAAAATAGAAACTAGAAGTATAGATATAAAGGTTAAAACATAGAAAATAAGTGAATTTATTATGAAGCATCAAAGATGTTAGGTTCAGCATAACATCTTAGTATTAAATCAATGTAAAAGTTTAATTGAAAATCAAAAAAATATATGAAAATTATATAGAGAGCAGCAGAAAAAGTAGTAGATTATATTAGCAAAAAAAAATAAAAAAATTATGTGGAATTTTTTTATTGAGAGTTGAAAATTCAAAACATAGTAAAGTGTTAAGTTTGGCACTGTCAATCAGCCAGAAAAAGCTGAATTCTCACTTTTGAGTATGCCAGAGTCAGGCAGAAACATCAAATTTACTATGTTTTTACATATAAAACTTTCTTAAATTTAAACCAGGTTTGAAAGTTAACCCAAAAGCAAGGCAGTTTTATATGCTTAAAAATTAAAAAAATACAACATAAGTTAAAAAAGTAAATGAGTGGAAATGTGTTTATTAGTGATTAAGTTATGCTGGGAGGAGCTGGGAGTGAATTATTTACCATATTGTTGGTTAAAACGTTAAGAAGCTCTCTGTACTAATCCCCAAGTTAAAGTGTCAAGTGCGTGAGTGTTGAGTGGCACTCATAGTGTGTCACATATTAATTTAGCATTAATTCTGAGCCTTTGATTAGTTGAATCTGAAACCAATTGGGTGTCAAGTGGATAGAGTCAAACAAAGAAAGTGTTGAGTTTCAGTTTTTTATAAATTACATATGGAATCTCTTAATAAATTGGGCTTAAATTATGTGGCACCACTTAATCCAAAAACCCGGAAATGACATAAAGTAAAACAAGTGGGGTATTTGATTAATGTCTATGCCACTAAATCCAGTATAGTGGTGCTTGGAAGCCTAATCAACAACTATGGACACTAATAATAAAAATATAATAGTAAATAATAAAATTTTATATAAGCACATATGTATTTTATTAATAAAATTAAAATTTGGTTTAAAAAGTGTTAAACTGGTCACTTTTTGGTTTAGAGTGTCAAACACAGGTTTTCTCATTTCTATTAGTAAATTTACTTATAAATTGCCCCTTATTTTGGTATTTTAGCTACCTTATTTATTAAACAGAGTCAAGTTCAAGTAAATTTAACCTTGGCTTTTGGTTTTGAACCCCTAAATTACTAGTAAAAATTAGCTTAAAATTGGTTAAGCCAAAAATACTAATAGATTCACATATGCGGCACTTGACTCCCTGGTACTTGACATTTTGTCAAGTACCAGGGAGTCAAGTTTAAGAGAGTCAAACTTACCACAGTTGCCGTCTTTCTAGATGCTGTATTTCTAGATGGCGTATTTTAGGGTATTTATTAAGTGTTTTTATACTCAAAAAATCTTATTTGGGTACAGTAGTTTTAAAAGCTATGGCAACAAGCCAAAACAATTCAGATTTAAACGGAATGAACTCAGATTAAAACAAAATTGAAATGAATCCAAATCTATTGTAAATCAATATCAATTTGTTTATGTTTATGTTTAATTTTGTTTAAATCTGAGTTTATTTTATTTAAATCTGAATTGTTTTTGCTTGTTGCCATAGCTTTTAAAACTACTGTAACACTATTTTTATTTTAATTTGTGATAGTGTTTTCTAGATGCCGTTTTTCTAGATGCTGTATTAGAAACCAATATGTAAAAAATAACTAATTAATATTTTTTAGTTTTTTTGATTTTGCTGATGTAAATCCTGACTCTATTGCAAAAAAATTTCTAGATGGTGTTTTCTAGATGGTGTATTGCACTGTTTTGGATTGGGTCACAAAAAAATTTGGGTAGATTTGTGCCACAACTTTTAGAGTAGGTCCCAATTTGTGCCTCACTCCATTGTGTAGATTACAAAATATAAAAGAAAGACGGTTTTCAAATATGAAACAGATGATTTCATTTTGTGAAGGGACACAGGATGTAAAATTAGAATGGTTCTCAAGAGTGAAATAGATGGTGCCATTTTTTGCAAGGCACAGGATGTAAAATTAGTACAAGTTTGGTTGTGGGACTGTGGGGTTCATGGTCACCAGTCCCCAAAGTGTGCCCTGGGTCATAGCCAGGGACTGGCTTGGAGAAGTTTTCATTTACTAGTAGGGGGTGTTGGCTAGCTAGAAGTTTATACTGAGCCTGCATCAATGCAAACTCTTTCAATACTTTTCCTATTACTAGGCGGGCATCCCCAACAATCACTTGTACTTCAGCTAGGACCAAACATTATGTAGGTCTGTACCAGTCTTTCAGCAACCTATTAAACTCATTTCCAATGAACTCTTGTCCCCTATCTGACATTTCAAGGTGTCTAGTCAACCTCTCTCACTCCTCCTGGGAATTTTTACTAGCAACAAACCTTCTACAACTTTGACAATAGGTATCTTCCTCCCCTTGACTAGGGTAAAAGAAGTGGAGCAATTCACTCATGGTGGTTATCTGTACTACTTGGAACTTTGGGCAGGGGTTCTAATAGGCTTTTATTCACAGTAAGAAGGAAGATCCCCTTATAAACCTTCTGATATAATGCCTGGGGGTCTGGGAAATAATTTGGATTTTCCAATACCTTGGATTCCTCCAACAATATCTTGGACTCCTTGTACTTAGACTTGGGCTCCTTCACCTTGGTCTTGGACTCCTGTACTTGAGTCTTGGGCTCCTAAACTCTACTTCAGCTCCAGCTCCTTTATCTTCAACTCCAGCTTTGCTATCTTGGGCTTCTGCACCAGTATCTTGGACTCCTGCGCCTTTTTCTTATGCTTTTGGGTCCTCTTTAGTCCTTGTGGCCTTTGGAATCCACTTGTGTCAGTCCTTGAAAAGCCTGAGACAGCTTCCTCTTTTATAGCTCTTTGTTTCAGACCAAATTCCTTCTCAGAACTCTGGTTTTTCAAAGCTTAAACTATCCAGTGTTTCTCTCTCTATAATATATTAAACCTTTTTACTTACTTCAGCCAATAAAAGCCCTGAATTTTCTGCTTCTGCTCCTCATTTTTTAGGCTTTAACTCTTCAGTTAAAGCCCTCAAAACACTGATCAAACAGGTTTTGACCTGCAGCCAATCAAACACTTGGATTCAATGGTTTTTCCAAACAGTTTTCCCGAATGACTTGCTTTTGAGTATGGTTGAAATCTGGCGCTGTTTTGCTCCAGATAAACAACTGCTCCGCGTTTTGAACAATTTTGCTGTGATTCCCGTCATGTTTCTCTAGAGAAACTTGAGCGCTTTTGACTATGTTTTACTTAAGGGATTTTTGAACCCTCAATTCTTCAACATTTCTCCAAGTTTCCCTGTATTTTCTTCAACATTTCACAACTTTGAGCTTGCCTGTTGCTTGCCTTTTGCCTCTCCTAGTTGTTCTTGGTGAAATTTCAATACTTGTTCTCAAAGTTTCTCTTTCCTGTTTCCGGTCTTTCCCTGGCTTCATTCCAACTCAATCAAATCTTAATAGTTTTACAGTTTAAACACTGTAAAATATTTCTTCTTTTCTTCTCTTTTAACCATATGATAATTAGTACAATCTTTTTATCATATCTTTGGCAGCATAAAATCATTATTTAACTACTTCTTTCTTATTATTTCTTCTTTCTAAGAAACCAAAACCAGAATTCTAGCTCCTGTATTCATTCCAGCTAGTCCTTCTAAGCCATTTTCCAGTTCTTCAGCTAGTCCTGCATTCTGATCTTCTGGTTCTTCAGCTAGTTATTTAACCCCATCTTCTAGTCCTTCAGCCAGTCCTTCACCAACACCTTTGGGTCCTTCAGCTAGTCCTTCACCATGATCTTCTGGTCCTTTCTTGTCCATCAAAAGTCCTTTTCAGTCTAGCAAACAACCCTTTCCAGACATCAAACAGCCCTTTTCAGTCAGCAATCAGTCCATTTCAGTCATCCATCAGCTTAGACCAGTCCTTCCAGTCAGCAATCAACCAGTTCTTTTCAGTCAACACACAGTCCAGTCAACACACACAAACCACCTAGGTTCCAATTCTCACAATGAACAATCTTGGTTCCAATCCTCACAATGGTCTCCCAGTCCCTCAACTAGTATTCTCTGTGATCATACAGTCCCTCTTACTAGTCTTCACTGTAGATCCTGAACCGCCTTGGTCCTATGATCAGCCCCCAATACCAGAACCTGTAGACCCAGGCATGAGTCTACCCTGTCACTGGTGTTTGGATGGGCCCCTTACAAGTGTCCTCCGCCTGGGCCATTCAACCACAGACAATCCTTATGTCTGTGCAGTTGTCTTTACTTAATCAGGTGATTAATCCTGAGCTTTCAGTTGCAAAGTAATCAACTTTACTTCCCAGAGGCCTGATCACACCAGGCTCTGCAGCTGCTTCCCTGATCAATCACCCTGTGTCATGATAAGTTCCATAATGCCAGGGATTATCCAACCAAGTAGGAAAGCTTGGAAAGCTAGAAAATCTTTAATGAAATTGAATGCTTTAACGTACTTGAATCAAACAGTTGATCAAAAATGGGTTACAGCTGCCCCAGTTCGCTGATTGAATCTGATTCCCCCCGTAAGTTGATGTTGATAAATTGACATAATTTAAAGGTCACCTGATATGAGCTTATTTATCAGCAAGGTCATCAGAAGTTGGTCACTCAAGGGTTCTTTTCAACCTGGACCAAATACTCACTTGGCGATGTGGAAGGAATAGGAGCCCAGGTTCCAGGCGGTATTGCTTAGTCAATTTTTTGATATATATTGAATAATTTTCACTGTTTCAGCTCTTAAGAGTTGAGTCCTCCCAAAATTTACTCAATAAAATCACATATCCCTTGGTCTAATTTTATTTTAATAATGCATCCAGTAGTTGGGTTATTACACTACATCCCCTACAATCTGATTCTCAGCCGGATCATTACTGGAAAATGGGGCCTTGCCGTTGGCACTTTGTTGTTGACACCACCCAATGTTAATTATATGCCTGTCAATCATGGAGTTGTTCTACCCGTCTTCAAAGCTGAAAATCTTGTTGTATCTCAATGTCCTGAATTTTATTCTGAAGACACTCTGATGCTTTCCCAGGCTATCTATCTGGGGCTACTCTGGTTGGGATTAATTATTTTACTTAATCCTAGTATCTCATTTGGAAATTTTACAAAACGGTATCTGAAGCTGTGTTGGTGGTTAATCATTAACTTCATGTGGATTTGGGTGGTAATTCCCCACCACTTGGAGACAGATTCTTACTATCCTGCATTTTCTGTCACACCCTGGTGACACCCCTGAGCATATCTATGCCCTCCAATGATCACTTTGGGACCTCCCCAAAGCTCCCATGGAGACATAAACAAGGACACCCTATCAGTCTGTTAGGTAGAGTGCTTGCTCACAGACCTCCTGTAAGCGCACAAGGGCGAGTAGAGCTATCTTAGCTCCACCCCCTTCCCTGGCAGCCCGTGTTACCTGCCAGGGTCCTCCACTCCCTACCCCAAGCAGCCAACGGTCCCTGCTGGGTGGAGAACAACCAACAAGCTCATAGCAGCCAACAGTCCCTGCTGAGCCATCACCTTCCTCACCCCAAACAACCTACAGTCCCTGCTGGGTGAGAACAACTAACCAGCCCCTAGCAGCCAATGGTCCCTGCTTGTCTGGTTCAACACTTGCCTTTAGTAGTCCCTTGTTACCTACTAGGCAGGCCTTACCTTCCCTAGTAGCCAATGCTCCCTACTTGGCCTATACCTGTCCTAAAACCACAGCACACTATCAATTCTCAGCATTGTGTCTTTATTTGAAGTCAAATCAACCCTCGCCTGCAAAACTGCTCCCATGTGGATTACCACAGGGACTTTATTTTTTAAATTGGATTTATTAAAGCTTTACCTGCCATTACCTCACAATGATAGATTTGATTGTACCACAGTTTGCTTTAGATAATTATATTAAAACATCAATAAAAATATTTATAAATATCTACTTCGATTGAAAGGAATAGCTTACATAATTATGATTGGACACAATACAAAACCACATGAGATTGTGCTTGGTCACATCATAATTCATGCAGATCTGTTTTGTGACTTTAGAGCAGGGCACAAAATGTGGCAGTTGAAATTGTGTACTACTCCCTAAAAACACAAAACAAATCTGCATGAATTGTGATGTGACATGAAGGGCACAAATGAATTGTGCTCAACTGATAAAGTCACAAAACCAATTGTGCTAAGCAAAGCTTGGTCACAAAACCAATTGTGTAGATTTCGGTGCCCGTCCCAACCCTAGATGGCACATGCCATCATATTTCATTTAGAAAAATAGCAGTACACTCCAATTGTGAAACAAAATAGTCCAGGTGCCACCACCTTGTTTTACTTAGCTGGTGATACACACCCTAACTCTGGTGAGTGCATTGCTGCGCCTCCTGTGATTGGCTACTTTAAATAGTAGCCAATCAGAGCCCATGCCCGCTCTTCCTTTGAATTTCCTGCAGGATATTCAAGCGGGCTTGGGATTTGCCCGGGGTGCTGCTTCTAAATATAGCAGCACCCGGGCAAATCCCAAAGAAGCCCTATTTGTGCCCAACTGTCAAAGCCACAAAACCAATTGTGACAGGCAAAGCTTGGTCACAACACAGATTGTGACGCTTTTGGTGCCCATCCCTACTCTACCCCAGAGTAACCCACAGACCTTGGGGTATTGCATCGAAAGATGGTCCATGGCTTTAAGACTCTTGTATTTTATTCAATCAAAGCGTTTAAAATCAAGTTTAAACTGCTGCAAGATTTAAATATGCTACTATGCATTCTAATAACCTTGCGTCTAAAATCTAAGCTAACCCATCCAAGCTTCCAGGAACATGAACTGTTGTTATTTGCGAATTAAGATGAATGCGCGCTATTCCGCAAATAAGTGAAACGAAATATCTTTAATAAATCTTTAATTAAGCCCGTCTTTTTAAAAATAAATGTGGCTTTCGTCTAGAAGATATGAATCATAATGACATAGGAGACAATAAAAAGAAAAGTGCAGGACAAAGGAGCGCATGCTTTTTGTTGCTACAGTATTGGGGCTAGTTGCCGGCAAGGTTGCCAATCCCTACTGCAGCGCCTCGTTTCCCTCTGCTGTTACATACAAGAAATTGGTAAATTTTCTATTTGATGAAGCTGACACGCAAAGGAAGAATATGATTTAGTCTCTGTTCATCTTATGGTCCGCTACGGCGACAGGGCTCCCCTGGGAGAATCCCTTATTGGGTCTGAAGAGTCGTCTGGACCCGCCACAGGTTGGAAATGTAGTCCAGGAGGCATTTCTGACACCAATGTCACAATCCAAGGAATGTCTTCCATGCAAGACATCAGATTTAACAAAGATGGTATCTGCAGTAAAGACCACCTCACCACTAAAGGCATTCAGCAGCTAGAAAGGCTAGGAACGGAGCTTGGACAGATTTACAAAGCACAACTTGCAGACGGGGTCTTTGTTAATACGACTTGGACACAGCGGACGTACTGGTCAGCAGTTGCTCTGATGAGTGGACTTTTGGATTCCAAACATCCAAAGTTTGTGATTCATTCAAAGCCTCTTGAAAAAGATGGACTGATACATGCATATAACAAGTGTAAGTTAGAGAAGCAGCTAAGTGAAAAAGTCTTCAAAACAGAAGAGTTTCAATCGGCAAACGCTTCTCTGGTCAAAGTAGCCAAAGACCATGGTTTAGGAGTCAGCAGCCACTCTCTTTGGGCTTACATGGCAGTGGATAATTTCAGATGCCGTGATTGCCACCAAATGCCACTTCATCTCTCCAAGTCTGATAAAAGTGCAATATACGAAGCAATGGATGGATTCACCAAGGCCGTATACTTCCCTACTTCAAGAAACGCCCGATTCCATCGCATGCGCATTGGCACTTATCTTGAAGATCTCAACCAACAACTACAACACCCCACAAAGAAAGGAATGTCTAGATTCTTCTATACATCAGCCCACGACGCCTCAATAAGCGCCCTCCTCAGTAGCCTTGATATTGGCATAACTGGAACACCTCCATATGCTTCCAACTTCATCATTGAGCTTTGGGCTGAAAAAGAAAAGGGATCTGGGCTGAATAATGTGGTACGGTTCATTTACAATGGTAAATACGTCCATCCATCCTGGTGCAACAGAAGTTATTGCTCTGCTCGTGCATTGCTTTCTTATCTCCATACGCTTGGGATTAATATATCTGGTAATAGAAAAGGCTCAAAAGAATTCGACTTCTGGTCCGAGTGCAATGCCCAGCAAGAATAATCCACATTATTAATAAAGACTAGGTGGTTACCCGTCCAAGGATAGATATAAATTTGAATTCAATATATCATTAATAATTTTTGAATTTTAGGCTGGGATTGCTTATAATCTGTTTAATTTTTTAAAAAACTCATCTAGATTTTATTTCATAGAAAAATTGTATATTCTAAGCATAAATATAAGATTAAGAATCTAATTAAGTGAAGGATTACTACTCAGTTTAGAATAATAATAATAAATTATTAAAAATATTTGATTTTATAAATTCTATCAAAATATAGAGCTAATATATAGCTTGAAAATAGCTATTAAGCATTAGCTTAACTTAGTATTCATAGAGATACAGTAGTTTTACAACCTGTTGAGATGAACAAAGATGTACACCCAGAACAAAATCAGTTCCGTTTAAAACAAAAGTGAAGTGGTTCCACTTCAAGGTCAATTACACAAAGCAAAAGTATCATTTAACCAGGTCCTGATTAAAAAATAGTCAACCATACAAAAAATTGAACACAAATGCTGAAAATGAGACAGCCAACAAAGGAAGCCCATATTCAAAATAAAAAATGAACAATTCATATTCTGAAGCAATCTACATCAACTGATATATTGGTCAGGTAACAAACATGCTACAATCAAAAGACCAAATTTTGTTCATTCACAAAAGTAATATTTTCTAACACAAAACAACACATTTTCTGGCAATCTGGGTTGTTTTCATGGCTCAAGTTTGAAATAGTGTCCTTCAAGAGTGAATCCATCAAAAAATTATTCTGGAAACTACATCATTATTTTCTATTCATGTGCTTAAAAGTTTGGCTGTTTCAGTTTAGGAGAGTATCTCAAATACAGTAGTTTTAAAAGCTATGGCAACAAGCAAAAATGCTTCAGATTTAAACAAAATCCAAGTTGCGCGAGATTCAGGATTCAATTAATTTAAATATTTTTGGTTAATAAATGAACTGTCAAACCTAAAACAAAATTTGATTAACCCATTATATGAAATTAAAGCAAACATCAAGTGGTGTAGTTCAAACCACAAATGAAATGAACTGACGCAACAAGTGAGATGGATGGATGCTATTCCAGATTATATTATAATCCAAGCAGGATTCATATGAGGCACCAACAGAAGGACCAAAATGAAACAAAATTTGAGCAATCTAGAAGCGAGATTCCACAAGCACAAAACAAAATGAACTCACACAAGATGTGTAGTATGAGCAGCCTAAAATAGAAAACTATCAATTTAACAGCCAATCAACAGCTATCCAATTTAGGAACAGAGGCATTTTATCCATTTTCATGGCTCCAGATTTGTATGAAAAGGTTTTGAGAACCTTCCAAATAAGGACTCAAGATTACAATAAAAATAAATCATTGATTTTTAAAATTTCTACTTTTAGTGATTTTATCCTAGGTTTTTTACAATGGTTTTTACTAGCAACATCTTCAATGGCACAAGCAGCCAAGCCAGCTTCAATGGAGGCAAGGCTCAGAACGTGGAGGCACCCGTTTACACCCAAGCCTTTGAGGCAGGTAACAAGGAAGCTGACCTATATCTGACCACCGACCCCTATGGCTTTGGCTTGTTTGAGAGTCACTTAGCGTCTAGCTCTGCCCTTGCTCCCATACCCACCCCTGCACAAGCTGCCCACCAACCAACCAATCAGGATGGCAACCTTGATTTGGAACAACTTCCTGCCACCAGCCAACCTGCCCCCCTATAGCCAATCAGGCTTCAGCTCCCACCGCCCAGCGCCTCAAACGCAGAATAATCACTGCCCAAATTCTTCAGGAAATTGTGGCACTCAACCTGCAGAGTCTGTCCTGGGATCAGATAGCCAGCCAATTACAATTCACCCGGGCTACTGTCATGCGGGAATTCAACAACCTGATGAATAAGGGAAATCTGATTGGGACGGCCAAGAAGCCCAAGAAGGCCACAGAGTCCCAGATCAATGAGGCATACCCAATAATGCTTGAGCTCCTCCAGTGGGACCCCAAGCTTCCCTTGACCCAGGTCCAGAAGCAACTTGCACACCATAACATATGGGTGTCTGAGTGCATGGTGCAGCTCTGGATATATAGGAAGGTGGCTTCAATTAGGGTTCTTACAAATTTTGCCGGCAAGCAATGGAATGGCGCTGAGGATTCCCCATATGACACAGCATTGAGTCAACCCTGGTCTGATGCCTGACTAGTCTAACAGATGACATCATGTTTGTCTTGTACTACAAGTTATCAATTGTATTTGACAATTTTGATGAGCAAGGAAAAGCTGCCACCAAGAATGGAAGGAAGAAGGTCAAGAAGGGGATATTCATTGGTGCATTTCTGGCTGTTTCAGCCAAGGATTTTGTCTACTATTAGACAAATCCTGATTTCATTGATGGGTACTCATACAGCCACATCCTCAGTGGATTGCTCAACTCCTGGGATGGCTCAAATTCCAAATACCGGGTTTTCTTGAGCCACCAGATGGAGGGAAGCTCCACCGCCCTCGAGGCCTTCCAGGAACGCAGGCACCAGGCCTCTGTGTACCCAGCTGGTCACGCCAACGTCCATCTGGCAGATGTTGTGTTCTTTAATATTGGAGATACACTCCGGGAGCGCTGCCCTCAGGCTTTCAACAACCTCTATCTTGGGGTCCTTGATCACAATTTTCTCTAGGTCACCAAATGGTGGCTGACTTGTTTGCGCAAATGGTTTTCCATGTGAACATGGGCAATCAATCACGCAAGGATAAGCGCCTCCCACCCCGTGCTACAGCCACCTACCAGCCCATCCAGCCAATGACTGATGAGGAGTACAATGAGCGGTATATGGCAGCCATCACGCGCAATCCTCCTGCCTCCACCCCTGCCACCAACACCCCCCACCCGCAAACCCAACCCATCCAATCCCAGACCCCCCAGGCCAGTACCGCCTCTACTTCTTCCTTCCTGCGCCATTCTGCCTCCTAGGCATCACTCTTCCCCGCCTCAATAAACCCCCTGGTCCCAAAAAAATTCTATTTATATTATCTTTCTTTTGAATTTCAATTGTTTGTGTTCTCTTTGTTTATAGTTGGCTATATTTTTTATGTTCAGCTTATTTCTATAAAATCATATATTTACTATGCTGTGTATCTAGATCCTGAACACAGTTATTTTTAGCACCCAAACACTGCCCTTGTGAAAATATTAACAACAATTTGGTGATCAACTGAATTTAAATTAGAAAATTATAGTGTTAACTGTTTTTAGATAAAGTTATTACTGATCCAAATTCAAAACCTTAATGGTAAACTTTAAGCCAATCAGGAGCCAAGTGATAAAGTGATTGATGTGACATAAAGGGTCATTCAATAATTCTTTAATGTATGTGCGCTAATTAATATGATTGGGTGGATATTTTGCCATTGTACGCCATTGCCGCTGTGGCAAGTTGTTGGTGGACTAGTGCCCAATCAGCTGCTGGGTTAGCACTAGTCCATCAACAACTTGCCACAGCGGCAATGGCGTACAATGGCAAAACATCCAGCCAATCATATTAATTAGCACACTTGCATCAAAGAATTATTGAATGACCCTTTATGTCACAACAATCACTTTATCACTTGGCTCCTGATTGGCTTAAAGTTTATAATTAAAGTTTTGAATTTGGATCAGTAACAACTTTATCTAAAAACAGTTAACACTATAATTTTCTAATTCAAATTTAGCTGATCAGCAAATTGTTGCTACTATTTTCACAAGGGGCTATGTCAAGCGCCAAAAATAATATGGTAATCAAGGAAACAATGCCAACACAAAGCAAACAACACATATTGAGATGAGCGTAAAACATATACAGAATGGGTAAAAAGATGGGATAATGTAGCTTATGGGAAAACAAAAAGGAATAAACAAAGAGGCAACAGTATCAAAATAATACAGAATTTATTGGGGAAAAAGCTATAAAAACATATGAAAAGGTTAGTAAAAAATCAATGAGAGAATTGGAGAAGCTTCTGAAGGATCTCAACTTGGCAATTGCCAAAATAAAGGACATTGACCGCAAGGTCAAAGCCAAAGTTTAGTCCCCTGTCCTCACTGGGGACAAAATTGGCAAGGTGTTTGCAAAGGTACTAATGTCAAAAATGCCTGACACCCCAGAGAAGACAATTGAGCGCTTACTCAATATTCAAAAAACTGTGGTCAAGGGCCTCTAGTTCAAGGCATACAATCTTTCTGCGCTGTCTTTCTGGGTTGATGACCCGGAGATGTATGCCCACCTCAAACCCGCCAAGCATGCCAGGGCAGAGGATACCAAATTGCCCGCATAACTGCTTGCGCTGACAATGGCAAAGCTGGCTGAAGTTGCCGGCAAGGAAGAAACCCAAGAAGGTAACCTAAAAAATCATAATTAATAAAAATTCTTAAATACTTACCTTTTTTTTTAGATGTTGATGTTGAACTCCGCTGGGTCCTGGTCCCTTTTGTCCCCCCCACCTTCTATGCCAACTATGCTAATCATATGGCAAGGCAGCTTTTCCTGTCCCCCCCTGTCTTGCAGGAGCTTGAAGACAGGATCCATGGTACATTCCCAATGTCCAGGGAGGCATTGGCTGGGCTTTCACATGGTGAGGGGGCATCTGAGTGGGCAGTTACTATCTACAAGGATGCCCAACTGGTCCGCCTGGACCCAGTTAACCTCAAGGAAGTTTACTGTGAAAAATCCATGAGCTTGTTTGGGATGTCCTGGCGACACTCCCATTCAAGAATATACCAGAGATGGGCCAGGCTTATGCAGCTGCTTGCTTCTGTTTCCCAGTGGAGCATACCATCTCTTACCTGTTGGAGAACTTTGGGCGTGCAGTGTCAAAATTGGCTGTTGCAGACGCAACAGCTGTAAAGAAGACAAAAATCCTCCTGGCAGACTTCAGGCTGGCCTGGAGTGCCAACAAGACGGGGATCCCTGCAGCTATGGAGCTGACCTTTGCCAAAACCAAACACGAGAAGAAGATTAGTGCTGTATACAACAAATTGTGCGAGTTTACAGAAGCTTTTACTGGACAAAGGCTTCACCTCATTGTTTACCTTGGGTATCTTTTCTTCTTTGGGATGAGTGCCAGTGTAGAGGACCTAGACAGGGTCCTTCTAAGAATTGACAAGGCCAGGCTCTCACTGAACGGGAAGAAAGTCCCCCCTGGATATGACTTGGTGGATCATGTCATCCAGGACGCCCTGGTCTTGGCTGGTATCTTTGGGTTTGCAGCCCCGCCAGAAAAGCTGCTCCTCCATTCCCACCTCACCATCCTTCCTTTTATCAGCAGGCGTGAATACTTTAATATGGGTGTATCCACCGTCCACGGTGTGGCGGTGGAGGTTGTGCGCCATCTCCATTGCAGGGTGGGTACATACCGCCAAACCCATTATAGGCATACTTAATTTTATCTCTATATCAATAAATATATTTATTTTCTACTATATTTTTATATTATAAATAATTTTTCAAATAATATTTTAGCAAACAAGATTTGCAAAATATATTGCAGAAATGGGTTTCATAAAAGTATAAAATAATACAGTAATAAAATAAATTTCAACCTTACAATTTATGTTTAATTTTTATAAGACTATTTATATTTATTTGACAAAAGTGATATAAATATATTTGCGTAATCCAGTTTCAAGCGTTTGGGATAACCTCAGATGACATGTTAAATAATATATAATAAAATAAATAAATTACTTACATCTATTGATGGTCCTTCTGAATGTGATTGCGGGTGTGGAATCATCTAAATATAAAATGATAATCAATAAATCTTGAATAGTAAATTAAAGAATATAAAAAAAGTTGGACACACTAAGCCTTTAATTGATTGGCTGTTTGGCTAGACATGTGGGGATGAACAAATCAGTGTGGCCATAGAATTTGGCCGCAGTCTCAGCTGGGAGGGTATGGATCCTGGCCTGCAGCAAATCAAACAGGTCCTTGGTCCCTGTTGGGGTTCCCTGCTTGACGACTTGCTTGAGCCACCCAAAGACTTCCTCAATGGTATTTAGGAAGGGCAAATAGGCAGGGAGGAAGAGAAGGTGCAAATTTGCCATGGCCAATTGCTGGGGGCCCACTGCAATGCTGGTATCAATTGATGGAAATTCTTCAAGAATATCTGCCACCTTGTGGAGACCAATGTTGTCCAATACAATTGTGTTGGTGAAGCCCAGGCTTGTGTGCCTCAGGTGCTCCTGGACCAATCAGAGAAATAATAGGAAAGTCCAGCTATTGTGGGAGCCTAGTATTATTTGGTACAGTTGACCCCCTTTGGACCAAGGAGGGCAACCATTGAGTATGCTGTGTTGCGGACTGCAGCACGCCAAGCCATCCTGTCATTGGAGCCTTTGGGGACATACCCATACTCATTGTGCATCAACAAGGCAAATGCTGATTTGTTGATATAATAGAATTTCACTGTCCCCTTGGCTTTGAGGGCAGTGTACGCCTCAGCGTAATTTTTCCAGGTCTCAATATTGGCTGGGCTGTTCCAATTGTAGGGGGATACCCCGAGCTTTTTCCAGGAAAAGCGCATTCCCTTAACCAAATGATAATAGAAGGAAATTGAGACCTAAACCCCGAAAGCAGACTTGACCATGGCCTGTATATTTGCCAGTTCAAGATGGCAATCTCGGGTTATCCACTGGCAGACTGCCCATTTGTGCTCCTTGGTGAGCATGGTTGAAATATGCAAGGATTTCTCTGCGGCAAGGACTCGGCCAGTATCAATGAACTTGTTGAAGGTCTTTGAGGCGTACTTGGGATCCACCCTAACAAGAGCTGCAGCTGCCTTGTAATCACCAGATTCCTGCATGAGCTGGAGAAGGATGATGTGCTTAATGTCAGGAATGCGCTTGTGAGCAGGCTTTTTAGCAGTGGGGATTGGCTCATTGGCGTTGGGCACAACACAGGGCATGGGCACCTTGATGTAAAATGCAGCAACTTTTTTAACACCAGCTGTCCCTCATTGGTTTGGTAGAACTGGGGCTCCTTGTCATCCTCCTGATTGCCATCACTGACATAGGGCTTGTAGCTAGTATCAAGTACAGGCTTTACCTTCTCCAGCATGGCTGACGGGACCCACTCTTGCCGGTACACAACGTCAAACACATACAAAGTAAGTTCTACCTCCTTGTTTCTAACTGTTTTGGTAGTGGTAACCTTGGTGGGCTTCTGGGTCAGCTTTGGGACCCAAGGGTTTATGCTCTGCACCCTAGCAGCTTGTGCTCTTTGAACCGGCTGTGTCATTGCAGCGTCACTATGGAACTCTCCTCTCCCTCCTCCCTCCTGAGTAGGCACTTGTGTTGTACTAAGTCTATTATTTGACCCGTGAAGGCAACCGCGACAACAGCGCACAATGGGTGCAATGGTATTATGTTGCTGTGTTCCTTCCATTTTGAAAATTTAATAAAATATTAAATAAAACTTAATTAAGTTACTCCCTATTTTTAATTTTTGCTTTTATCTGTTTATGGATATTCAATTAATATTTTTTCTCACCCAATATCCCAATTATAGATTTTTTATTTCTTAGTTAGTTGTTTTTGGTTTTACCACACCCATTTTAGAATACCCAAAATAATTTCCACCCATTTCCCATATTATACGCCAAATTAAGCACCCAACACAATATTTTTAAAAAATTAGTTTCAGATATTGTGTCTTATTTTAGATACCTTGGTATCATTCTTGATTACAACCCATTGCACAAACTGATTGAGTGATTTTGTTTACATTGTGAATTGCTATTGTGTTTTGCTTTTGGATTGAGTTTTGACACACTACACTTGGGCGTATTTTGTTACTGATTCACATAGTAAACATATGTACACCAAAAGTCAACTCACACCATTTTGTTTGTGAATCCATGTATTTTGGATTATATTTTGAATGGTTTTGCTTTGCATGTGAGTACTTTGTTGCTGTGTTGACCCATTTTGCCCATTAACGCCAATAAACCCTGTTAACAGAGTGTATATTTTAACCTGAGAGTTGGATTTTGTTTAAATCTGAAGTATTTTTGCTTGTTGCCATAGCTTTTAAAACTACTGTAGGAGCACAAATTTCAATAAAATCAATGACCTAGAAATATTTATTTTTCTGTTATAACATATTTTTATTGCTTTTCAGTTTAAAACAGCTTATATAAGCAACAAGAACTTTGATATTATGGAGGAGTAATATCACAACCAACTGTAAGCCCAGGTGATTAAACAAGGGAGCATAGCTACTATTTGCCTGGTTTACACCCAGCAGCTCAACTTAAGTCAAGAGGATAATGAGCTGTATTTTTCCAGGCTCATCATTGGATTAAGTTTTTAAAAACCTATATAAATTAATCCAAGACCAGGCCTAACATCAGCCTAGGCCTTTGTGCCCTCCACTGTCATGATAGTTTCCATAATGCTGGTGATAAGGAGCGCCTTTTGGGGAAGCTTTGAATATGGAATTAAGAAGAGAAGAAGTATATTTTATTGGATAATACTTTATACTTATATAGCTTTAGATGTGGCAGATATTTTAGTTAGATTAAACCTAGGGGCTGGTCATGTGCGGGATGAGTTTGAGTTGCTGGACACCTGGACAGTCATATGATATTGGTTTGTTGCCATTTCTGGTATTTCAAATGATATATTGGAAAGGCACCGAATTGGGCAATGACTGGATGTTAAGTGGGATGGTGGTAGCCAGAATACTTGTACATCCAGATCCTTGACACAACCCTCCCTTAAGGGGTTACTTGGGTACATCAGGAGGGGGCTTTGTCTTGACAGCTGCCGCCTGATGTTCCTGGAGTTGTTTGCTAGTTGGCACCAACCGGGTTGAGTGTTCTCTCTTGCTAGGGCGGAGGCAAGATCTGTGGTACTTCTTGGTGATGGGCTCTTTGGAACTTAACCAGGTAGGTGTTCCTGTCTGGTCAGTATTTGATGATTCTTCCTGGTCCTCTGTGTACTGAATCCATCTTCTTCTTGTTCCTAGCTAGGACACAGACAGGTGAGTTGATGAGGAGTGGGTCCTCTTTTGAGGTTACTTTTTAGGGGTTGAGCCTTTTTGTTTCTGTTAGTTTGGCTTTGAGGTGTATGTATTGTAGATCTGGTGTTTGTTCTACTGTGAGAGGTTTCCCTGGGGGGATCTTCACATATGGTTGGTCATTATGGGGGACTATTTCTGATTTGTACATGTATGTTAGTTTGAACAGTGAGTAACCTGTCCCTTGATTGGTGAAACCCCGGGATACTAATAATGTATGTTTCACATAGAGTGGCCATGTGTCTTTGGCTTTTCCATCCATTTTTTCTTGAGGGTTCTGATAAAGCTGCTGTTCAGATGTTCAACTCTTCCATTAGCCTGTGGCCTGTAGAGCAAGGTTGTGGAATGTTTGATGTTCTTTGTTTTTAGGTTGTTGTTTACTATGTGGCCTGCTAACTATTTTTCTCCATCTATTATGATGTATTCTGGAGAGCCGTAGTTGGCTATGATTGCCTTGTTAATGAATTGGTTTATTGTTTCCGCTTTGAGGTCCTTTGTTGCCCAGCAGATAGGCCAGTGTATGGCAAAGTCAATGACTACAATTAGGAAATGTTGATTTGTTTTGGTTTCTGGGAAGGGTCCCACTACGTCCAGTCCCCAAACCTTAAATGGTTCAGGGTCAGGTACTGGGTTAACTGTTGGCTGTGGAGCCTTGGTGCTGGCATATTTTTCACACACTGTGCACTTTTTTAGAACATTATGTCTTGCTTCAGGTTGGGCCACCATACTATCTTGTTTAATGTGAGATATAGGTTGTTAGCCTTTTTGTGTCCTAGTAGACAGTGGTGTCTTAGTATAGTGTCAACTCTTTGTGAAAGTGGAATGTAGGGAATGTTTTTGTCCTTGATGATTTGATATACAGTGCCATTTGATACGTGGAAATATTTTTCATTCCTTACTAGTGTATCATGGGTTAGTTGGTGTGTGGAGGGATCTTTTCCTTTTGTCTTGTACTCAGTGTTGTATAGGTTGGGCCAGTCAGGGTCCGAGTGGTCAGGGTGATCCTCTCTTGGCTGACATAGCCTAGAGAGAGCATTGGCTGTGACCAGCTCTGCCCCCTTTTTGTATTGGATGTCCAGTTTAAGCTGCTCAAGCAAGGACATCCATTTGGCTTGGCGCTGTGTGAGAGTGTTCTGAGTTTTGAAATAGATTAAGGATTTGTGGTCAGTTAGCACTTAGACGTTTAAATGTCCTTCTATATAACATCTCCATTTCTTGCATGTGTGGTATATTGCTAGCAATTCTTTATCATGTATTGGGTGCCTTTGCTCAGTGTTTGTTATTTTTCTGCTTCTGTAACATACTGGCAGGAAATCTTGCTGCCCTGGCTGGCAGATGCGTAGGACTGCGCCAATGGCGGTGTCACTAGCATCTGGCTCAAGCTTGTAGCACTTGTTGTTATTAGGGTATTCCAATTAGTTGCTTCAATCAAAGCTTGTTTCAATAGTTGGAAATTTGTTTCATTCTGGTGTCCAGATGAATTTCTTTTTGGCATTACCTTTGGTTAGGTCATTGATTGGTGTGGTGAGCTTTCCGCAGTCTTTGATAAACTTCCTTAGGTGAGCTACCATTCCAAGAAAGAATCTTACTTGTTTCATGGAGGTGGGGCGTTGCATGTTATTTATGGCTTTTATTTTGTCTGGGTCTGCTTTTATGCCACCGTCAGAGACAATGTGGCCCAAGAACAAGAGTTCCTTTTCCATAAATTGGCACTTACAAGGCTTGGCGTAAATTTTGTGCTTTTTGAGTCAATCAAGTGTCTCACAGACATGCGTGAGGTGTTCCTCTTTTTTTGAAAATATAATGATATTGTTGAGGTAACATAATGTGTTTGAGAGTCTGTTTAGCTCCTGGTTCATCATGGTGACAAATGTTGTGGGGGCATTTGTCATCCCAAAATTCATTACTTTACATTCAAATGACCCAAATTGTGTGCAGAACGTGGTTTTTGATATGTCTTTCTCTTTAACTTTGACTTGATTATAACCAGATGTGAGATCAATCTTTGAGAAAAAAAATTTCTCTGGAGAGCCTTGCAAATAGGTCTTCTATGAGGGGAAGGGTTTTTTTTACTGTACTTGCGTTTAGTGCTCTGTAGTCAGTAACTTTACAAAGAGATCCTTCTTTTTTCTTTACAAAGAAAACCGCTGCCCATCACAAGGATTTGGACAGGTGAATGAATCCTTTGGCTAGATTGTGCTTGATGTGAGATTTAAGTGTTTGGGTCTCCATGGGAGTGAGTCTGTATAGGGGTGCTGGTTTTGGCATGGCTTTGCATAGGTCAATGCCATACTTGACCTCCCACTTGGGGGGTAACTCTGTGAGTTCTTCCTTAAATATGTTGAAACCGCAGGATTGACCCGCCAGCAAGGTTCCAAACAAGAGAGTTTGTGGCCTGCAATCCAATTATCTGGTCACTTGAAGCCAGACTAGGAAGTCAACTCAAATTACCAAATCCAACAACATGAACAGATGATAATTCCCTACGGTGGATACCTTGTTTCAGCGCTTGACTCATTACCAGGATCAAGCCACCCCCTTCTTCCATCCAACCATGTGATCAACAATCATGTTCCTGCTATCTTTGATTCACATTGACTATATAATCACTATCTCTCAATAAAGATTATTATCTAGCTTCTAAATATTTTCCCCTTGTAACTCTGCTAAAACAGCACAGTTACAACAAATATGTGGGTGTATTTGTTTAGAAGTGCTTTGAGTTCTGGGAATTGGATCCTTTATATTTGTATATTATTGAATTTGGTGTACCTCACTATGTGTAGGGTACTGTATTTGGTTAGATGTTTTGAGTTGTCTTGATTTATGACTTGGAAAAATACTGTGTCTCTTAGGATGAGATTGTCAGGTTTTTTGAGAATGTTAAAATTGACTCCATTGTGTTTTATGGTCATGGTTTTTGTTTTCCAACATACACTGAGATTCACTTGGTTGACTCACTCATGCCTGCTACAATGTCTTAGTTTATGTTGTTCATGACAAGTCCTTTGATGGACGTTTGGATGCCTTGGAGGTCAATTCTGAAAGGAGTTGTTTTGCCTTTGAGTAGAACGTTTGATTTGTCTGCCATTATGGCATATTTGAAGTTGGATTTGATAACTGGTATTTTGTATTTGGTTACAAGTGGTTTGCTAACCATGGTGTGTTGTGCACCAGAGTCAAATAAAATTTTATGTGTATGAGATTTGTAAGTACATGGGTAGACAAGAAGTTGTGAGCAATCTTTAAATTTTATGTTCATAAAAATGGGGGATTGCAGGACACGTGGAATTCAAGCAGCAAAGTTTGTGCCTTGGTACTTTTTCTTGTTATGTTGGGGGGAAAGGGGCACTTAAGCCTGTTCCCCCTCCTCTTTTCCCTGTTCCTCTGTTTTGAGTCCTTTGAGGTCAGAGAATGTGGGGTCAGATTCATAGTGGGTTGCTATTTTGGCATTGTTAACTTTGGTGGTGTCCTCTTTCTTGGGATGGGAGTGGTTTGCGTTTTGGCTACAATTTTCATTATTACAATTGGAGTTACCGTTGCTATGATTGGTGTTTTGGCGCTTGTTGCCATTAGAGTTGTCTCTGCCATTGCTGTTTGAGGAGTGGTTGCCATTGTGTGCAGAATATTCCATGTTTGCGTGTTTTTCTGCACACTTGGCTTCTGCAATGAGTGCAGGCATAGAGGTGTTGGCCTCTGGGCAGATGAGGGCAGCAACAGAGGGTTTCATTCTATTGATTAATGAGGCTCTAGTTTGTATGTTGTCAGCTTGTGCTGGGTTTTGGGTTTTACAATGTATTTCTTCAAATTCATTGGCATAAGCTGTGATAGAGGTCTTCTGAGGAAGATTGCTGAGCTGTATTGCAATGTCTTGGAGAGATTCAGTTATGCAGAAATTGTGGGTGATGTTGGCTTTGAACTCTTCCCAGTTGTCAAGCTGGTTTTCTGTTTGTGAGCCAACCCAGGTGGTGAACCAGTTAGCTGTGGCCTTGTATAGGCGCTTACTGGCTTCTTGAACCCATTTTTTGTGGGGAATGTGGCTGGCACGGAGTTTTGCGGCTAAGTGGTCTAGCCAGTTGATGACATTTTCTTTGTTTTTACCAAAGAACTTGTCAATACCAATGTACTTGGTGTTGGTAACTTTGCCTGTGATAGGCAGTTGTGTGTTTGTTTGTGGTTGTAGAGAGCAACTGTATTGAATTATCTTGGTGCATGCTTTGGGCATGACCAGTCCTTCAAATATGGTGCATCCACTAGGAATATCCTCATCAATGTTGTGGGCAAGGAAGTATGTTTTCCAGGTGTCCTGGGATGTGGCCTGGTTTAGTATGTGAGTGAAGATGGGCAGGTTCTGTTCAGTCATTTTCTCTTTCATTGACGTGGTCAAAAACCGTAGCTGCTACCAGTGATAAGGAGCGTCTTTTGGGGAAGCTTTGAATATGGAATTAAGAAGAGAAGAAGTATATTTTATTGGATAATACTTTAGACTTATATAGCTTTAGCTGTGGCGGAGATTTTAGTTAGATCAAACCTAGGGGCTGGTCATGTGCAGGATGGGTTTGAGTTGCTGGATACCTGGACAGTCATGTGATATTGGTTTGTTGCCATTTCTGGTATGTCAAATGGTATATTAGAAAGGCACCAAATTGGGCAATGACTGGATGTTAAGTGGGATGGCAGTAGCCAGAATACTTGTAAATCCAGATCCTCAACACTGGGAATTATTTGTCCTAGCTGAAAGGCCAATAAATTGGGAAAGTAGCTAACCAAGTTGACCAAGTTGTCAGATTTAAATTAAACTTTTGATATAAAATGGTCTACTGATGCTCTGGTTTGTCAGCATAATCTGATTACCCAGAAAAAATTGACACTGATAAATAGATGTAATCTGAGGGTCACCTGATATAGCCTGATTTATCAGAATGGTCATCAAAAATTAATCACACACGGGTTTTTTGGGTGCTGGACAAGATACTCTTTGGAATGATGAGACAGAATAGAAGCCATGGATTCAGGTGGTATAGCTGAGTCAATAATTTTGGTACATATTAGAAAATTTTCCATTGTTCAACTCTTAAGAGTTGAGTCCTTCCTAAAAAATACTCAATAAACTAAAAATTATCTCCTGGTTTTAACATTCTCTAAATGCATCATGTAGCGGGTCTTCTACAATATATTCTCTACAGCTTGATTTTAAATCAAATTGTAGCTGGAAGATGGAGTCCTGAACTGGGCTCTACATTGCCTATGTCTCCTAATGTTGCGCCAATGCCCTCCGATATTGGAGTCTTACTACTGAATCCAAAACAGAGAATATTACCATCTCCCTATGTTTCAAGTTCTATTCAGAGAATTATCTAATCTTGTTGCAGACTATTTATTTAGGACTACTTTGGTTGGGTTTAATTATCTTATTAAATCCTAGTGTATCCTTTGGGAATTTCAGTAAATAGTATTTAAAGCTTTGGTGGTGGCTAATTATCAACTCATTATGGATTTGGGTGGTTATTCCTCACTACTTAGAGACCTCTTCATACTACTCAGTAATTTCTGTTGCATGCATCATAATTCAAAATTCTAGGATGATTCAAGCCAACCAAATCAAACAGAACCCAGTCTGGGTACCAGCATGACAATTGTGCCTCCAAAGCAAAAATTTCTATCTAAAGCAATTTTCAAAGACATAATGAATATTGATATGAGTTACATGACCTTTGTGGAAATTTCCACCCATCTACAATTCTTCAAGGTGGTGAAAGACAAGAAAAACTGGGCTTTTTTAAGAGGGACAACACAGGGATTGCCAAGAAGCAGAAGAAGTCAGTTTCCCAGCTTAAGGATTCATTTCCTATTATTCTTGACCTTCTCTAAAAAGACTCTTACCTCTTAATATCAGAGATCAGACTTATACTTGGGCTTTACAGCATATTTGTTGCCAGATACACTACACATCAATGAATGCATTGGCTTTTTTTCAATATTCTGGTTCTAACCAATTGCACAGGGGACAAATGAAATAATGATGATTATTTGCATCACAGATCAGAAATAAATATCACAATTACACAATGCTTATCTAATATATCAGATCATGTCATTTTTGTATCATATTATAAATTGGCACTAATCTTCAAGATTTCATAATATCTGGAAAAAAAGAACACCTCATAATGTCAAAACCGCAGGCTCAACCTTCCAGCAAGGTTCCAACCAAGCAGGTTTGTGACCTGCAATCCAATTATACGGTCACTTGAAGCCAGACTAGGAAGTCAACTCAAATTACCAAATCCAACAACATGAACAGATGATGATCCTTTATGGTGGATACCTTGTTTTGGCGCTTGACTCATTACCAGGATCAAGCCACCCCCCTCTTCTATCCAGCCATGTGATCACCAATCATGTTCCTGTTATCCTTGATTCACATGAACTATATAATCACTATCTCACAATAAAGATTATTATCTATCTTCTAAATATTTTCCCCATATAACTCTGCTAAAACAGAACAGTTACAACATTGGTAGCACAGGTAGGCTCTCCATCCTACCTTATCTTGAAAAATTCTGCCTGTTGCCCGCATACGCCGCGGCCAACAAAACCTTGACAGAATTATGTCTGGCCTCCTTCCTGACTGGACTCGGTACACTCCTGGTACCAAGATACCTGATGGTTTTGTCCTAAACCAAAACACGGTAATCCCGCTACCTGTCTTCAACACCATGTCTGCACAAGGTTTCTTTCAGGCTCCCTCATTGATGCCGCAACCAGCCGACAAAACCACCATGCCCGCCTATGTAGCTCAAAGACTATGAAGTGCTGCCTTGGAACCTTTTGCCAGGGCCAACAACAACAACGCTGCCGCATGGATCCAGTCTGCCCAGAGCAAGCTAGCTCAGATGAAATGCCCACAGCAATTTTGGATTGCAGAAATTTCCATTTGCCTGACCCATGACGCTGGCTCCTGGTGCAACAAGTGCCATGAAGAACATACCAAGAAGCATTGGGAAACCTTCAAGCAAGACTTATTGGCAAGATTTATGCTTAAAGATACAGCGCTCATGATCATTTGCCAAGTGAAAAACCTGACCCAGACAGGCACCATGAAGGAACTCACCCGCACCTACAAGGAACTCTGTCTTTGTGCACCATCCAACATGGCCTTTGACACCCCAGCCACACACCTCATGTACTACAACGCTTTCAAGTCGCACGTGATGAGACATGTAAACCTGGATCAAGTGACCAACCTGCAAAGCCTGTACCATTAAGCAGAAAAAGCAGAACAGACATCCAACGCTCTGCACAAGGCACAAACTGGGATACAAGAAAGACCCAAGGATTCTCATCCAAGTGGGTGTTCTGCTTGGTCACCTCCTGGAGGCAACAGTAACAACACCAACCACAAACCCACAGGTTCTAATGGGCATGGAAATAGAAACAATAGCCAGTCAAACCGTACTCATTTCTGTGTCACTGCTACGCAAGGCAACCAAGATGAGGGAAACCCCCAGGGAGAGCACTAAGCAAGCCAAGCTCTCCCCACGCAACTCCTGACTTGCCCAATGATGAGTACTGACCTGAGGACGTGGACCAATGCCCAATGATCCAGGTGCCCTCAGAGGACCCAGTACTGTACACCATTGCCAGACATCCCAATAAATTGATGTTCTATCCTTTCTGCTTTTGCAGTTACACAGGCTCAGCACTTCTGGACTTGGGCGCAGACCAAACCTTAGTCAACAGTAGCTTTGTGGATAAGTTCAAGCTGGCCACTAATCCTTCGCGGATTAAAAAAGTGGTCCTAGCTGATGAACACCACATTGCCGTTACAAAGGAAACTGCACCCTTCTCTGTCATGCTTGAGAACCTTCACTCCACCATCCAAGGTCCTGTCATCAACTTTCCTAAGTTTGACATTATACTGGGACTAGACTGGTTACAGAAGAACAACCCTCACGTAGACTGGGTGACCTCAGTATTGACCATCAAGCGTGAAGGCGTCAACCACCAGATCTACCCTGACTCTGTGGACCAGCTGCTACGCAACCACGTCTTTGTACGTATCACAGAGACCCAGGACAAAAAGAAAGACCTGGAGCCAATTGACTGGGACTCCTTTCAGTACAAGATCATAAACTTCAAAGACCACCAGGATACCTCCACGCCTCAGGACCGCAACATTGTGGCCCGCCATCCAGAAATCTTTAAGGAAGCGTTACCTGGGCTGCCCCCTGAGAAGCATATTCAGAACTCTATCCACCTCAAGGGGGCTGTACCCAAAGCGCGCCCCATCTACAGGCTGACCCCAAATGAGGTCAACACCTTATGTGCTTACTGCAAGGAGGCATTGGAAAAAGGACCTATCCGCCCCTCACAGTCTCCCTTTGGGGCTGCTGTATTCTTTGTGGCCAAAAAGGATGGCACCTTATGCCTGGTCACAGACTACCACACCCTAAACAAAGTTACCATTAAGAATTGTTACCCACTGCCACTGATTGACGACCTCTTTGATGCCTTGGGAGGAGCCACTGTCTTCTCCAAGATTGATCTAACTTCAGGCTACAATCAGATTTGCATCAAGGAGGAAGATATTCCCAAAACAGCCTTCTGCACTAAATACAGCTCCTACAAATGTGTGGTACTCAACTTTGGCATGGCCAACGCCCCATCCACCTTTGTAACCTTCATGAACAAAGTGTTTGCGCCCCACATAGGCAAGCATGCCCTAGTGTACCTAGACAACATTATTGTCTACAGCCCCTTGGTGGAACAACACCACAAAGACCTGGAGGCAGTCTTTGCGGCCTTGGCATAACACAAACTGTTGGCCAAGCCCTCCAAGTGCCAGTTATTCTGTGAGCAACTACCCTTTTTGGGACACATAGTCTCAAAGGACAGCATCAAACCCAACAGTCAAAAGATACAGGCCATCTGCAAGATGCCACCACCCAAGGATAAGTTGGAGCTCTGCACCTTCTTGGGAATGGTGGCCTATGTACAATGTTTCATACCTGACTGTGGCGTCTTGACTGCCCCCTTGTTTGCCATAACAGGCGCCAAGTCTAAGTTTGTGTGGACCCCCCAATGTGACCTCTGTTTTAGACACCTCAAGGAGAAGCTCACAACGGCTCCTATCCTTCAATACCCAAACGTGGCTGAGAATACCAATTGGAAACTGACGCCTCAGACACATCCATTGGGGGAGTACTACAAATCAAAAATAGTGATGGTGACTTCCTGCATGTAGCCTACAAATTGCAAAAATTGACAGATGGCAAATGTCAATACCCTATTCATGGCAAGGAACTACTGGCTATTGTGCACTGCCTAGTAAAATGGTGTTGCTACCTAGAATGCCAGGAAAAATTCACAGCATTAACCAATCACAAGTCACTTATCTATTATAAGACTCAAGCAAATCTATTGCGCCGCCAAGCGCAGTGGATGGAACTATTGGAGAGATTTAACATGCTCATCCAGTACAAGCCTGGGGCCAAGCTTGCCATTGCAGACGCCCTGTCCTGCCTGTATGTCCGTGCTTTAAGAGGAGAGAATGGGCTCAACCCAGACTGGCCTCTCTTATTGCTACAAACTAAGGACAAAGGGTTCCCCCTGGAACAACCAATATAACCAAAGAAATAGTCATCAATAATGAACACCTCTTTGCTGCTGTATACGCGACTCTTCACAGAAAGATGACTGACGGTACAACCATTCCCTAAATCCCCACACATCAGCAAGTCAATACTATCCTTTGCTATCACAGAGACCTTGGACATCCCAAGAGCCAAAATCTATATGAGTTTCTAAAGCATAAAGCCTGGTGGCCAACCTTATACCGCATTGTCCAGGAAGTTCTAGACCAATGTGAGGTGTGCAAAAATTTGGCAAAAGCAAAACCCCGCCAAAGTCAGTACTCTCCATCCACACACAACTACCTTTCAAAGTATGGGCTCTTGACATTGTCGGTCCTATGCCAGGAAAGCACAATGACAAGAAATACATCATCACCGCCATTGACTTTGCAACAAAATGGCCAGTAGCCCAAGCAGTGAAGGCACACACCAGCAATGATGTTTGACAATTTATTGGAAAAGAAATAATCAGCAATTTTGGAAAGCCAGAACTCCTGATAACCAATGGAGGCAAAGAGTTGACCTCCAAAAACACCAATGTATACCTCACCAAGAATGGGGTCAAACACACCGTAACAACACCATACCACCCACAGGCCAATGGACGCTTAGAGCGGCTCAATGGTAGCCTTGTGCAAGCCTTAGCCAAACTCACCGCCGGGAGACCTGAAGACTGGTATAAGCAGCTACCAACTGCACTACTTGTGTGTTGACCCCAGGTGAAAAGATCTTCCAGAAAAGGCCTGTTTGAGTTGGTATACGGCACACAGCCAAATATCATTCAAGCATTGACAGGACCCAAACTGGAAATCCCAAGTAAATTCCCCCCTTTCGCAGACCCTCAAGTGATAGAGGCCAACAGCAAACAAACAGAAAAGAAAAATGAACGTGTGCAAAAAACCTTTATCCCCATCCAAGATAGACATGAAGTTGGGGACAAAGTTTGGGTCATGAACGCTGATAAAAGCAAACTACAACCCAAGAAAGTAGGGCCAGAAATCATTCTGAAGGTAAACAACAATAACACTTACCTCATGCAAGGACTTGGCAAACGTAAGCAAGACAAAACCCTACACCATGATTGCCTACAACCCTGAAAAGCAAGACAGAAACAACAAGAACCCACCCTGCTCACCACAGAACAGCAACTAGTTCAATACAGCGCCTGGGCTCCTGACAACCTCCCTGACAACCTGCCCCCAGAGGAGGATGACCTTCAGTTGGGGGGTGTTGAAACCGCAGGCTTGACCTGCCAGCAAGGTTCCAATCAAGTGGGTTTGTGACCCACAATCCAATTATCTGGGCACTTACAGCCAGACTAGGAAGTCAACTCAAATTACCAAATTCAACAACATGAACAGATGATGATCCTTTATGGTGGATACCTTGTTTTGGCGCTTGACTCATTACCAGTATCAAGCCACCCCCCTCTTCCATCCAGCCGTGTGATCACTAATCATGTTCCTGTTATCCTTGATTCACATGAAATATATAATCACCATCTCACAATAAAGATTATTATCTATCTTCTAAATATTTTTTCCTGTGTAACTCTGCTAAAACAGCACAGTTACAACAATAAGGTAAAAATAGGCAGTATAAGGGCACATTTATTGGTGTATTTCTGGTGATTTTGTTGAAGGAAATAATACTCTACAAAACTGTAATCATCTAAATCAATGATACATGTACAATATATTTCTCTTGAACTTACTCAATATCTGGAGCTCAGCTAATTCAAACTTCTGCGCAATCCTGAGCCATCAAGTGGAATGTGGAGAAAAGGCCATAGAGAATATTTGAGGAGGTATAAATGAGGTATAATATTCTCAGCTGACCATGGAGATGGTCACTTAGGGAATATATTGTTTTACAACATTGGTGATAAAACCAGATAGTTCAATCTCAAAATGTTTAGCCATGTGGTTCTTGCTGCCCATAACCATAAAGTAATATTCATGCACCAGAAAATTGCTGAAAGGGTTTTTCCAAGCTAGCCCTCAACACCCACAACTGTAGTCACTTTTCCAAGGATATACAGCTGCTCCCTCATATTCCCCAGTATATCAGCTAATCAAAGTGATTTCTAAGCAGGATTACAATGCCATTCACCACTGATTTCTTCAAGACAGTTGAATCATCCACGTGCTTCTAGTTAATTTAGCTGCCACAGCCCCAACCAACTGTCATGAACTGATTTTTTTAAATTTTAGAATTTTATCTTTAAAAATCTAGAGTTTAAATTTAAAGTTAGTTTTTGAATCTGTACTTAACTAGCTGTTCCTGTTAAGGTTTGGGTTTCAAAAACAAAGTTTGTTTTTGCTTTTCTTTTTTAATCAAGGCTTAGCCTGTTTGTTTTTGGTTTTGAGCTCCAAAACAGCTGTGTAAGCACTGTTGGATCTTAAAACCAATCACTTACTTCCCAAACATTTTTTAAGAACAGTCAAAGTTCTAAAAATTCTTGTGTTGTAGCTGAACTAATCATAGCTCAGAATTGAGATTGTGGAAGACAACAGTCCAATAGAAAGGACAAAGAATAGGAATAATATGTAATTTATCTGGAAGATAATAGTTAATATACCATGAAAGGAAGCTGCTAACCCACTAAGGGGTGACATTGTGATGGGATCCAAGTATGATGTTAGCAGAAAATATCTAATTAAGGGATTGATGCTTTGGAATTTGTTAAGCACTTAATTAAGAGTTATTGTCTGTATCTCAACATTGGCAGTGTGGCACCCAATGTTGTTAGATACATCATGGGGCATCTCTATTAGCACTCCCTGTGTATTATAAAGATACATTGGCAGGCAGGGAGTCAATCTTGGTTGCAACACTTGTTGTAGCTACTATAGATTCAGAACCTGTTGATAAAAATGCAGGATTGTCAAATTAATTTGCGTAAACTCACCAACTTACTGAAATATTTTTCATCCTTTTATATAAAAAGTAAGTTGTTCTGTCATGGCCAAGTGTAGCACCATACCAAGGCAACATAGGAGGAGTCCACCCTTCAGGATATTGCAATACCAAGGCCCAATACAGGAAGGGCAAGGAGCGGGATAAGTACAACATACTAGCTGTGAGTGGACAGTAGGCACCAAGGTGAGGTACTACAACCTCAGAGAGACTAAGGATGATCAAGATGACCATCTCATATCTGCTGTGGTCATAAGAAATAACCTCAGCAGAGGGTTGTGGGATTGGAAGAGGAGTGGGAGGGATGAAGCTGCTGGCCCGTCCAGGGCTGGGCCCTGGCTGGTAGTCCATTGCTACAGGTTCTACTGCTTCTACTAGTTGAAGCACTGGTGACTGAGCTGGTTGATAAGGGATTGTCCAAGGTGATAAAAGAATATGGGGAAGGAAGGCAAAGACTACTCTTTGGACCATATACTTTATTAAAAGTTGTCTGTGTCTGTCTTGATTGTAGGTAAGTGGGTTTTATACCACTCATATGGTCTTCCTGGGAAGCAAATACTGGTAGTTCCTTGGAGTGCTCTAGTAGCCCAACCTTTGGTCATGGGTACTTTGGGGATGAATGTGGTTTTCTTGAGAACAGGGGATATGGCCCCAAGAATATTAGACTGGGTTGGTGGAGGGAAGTTATCTGAGCTTTGGCCATTGGATTGGTTGATTGACTCATGGCTGGGGGGAGTTCTGGGGTCTAGGTTTGGCTCATCTGGTTTCATCTTGAGATTGGTTGGATTTCTGGGAGCTAATTGGTGACTAATTATATCTGGCTTAATCATTAGAGGCTGGGAATGCTTGGCAGTTTGGACTTTCTTCTGGGAAGAGGGATTATCATTTGTTGATGGATATTCCTGGCTGATTGGCTTTTCTTCTGTTTCTGACTCAATGAAACAGTTGGAAACTGCAGGCATTGTGGGGCTTTCAATGGCTTGGGAAACTTCTCTAGCAGGATTTATTTAATTGGCAGGGGAAACTGAAACATCTTCCTGTAGATAATGCTTCATGACATCAGTGGGTGATTTGGCATGGAATTTTGGACTAGAGGGTTGGATTGGAACAGGGGCCTTAACTTTAGGGGAACTGGTGGACTGGAGTAGTATTGGGACTGGTTCACTTTCCAAGTTATTCAACAGACCCAGTTGATACTGGATCTGCTGAATAACCCAGTAGAAATCATTTATTATTATGTGGGAGCCACCCAACTCATTTATGGCATTGGAGCTGGTGGCTCTGCTACTGTTGGGGGCCGCTAGCCCCCTGGGCCAGTTTGTGAACTGGCCCTGATTGTGTTAGCCGCTTTTGCTGTTGAAAGCAAATTGAAACCAATCTCTCTTTCAAGAGTCAGTTTCCACCCGCCCTGGTGGCTTGTGGGCGGTTCAAATCCCCCAGCGGGTTTGCGTGGTTGCCTGCATTTTTTCTTTACAGCAAAGGTTGAAGGTTCAATTCCTGGGCTCGTATTTTTAATGGTCACAGCCCTTACATGTTCTGGGATGAAAATTACTCCATTGAGTTGGTGAGTTCATGCAAAAGAATTTGAAAATCCCACATTTTTACCTTTAGGTTCTGAATTTACAGTATGAAACTTCCAAAGGTTTTATCTTTTCCACATCAAATACTATAAATAAAAAAAGGCTTGAAGATTAGGCTTTAAGCTAAAATTCTTGTCAGTTGCCCACAATTACTTTTTGCTTCAAATTTACCTTCATGTTTTAAATCTAAACCTTTAAATTCTTTAAATTATTTAAATCTTTAAAATTAGACTTCATTTGAGACTTTAAATTGACTTTGATTTTGTTTCCCCTTTTAAAGTTAGCTTAATAGGTTTATTGTATGGCTTTAATTATTGAAGTGATAAATCAGCAACCTGCTGATTTGCTTTCAAATCCCTAAAATTTCAAAGCTAATGCCTATAGATTTTTAGAAAATTACTCTCATAGAGATTCCCAAAATATTGACATATCTTTGGTTACTACTAGAAGTTTATTAAATACATATTGTAACTGTGCTGCATTATCAGAGTTACAAGGGGGAAATATTTGGAAACTAGATAATATCTAAATTAAGGGATATCACTTATATAATTTTTGGGGAATTATTTTAAGGGGAACATGATTGGGATGATTAATCAATTGGATTGGGCAGGGGGTATTTTATCCTTTTAATGATTCTAGTGCCAAATCAAGCTGTCCACCAATTAGGAATTTTCACTGGGTCCTGTTGCTTTATTTGTAAATTTGAGTTGACTTCCACATTTGGCTTCATGTTATGGGAAAGTCAGTTTGAATGACAGGGTCTCTTGTGCAGAACTTTTCTGGAGGGTTGACCCTGCTGTTTTGACACTAATAGCCTAGCACCTAACATATTTATTAATCATGTCATTGAGCCTACATCAGTGACCTTCACCTAGGCTGTGTTTTGAGGGCCCCATCATTGAAATCACTCAGACTCTGAGTACTAAGTCTTCTAAGTGAATTTCACCTATATTAGACCCATATCAGTTGCCTCCACCTAGGTCATAAGAAGTAGGCATACCCCATGTACTACTGCTATTTTTACTTACTGTTGTTAATATACTTATAAAAAGTATAATAAATAAAATATAGGGGGAATTAAGAAGATAATGATACTTTATTAATATGAATATAGAGGATTATATAGTATCACAGGAAGTCACATGTTATCCATGTATGTCATGGTATTCATGGGGCTTATCCTAGTAATATTCTGTTTAGGACTCAAAAGGTTTGATCCATGTATTATATGAGTGATTGATAAGAGTGCCACCAATTTAATGATTAGTCATGGAATCACTTGGTGAATTACTTACCCAAGAGGGAGTAATTTTAGATGTTGCAACATTACCCAAGTGGTTATCTTGAGCTTTTAGGCGCAAGATAACCAAATTCACTTCCCAGAGACCTCCAAGTCATTAAGTTCTGCATCTTTATCTCTGGAAAGCCACTCTTGTGATAATTATGGTATATCTATGATTTATCATTAACTTTAAGTACTCCTTAAGGTTACCCTTAAGTCATAGAAAGAGAACATTTACCTCCTTCTCAGTTAAAGTAACCCAACTATATTATCACCTTGATTGGTAGCAGGATTTTAATGCTACCTAAGAATATTTAACCAATGTAAGAATCCCATGTGTATTATCACCCCATCTAGTCTAAGAATTCCTATACCCCTTGATATAATCATCTCAGGTTACACTCATCTGTACTATTACCCCAGCTTGTCTAAAGATGTGTATACTCCTTGATATAACTATCATAGGTTTCACTTTTATCCTTCCAAGTACTTAATAAAAGGGACATCTTACTAATAGACCAAGGCATAGAAAATTACCACCAATTAACAAAGCTAGTTAGATCAATAAAGCAAAAAAATTACCTCTCTCAGGCAACCATTCTCTACTTGGACACCATTGGCCTACACCTACAAAACAGCTCCTTGTGTGGATCATCATAGACCCTAAGGGTCCCCTTCACAATACAGTAGTTTTAAAAGCTATGGCAACAACCAAAAATACTTCAGATTTAAATGAAATGATTTCAGATTTGAACAAAATCCAAGTTGCACAAGATTCAGGATTCAATTAATTTATAAAATTTCAGTTAATAAATGAACTTTCAAACAAAAAACAAAATTTCACTAGCCCGTTATACAAAAATTTATCAAACATTAAGTGGTGTAGTTCAAACCACAAACAAAATGAACTGAAGCAACAAGTGAAATGGATGGATGCTGTTCCAGAGTATATTATAATCCAATCAGGATTCATATGAGGCACCAACAGAAGGACTAAAATGAAACAAAATTTGAGCAATCTAGAAGCCAGATTCCACAAGCACAAAACAAAATGAACTCACACAAGATGTGTAGTATGAGCAGCCTAAAATAGAAAAATACAGTTTAATAGCCAATCAACAGCTATCTAATTTAGGGACAGAGGCATTTTATTCATTTTCATGTATCCTTATTTGTATGGAATGGTTTTGAGAACCTTCCAAATATGGACTCAAGATTACAATAAAAATAAATCATTAAATTTTAAAATTTCTACTTTTAGTGATTTTATCTTAGGTTTTTTTCAATATGGTTTTCAACAGCAACATCTTCAACGCACAAGCAGCCAAGCCAGCTTCAATGGAGGCAAGGCTCAGGGCATGGAGGCACCTGTTTACACCCAAGCCTTTGAGTCAGGTAATGAGGAAGCTGACCTGTACCTGACCACCAACCCCTATGGCTTTGACTTGTTTAATATTCATATAGTGTCTAGCTCTGCCCCTGCTCCTGTACCCACCCCCGCACAAGCTGCCCACCAACCAACCAATCAGGATGGCAACCTTGATTTGGAACAACTTCCTGCCACCAGCCAACCTGCCCCCCTACAGCCAATCAGGCTTCAGCTCCCCTGGCCCAGCGCCCCAAGGAACAAATCATCACTGCCCAAATTCTTCAGAAAATTGTGACACTGAATCTACAGGGTCTGTCCTGGGAACAGATTGCCACCCAGTTGCAATTTACCCAAGCTACTGTCATGTAGGAATTCAACAACCTGATGAACAGGGTGAATCTGATTGGGACGGCCAAGAAGCCCAAGAAGGCCCCTGAGTCGCAAATATCTGAGGCATACCCAATCATGATTGAGCTCCTCTAGCGGGATCCCAAGCTTCCCTTGACCCAGGTCCGGAAGCAACTTGCGCACCATGGCATTTGGGTGTCTGAGCGCATGGTGCAGCTCTGGGTGTATGGGAAGGTGGCTTCAATATGGATTTTTACCAATTTTGCCGGCAACCAATGGGATGGCGCTGAGGATTCCCCATATGACACAGCATTGAATCAACCCTGGTCTGATGCCTGACTAGTCTAACTGATTATGTCATGTTCATCTCCTATTACAATCTATCAATAGCTTTTGATGATTTTGGCAAGTAAGGAAGAGCCGCCACTCAAAAAGGAAGGAAGAAGGTCAAGAAGGGGACATTCATTGGTGCATTTCTGGCTGTTTCAGCTAAGGGTTTTATCTACTATTGGAAAAAACCAGATTTCATTGATGGCTACTCATACAGCCACATCCTTGGTGAATTACTTGACTCGTGGGATGGCTCAAATTCCAAGTACTGGATTTTCTTGAGCCACCAGAATGAGGGTAGCTCCACTGCCCTTGAGGTCATCCAGCAACGCGGGCATCAGGCCTCTGTGTACCCTGACAGCCATGCAGACATTCATCTGCTGATGTCATCTTCTTTAATATTAGAGATACAATCCAGGAGTGCTGCCCTCAGGCTTTCAACAACCTCTATCTTGGGGTCCTTGACCACAATTTTCTCTTTGGCCGCCAAATGGTGGCTGACTTATTTCCGCAAATGGTTTTCCATGTGAACATGGGCAACCAATAATGTAAGGATAAGCACCCTCCACCTTGGGCCACTGCCACCTACCAGCCCATCTAGCTAATGACCAATGAGGAATACAACAAGCGTTATATGGCAGCCATCACAAAAAATCCTCCTGCCTCCACCCCTGCCACCAACACCCCTCACCCGCAAGCCCAACCCACCCAATCCCAGACCCCCCAGGCCAGCATTGCCTCTACGTCTTCCTTCCTGTGTTATTATGCCTCCTAGGCATTACTCTTCCCTACCCCAATAAACCCCCTGTTGCCAAACATTTTCTATTTATATTATCTTTATTTTGAATTTCAATTGTTCATGTTCTCTTTGTTTATAGTTGGTTTTATTCTTTATGTTCAGCTTATTTCTATAAAATCATATATTTACTATGTTGTGTATCTAGATCCAGAACACAGTTATTTTTAGTACCCAGACACAGCCCCTTGTGAAAATATTAACAACAATTTGGTGATCAGCTAAATTTGAATTAGAAAGTTATGTGTTAACTGTTTTTAGATAAAGTTGTTACTGATCCAAATTCAAAACCTTAATGATAAACTTTAAGCCAATCAGGAGCCAAGTGATAAAGTGATTGTTGTGACATAAAGGGTCATTCAATAATTCTTTGGTGTATGTGTGCTAATTAATATGATTGGGTGGATATTTTGCCATTGTACGCCATTGCTGCTGTGGCAAGTTGTTGATGGACTAGTGCCTAATCTGCTGCTGGGTTAGCACTAGTCCATCAATAACTTGCCACAGCAGCAATGGCGTACAATGGCAAAGCATCCAGCCAATCATATTAATTAGCACACTTGCATCAAAGAATTATTGAATGACCCTTTATGTCACAACAATCACTTTATCACTTGGCTCCTGATTGGCTTAAAGTTTATCATTAAGGTTTTGAATTTGGATCAGTAACAACTTTATCTAAAAACAGTTAACACATAATTTTCTAATTCAAATTTAGCTGATCACCAAATTGTTGTTAATATTTTCACAAGGGGCTATGCCAAGCGCCAAAAATAATATGGTAATCAAGGAAACAATGCCAACACAAAGCAAACAACACATATTGAGATGAGCGTAAAACATATATAAAATGGGTAAAAAGATGGGATAATGTAGTAAATGGGAAAACAAAAAGGAATAAACAAAGAGGCAACAGTATCAAAATAATACAGAATTTATTGGGGCAAAAGCTATAAAAACATATGAAAAGGTTAGTAAAAATCAATGAGAGAATTGAAGAAGATTCTGAAGGATCTTAACTTGGCAATTGCCAAAATCAAAGACATTGCCCGCAAGATCAAAGCCAAAGTGAAGTCTGCCATCTTTGACAGAGACAAAATAGACAAGGTGTCTGCAAAGTCCCTAATGACAAAAATGTCAGACACCCCTGAGAAGATCATCAAGTGTCTTCTCAACATCCAGGAGACGGTGGTCAAGGGCCTGAAATTTAAGGCATACAATCTTTCTGTGCCGTCTGTCTGGGTTGACGACCCGGAGATGTATGAACATCTCAAACCCACCAAGCATGCCAGAACAGAGGTTAAAGAACTGCCCGCACAACTGCTTACGCCAAGAATGGCCAAGCCTGCTGAAGCAGCCAGCAAGGAAGAAACATGTGAAGGTAACATAAAAAAATAAAATTAATAAAAATTTGTAAATACTTACCTGTTTTTTAGAGAATATAGACAGTGAACTCTGCCAAGTCCTGGTCTCCTTTGTCACTGCTACATTCTACACCAACTACGCCACTCATGTGGCCAAGCAGCTGTATTTGTCCCCCCTGTCTTGTGGGAGCTGGAGGACCGCATCCACAGGTCCTTTCCAATGTTGTGAGAGGCATTGGCCAGGCTGACGCATGGCAAGGGGGCATCCAACTGGGCAGTTACTGCCTACAAGGATGCCCAACTGGTCCGCCTGGACCTGGTTAACCTCAGTGGAGTTTACTTTGTAAACTCCATTGAGCTTGTTTGGGATGTCCTGGCAACGCTCCCATTCAAGAATGTACTGGAGATGGGCCAGGCTCATGCAGCTGCTTGCTTATGCTACCCCTTAGAGCCACCCTATCTTACCTTCTGGACAACTTTGGGCGCGCGGTGGAGAAATTGGCTGTTGCAAAGGCAACAGCCGTCAAGAAGACAAAAATCCTCCTTGCCAACTTTGGGTTGGCCTGGAGTGCTGATAAGACGGGGGTTCCTGCAGCCATGGAGCTGAACTTTGAGAAGACCAAGCATGATAAGAAGATCAGTGTTGTTTTCAATAATCTATGCAAGTTTACAGAAGCCTTTGCTGGGCAAAGGCTTCACCTTGTTGTTTACCTTGGGTATCTTTTCTTCTTTGGGATGAGCGCCAGTGTAGAGGATCTTGGCGGGGTCCTTCTAAGAATTGAAAAGGCCAGGCTCTCCCTTGACAGGAAGAAGGTCCCCCCCGGGTATGATTTGGTGGATCACGTCATCCAGGACGCCCTGGTCTTGGCTGGTATCTACTGGTTTGCAGCCCCGCCAGAGAAGCTGATCCTCCATTTGCACCTAACCCTACTCCCCTTCACCAGCAGGCGGGAGTTTTTAATAAGGGTGTATCCACCTTCCACAGTGTGGCGGTGGAGGTTGTGCGCCACCTCCATTACGGGATGGGTACATACAAAAGAACTCACTACAGGTGTTCTTAATAAATTCTCTCCTCCAATAAATTTCATTACAATTCATATTATTTTTATTATAATAAAAATTTCTAATTCTTATTTTAGCAAACAAGATTTGCAGAATATATCCCAGAGAAGGTCTTAATAAAAGCATTATAATATATTTCAATAAAATCTACTTCTGATTCATACACATTACATTTAACTTTTTTTGAGTATTATATTTATTTACCAAAATTGATATTAATGTGTTTGCGTAATCCAGTATCAAGTGTTTGGGATACCCTTAGATGACACAATAAAAAATGATTATAAATAAATAAATAAATTACTAACCTTCATTGATTGTCCTACTGAATGTGATTGCAGGCTTTGAAGCATCTAAATATAAAATGATAATTAATAAATCTTGAATAGTAAATTAGAGAATATAAAAAAAATTGGACACACTAAGCCTTTAATTTATTGGCTGTTTGGCTAGGCACGCGGGGATGAACAAATCAGCATGGCCATAGAATTTGACAAGGGTCTCAGCTGGGAGGGTGTGGATCCTGGCCTTCAGCAAATTAAAGAGGTCCTCAGTCCCAGTTGGGGTTCCCCGCTTGACAACTTGCTTGAGCCACCCAAAGACTTCCCTGATGGGATTTAGGAATGGTGAATAAGCAGGGAGGAAGAGAAGGCACAAATTTGCTGTGGCCAATTGCTGGGGGCCCACTGCGCTGTTGTTGTCAATCATTGGGAATTCCTTGAGAATGTCAGCCACTTTGTGGAGACCAACATTGTCCAACACAATGACATTGATGAAGCCAGGGCTTGTGCGCCTCAGGTGCTCCTGGACCAATCAGAGAAACAATAGGAAGGTATGGCTGTTATGGGAGCCCAGTATCATTTGGTATAGCTCAACCCCCTTTGGACCAAGGAGAGCCACCATTGAGTAGGCTGTGGCGCAGACTGCAGCACGCTGAGTCATCCAGTCATTGGAGCCTTTGGGGACATAGCTATATGCATTGTGCATAGACAAGGCAAATGCTGATTTGTCAATATAGTAAAATTTGACCATCCCCTTGGCTTTGAGGACAGTGTACGCCTCTTTGTAGTTTTTCCGGGTCTCAATGTTGGGAGGGCTATTCCAATTGTACAGAGATACCCCAAGCTTTTTCCAGGAAAAGCGCATCTTCTTCAGCAGATGGTAGTAAAAGGAAATGGAAGCCTCAACCCCAAAAGTGGACTTGACCATTGCCTGTATATTTTCCAGTTCAAGATGGCAGTCCCGGGTGATCCACTGGTGGATTGCCCATTTGTGCTCCTTGGTGAGCATAATAGAAACACGCAAGGATTTCTCCACAGCAAGGACTTGGCCAGTATCAATGAACTTGTTGAAGGTCTTGCTGGTGTACTTGGGATCCACCCCAACAAGGGCCACGGCCGCCTTGTAATTGCCCAATTCACAAATTAGCTTAAGCAGGATGATGTGTTTAATGTCAGGGATGCGCTTCTGAGCGGGCTTTTTAGCAGTGGGGATTGACTTGTTGGCATTGGGCACAACACAGGGCATGGGCACCTGGTGTAAAACGCAGCAACCTTTTTGAGCACCAAGTGTCCCTCATTGGTTTGATAGAACTTGGGCTCCTTGTCATCCTCCTGATTGCCATCACTGACGTAGGGCTTGTAACTAGTATCAAGTACAGGCTTCACCTTCTCCAGCATGGCTGACGGGACCAACTCTTGCCAGTAAACAATGTCAAACACATATGAAGTAAGTTCTACCTCCTTGTTTCTAACTTTCTTTGTAGTGGTGACCTTGGTGGGCTTCCAGGTCAGCTTTGGGACCCAAGGATTGATGCTCTGCACCCTAGCAGCTTGTGCTCCTTGAACCGGCTGTGTCAGTGCAGCGTCACTATGGAACTCTCCTCTCCTGTCTCCTTCTTGAGTAGGCACTTGGGCTGCACTAACTCTATTCTTTGACCTGCAGGGGCAACTGCAACTGCGGCGCACAACAGGTGTATTGGTACTCTGTTGTTGTGTTCCTTCCATTTTAAAATTTAATAAAATATTAAATAAATTTCAATTAAGTTACTCCCTAATTTTATTTTTTGCTTTTATCTGAATATGGATATTTAATTAGAGTTTTCCCCACCCAATATCCCAATTATAGATTTTTTATTTCTTAATTAGTTGTTTTTGGTTTTACAACGCCCTTTTTAGAATACTCAAAAAAAATCCACCCATTTTCCTAGATTTTACTGCCAAATTAAAACACCCAACACAATATTTTTAAAACTTATGCTTCAGATCTTGTGTCTTATTTTAGATACCTTGGTATCATTCATGATTACAATCCATTGCACACATTGTGTGAGTGATTTTGTTTACATAGTGAGTTGCTATTGTGTTTCGTTTTTGATTTGAGTTTTGACTCACCTTGCTTGGGTGTATTTTGTCACCAATTCACATAGTAAACATATGTATACAGAAAGTCAACTCACATCATTTTGTTTGTGAATCAATGTATTTTGGATTGTATTTTGAATGGTTTTGCTTTGCGTGTGAGCCCTTTGTTGCTGTGTTGACCCATTTTGCCCATTAACACCAATAAACCCTGTTAACAGAGTGCATATTTTAACCTGATAGTTGGATTTTGTTTAAATCTGAAATCATTTTGTTAAAATCTGAGGTATTTTTGGTTGTTGCCATAGCTTTTAAAACTACTGTACTCAGTATTGTTTCCATTGTCTTTCTCATAGTAATCTTCTTGGTTTTAATCTCTACATCCCTGTGGGAATGTTGCTCTGTTGATCAAAGACTCTTAATCAAAACAAAAGATAATTTCCTCCCTCCACAAAGAATTATGTAACCACCCAGAGAAAATATGATGATCTGCCCAAGGTTTCTAAGAGTAGCTTACAAAAGAGATTGGGATCTCCACAAAGAAGGTGTTAGATTGCCAGAGGCTATTATCCAAAGGGGACCCACAGGCCAAGACCATACAGTCAACTATGAAGTCTAGGATGTACCAGTACACTAAGGAAGAAGCTTCTTCAAGCTGTCCAGCTTGTTTCAAACCTTCTTCTGATTTGATTTCATTGCATTAATGTTGACCACCATCAGACTAAGATTGGGCATCAGTATTATGTCCCTATATAATACCATTCCATAACCCACCTGTCTCTTGTCTCCACAATTGATGGCACCCAAGCACTACACATAACCCAGAAGATTCAACTATCCCAGATATTAGAATTTTAACTCTTAATGATTGATATAACAAAGATAAAGCTTCCAGTAGGTCAAATAATCTATAAACCCCCACAAACCAAAGTCTAGAATAAAGCCCTTTGCCACCTGGTTAACATCCTCCACATCTCCTGTTTTCACCATCAGATCCACTAGCTCCTGCCCAAGAAATTCTGTCAGTTTTATGTCTTCCACTGCATAAAATCTCTCTCCTGAATTGTTAAACCTTTTCTTCAGATCAGTTCAAGGATGGCAACTTATAACCACAAAGAGAAAATGAGGGACTATATCCATACCCAGGTATAATAGCAGGAAGGAAACTCATGTACCCCCTAGATGGCTCAGCAATAAAAGTGGCCTCCTGTTAATCCATGAATCTGCCATCAGAGTGAATTATGAAAGTACTACTATGAGAGAGGGGGATAAACTAACTAAGTTTGGCTCTCATCCTGGCGAGGTGAACCACCAGGATGCTGCCCAGTGGATTACTGGGACAGCCGCTTGGAGAGGGGACCAAAGAGAGGACGGGGGGAAAGCTGAGGAAAGTATGCATTCAATCCCATCAACACCAACCCAGTGAGCAACCAGGGTGTGCAAGTGGGAGCAGAAGGCAACTTTACAGGTGCTTGGAGGGGTGCCAAGTTGTCTCTGTCCAAGCTAAGGATTATAGACACCGGCATTTCCTCCAATATGGGGGAAGGCACAGCGTAGTCATCAGCATGGAGGTCCAAGTTATCACATTTTAAACTCTTGACTACAGCCTCCCCAGAGATGATAAGTTCACCAAGGAGATGCGGGATACTAGAAGGATTGTCCCCCACAAGGCAGGCAGAAGAAGAGATACAAGACCATAAGTCAAAAGAGGTGGTCCAGAGAAGAAGCAAAAAAGGGCCAAAGAAAATACCACAAACTTCAAAACAGGGAGGATCATAATTGAAAACTCCAAGAAATTTGGAATATAAAGGTGCAAATTTTGGGCCTCAAAGTTATAGAAATTATTGCAGATAGGGCAGCCACAAGAAAACCAGAGACAATAGTAGTAGGCACTTGGGAGTCTTGACAACGGGCTTGGGTAGCTTGAGCGGGTGTAAAGGCAAAAGCAGGTTTATAAACAATTAAAATCAAGAAAAATCTTAAAATAGCAATAAGATTTATAAGAAATTTTAAATTTAATTTATAGTTCAAACAGGGTTTTTGAGAGCATAAACAGCGGGCACAACAATTAAGTAAAGGCCTAAGCTTAAAGGCTTTGAAAGGATGCCTAGGTTTGAAAGGAATAGCAAAAAGGTAAGGTTTAAGAAGAAAGCAACTAACACTTTGCTCAAGAATAAAGAAGACTCTAAAGAAGAGTCCACAAATTTTAATTGGCAAAGTATGAACAACTGTTTCCAAAGTTTTAATAATTTGGAAAATTGACAAGCAGGGGACTCAAAGTCCCCTGGCATTGTAAAAAGAGGGTGAGTTGCCAGGAAGTGATCACATGACCCCAAGCCCAGCATCTCATTGGCTAAGAGGGAAAACTTACTAGCCAGAGCCAGGGGTGCTGGAGGGTTCCAGGGTAATTTCTGCGGCTCCACCTGATTGGCTGGAAGGCACCCTAATCATTTCAGATTCATTTGGCTTTCTGGTTATTGATGTGGCGTTGTTTGATTGGCTGTTTCTAATGGTTTTTAAGAGAGGACAACACCATGCCAACAAATAGTACAAATTAATTAGTGTTTCTTTCCAGGCTGGGACAACCAGAGCTGGGGGATCTGCAGGGTAGGCCAGAAAAAATCTCTCATCAACAGTATGAGCTAAATCTCCTAGAGAGTTAAGTGGCTTGGTTGTTGTTTTTGGGCCTTTTTTGGTGTGGCACGGGAAAACAGTTTGACCCAAGGCTAAAGGTGGCAGTGAATTTACAACTACAAGGAGGATCTACCATCAGGGGATTTCTAGCAACAGCCCTGGGATAATTATAACCTGAACCTGTCTGATCTTCACCAGGATTTTTCTCCACCAGTGGTTGGCTTCTTCTCTATTGGTTCCTTGATGAAAACTTCAACAATTGCTTTCATTGACACCTGCTTATCAGTAGAACCCTTCTCAGAAGCACCCTACACTTGGGATTGAGATGGAACTGTCAGGAACTCAACTACTTGGAAGAATTTCACCATTCTTTGGAACAGGGCAGCCAGATTAAGGCCTGCAATGATGGTACCAGCAGAACTGACCCAATTCCCATATGAAACAGCTCCCCAATAATCAAATATATTCCAGAAGAGGATATAATCTTTCCAAGAAATAGTACGCACCAAGATAACAAAAAGGTGGTAGCTAGAGGATGGACAATTGGGTGGTCACTTGGATTGACAGGAAGGATAGTGGTTTTTAGATCTTCTGTTACAGGAGGATTCCTGGAAAGTATAGAAGTGATATACCTCTGCCCAGAGATCATGTGACGCTAACTGTCAGGATTCTCCTTTATTATTTTAGCTGCTAGTATTTCTTCCCTTGAACACCAATTTTATTTTTGAATTCATTTTATCCTTGGTTATTTTCATTCATTGGCTTTTAAAAACATTTCCTTATTTTTGCCCTCTTGACTGGCTAAATTCCATCTATTTAACAGTTAGTTTCAAGTTCAAAGATTACCTTGATTCCTGGACAATTCTCAAACCGCAGATCTATACATTAGTTTAAATTAATCAAGTCCAAAGTCAAATTACCTTTTTGCTTTTGTCTGCTTACGCCAGCACTTTTGGACCAGGTTTTTCCCGCTCTTCTGCCTTCTTTTTGCTTTCACACGTCTGCTAAGCAACCACTGTTCCCCTTGTCATCTCCTTTACCTTGGTGTTTAACTTTTTAAGTTTAAACTAAAGGAAACATGTGCTTCTATTTTGTTTCTCAACACCAAGCTCACTAACCAACCTTGGTTGTTCCTCTCACCTCAATTCTGTACCTCACAAAGCAAGTGAAATAAAAAGGCTTGGTTTTCCAATCTTAAAAGTAAGTTGAGATTGTTTGACTTGCACCCCAAAAAGGTACTTTTTAGGTTTTGTGGCTTTTGTTTCTCTTCACTTTTAGTTTTAATCTTTGGTCCTATGATTCCTTTTGACTTTATTCTTCACCAGTTAGGTAGTTTTTATAGTAGCACACACAATTTAATTGTTGATAGCTTTAATCCTCCCACTAGTGCAGATCATTTCCCAGACTTAGAGATTGACTTTTTAACTAAATCATCTGTCATTAAGACTGGTCTCTATTTTATCTTCTTAGGGTTAATAAATTGTCTTAGTCTTTATTTCACCTCGTATAAGCTTTTGGGAGCCTTAGTTCAGTTGCTATTGTAGACCTTGCCCACCTTTTTGTATTTGACTAATATAAATATCACTGGGTTAAAAGCTTTAGTTTATAATCATCTTCCCCAGACCATGAGACCTTACACTAACCACCACTGGGATAGGCAAAGGCATTAGCGCCAGAACCAGGTCTGGTCCCTATCAACATTGCAACCAAGGCTATATTTGACAAAAGAAAACTACAGCAGCTTTCACAGCTATGCTGCTAGGCAAAAAAACTCATCTTTAAGCGGAATTGATGCAGATGCAGATAGGGATTAAAGTTTTGAATTTATATCAGTTAACATTAGATTCAGGTTTGCTTCAACTTTGTTTTGAGATCCATCAATCTTTCTTGCAGATGATGTGACTTCATTTAAATATTGGTTGCTTTTGCTTACAGATGAGTCTTTTTGCTTAGCCCCATAGATTTGAAAACTAAAGTATTAGCCATGCATACCCTAAAGACCCCCAGTTAGGAGCCATGGTTAATTTTATGGTTAAAGCACTTATCCTTGAAGACAAGTTTCTAAAAATGGTTGGGAGATATAAGCTTTATTGGTTGAACAAGGAAGATTTATGCAAACCCTTGGCTCAAATAAAGGTGTATAATAATAAAGCTGTTCAAAACCAGCTTACAGGAAGTATAAAGATCTCAGTCTCAGGTGAGAGAGGACGTAAATTTGTGGGGGAAGTTTGAGAGTTTGAGACAGATCTTTGAGCAGCTCTCATCAAGGAAATAGGCTTTATTAGATTGCTCCTTGGATTCATGAGTCAGCACAATGAAGGGGTTGCTAACAGAGGTCCAAAACACAATGGATTGTACTTAATTAGCAAGTGACAAGACTGAGACAAAGAAGAAGCTGATCCTTTGCTTTCTAAAGGCTTAAAACAGTCCTTTCTGGAGTCTGAGGAGAACTGTTAGTTTAACCACATTATCCAAAAAAGCTAGGGGCTTCTGATTGGCTGCTTTTAACTTCTACTTTTGCTTTTTAATCTAATTGCTTAAATCAATTTTTTGATGTTTTGGTTCATTGTGCATGATTTTAAGCTGTGACCTGGGTTTAAATCCCGTCTCTGGAGCTTTAAACCACTGCCCACCCTCAATTAATTCTACTGATCAAAGAAAACTATTTTCTGATTGCATAGATTTAGATGGCATTTTCAATAGAATTTGATGCATTCAAATCTGTGTCCCCCATCAAAAAGCTGCTTCTATCCAAAGAATCAGAAGAGGTTGTCCTTGAACCATGGTTTTAGAAACTTCTGAGCCCAGGATCCTAAACCAGGACAGTGCTTTTGATACCTAACTACACTGAGCAGTATTCTTCTGGAAAAGCCCTCAGAGAAGCACTTCCTTGATGTCCTTTGACAGGCCTTTTAAACAGCACCCACTCTTCCAAGAAATTTGGGCAATAAGCTGCTATGAATATATATTTTTGCTTGTTCCAGAATAGTTCAAAGCAGGATCTATTTCTTAAACTAATGGTTTGTTTTAGAAGGAGATACAGTCCAGTCAGGCAGGAGAAGCTCAGGAAATCCTATTTAATAAGGGCTGGCTGATCCATCTCCCCACAACATCAGTTATGGAAGAAAATAGATGCAGCATCACCAGAATAGAATCCTATATTCCAGGTGCTATATAATAGAGCTACAAGGTTGATCAAACACTACAAGAGTGTGGATTGAAATGTTCTAAAAGTAGGATCCCTCTATTTGAGAAGCGCTTGAGATGTTTTGGTTAAACTTCTACTGGCTGATTAAAGACCCCAAGAAGTTGAAAAGATATATAAATTGATTTCAAACCACTATGCTGAACACACCACTGCCAGAGTTGTATTTGAGAAGATTAGCTCAGTGTTGAAACTGAACCAATGAGGATTCAGTATTTGGAATTGGGGAAGACAACAGTCCAATAGAAAGGACAGAATAATAAGAATAAGGTATTGTTTATTCTAGAATATTGTGAGTAATATACTATTTGGGAAAGGCCATAAGGCCACAAGGGGGTGGCATAGTGGGAAGTTCCATGTAAGGTTTGAAGCCGAGGAATAACTTATGCGGGAATCAGCAAGTCAAATTGGCAGTGCTCCTAATTAGGATGAAGTACCCGCCATTTGATATTGCCATCAGATTAATCCATAATGTTAGATATGTCAAGGGGCGGCTCATCGAGTGCCCCCTGTGTATTGTAAGATACGTTAGCAGGCAAATCTGGAAGCTTGGTTGCAACACCCCCCTTGCCCCCTGCTTGTTGTCAGACACCAGGACTGGAGTCTGTGGAAGGTCTGGGAAGGTCTGCACAAACAACCTTTGTGTGGGGATGGCGCAGCAGGGGCGCAAGAGGTCATGGGGAAGCTTCTTGGTGTTTCCTTGGGCATCTTCAAGTTGGTAGGTATGATTGTTGTAGACAGCAGCTATCTTGAAGGGCCCTAGGTGGTTGGGTTCCAACTTGGCAGAATTGGGATTGAGGGTGTAGATGGGGTCACCTACAGCGTATCTAGCTTTGAGGTGCTTTGTCCCAACTGCAATCTGCTTGTGTTCAACTTCCCGGGCTTTGGCACGCCATTGATCCAGGGATGGGGTTGTTACTAGGGGAGGCTTGTCAGGAACCTTGGACCGTAGCTTTCCCTGTTCAACCCCTGTCAGACTGTCAGGTGTTCCAAAGGCCAGGGTACTGGGGCTGAACCCTGTGCCCCTGTTGATTCTTGCTCGCAGGATGAGTAGAGCAGTGGGCAGGTGTTCAGTCCATTCAGTGTTGGGGTACTCTTGTGAGAGCTTGGCAATCAGTTGAACCAGTGAGCCATTTAACCGTTCCACATGTCCATTGGCTTGAGGATGGTAAGGGGTTGTTACTATATGTTGGAGTGCGTTCTTGGCACAGTATGCCTTCATGACATGTCCAACAAGTTTGGGGCCGCCATCTGTGATGAGACATTTGGGTTTCCCAAAGCGGGCCACAATTTTCTTGCCAATAAAGCGGGTAATGGTGGTGGCGGTGTAGTTGGTTGCTGCCCAGGCCACTGACCAGCAGGTGAAGTAATCAATGGCAGTGATAATGTACTTCTTTCCCAGTCTGTCTTTGGGAAGTGGCCCCACAATGTCGAGGGCCCACTGCTCAAAGGATTCCATGGCCTTGACGGGCAGGACAGACTTGGGGGGTGCAGGTTTGGATGTGTTCTTTTCGCACAACATGCACATTTTGAGGAGGTCAAATATGTCTTGACGCATGAGCAGCCACCAAACCTTATGTTTCATGATCTCAAAGAGGTTACGCCTTCTGATGTGACCCAGGGTTTGGTGGTAGTGCAATATTGTGTCCCCTTGTTGTGTGATGGGAATGTAAGGTGTCTTTTCACCTGTCTCTGCCCAACAGCAGACGTTACCAGCATCACTGGTGAACTGGCTTTTGTTGTCCTTCAGCTTGGAGATGATTACTGAGTTAAGGCCTTTGTAGCAAGTTGCCTCAGGACAGAGGTAGAGCATGGGCCAATCTGGATCCAAACCATCATCCCCAGTGATGGACGCTATGTAGAGTCGCAAAAGAGCGTCAGCTGTGACAAGTTCCTTCCCAGGCTTGTACTCAATGTGTAACTGGTAAGGGGATAGGCGCTCCACCCATCCCGCTTGGCGGCGTGTCAAGTGGGACTGTGTGTTGAAGTACTGAAGTGACTTGTGGTCTGTCAGAACGCGGGGTGGGAAGGTAGCACCTTCCAGGTAACAGCGCCACTTCTTGACTCAGTGTACAATGGCTGCCAATTCTTTATCATGGATGGGGTAGTGTTGTTCTGAGTCAGTAAGTTTCCTGGACTCATATGCCACAGGGAGGAAGACGTCATTGTCAGTTTCTACCCTTAGAACGCCCCCTATGGCCCTGTCAGAGGCATTGGTCTCAAGTTTGTACTGTTGGTTTCAATTGGGGAACTGCAGTACTGGTGCTGTTGTGAGCCTTTGCTTCAACGCCTCAAAGGCTCAATCTCTGACGGGGGTTCAATGGAAGCGCTGCTTGGTATTGAGGAGCTCAGTGAGAGGTGTGATTAGTTTCCTGCAATTGGGAATGAACTTGCGCACATAGGCAACCATGCCAAGGAATGTTTGCACTTGGCCCACATCGGTGGGGGGCAACATGCTGGTGATTGCCTTAACTTTGGCAGGGTTGGGCTTTACCCCTTGGACAGAGATGATGTTCCCAAGGAATAGTAGCTCTGACTTGAGAAACTTGCACTTGGAGGGTTTAGCTTTTAGCTAGTTTTTCCAAAGGGTGTCAAGGACAGCACAGAGGTGTTGGAGGTATGTGGTTTGATCTTGACTGAAGACAATAATGTTGTCAAGGTACACAACCACACATTTTCCAAACAGTTCCTTGAATGCTTTGTTCATCAACATGGCAAAGGTAGAGGGAGTGTTGGTCATTCCAAAGTTCATGACATGACACTCAAATAACCCATAGTGTGTGTGGAAGGCAGTTTTTGCCTCATCCCCTGGTGCAATGCGGACCTGGTTGTACCCCGCAGTTAGATCAATCTTGCTAAAGACATTCACATCTGTGAGTGTATTGAACAGGTTGTCAATCAGCAGCAGGGGGAACTTATTCTTAACCGTCACCTCATTTAGGGTGTGGTAGTCTGTGACCAGGCAAAGGGACCCATCCTTCTTGGCTACAAAGAAGACCACCGCCCCGTATGGAGAGAGTGAGGGGAGAATCAAGTCCTTATCAAGCGCGTCCACAAGGTGCTGGTGGAGGGTTTCATCTTCCTTTGGTGTGAGACAATATAATGCCCGTGCTTTAGGTAATGACCCTTGAAGTTGTACAGCGTGCTGGATCTCCCAGGGAGGAGGTAATTGTTCAAGTGTCTTACTGAACACATCCTTGTACTCCTCAAGGAGTGCCGCAAGCGCTGGTGAAGATGTCAAGGGAGGGACCACTGGTGGTTCATCACGGATAACTTTGACTGAGCATTGGCTGAAGTCTAGTTTTCCCCCCTTGAAATCATATGAGCCTGTCTCTGTTATTCTGACAAAAACAGTATCATGGAGTAGCTTGCTTGTTTCCACAGGGTAAATCTGAAACCCCACCCCATTTCTGTTGAGGCTGATGACAGAGGTATCCCAATCAATGTAGGGACAGTTGTGCTGAAGCCAGTCAAGACCAGCAATCACGTTGTGGCTGAGCCCTGCCATGATTGGCCCAGAGAGCTTAACCTGGATGTTTCCCATTCTCACAGAGAAGGGTACTGTCTCGTGGGTGATGGCCACTCTGCGGGAGTCAGCTACCCGTACAGCTTTGAACCTGCTGGGCACTTGGTCTAATTGTTGAGAGTTGGCAAACGCCTGGTCCACCATAGTGTGGTTGGCCCCGGTATCTAACAGTAATTTGTGGGTGCTCCCACGGAAACGGAAGGAATAGGACAAGTGTGTTACTTTATTTGAGTAATGGCTCGCTTGCAAGACAGGGTCGTCACTGTGGACTTGAAAGACGTCCAGGGTTTCAACTTCGTAAATGTTGTAGTCACAGGGATTTTTTGCGAGCAGGGATTGAGAGGATGGTTCAGGTGGGGTTGTAAGGCCTCTTGTTGCTACAACCCCCAGGCTTTTCCCTGATCCTCAATCTGTGCTAGCTAAAGCTCCCCCTCACGGGGGCGTTTAGTCCCATTATCTTGCTGACATGATTGGCAGCGGCCTACTTGACTGTGGCTATTGTCAGGTGTGGCACGTGGTTGGAATGGAGCGTCACTGGTACAGCAGAGGCCCATTGAGGCCTGGTTGTTAGCCTCCACGATGGCTTTATAGCAGTCATCAATGGAGGTACAGCAACTTATGGGGACCCACTTGCAGATATGGGGTTTTAACCCATTGACAATGAGAGTGAGTAACATTGCATTTCTGTTGGTCACGGCTTCAGGGGCGGCAGCAAGGTACTCAGGAACGGAACCAGTTTGCTTGATTGCTAGAAGAGGAGTTCTCACAACAATGGGGGAGAAGGTTTCACTGTAACGGGACTTGGCAGTGTCTTGGAATGCTGCCCAGGTAACGTCAAGTTTCTGGCTGGCCCAGTTGGTGAACCACACAGCGGCGGGTCCTGTGAGGCAACCAGACGCAGTGGCGACCCACATGGGCTCAGGAACCTGGTAGATGCAAAGGCGGGCTTCAGTAGACTGGAGCCAACTGACAATGTTGGCCCCCTTAAGGCCACCAGCAAAGGATTCTAGATGAAGGTTGAGCATGCGCTGGGACAGGTCTGACTGGGGCAGGGTGACGCTGGCGTCACGCTGCCCGAGGCGGAGCCAATTGTACACGCTGGTGAGAACTAACTGGTCTTGATAGATGGCGTACCCGTTGGGGATGTCCCCCTTGGGAATTGGCAGGAAGGTCTCTTGTTAGGGAGTAGCCATACGGCCTGTACTCTGTCCTTTCTTGGGGGAAATTTTTGTTTTAGGTAGGTCAATAACCTACCGCTGCTACCACTGTTGCAACTGAACCAATTAGGATTTAGTATTTGGAATTGGGGAAGACAACAGTCCAATAGAAAGGACAGAATAATAAGAATAAGGTATTGTTTATTGTAGATTATTGTGAGTAATATACTATATGGGAAAAGCCACAATGCCACAAGGGGGTGGCATAGTGGGAAGTTCCATGTAAGGTTTGAAGCCAAGGAATAACTTGTGCGGGAATCAGCAAGTTGAATTGGCAGTGCTCCTAATTAGGATGAAGTACCCGCCATTTGATATTGCCATCAGATTAATCCATAACGTTAGATACATCAAGGGGCAGCTCATCGAGCGCCCCCTGTGTATTGTAAGATAAGTTATCAGGCAAGTCTGGAAACTTGGTTGCAACATCAGAAAGACCTCACCATTGATAGACAGGGCCCTGTCCAATTGATGTCCAATTCACCTAGGGTTGAACAGAGGACCACCCAACTGTTTTGTATGCCCCCAAGAGTAGGATGGGATCCTGTCCAATGACTGTCACCCAATTGAACTCACATATACCCAAGAAATATCTGTACTGAAGAGGCAAAAATCAAGTAGACAAATATCAGTATCATTACAACCCACCATTCAGGTATGGAACCACAACTCTTTGTGGGTTGAAGCTAGCTGCTTGGGGATGATAGGCTGACTAGCAAGAGTTAGTAGCACCAGAAGCCAGTCTGGCCATAGAGCCTGTGCTTTATAAAAAGCTCTTCCAGTTGGACTTGAAGTGTAGACAATTTAAACTGATCACATCACTGTTGAGTTTTTCACAGCAGTGTCAAGTAACTGATAATACTGTTGATTTTACTTCAAGGACCTCTTCTAAGCCATCTCCTGCCCTAAGCTGACGGTGTCTTGTCTGATAACTCAGAGAATTATTCTATCGATTGCCTCTCGTGACACCAGGACAAACGGCTACCTGCCACTGCCAACCAACACGATTAATTGGACACTCATATGTCTCCATACAGATACCCTTCTAACCAAAAACCTTATAAGATATATACAAATAGCAATAATAATAAACACATCGTTTATTAAAGATCCAAAAAATCTTGACAAATGAGATCCTGTGTTACTGATACATGCATCTTACATTTGTTTGATGAGTTTTACTCTGATACTAGTTGGCTTCTATGCACTTGAGGTTTGGAATTTGTCATATTGAATGGATTGTAGAATGGCTGATCTCATCGAATTGTCTATTGTTAGCTCAGCTGAACTGCCTGCATTCAAGATTGCAAACCATGCTGCGATGTCTGGCAACCACCCATGTTTCCAAACAGGTTCTACTTTAAAGAGTTTTATCATTATGTACAATTGGATATTCCAAGCATAGATATAAGTTAGAGATCTAAATAAGTAGTGTATTGCTGTTAAGCTTAGCAAAGCTAAAACAATGACTCAAAATTTAATTTTTGATTACCTACATTCTAACAATATATTGGTCGTATATGTAGCTTTAAAATAAGCTATTGGGCATTGAGATCGGCTTAGTTTCACTGAGATATGTTGTTTCTGATTATTTAATTTGAATTTAGAGCGAATTTAGTTCGATTAGATTGAGGCCAGACATTTGATTAAGTTACAAACCCAATTCCAACAGTTTACTCTATATCTCAGCATATAAAGCAGGTAGAGCTACTGTGTTTAGTACCATTTTGATCGAAATCATCTGAATTTTTCATCTGTGTGCTCTAAATTTCATGAAAGTCATTTATTGAGCTTTAATATATGTACTTCTGGTTTACTATGCTCGCATCCTAATTAGGACGATGCATTGGTAAGCAAGGTTAACTCTGAAACAATCCGGATCCACTTAGATCAGGTGATGCATCCAAGTGGCTTTTTTCTATTATTGTAACTTAAAATAAATCAATCGAAAATACAAGCCAGCTATCCCTTACTTAAACTTGCATTTATACATCTAATTTTGAATCGGATCTCTTTAAATTGACCAGGCTCTCTTTTCATTGGCCAATTCAATCCCCAGCAGAGCTTAAACATCCAATCATATAAAGTATTTCAAACAATCCAAATTTCAATCTTGTTATTAAATAATCTGTTGCCTCCTTTCAGTTTTAATCCACACATTTCGGAGTTGGATAACTGATACAGATAAGCCTCTTTGCCATGGTTTCAAGGGTTGAACCACTTTTTATATTTCAATTACTAAATCATTTAAGCCACACTCCACTAGATTCAACTCATGGTTTCAAAGGCGATAGTAAGGTATCGTATGTAATAATGGACCAATTCATGATGTTGGTTTTGCCAGTGACTTTAAATAACAAATATGAAGCAGTCAGTTCAATTTGATTTCTTACAGCTCAATTACACTCAAGCTGACATTACAGACAAACCCACTTTTATATAAGCCAATTTATTAAAGCCCAGTGTATTCTTAAGGCAGCCGAAAGAATATAAAGACCGAAGCAATAGAGTATCGTGTACTCATGGGACTATCAGGTTTAGTTACTGGTGTTAGCGGGGGCACCATCAATCCCTACTGCAGCGCCTCGTTTCCTTCTACTGATACATACACGGGATTGGTAAGTTTCTTACGTGATAAAGCTAACACGTAAGGAAAATTATGAGTTAATCTCTGTTCATCTTATGACCCGCCACGGCGATAGGGCGCCCATCACGAAATTCCCTACTGGTTCTGAAGAGTCGTCTGGACCCGCCACGCGTTGGGTATGTAGCCCAGGAGACATTTCTAACTCCAGTGTTACATTCCAAGGAATGTCTTCTATTAAAGATATCAGATTTGAAGAAGGTGGAGTCTGTAGTAAAGACCACCTCACCGATAAAGGCATTCATCAGCTGGCACAGTTAGGAAAGGAGCTTCGACAGATTTACAAGGCACAACTTGCAGACGGGGTCTTCGTTAATACGACTTGGACACAGCGGACGTACTGGTCAGCAGTTGCTCTGATGAGTGGACTTTTGGATTCCAAACATCCAAAGTTTGTGATTCATTCAAAGCCTCTTAAAAAAGATGGGTTGATTCATTTATATGACAAGTGTAGGTTAGGGAAGCATCTGAGTGAAGAATTCATCAAAACAAATGAGTTTCAATCGGCAAACGCTTTTCTAGTCAAAGTGGCCAATGACTATGGCTTAAAATTCAGGGATCATCCTCTCGCGGCTTACCTGGCAGTGGACAATCTCAGATGCCTTGACTGCCACCAAATGTCACTTCCGTCCTCCAAGCCTGATAAAAGCACAATCTACAAAGCAACAGATGAATTCATCAAGGCCATGTTCTTCCCTGCTTCAAGCAGCGCCCAACTCCATCGCATGCTCATTGGCACTTATCTTAAAGATCTCAAGCAACAACTGCAACACCCCAGAAAGGAAACAATGCCTAGATTCTTCTATACTTCAGCCCACGATGTTTCGATAAGCGCACTCCTCAGCAGCCTTAATTTCACAAGTACTGGAACACCTCCATATGCTTCCAACTTCATCACTGAGCTTTGGGCTAAGAAGTCAAACTGTCGCTCGCGGAGGAATTCCAAGCATGTACGCTTTCTTTACAACGGCAAGGTTGTTTCCCCACCGTGGTGCCAAGCTGTCTGTCCATTGGAAACCTTCCTCAATTACATCGGCCAGCTCGGCATCCATGTTTCCAACGAATCCCATCCCGAGTTCTTTTTCGAGTCGGAATGTGAATAAAACTCAAACCAGCCAATAGCATATGGCGTTCAAGGATATACCTCCGCGTTAAGTCTAACTTAAATCAGGTAAAGTTAAAAGAGTTCCGAATCAACCAGCTTATTGGTTAAGCTGGTCGCGTTTTCCCCTATTTCAACGCCACCTTGGAAGTCGGTTAAACATGCTACGCAGCTTCTTGGGTTGGGAGTGGGGTTGAGGCAGATAAAAATGCAACGGTGTAATGGTGATTTACAAATATCAGATATTCAGTCTACAGGAGAACAGGTATAGTCAAGCCATCAATAACATTAGCGCCAGTCAGGTGGAACTCAAGGCAACAACAGTTAAAGAAACTAAAATTAGAATCAAAAACAAGTTACGGAATAAAGAGCATTATCATGTACAATTCAAAGCTCACTGATAAGTGTTATCTTTTATCAGATATTGGAGCTGATAACAGAATCGCTACGACAACAGTTATATTATTTTCATAAATGTGGCGTTAGAAACATAGTCCATCAGGAAAAGCGGATTCCCCTAGCATGAGAAACTAAATTTTTCCTAAATAATTTAAAGGGAAAGGTTTATCTCCTGGAATTCATGCCATCTGCTTGGCATCTGGTGAGAAATACCAGGCTGAAACCAGGGGGTAAGACAAAAAAGTAATAATAGATCAATAGGGATTAAAACTTTAAATATTCCTTTTAACCTGTAATCTTATTTATTTGATTACAAAATAAAGGTAAACAGGGCCCATTCAACCCATTTATGCAAAAAATGAAAAATCTGAAATGGCTACCCCACCAGTGGCAAAAGTACGGCCCCAATTTTCCCGTACCAGAACGTGAATTGATCTGGTTGGCTGCTTCACTATAAAGCAGCCATTGTTTCAGATCTGCCGCAACCCCTAGTTGGGAGGCAACAGTGCTCATGCCAACAACGATAATGTTGATGCTATGGCAAGGTGTGAATTCCATTCTTAAAGCACAACTTATGGATAGCATCACTTTTTTAATTAATTTTAATCATCACCCTGAACATTTTTAACATGAAAATTAAACAATACTCATATGGTACTCTTTCATTTTACTTAAAGAGCTCAAAAATTCAATAAGAGCATACCATAGCTAACAAGAACAAGGAGAAGCACCAGCTATTTCTCATCATACTGTATAAACTACACTTTTCCTATGAAAATAATTTAATTTACTATAGTAATGAAAGATATAAATATGAAAATATAGCCACTATAACTGTATTACTATCTAGTAGTTTCTAAAGCTGTGCAGATAGACAATGTCAGGATTTCAGGGTATTGACTGATTAACATATTAAACCAATCAAGGCAGACCAGCAGTTAAGCCCTCTTAGGAACAGTTTCAACAAAAAAAGCCTGGGCAGCCTGGCCGCCAGATCAATGACCAAATCATATCCCAGCATTTTCAAAATCCCTGCTCCTAATTGATTAACAAACATGCAGATATCACACAATTAGCTAGTCCACCTCAACATGCACCCAGATATCCATCATATAATAATTATTATTCTAAACTTTAACTATACCCTAGAATAAGAGGGCTGACATATGGACTTTTACCTGCATTGCATCTAGAAGAGTCCACCATGAGAGAGGAGAGCTGAACTTAATAAGCTCAGCTCCCATCCTGGGAAAGAGAACTGCCATCCAGTGCAAGGCAAAGATGGCCGCTCAAACGGGTTTCCAGATGGACAAGGAAGGGGAAAGTTGGGGAAGTAAGAGTCCTGACTCATCAGCAACATGCCAGTGAGCAGCCAGGGGTATGCTTGAAGAGAACTCTGGGTCATCACTGGTCAGACTTTGAACAAGATGCTTGCCGGTGGAAAGCAGGCTGTTGGCCTTGCCAGAGAGATCATCCAGAAGATACAGGACTGGGCCAGGTTTTCTCCCACAGAGGAGGCAGAAGAAGATATTCAGGACCAGAGATCAGGAGAAGCTGACCAAAACAGGAGTAGGGCGGGTAACAGAGTAAAAATCACAAATCTATTGCAGAGGACAACATTTTTTGAGATCTTCAGGGAATTTGGAGCACTTCAGCGGCTATGAGAGAAGCCAGAAAAATGGAAGCAAGAAGCTCTGGGGTAATCACACAACTTTTAAAATTAATGTACTGGTCAAACAGGACTAAGAGCACTTGGTGGCTGATATGGGGAGCTTGAACATCACCAGAATAGAGTTCAAAGTTGAGAAGAAGCAAAAACAATAAAATCTCCAGCTTAAATTAAGTAAATTTTACTAATTTAAACTGTTGTTTTAAGTTCAAAATTATATTTGAAAGCAAAAGTAAGTAACTGACATTGTTCATCGCTAACGTCAACTCTAGTGACTTAGAAGACAGAGTCAAAGCCAGAAAGGTGTACTAAAGATAATAAAAGTAGCTATATTTACTTACATCAATATTGAGAGAGGACCCTAAAGGAATAGAGTTCAACCAGCTCAAACTTAATAGTTTTGTAAGAAAGCCTTTATTGAAAGAATAGACAAACAGGGACCCCAAATGAGCCTGCTTGTCTTTTAAGGGATATGATTCTAGTCAGCTGGTCCATCAGGAGCAGGGAAGCCTACTGGTTGGCTAGTGGATAAAATTTTGTCAAAACAGCAGGCTCAACCTGTAAGAGAGGGGGGCTAGACTAACAAAGTTAGGCTCTCATCCTGGTGGGACCAACCACCAGGATGCCATCCAGTGCAAGTCTGGGATAGCCGCTCAAAAGGGCCTTTCAAAAGAGACCGGATGTGAAAGAGGAGGGAAGTAAGCATCCAAAGCCATGACCAAGGCTCCAGTAAGTAACCACAGAGAGCGATCCCGAGTGAAAGGGGCCTCTGCATCCAACTCAGGGATTTGGCGCAAGGGGGAAGGATTGTCCAAGTCAAAAGAAGGAGTCTCAATAGTACCAGATTCTAAAGAGAACAACAATTCATCAAGATGAGAAGACAACCAAGAGAACAAACTATATGATACTGGTTTGGTGGAAATCTGAGTGAGATGTTCAATTACATTTACAAACAGACCAGGAATGAACTCAGAAGATTGAGAAATCAAGGAAAGTTTGCTCCAAAAGACAGGGTTTGAGGACCAGAACAATAAGGAAATAGGCACCAGTATTCACATAGCCATCTTGTACCAAGGAGACAACATGATTTCAGTGGGTGTCCTTTTTTGCTAAAACTTCCGGGCACACAGACCAGGTGCACGGGTAAATAACAGGAAATGGACCAAATTAATATACTTGGAACAATTTCTAACAAAAAAAGACAGGCAGGTGGGCCAGGGAAAACAGGAGGCGGGGACAACAGCGGGTGTTGAAACAATTACCTTTATTATTAAATAAACTTCAAAAATACAAAAGATTTGCAAAGTCAGGAGTTTATTCAACAATTGGAATTGGTAAGCAAGGGACATGACGGCCCATGCTTCCATTTTATGCAAAGGGGGGTGATAGGACAGGAGAAGATATGAAAGGGGCTATCAGAGTGCAATCTAAAGGGGAGCCTATTAAAGAGTACTGGCCAATCTTATCCTGGTTTGAGACCAAGAAAAATAGGGGCCACAGGCCCAGATGTAGAACTCAGTCCCTTGATTGGCTAGGAGCCTTCTGAGGACTCAGGGTGCGCATTTCCCCTAATGCCTTCCTCTGACATCTTCATCAGAGAGCTCCAGAACCCAATTATCTTGGGCCAAGGAACTTCCAGACCGGGGAAATTGGCAGCCTGGGACGCCACTGATTGCGGGATTTGATACCCAATTTCCCCGGGCCGCAGGTTAGTCTTTTCTGGATTCATGCAGGCTGCATTTTTCCGTTGGCCTGCTAGTTGTTTCAGGACCGGCTGACACCAGGACAACAAACAATATAGCTGAATTAATGTCTCCTCCACAGTTGGAGGGGACTCCAAAGGAGAAATGGGAACTTCAGCCGGAAAAGCCAACACAAAGTGTTCATCCACTGTGTGAGCCAAGTTCTCCAGGTTTTGGAGGGGTTTTGCCTGCACACAGGTCACTTTTTTTGATGGTCTTAGAAATACATCCCGATCCAGGGCCAAAGATGGGCCATGAAACTTTACACAACCCGCCAGTAAGGTTCCGAGCAAACAGGGTTGTGATCCACAATCTGATTACCCAGCCACTTGAAGCCAGATTAGGAAGTCAACTTGAATTGCCAAATCCAACAACATGAACAGATGATGATCCCTTATGGTGGATACCTCTTTTTGGCGCTTGACTCATTACCAGGATCAAGCCACCCCCTTCATCATCCAACCGTGTGATCAACACAACCATGTTCCTGTTATTCTTGATTCACAATAACTATATAATCACTATCTCTCAATAAAGATTATTACCTAGTTTCTAAATATTTTCCCCTTGTAACTCTGTTAAAACAGCACAGTTACAACATTTGGAGCGCAGGTAGGTTGTCCATTCTACCTTATCTTGAAAAATTCTGCCTGTTGCCCGTACTTGCTGCGGCCAAAAAATCCTTGACAGAATTATATTTGGCCTCCCGCTGGACTGGACCCTGTACACCCCTGGTACTGAGATACCTGATGGCTTTGTCCTGTACCCAAACATGGTGATTTCACTACCCGCCTTCAATGCCATGTCTGCACAAGAGTTCTATCAGGCTCTCTCTTCTATTCTGCGGCCAACCGACAAAAACACTATGTCCGCCTATGTAGCCCAAAGATTGTGAAGCACTGCCTTAGAACCTTTTTCTGGGGCCAACAACAACAACACTGCCACATGGATCCAGTCCGCCCAGAGCAAACTGGCCCAGATGAAATGCCCACAGCAATTTTGGATTGTGGAAATCTCCATCCGCCTGACCCACAATGCTGGACCTGGTGTGACAAGTGGCACAAAGAACACACCAACAAGAACTGGGATACTTTCAAACAAGACTTCTTGGCAAGGTTTGTGCTTAAGGACACAGTGCTCATGATCATACACCAAGTCAAGAACCTAACCCAGACAGGCACTGTGAAGGAGCTCACCTGCGCCTACAAGGAGCTCTGACTTTATGCACCATCTGACATAGCCTTTGACATCCCAGCTACACACCTCATGTACTATGACGCCCTTAAGTTGTATGTAATGAGACACGTGAACTAGGACCAGGTGACCAACCTACAAAGCCTTTACCGCAAGACAGAGAAAGCAGAAAAGACGTCCAACACTCTTCATAAGGCCCAGACTGGGAAGAGAGAAAGACCCAAGGACTCTCACCTGCCAGGACGCTCCAGTTATTTTCCGCCTAGAAACAACAACGGTACAGGCAATAAACCCTCATGTTTGAATGGCAATAGTAACAGAAACAACAGTCAATCAAACTGTACTAATTTCCGTGCCACTACTACACAAGACAATCAAGACAAGGGAAAACCCTGGGGAGAGCACTAAGCGAGCCAAGAACTTTTCAACAATCATAAGCCTTTCCAAATGATGAATATTGGCCTGAAGATGTAGACCAGTGCCCTATGATTCAGGTCTTTTCAGGAGATCTTGTACTCTAAAAAATTTCCAGATAATTCAATGAATTGATGTCTCACCCTTTCCCCTTTCAAAGTTACAAAGGTTCTGCACTCTTGGACTCAGGCGCAGATTGTGTCCTTGTCAAAAGAAACTTTATTAACAGGTTCAAGCTAGCCACTAATACTTTGTGGATTAAGAATGTGGTTTTAGCTGATGAACATCACATTGCTGTGACTCAGGAAACCTCCCCTTTTCCATCACATTGGAGAACCTCCACTCCATTATCCAAGGACCTGTCATTGATTTCCCTTGATTTGATGTAGTCCTTGGCCTGGACTGGCTGAGAAAGAACAACCCATGCATAGATTGGGTCACCTCAGTGTTAATCATCAAATGAGAGGGAGTCAACCATCAAATTTACCCTGATACAGTTGACCAACTTCTTTGGGACCATGTATGTTTATGCATTATAAAGACCCACGAGGAAAAAGGTAACCTTAAGGCAATTAATTGGGACTCCTGCCAGTACAAAGTCATACACTTCAGGGATCATCAGGATACCACTTCTCCTCAGGATTGCAAAATTGTAGAGCAACACCTGGAAATTTTTGAAGAGGCACTGCCAGGGCTCCCCCTGAAAAGCATATAAAACACCCCATATAAATCAAAGAAGAAGTACCCAAAGCACTTCCTATATATCACCTCACCTCAAATAAGGACAATGCACTCTGTGCCTATCTTAAAAAGGCCCTGAAAAAGGGCCTCATCATACCAACACAATATTTTTTTGGGTCCACTATATTCTTTGTGGCAAAGAAGGATGGGTCCCTGAGACTATTCAGTGACTACAGAGCCCTGAAAAAAGTCACAATCATAAACTGCTACTTGTTACCACTCATTGATTACCTTTTTAATGTGCTAGGAAGTGCAACTGTTTTCTCCAAGATTGACTTGACAGCTGGATACAACCAGATTCAAATCAAAGAGAAAGATATTCCAAAGTCCTCTTTTTGAACTAAGTACAGGTCATATGAGTGTTCTGTTCTTAATTTTGAAAATGACCAATACATATCAACCTTTATCACATTAATAAAGAAGATGCTTGATCCTCACATTGGAAAACATGCCCTTGTGTACCTGGACAAAATCATTACCTATAGCTCAACTATGTAACAACATCATAAGGACCTAAAGGCAGTGTTTGCCACCCTGGCACAACACAAGCATCTTTCCAAACTGTCAAAAATGGCAATCATACTGGGAACAAATAACCTTCCTGGGAAAATAGTGTCTAAGAATGGCACCAAGCCCAATGAACAAAAGATTCAAGCCATCTGAAAGATGCCTCCTCAAGGATAAAAGAGAACTTAGAACATTCCTGGGAATGATAGCCTACATATTTTGATTCATCACAGACTGTGGGTTGCTAATAGCACCCTTTTATGCCATCCAGGTGTCAATTCCAAGTTTGTCTAAACCTTTCAGCAAGATATCTGTTTTTGCCGCCTTAAAAAAACTAGTTTCAGCCCCCATTTTGCAAAACCACAAAAGAGATGGGGACTACCAAATGGAAACCAACACCTCAGATGCCTTCATAGAAGGTGTACTTTGAATCAAGACTAACACCGGGAAATTTCTACCAGTGGCATATGATTCCCGCAAATTAACAGACAGCAAATGCTGCTACCTCATCCACAACAAGGGACTCCTTGCTATTGTACACTGCCTAGTTAAATGGTGCTGTTACCTCAAGAGACAAGAAAAGTTTAAAGCTCTCACAGACCACAAGTCTCTTATCTATTTTAAGACACAAGTAAACCTTTCTTGCAGACAAGCACACTGGATGATGTTCCTTGAAAGATTCAACATGAACATCTAGTAAAAACCTGGACCAGAGCTAGTTACTGCAGACAATTTATCACAGATTTACATGCAAGACTCAAGGGGACAGAATGAGTTGGACCCTGATTGGCTTCTCCTGATACTACAGACCAAGGACATAGGCTTTTCCCTGGGTATCACAGACATTACATGCAATACTATCATAAAGAACAAAATTATGTTTATCAATTTCCATGGATTGTTGCACTGTAAGGTGTCAGAAAGGGTAATTATCTTCTACGTGCCCACACATAAAAGAGTAGCCATCATCTTATGATACCACAGAGACCTAAGACACACCAAAAGCAGAAATATGTACAAGTTTCTGAAGCATCAAGTATGTTGACCTACCCTTTTCAAAGATATTCAAAAAGTACTTGAACAATGTGAGGTTCGCAAGAAGTTTGCTAAGAGCAACACACACCCAAGTCAGTACTACCCATCATAACACAGTTGCCTTTCAAGTTATGGGCACTGGATATTGTAGGTCCCATGCCAGAAAAAGGCAACAATAAGAAATACATAATCACCACTATTGACTTTGCCACACAATGGCCAATAGCACAGGTTGTCAAAGCCCACACTGATAACAACATGCACAGATTCATAGGCAAGGAAATCATCAGCAAATTTGAAAAGCCAAAATGGCTGATTACAGACAGTGGCAAATATTTAACCTCTGATAATTCTAATCTATACCTCCCAAAACAGGGTGTGAAACACATGGTAACAACCTCTTAACCCCCTCAGGCAAACATCAGGGTAAATCAGCTGAATGGTAGCTTAGTAAAAGCCATTGCCAAACTCACTGCCAGGACACCTTAGGATTGGCCAAAACAGCTAGCCACCACCATGCTTTGTGTTGTATCCAAGTGAATAGATACACTGGAAAGAGCCCTTTTGAACTAGTTTATGATATACAGCTGAATATAGTTCAGTCCCTAACAGGGACTAAGTCAATAATGCCAAAACAAGCTCCACCCAGATCCAATCCTCAAGGTCTCCACATCAATGTTGATCAATCAATCAGGGAAGAGAAACACATACAAAATATTTTTGTTTCCATGAAAGACAGACATGAAGTTGGAGACAAATCTGGGTAATGAACACAGACAAGAGCAAGCTATAACCCAAGAAATTAGGCCCCACCATTGTTATAAAGATAAATGACAGCAACAATTACCTGGTGCAAGGCTTGATCAAGAGAAAATAGGACAAGGTCCTGCATCACAATAGGCTTTGACCATGTAAGGCCTACCAGAAACAACACAAGACCTTTATCCCAACAACCAAGCAAAAGCTGGTAGAGTATAGAGCCTGTGCCCCTGACAACCTTTCCGCAGACCTTCCAACAGAGGAAGCCAATCTTCAGTCAGGGGATGTCAAAACAATGGGGTTGACTCCCAAGAAAAGTTCTGCACAAAAGGCCCTGCGCCACTCAAACTGAATTTTCAACAACTTAAAGCTGAATACAGAAGCCAACTTGAGTTCCTCATAAAAGCAACAAGAACCAGTGACAATATCTGCCCAGCAGACAGCTTGATTTGGTGCTTGGATTGTTATGAGGATCAAGTCATCCCTGTTCAGTCCAACTGATTGATTACCCCAATCTTGTTCCTCTTGAAATGATTAACTTGAACTACACAAGTCAGACATCTCAATAAATATAATTATCTGGTTTCCAATGTTTCCTCCTGTAACTTTGTCAATAAGGCACAGTTTTGACAAGAGCTACCCTGATGCAACAGGTGTGGGGCCTTTTATCTTAGAATGCTTGGTCTGGCAGCCCAATTCATGGTGGGATCTTCTAGATATTTGCAGGTGGTGTTCTATATGATGGACCTGTTCTAGGATATAATCAAAGTCTATAATGGTAATTAATATGAGACACATATTCAGGTGCCTGTTGGGGTAGGATGATTAATTGTGCAATATCTGTATCTTTTATTCATTAATCAGGAAAGGATATTTTATTAATGCCAGGATATAATTTGGTCATTGATCCATTGGTCTTGCAGCCTGGTGGCCTGTATATTTATGTTGAACCTGTTCTTGGGCGCATATCTGGTTGCCTGTGATTATTGGTTGAATCTGTTCATTAGCCGGTATTCCAAACTCCTGGCACATTACTAAACACAGTCAAAATTGAGCCATCAAGATGTTATAAGCTATAACAACTTGCAACTGCTTGTCAAACAAAATAATAGTGGCACAAAGCTACCAGCAGCAGCAATAAGATGCACCAAAGTGCCATAAGACCTATATGATTCTGCTGAGGTGCCAAGAGAAAACTTGAGATGCAGGAGTTTGATTCATATTTCATTTACTTCAAACTTTTAATAAATATATCACAGTTTCAGTATCACGACACCTGTCTTTGAAAAGTAGAAAAGGGTTTATATCAATGATCAACCAGATTTAATCAGTACAAGTTACCATCATAATAGATTGAAGTGTACCTGTACTAGGTCCTAGAGATTATGAGGAGGCCTTCACTAATAAGGATAACAAAAACAGGAAGGAGTCAGAGTATGCTGAAATGCCCTGAAATATATTGTTTGCAACAGCTGAGTGCTCTCTCAAAGGATGTATGATAAAAGGGGTGTTTGGAATCAGCAGAGACCTTTTTTACTCCTAATTAAATAAGACTCAACAAACATATCTCTCCCAGATATGTATGCAATGGTACTAATTTTATAACCATAGACCTTAGTACAGTTACAATCGCCCTGTGACCAAATGATAAAAAAATAGAAAATTAAGCCAAATTTAACAGCTTAACAGGGTGATCATGGTATCTGAATCATCAAATGCAGATTTCTCAACAGAGGGCTTATTGAAGAGGACCCAGCCTTGGTTATGTATGGGATTGGCTCCAACCCAATCTGTAAAACTTTGGCCGCAATTCCTATGGCTCTGAGGGGGACTACACTTACACAGAGTCTTTTGGGATAACTGGCTTGTGTAGACTTAGTTTGTGTATTTCAGATCCAGCGAGCAGTGTTCTTGCATCCCAGGTCCAAAAAGTGCCCCCGTCTGCAGAGTAAAGCGTTAAAAGACTTGGTGAGGACTTTGGGTGTCTCCCAACAGGCCAGCTGGTTTGAATTTCCTTGTAAAATGAGGTGGTTGAACCGTTTAATGGTGACAAGGGCATTGTTGAAGATGGGATATTCTACACAGGCAACCTATCTTTCTTTATAAGCTATCCAACAAGTAGAGAGTGGCATTTCTGGTATCTTTCTCCTTGATGCTATTGTTTTTCAAATGAGATAGGTACTAAGAACCTACCTGCCCTACCACTGTTGAGTATATACATCTGGGAAGTATATAATAAAAAATAAAAGCAAATATTATGAAGAAAAGTTTATCCTTATTGGATATAGAAGAGTGTTATAAAGTTAACTGATAAGCTGCATAGTATTCATGTAGATCATGTATACCATGTGGGTTGAAAGAGTAGGATTTCTCTGGAAAATTAAGGGGATGGTATTAGTGTATTATCTGGTTTAAGTCTTGGGGCCACCTTCTACTCAATAGTCAAGTCATTTCTCAGGGAATGCTTCACTGAGAGAGAGTAATCAAAGATGCCATGGCATAAGGATCTGTGCTTGATAGAAGTATCAAATAGATATTGTTTAGATATCTTGGTATTGAGGTAGGGTTCATATCAAAACTTCCTTTGTATTAAAGATAGCCAAAGCTAAAATTAATAATATAGTTAAGCTTCTTTTAGTAACATAAGCCTCAAATAAAATATACTAATGATACGTTCAGTTGGTAAGTTAGACATTGTTAAAGAATGCCTGGTTCTTTAATATGCAAGGGATAATGTAGACATGAGCCATGATTTAATAGCTGCTGCGTTCAAGTCTAATGGGTAATATGGCTTGTTGTTGAAGGATAACACATACCTTGCTGTTCAGAGCTGTTGGGATTATGAATCAAACCAACTTCCGAATGCACCAAAGTCGCACACTAAGCAGATGACAAAAAGCATGAATTTATATTGATTAACAATAGAAGTCAACCTACTCCAGTTTCATTTGGTGCGCAACTTCAGTGTGTTCTGAACTTAGTAAGATTCGTCTATCTCAGCAGCTATGAAAAGTACAGTATAGCTGAGTAAAGGAAAGCTTAAGGAAAGGATTCCGGTTGCGGGTAATGCAAGCAACTTTATTAGTGGGATTGCTAAGGAGGTGTATTTTTGGTTGTTATTAGAAAGAGCTCAGCGATGAAAAGCGGATCGCTTCGTCGTGAGATAATGACTTTTGGAATGGTGTACTGGTACGGTTGGAATCATAGGATGGCATAGCATAGATCTCAGTGCGAGTTGATGACGGACGGCTAGGCCCTGGGGGTGCCGATTTCGGCCGCAAGTTTCTTGGGTAAATTTGCTCCTCGACTAACTCGTACTCTGGCATATCAGGAGTAATGGGCCTAGGTGACTTGGGGAGGTTTAAAGGAAGTCCTAGCATGTTTAAGAGTTCGACATGAATGGTTGGATGAAAGAAAAGTAGCACTATTGGATTGAGTAGACCATTACTGGAGAGAAGGATGACTGAAATGCCATCTACCAAGGGACTTCTTTCTTCCTTGGTTATAACTGTGTAGAGCATGGAGATGATCTCAACAAAGAAAAAGGTATAAAACCCACCAGCAAAGAGAAACGATTGGTTGATTGCTGTGGTTTGTTTGACGATTGAATCCCGGAAGGAAACAATAATATCATCGCCCAAGGACTCACATAATTGGATTGTTTCTCGTAGTTTTCTCTTCAATACAATCGTCAGAGCAATGTAGTACATGATAATGATGATGAAGCTTCCGAGAAACTCTGACAAGGAAAAAATAGTGATAAATGTATCATCTGTCGAAGGATGCGTCGTCATTTGACAGTATGCATCTGAAGGCATCCGATAATAATCAAGCTTGAGTGCAAGTAAGAAGGAATTTGTCCAGGTAGCAATAAAAGCTACGATTAAAAGTAATATCCATATACCATTATGCAAAGGAGGACGTTGTCTCAGCATCCTAGTCACAGCATAGTATTTTGAAATTGCCATTATTGTAGTTGTAGCGAGAGAAGTGTATAAGCCAAGATGAAACAGCATAGCACTTAACCGGCAGACGAAGCCCTCTAGTAGTTCCCTCTTCAAAGAAGAATAAAGTGTACTCACAATCAAGCTCAAAGAAAATATACATTGGGAGAGAGAGGTAATGAGATAAAGGGTTTGATGAATAAGAGGAATTGTCTTCCTTTTTACTAAGAGATACATCAGCAGGATATTGAGCAATAAGACGCCAGAGTTAATGTTGGTAATAAGGATTTGGAAAACTGGAAGCAAAGGACTCCTTACTTCAGGATGTGAAGCAGCGTTTATGGTTGGAGACCTTGGCTGTGTAGCAGCAGGGTTCACTTGGGTCATATATACGGGATTTTAGACCAGATAAGGGCTTTCATTGAGACTAGGCGCCCAGTCCTCTGACTTGGACTCCAGATAGAAATAAAATATTGTCTCCTAGTTACTTGAAACCAGACCCGGCTGATCCCTCGTTAATTGAGGAAGTAGCAACTTAATATCAAGAACCCCTTATACTTGTAACAGTACAACTGTCACAGATCCTTGTGAATGAGCCCTTGAACTGGACAATCGCAAGATGGATTTGTTTATACTTCAAAGCAAAATGACGAACGTTGGATACATAAGCAGCATTAGGGTTGGAAAGGTCACAGTTTTTTCATTTAAATTTCCATTTGGAATATTTTATTCCGATTTAAAAACTGTGACCTTCCCAGCCTTAGTCATAAATCAGACCAAAGCCGAGATCTAGATCTATCGTATTTTTCTAGTTAAAAACCTCCCTTGCTGCTCAAGACTTCTGAACAGGCATTGCTGTCTCCAGCTGATGATATTATCTTTTTTTACATTTTTCATAGAAATCCGACATTAGAATCTAAACGCTAAAAAGGCAAAGCAGGTGATTGTCAGCAAAGTTGACCAGCATGCAATGACCAAGTTTACACTCTCTCCTTTATAAAAGCATTTATATAACTGACCAAACCTATAATTTATTCTACTTTCAATATTCAAATATTTCATTTTTTAATAAATTCCTCCAAATACTAAACTTCTAAAGGTTAAATTTACTGAAAGCAAATACTATCGAGTATATACTTCTGAGAAGTATAATAAACGAAATAAAGGGGAAACTGAGAAGAGAACGATGCTTTATTTGATATAGAAGATTATCGTAGCCATCGTAGCGCTCCGACCCCAAATTGACCTGGGACTTATAGAAGCGCTTGAAGACGAAAGAATCATTATAGCAAGAGCAACAGATACTCCAACAAAACAGACACCCCGAATTGTCGGAGTATATCTCTCTCCACAATCTGAAGAGAGTAAATCACAGTGGGAAACACTGGATAAGATAACCATTACGAACGACACAGTGATGGCAGGCGACTTTAACACCTGGACAGATAAACTGCGTAACACATACCCTACCCGAGACAGGCCTCACCATAAGGGGCAACCATGCTCCATTATATGGCACAGAAAGGACTTATCTTCACACTCGATGACGAGGAGGATGGACCCGCCAGTCTCACACGCTGGGCCTACGATATTGACGATGCACCTATTAAGGGTAGCTGGCTTAATTACATCCTTGTAGCAGGAGCGTTAGCACAGAGCACATCTAGATCAATAGTGATCACTTCATTGGTAAGCAATCATATGATAATGGTTGTAAAGATAGCGAGGCAGGAACCCAAAAAGACTAAAACCTGGTCCATAATGCCAGCCACCATGCGCAATATTGAATGGGTAAGATCTATAAAAAATTACCCACTATTATAAAAGAACTATATAAAAATATAATAAAAATAAAAGAAACAATAAAAAAGAAAACGACAGAATGTGAAAAGAAACGGAAAACAACTAGATATTCCAACAAAGAACTGCCCCCTAAAGGCACAAAAGACAAGATATGGTTCTCGGAATTTCCAAAGGCTACAAAAGCCCTAAGAACTATACAACGCAAGGAAGAAGCAATTCCATGCACAAATGTCACCTTCAAATTTCAGTGCCGCCCAGGCTCCACAACCAAAGGGGGCCAACTCGAATGTGCTAAACTTCGTGCAAACATAACAGAGCTAACTGACAACAATGACATAACCAAGCTAGACGATGACAAAATGCCATCTATTGCAAAAGATTTCTACATAAACTATTTGCCCAAAGTACAACCTGCAACGAGGCAAGAAGAGAATTATTCGATATGTAAAAACCCAAGCTGAAAAGCTGCTCGACCCAAGAAGCAGCAAGGCCCATACATCCAATTTCAAAAGGAGAAGTCCAATGAGCCCTGAAAAAAGCACCAAAAGGTTAATCCCCGGGCCCAGACTTTATATCGGTTGATGTGTGTAAACATCCATCAGACATAATATGCGAAGAACTGGTTGACCTGTTTAACTCCTGCCTGAGAAATGCCTATCAAATCCCGGGAGGAAACATAGTAAACATATGCCTCATCTTCAAGAAGGGCGACCTCAAAAGCTCAAAGAATTGGTACCCAATAAGTTTATCAAATACGGACTATAAGCTTCTCACAAGAATCCTATCAGATAGACTAATGAAGATAGCCCCTAAAGCTATCCACAAAGACCAGAATGGTTTCATCAAGGAACAACCAATCTAGGAGAATATAGAACGCGTTTACAAGATTCTCCAACAACTGACCCCACAGTCAGCAGGCATTCTTATGTTTCTAGACACAGAAAGCATTTACTGAGTTGACTAGAACTTCCTGAAGAAAGCTCTGAGGCTGGGGTGGTCCCCAAGACCTTTATCACATGGATCACAACACTCTACAAAACCTCTATGCATAAGTTATTCTAAAGGGGGAACTGACCCCACCAACAACAATTCAACAGGGGCTCTGCCAAGGAGACCCAATTTCCCCAATACTGTTTAACTTCACATCAAATATCGTACTGGCAGCAGCGGACAACACTATTGAAGGAATAAAACACTCAGTACAATGGTCACTTGCATTTGCAGAGGATACAGTATTTGGACTGGAAACCAACCAAGACACCGACTTGTTTAAAAAGACTACCTCTTTATACAAAGGAGCCTCCAATGCCAAGGTCAACATAGACAAACCTGTAGTGATCAAAATTGGAGTTGGACTCTACCAAGCCCCTGAAGGATACACCCTGGACCAAGAAGACACAGTATTTTGACACCTGGGAGTACTCTTCTCAAGAAACAGAGTTGTATTACCTGAAAATGAAACCAAGATTATCTCAAACCTAGGGGCATGCATGAGTAAATGGAAGCACAGACTCCTTAGTTTGGAAACCAAAATCCAAGCCCTCAATGTGTCCATCTACTCAAAATTATAGTACTTGGCCCACTTGATCCCGTTCTCAAAATCCTTTGGGAAGAGAGTGGACTCACTCACACGTACCTTCCTGCGAGGAAAGGCAGCCACTGCCCCTATTAAACTCAAATACCTACAGATCTCAAAAAAGGCAGGGGGGACTGGGCTTACTCCCAGTAGCCAAAAAAGCAAGACAAATATGATCAGAAAGCTTTCTTGCCGCAGTAAAGCAACAGAAAGATCAACAGCTTTTGGTAGAGCTACAAAATCTTACGTTCATGGATGCTGACACAACAAGGAATCCGGGTGAACAACAAACCAGATGCGTTTTGGCATGAATCATAAAGAGCAGCAAAATATTCCAATGGTCTGTCAGAAAGGCAGACCCTGGCAAAGAAAACGACAAGAACACCACCAAATTAAAAGCACAGGTAGCTGCCGAGCCTGATGAGATCAAAAGAAAAAACTATTGGCTAAGCTGCTACAAGCAATGTGCCCCACACTCTGGAGGAACACAAGCCACATCCTCAAGCTTGAATATATCAGGAAACAAAATCCCCAAAGTGAACCCCCCAAAGCTAATCAAAGACTGGACTTTGGAAGGTGAAGATGTTTTTATACCGCTTCAAGGCTTCCTCAAAGTTTAGAACTCTAAATTAGTTAGTGCCACACATCAGGCTACAACAGAAAGAGTGATGAATAGAGCGTATAGAACCGCTAAAAAATGTGGCCCATTGTATCCATACAAAGGATGTGAACTATGGGGAGCCAGCACAACTGGGTTATCCATAGATACCTTACATGCCTTCACTCCAAGGCAATATGACAAGAGATACCTGAGCCTAAACCTAAGGGGACTTGTAAGAGAGGGGAGCTAAACTGACTAAGTACAGCTCCCATCCTGGGGGAAAACCTCACCAGGACACCATCCAGTGTATAACTAGTATGGCCACTCAAAAAGAGGCGTCCAGAGCAAGAACACTGATAACTGAAGAAAGTAAGAATCTAAACTCATCAAGATAATGTCGTCAAGCAGCCAGGGAGTTTGCTTGGGAGTGTACTCCTGGGAGACCAACTCTTCCTTGTAGGCTGTGGGGTCAGCCTCCATGGGAGGAGGCATCAGGAGATTCTCTTTCTGAGAAGATGGAAAATCTGAGCTGAGGGAGAGCAGTTCCAAGCTGTTGCAGGTGAGGCTCTTGACAAGGTTCTCACTGGTAACAATCAGGTCCTGGGCTTGCCTAGGAAGGTCCTCAAGCATTTGTGGGAGATGAGAAAGATTATCTCCTATGTAATGGGCAGAATAGGAAATCCTCTCCCAGAGGTCCGGGAAAGTAGTCCAAATTGTTACCAAAGCTGGCGCCAGTGTAAACACAGAGAATTTGAGCACAGGCACCAACATATGCAAGACACCAAGGAAATTTGGGGGTGCAAGGTACAAACAGAAGCAACCTTGAAGCTAGCAGAGAGCAGGGAGCTATTTTTTGCACCAGGCGCAAGAAGCAAAGACCCGAAAGTAAGCTTATCAACAAGTCTAAAGAAAGTGAAGGCTTGATGTTAAGCGTACAAGTGTGTACTGGTCAGCAGGCTGTTAAAAGCAAACAAACCATTCATGTTGTTCATGATTAGTTTCCTTTTAGATAGTCTGCCTAAATCTGACCCCAAGTCTCTTGCTTGAAATGTTCTTTTTAAAAAGGGTTTTTATTGATATAAATAAATAAACATTTAGCTACACATAATAAGTTTTATCAGATATGGTTTGGTAAAAGGGAAGATGTGTCAGTTGGGCTGCCAAAAGGGCAAAGCTTTGCTACACTCAGCTTTTTCCTTTTACAGCAGCCCTCTGATATGAGCTTCTGGTATGCTAGCTGAAAAAAGTACTTTTTGGTTTATAATTTATTCTAAGTTTAAATCTTTAATACATCAGAATAATTGATAAAACCCTATTTAATTGTATGATATAATTTATAGCCTTTTTGTTAATAAGATATTCTATTTTTTTGATTTAAAAAACATAAAAACATTTCTCAAGAAGATCAATTATGTGGTATATCTTTAGCTTTTACTTAGCATAATAAGCTTTAATTCTTATCTATGAGCATTTATTAGTATTTAAAGCAAAACATAATTGTGATAGATGGTTTTTGGACTATTTAAAAAAAATCAATTAAATGTTTTATGACAGCTTTAGGAATATCATTGAAATTTTTATACTTATATCAATATTTAAGCTTCTAAAAAACCATCTTATATAACAGAGTAATTATTTATAAAGATTGCTTAAATTTTGCTATTGAAGCTGGATTTACCTTGAAAAAGTCAAGACTTTATAGATTCTTACAGTCATTCATTTTCAACCATTTATAGAATAATAATATTACTATACTTTAGCTTAAGCTTACTTTAATATAAGAGTAAAATAAAAGTTATTTTTTTAAATCACTAAGCTTTCAGAACACCTTTAATATGATCTAATCTTTTTGCTTTAAAGTGTATCTTAAAATACTTTACCCTTCTGAAAAAAGGAACTTATGATTAAAGTGAAATTAATACTGTAAATTCAGAACCTAAACGTAAAAATGCAGGATTGTCAAATATGTGGTCCAAATTTCAAATCACTTTTTTGAGATGACCTTTTTTAATTAACTTGAATTCTTTGAGTATTTATTTGAATATTTGAAAATGCGGGAACTCATAGACACTTTGCAAAGTTCAAGTTGAACTGCATATTTCCAATGGACAAAATGAATTAACTGGAATCAGATTTGAAGTGTTCAAATCTATCAGCCATTTTCATTAAGTATACTATGTTTTTTGAAATTGCGGGATTGTCAAATCCATGAACCAAATTTCAAATCACTTTTGAATGCCACTAGTAAACTCAGATATTAATTGCAAGAACTGGAACCCAAATTGAATATACAATAAGCACACTAGGAAACACCAACCTAAATCAAGAAGCTCCATCACAACTAAAATCATAGTGAAAAATTCAATCTTGATAACCATGTTTAGACATGAAAAGTGATTAAACTTTAAAATCATCCAAAACTGAAAAGTATACAATATTATTCACTTCAAATCACGGATATAGAATATCTGCTACTATTCAAGGCTAAATAAAGAGAAAACAACTACTCACAACTAAACCAATAAATCCAAATAAATAAATATTTAATCTAAAATATATTTTTTATTTTATTTTTATGAACCGTCAATTGCATTCCCAACCCGCTCCTGCACCAGCCCAGAGGGCAGCCTGTCCACAAGGGCGTCCCAGAGGGTCCAAGAACAGACCCAGAACCCAACTCAAGGGAAGTCATTCTGACACACAGGCCTCCCAAAGTGTCAGCGACAGCCAACCACCTCCCGCATCTCAAGCCAGGAACAGTAGCCTCAATCCAAGACAGAAGCCACTCTCAAGGCCTGCAACCAAAGTCTCTTATACAAAGGTCATCAGGAATAATGAGGTTACATACACCTCCACTGTGTACCCAGTTTTCACCTGGCCCCACACTCTTGATCCAAGAGTTGCTACTTCCTGCTCCCGCGTTTTTGACACCTCCTATGAGCCATTGGCCACCAATGAAGAGCCTTCTGCGCCTGTATCATATGCCACCATTGATGGCACCAGCACAGCCAAGTGTGATATCACCTTCTACACAAAGGTCCCCATCCCCTGTGTTGAGCCTGCTAGCCAGGATGCTGTGGTGCCTGACAAGGGCCAGCGTCAGTTGACAAATAGTGAGCGTGAAGCTCTCCTCAACTGCTTGAATGGGGGAATGGCAGTTTGGGATATTGCGTCCCAATTTGGTGTCACAACCAGATACATTGCCAACATCAACACCAAGTCTGGTAACACTGGGCAAATTTCAAAATCTGCCAAGGCTAAGTGGCAGCCCAAACTCTTGCAGGCTGTGCATATTGACGCAATAAAACAGTGGGTTACCAAGGATTGTCACCTGGACTCACTTGCTGTCCAATCAATGCTTGCCACAGAGTTTGGGCTTTCTGTTTATAAAACCCTTGTTTACAAAGCAATGATTGATTTGGGCTTCTCCTGAAAAGTACTGGGAGTTTTGCTGTACAACATAAACAATGAAAAGACCATCAAGGATTGAGGCATTTATGCCAAGATGTATCTGGCACTAAAGATGACTAGGAATGTCCTGTTCTTCTACATCAACAAATTATTGTTTTCCTCCTCACTCAGGTCTAGGCATGGATGGGTCAAGAAGGAGTCCAAGGACAGCGTAGCCCGTTGTGCAGCTGTCTGTTCCCAGACCAATTCCATGATAGCGCTTCTTGGTCCCCGCGGGTTGGACCAGTATCAGATGATCAAGGGTTCCAATAATAGCGGGACATTTCTTGATTTTCTCTGAACTGTCAAGGAGTATCTCCAGATCAATTACTGCAGTACAACCAACATTGTTGTGTTAGATAATGTTGGGCTCCACAAAGTGGATCTAGTTGTGACTGACTCCTCCCCCATCAACAAAAACAGCCACACCTCCAGCCACCGGCTTACTAATTGTCCAATGAGACTCCTCTTCCTCCCGCCATATTCCCCATTCCTGAATCCAATCAAGGAGGTCTTTGGGTGGATCAAAAAATAAGGTGAAGACAGGCCTCCCTCAGGACACCAAGGATATCTTCAATATTCTTGAGACCAGCCAATTTGCGATGCCACCTGATGTGGTGGCAAATTTCTATGAGCACTCAGAATCCTTCCTCCCCAAAGCCCTGGCCTCTGAGCCAATCAGATAAATGGGTGCTCCAGGTTTTATTTGTTTTTATTTTTATTTTTATTTATTTTGTTTTTAGTAGGACTCAAAAATTATTATTTATATATAATGATGTGACATTTGATTGTATTATAGACATATAAGAGCATGTAGAAAAGGTAAGTAAAATTAATTATACTAGGTAAGATGGATATATTTTTATTATAATGCACTGAATATTATATTGACTGTTGTGCTAACAAATAAATAAATTAAAAAAGATAGAAATAGATTAATTTTATTTAAATAATTGTGAATTTTTGTTGGTACTCTGGCTTTTTTAAGCCACAAATTGGACCTTGCAGGTCATCATCTGATTCTTATTATTTTAGTGCCGCTATAGCCACACAACACAATCTCCAATGATTTTTATGTATTGCTTACTAATTAGTACTTAGGACGCAGGTCAAGCATATCAAATATATCTATCAAATCATATTACAAGGGAAAGGTGTTAGAGTGAAATGGTACACAGTGTGATTCAAGGAAATATGATGAGGATATAATAAACAGATTGTGAGTTGCTTGACAAGCAGGAGGCCAAATTGGGAGGACAGCTTCAACATCTTAGATCCAATGGTAGTGTAGCAGAAGATGGAGGTTGAAATTGTCAATAAACAAATGACTTGCAAGGGTACATTTGGGAAAGAATCTGAAGGGATCGGCATGTAAAGGGCAGGCCAGGTTGCGGCCATGGAATTGACGGCAACCTTGACTGCCACAACAGCTAATCTTTCAAGGACAGGGGCAAACAGTCCCAGATACACCATCATTTTGGGATACACTTTCTTTTATTTTGAGGGAAATTAAACTATCTAGAAACAAGTTTCTAGAGGAGAATAGGAAAAGTCTTAAGAGAGTTCAGGATGGGAGAAGGGGAGATTCCGCGGCATCTGATTTGCTGATAAGAATATTTTCAGCAGTTGGAGGACCTGCATTGGAATTTGAGTTGATGGCGTCATAATTTGAAAAATTCCAGCAATCAGTGAGTTGAGTGCTGCCATTACCAAATAGGGTATAATGTAAGATTTTCTTGTCATAATTATTTGGGGAAAAATAAGGCAGGTCCAGATTTTCCAGGGCTATTTGGGCAACCCCAGCTTTGACCCATTTTTTGTCTATGACAGCATTTAAGTCATCTATTTCTTGAAAGTGTTTGGCTGAAGTTCTTTGCTGATTTCTGGTTTTACATGGACACACTATCCCTTTCATTTGATTTTCTACCGTAACAAAAGGTAATTCAAATTCTGAACAATCACTTGTTTAGAATATAAGTGGAGTGGGCTGCATGATGTGGATAAATTCAATTCCTGTTGTTTGTATATGTAATAAATGAACCTGTACTCGACGAGCTAGTAAATAAAACATTTTTAGCTTATTTTTATCATTTGACGTGGTTGCAACTATAACTAATGTTTTGTAATATATTTATATATATTAATATTATAATTTACCTACTAAAATTTTAAATAAAATTAAAATATTAAAAGTAAAATTATAATTATAAACCTTAAAATTTATCTATTTAAGTTTAAATACTCAAAATTTAACTATTTTTATTTAATTGTGATTTATTCAATATTGAAATATTTAAAATTAAAAAATTTTACTATTAAAATTTTAATATTACATATTTCAGTGAAAATATTCAATATTAAAATAAAAAAATTTAAAAAAATAAAATTTACGTTGCAAGGGAAAAATATTTATTAAGGGGATGCTAATTGCAAAGGGGAATGCAATTATTCCGGGGAATTATACCCTGAAATTAAATTTTTGGCTAGAGCGTCCAATTGGATCCACATACTCTTCTGTATGTGGTAGACAATCCTGGATGCAATTGCTAGAGGGGTGGCGCCCTGTACCCCAGTGGTTGTTGATCGTTTGATAAAAGGCAGGCAGGTGAGCAAATTGATTAATAGTTTTTTTCAGGGGGCACACAGTACCCATACAATGTTGCCAATGCAAAGGAGTCATACAGGGCGTGCTCAACTGTCCTATACCCCCGTGGTGTCTTCTGGAATTTGAGTGCTAAGCGGCATATATCAATTTGAATAGGTACATCCTCCAACTTTTTGACGCTGGTTTTTAATATGCAGTGAAGAAGGATTACCAGGTATACCACAATATGGATTCTTTGCAAGGTATATTTTTCCAAGAACATGCACAATTTTTTTGAAGACTTGAACTAATCTATTGATATAGGATGTTTGATTGAATTTGAAGAGGGTTCTGGGGGGGGGGGCGTCCAACTTGTATCAGCCCCCCATGCCTCCACAAAAAAAATAAATAAAGGTTTACCTGTGTTCACAAGGACTGCATCCCCGACTTTATTTGACAATGTCTTGAATACTTCATTAAAAATTTCAGTTTTTAGATATTCAGTTCCTATTTGAAAGTCAGTTTTTATTAAGTTTTTTTTCATATTCTTTGATGTTTGAAAATGGAAATCTTTGAATGCTTTCATATATATTCATTGAAGTTTACCTTGACATCCCCACAAATTTCATTCATCTCTTTGAAGTTGATATATGATCCTATTTTGTATGCTTCCCTAATCCACGGCAAGCACCCCGCAGGTGGTAACTATTCCTTAGCTTTAGCTTCAATATTTGCAAATTATTCATATTCAGTTGAATTATTTTATTTATTTTATTTTTATTTATTTGTTTTACAGGGGCTACCAGTGACTGGCAACCCTTTAGAACCAAATTGGAGTAAAAGCTGCCACTTCTGTGACCTTGTCCCCATTCCTAGTGATAACTAAAATAAATATAAGTAAAACATAAAAAGACTTACTAATTGTTTCCCCTGCGGCCCCCTCAGCCACAGGTGCCACCTCAGCAAACTTCATGAGCGTTGGCTGCTCTTCATTAATTTTCCTAGGCTTAATTTTTCTTATCTTTCTTGCAACTTGTGTTTCTTCTTGGTTTTCATTTGATAAATTTTCTGTATTTCTTGAACCACTCCTGCTTCTTGCTTGTGTTTTGTTTTCATCTTTTTCCATTTGGTTGGTTTCCTCTTCATTTATGTTTATTTCATGTGGGATTTCATTTCCTTCAATTAGTTTGATTTTTTGAGTATTCTTTCTATTGGTTTTTGAAAATTCCCCAAAGTTGTAAATTTCACTTTTGAAATCTAACTGCTTGAGTATTTCCTTTTGAAGATTTAAAAATATTTCTTTTCTGTTCTTTGTTAACCATTGTTCCCAGGCTATTTTTTGCAGCTTCATTTTGCTGGACCAAGGCTCTTCCCTCATTTACCAGTTGATTTACCATGATTTCCCTTATATTGTATTCAAGATTGACAACTTTTTGGAGGGCTGACTCTAATTTGTTTATTAAGTTATAGATATTTGACATTTTGTTTGAATTACATCAAAAAACTGGTGTTTATAGTACTACCTTCAATGCGTGAATATTTTTCATCATAATTACTAAATTAAAGACAATAAACGTAAATATTGCATTAAAATATTGCAATTAGACGTCAACTATTGATATTTTGATATTATGTGCATAACTCAATGCATTTTTTTAATGAAATTCATTGTAAACTTAGCCTTTTCCATTATAATTTAATGAAATGGACTGTGTTTATATTAGAGAGCCATTAACACTTAGTATAAATATTGATACATAGTGCATTTTACAGCCTGTATATTTACCTATTGTTAATAATTTGTATAAACTTTTTAGTTGGATTTTGTGAGGTAAAAATAATGTAATGTGCTAATAAATTACTATTTATTGTTATTAATTGGCTGATTTTCTTTGCTGTGGCAATTGTGCATTTTCTGATATTTGCACACTAGGATCTAATTGGTTGGTTTCACATCCGATCACACAGGCAATAAGAAATCAAGCCACCACCCCAAGACCGGATGTGGTCAGAATGGCGGCTTGATTTCCTATTGCCTATGCAATTGGATGTGAAACCAACTAATTAGACACTAGTGCGTAAATATCAGAAAATGCACAATTGCCACAGCAAAGAAAATCAGCCAATTAATGACAATAAACAGTAATTTATTAACACATTACATTATTTTTACCTCGCAAAATCCAACTAAAATTTTTATATAATTATTAACAATAGGTAAATATACAGGCTGTAAAATGCACTATGTATCAATATTTGTACTAAGTGTTAATGGCTCTCTAATATAAACACAGTCCATTTCATTAATTTATAATGGAAAAGGCTAAGTTTACAATGGATTTTATCAAACCAAATGCATTGAGCTATGCACATAATATCAAAATATCAAGAGTTTTTGTCTGATTACAATATTCTAATGCAATATTCACATTTAGTATCTTTGATTTATCAATGATGATGAAAATATCCATGAAAACAATTATATGTTACCACATCAAATGTACAACATTCTTAACTTATGGGAAATGTTGATAATGTAAAAAGAAAATATTATTAGTTATGGATTGAAAGAGAGATATTAATTTTAATAAGTTGTCACAAAGAAAAGATTTATTTAGTCATCAAAGAACGAGTAGGGGAGGGAATGGGTGGAAAGAACATCACCTTCATCTGCATCTGTGAAAGAGGCGGCATCAGAGATAGTGGGGAGGGAATGGGTGGTGCTTTGGGGGTCAGGGTTGGAAGGCAGGTGGCTTGACAGGGGGGTTGGGGAGGCAGGGTTTGTTGACTAGGAAGGGGCAGCAAGAGCCAATTGCTTGAATTGCTCAAGTTTGTCTTCCGTCACATATGCGGGCTTGGTGAAACAGATGGATTGGCGTGGGGGGAGGCAGGAGTTCTTTCTGGACTTATCACTATCACTTGCATAGAAAATGACAATATCTGATAGGTCCTGGACAGACACAGAAGGGAAAAGCTCATAACCCTTATCAATTCAGGTGCATAGTTTGTTGTAGGTGGCAGGTTTTAAGCGCCTGAGGGTGAAACCAAAATTGTAGAGACATATATCTAAAAGATGCATGTTGGCGTGGCTGATGGGGTAGGACCAACAGGTATGCCCCACATCCCTGATTTCTTGGGTTTCCCATTCCTGCTGCTCTATCTCAGCACTCAGTACAACTGTGTGCACAGTGTTTTGTGTGGCCCACTCCTCCAGCATGGCCTTGAGCTCTGTCTGGTAGGCATACCCATCTGCAGTGTTCAATATTGTGGAGTAGTGAGTGACGCCCAATGGGTAAACTGCCAACAAAACCCCAACAAAACAATACAAGATTGGTCCGTGCTAGAAAAAGTCAGACTGGATGCGCTTTTCTCCAAAGTCTTGAATACTTGCCAAAATCTTGGCATATGACAGGAAGATTACGTCAATATGGGCCCTCATTGCCCTTCCTTTGATAAAATTGATGATTCTAGAATCATATGGGTCAGTGTTTATCAAACTGGGGCCACTGAGAACCTGATTGGATAAGAGTTTGGCAGCAACCACAACTCTGTGCATCCACAAATTCACTGTTCTCTTATTGGTGAAAGTGCCATGGAGTCCCAGTTGGAGACAGACCTGGACCAAGGGCATCCACAGGTCACGCTCTATAATAGCCATCATGAGAGGGTGGGCTTTTTCACCTTCAGTTGAAGAATGGGCACCAGTTGGGGTCTTCTTGGTAGGGGGTCCACAGTTGGCATGGGCTTGCAGGGTTGCAGCCACAGCAGACTTTGCAAACCCCATCATGACCACAATTTCCCCAAGGGACATAAGCATCCCTTGCTTTTCAACCATTTTGAGAACAATCTCTGGAGTGATTAATTTTCTTCTGTGCCTTGCAGGCTGATTAGCTGGGGGAGGGATATGTCTATCTTGTGAACTAGTTGATGCCATCTGATTGGCTGTTTCAGGATTCTGGGCTCTCTGGGTGACCCTGCGGCTCACTTGGCTAATTTCAGGTGCTAGTGTTGATACACAATCTGGGTTGGCAGCTGCCTGTGTGTGATGGACAAACAGGGCCATGTTTGAGGACACGGGAGAAAGAATACACTTCTGGGTGGTGCTTGCAGAGGGGCCTGCAGGTTGGGAGTGGCCATAGACAGAGGCTTCACCATTAAGAGACCCAGTGTAGCCCTACATGATTTTGTCAAGGCCAGAGAACGGCTTGTTGACTTGGTTGTTATTGAAAGAAGACATAATAATTTTTATTAAAATTTTAAACTCAAAAAGAGGAGTGTATATTTTAGTCAATTTTATTGTTAAGTATGTTAAGTTGGTGAATATTACGCTCAAAATTTTAGCCATCCTAAATTGGAATAGGGTGATTTTTGAGAATGCCTATGATTCCTAAAAGAATTAGCACAAATCCACTCTAGATCTTTTGACTCCCTTTTTGAGACACCCATAAATTATATTTATTTCAAATTGCTTGCAATTATGATTTGAAACTTGGTTCTTGGATTTGACAATCCTGCAATTTCAGATTTGTTAAGTTTTACATAATGTCTATGATTTGTTTGACATATAGGAAATCTAAAATCATACATTAGAATCTCACATTTCTGATTCATGTATTCTGCATTTGTTTGTGTTTTATATTTTGTTAGTTGAGTTATCTGCTCAAGAGATTCAAAATCTGCCAATTTAAATCAACCAAAAAAAGTCAAATTAAATGGCTAGTTTTTTAACATTTTACTTTTCGCTCAGCTGAGTTGCCCACAAAAGTGATTTGAAATTTTGACCAAGGATTTGACAATCCTGCATTTTTACGTTTAGGTTTGGAATTTACAGTATGGCACAGCTGGGCTGTCCATGACTCGCACTATATGAGCTTATTCTGCTCTGCCCATGCTATTGGCAAGCTGCTCTTGGCTGCACCTGCCATTGTCCTGGAGAACAAGAGCTATGATCTGCTAGTTGGTACTCAATTCCTTGGGGAATATAATGGGATCATCAACTTAAAGGACAGCTACCTCTCTATCTTGGGATACAAGGTCCCTCTGATCTTTGAAGAGCCAGTTAAAGTTCCTGGGAAGCGCCTCAAGACATGTGCCTTGGAATATCCCACTGGTGTTTTCACCTTAAAATACTGTACCCATTCCTCCAACATGAAGTGTCCTCCTATGTCTTGTCCTGCGTCAGAAGGGATTCCTCTCTTGGCCACTTCTGCTATGACTATTCCTCCTGGGTCTCAGGCTATCCTAGACTCCCAAATATTGTATGAGCTGCCCGAGCGTACGTTCCCAGAGATGTACTCTCCTCCCTTGCTAGGACACAACAAACCCTATCTCTGCCCAGGAATCTTGGATGTCTCTCATAAAGACCCTGTTCAACTGCTGGTTGCCAACTTGACTTCTCTCCACATACATGTGTTTAGAGGGCAGGTTGTTGGCTATGGCAAGTTGTTGAATGCTCCTGACGTCCTATCTCTCCATCCCTTTGATAAGTTCCAGGACTTTAACTTACCTGAGGATGAGCCACAAGTCCTATCATTGTTCACCACCCAAGACTTTTTGCAGCTATCTCCAGGTCAACAGAAAGAGGTGCTTGACCTACTTGACCAGTTTTCAGATATCTTTGCTAAGGACAGCACAGATTATGGATTAGACAAAGGCGTCATTCATCAGATTGATACTGGTGATGCTCCCACCTTTTATGCTAAACCCTACTGCCATAGTCAAGTAGAAGATGCTCAGGTGTCTAAAGAGCTCAAACAACTTTTAGGCTCTGGACTGCTTGTTCCTTCCCAAAGTCCATGGGCCTCCCCCTTTCTCATACTGAAGAAAAAGGACAGAGGACATCACATTGTAATGGACTACTGCCACCTGAACTTGCTCACTAAGAAAGACCCCTACCCCTTACCATTCATTGACAATGCTCTCTGCCGCCTTGGGGGCTCTAAGTTCTTCTCTGACATGGATATGGCTTCTGGATACTGACAAGTTGATCTCTCTCCCAAAGATAGACAAAAGGCTGCACTCATCACTTCTGAAGGATTGTTTGAGCCCACTCAAATGTCACAAGGACTCTGCAATGCTTCAGCTACTTTCCAACAAGCCATGGATTCCATCCTCTGTGGTTTGAAGCTCTCATGTGTTTTAGTGTACTTAGATGATATAACTGTTTTCAGCACCACCTTCACTGATCACCTGGCCCATCTTAAGGAGGTGTTCATAAAGATTTGTGAGGCTGGACTTAAGTTAAAACCATCTAAGTGTTCCTTCTTCAAGGAACTCCTTGAGTTCTTGGGGCATAAGGTGACTCAGACAGGAATTCACCCCATGACTAAGAAAGTTGAAGCCATTGATAAAATGCTTCTTCCCACCAACCTGCGAGAAGTCCAAGTCTTTCTGGACATGATAGGATACTATAGGCAATTTATCCCTGATTTTGCTGACACTAGTGAACCCTTGGTCCAGCTGCTGCGTAATGTCCCTTTCAAATGGACTGCCAGTCAACAACAAGCCTTTGAAGCCCTCAAACAAAAACTCAAAGAGGCTCCTATCTTAGTATATCCTGACTATGATAAGGAATTCATCCTATATACTGATGCTAGTGACCTGGATATTGGGGCTATCTTGGCTCAACTGGACAATGAAGGTATGGATCACCCTGTATCCTATACCTCCTGCGTCCTGAATAAACATGAGAAGAACTACAGCATGACCAAGAAGGAGTGCCTTGCTGTGCTGCATGCCGTCAAGCAGTTCCACCACTATGTGTATGGCACCCATTTCACAATAGTTACTGATCATACTTTGCTTAAATAGTTACAACAACTCAATGAAACCGAAGGACAACTAGCTAGATAGGCTCTCCAACTGCAAGGGTATGACTTCACGGTGCTACACTGCCCTGGGATTCATCATCAGAATGCTGATGGACTGTCCAGAATGCCCATCCTTGCCCTACACCCTGCTGAAGCTGACTGGTTATATGAACTAATTGGATACCCTTTGTTATGGGAGAAAAAGATAGAGGAAGTTCAAGTTGCTCTTTCTAAGCTATCTAAAGACACCCTCATTTGTGACAATCAGCTCTTCAAGAAAGTGCAACACCACTACTTGCCATATGTAAGACCTAGTCTTTGCCTTTTATTGGTGCTTCAAGCTCATAAGGAGACGGGACATGGGGGCGTTGCCAAGACCCATGCCTGGCTCCAGAAGAATTACTTCTGGGAAAATCTTTGCTTGCTGATCCCAGATGTTATTTATAGTTGCCATGATTGCCAACTCCAACGGCCTAAAGCTGCCACTCATGAGTTCAAGCTAGTCCTCCCTCAACATGCATTTCACACTGTCAGTATTGACGCTGTAGGGCCTCTCCCTTGCTCCCGCTCTGGTTGCTGCTTTATCCTAATTGCTGTTGATCATTTTAGCAAGTGGGTAGAAGCTTGTCCTAAAAAAGACATCACTGCCAAGAAAACCACTGCCTTTCTGCTGAAAAATGTATTATTCTGCCATGGTTGCCCTCAAGTGTTGTTGTCTGACAATGGAACTAACTTCAATGCCAAGTTAGTGACCTTGGTGGTTGAAGCCTTGGGGTCTCATCAGTCTTTCTCTGCCCCCTATAATCCTTCCACCAATGGAGCAGTTGAGCGCACAAAATCAACTTTGGTTTCTATCATGAGGAAACTCATTTACTCTGACGCCGTTGACTGGGATCTATACTTACCTTCTGCTCTCTTTGCCTATTGCCTTAGCAAACATTGTGTTGCCGGGTATTCCCCCCTTTGCTATGCTGTATGGTTGTAAAGCCACTACCCTGTTGCTCTTGGGCCCCCCTACTCTCCTTTGATAAGGCCATGAACCCTGATGAGCACATCAAAGATATAGTCAACCACATCATTGATATACAGGCTACTGCCTACACGTCTGCCTATAAGACCAAGCTTCTGGAGCTCTCCCCTGATAATGCCGGGAGATCCCCCCTGCCTGAGTTCACCATTGGAGACCATGTTCTGTATTATCAACACAGAGTAGGAGGAAAAGCTCATAAGCTAGACTTGTTATGAATTGGGCCCTTGGAAGTAACCCTCAAGCAAGGATTAGAGTATACGGTAAAACTCCTCTCTAGTGTTCAACCTTTTGTTTGTGTGCATGCTAAGTTCCTCTGCAAGTATCACCCCCTAAGGCCAATATAGAGGGGGTCAATGTCGTGAATGCCACCATTCACCATGTTTTGATTTTGCCTTTTTGGGGTTATTTTGGGGACAAATATCTCTCTTTTGCTTTTGCCCTTTGAAATGAGGCTGGCTCCAAATTGGGAAATACAATTGTTCAGTTTCCTGATCCTGCGCAACTCACTTGCCCCACTCATGCTTGTGGCTAGTGATCCTACTGTCCTGGTATTGTTTTGTGGTATTGTAAACCACTATATATTACATTTCTCATGCACCAATAAAAATCAAGTTCTATTCAAATTTTTGTCTTTGTGTCTCCACATAATTTTGCGCTTCTCTAGCCACGTCTAACAGATATTATTCTTCCAGGGCTGCAAGGTAATCACATAGCCTTCCCTGTCATCTAACTGAGACTTAGTACAAATCCAATCCTAAGGTTAGGATTTCCTGTTGTGACTCTGTGCTGCACCTCAGATCACTCATAGCACACTAGCAGCTAATGTTACCTGCTAGGCTGGTACAATCTCCCCAGTAGTCCTTTGTTATCTACTGGGTGGAGACCTTATCCTCCCCTAGTAGCCAATGTTACCTACTAGGTTCAGACCTCTAAACCAGCACCCTAGCAGCCAATGTTACCTGCTAGGCTGGTTTATTCTCTGCCTCTAGTAGTAATTTTTTACCTACTAGGCAGTCATTACCTTCCCTAGTAATTCATGTTACCTACTAGGCTTCTACCTTCCATAAAACCGCTATACTTTGCCAACTTTCAGCATAGAGTCTTTATTGTGACCAAATCATCCCTCACTTGCACAGCAGCTTCCATGTGGACTGTCATAGGAATCTTGATTGCAACAGGAGGATAGAAAATGTGTGGGTATAGATGGCCTCAGTGATCTCAGGAAAAAGAAAGAAGGTGGTTGGAATCACCCGGATGTCAACCTGGGCATGAACCATTCAGGGCTGGTGGAATATCTGGGGACAGGTGGCAATGGTACCGTCAACTAGCCAGGTTGATGTCCTTTTTAACTTCATCAGATTCCGCTGAGTTAAGTAGCAGATGATTTTCTCCTTGACACTTGGCCTGTCATTGTAGAGGAGGAAGCACTTGCCACTTGGGAGCTGCTTGAGCTCATGAGTGAGCGTAAGCTCAGAGAGGAAGTTGGAGGCCTTGGGAGGAGGGGGATTAGCTGCAATTATTTTATTGCTTATGAAATTTACCAGCTGCTCTTAGGTTGGCACCAACTTTAGATTGTTGGGCTTTAAATGCTGCAAGGCATTGATGGTCAGATTAGATGCACAGAGATGGGTAGAGGTGAGGATAACTTGCACAAGGTGCCACTTTAGCATTCTTGTGATTAAATGGTTGGGGGCTCACATGTGTGTTCCAATTTTTAGCAGTCATTATTTCCCAGCCTTTGATGTTCAGGTGGGCCCCACAAGGCTTATCCTTGCAAACAAAGTGCTTGCTCTTAGTTTTCTGCTTTTGATTATTACAGCCAAAGATGTAATTATCAGCAATGTAACCTGGGTGTAAGGTCTTGCCCATAATGGCACAAGGTTGTTAAATAAAGCATGCAAATCATTTGGGTTAAGATTTAAAAGGTACAAAAAGGTAGGAACAATATGTAATATAACATTATATAATCTGGCCAAAATTTTTTATTAGGACACAAAAGGTGTAATAAAGTTTAAAATCCCCAAACAAAGAAGATAAAATAGGGTATTAAATAACAATCTATTAGTAAACTCTGGGAATATCAGTATTGGGATATTTTCCATCTGAAAATTGATACATATAATTATCACAATATTCTCTGATTGAAAATAAGGGATACAACAAGCCTAATGCTTGTTGCCTAACAGCTTCCATTTCAAAAAAGGTGTTAAATCTGACTAATCCTGAAATTTTAAAAAAATTCTTAAAATTAAAAGGGTTGAAAGTTAAAATTGATAAAAATTGAGGGTAAGAAATCACTCAGAATTTTGGCTTAAAGCCTACTCTTCACAAGCTCTTTATTTATAGGCACATTTTTTGGCTGTGAATGATAAGCACAGGAGAACAACAGCCAAGCGCAGGGGCAGCTGGAGAAAATAAGAGAATAACCTATAGGAGAAGGGGAAACAGAAATACAGGGTGAAAGAAGATTGTCAATGTAAGCTGGGGAAGAACAGGAGATGGCACAAGCAAAATTAAAAAAAGTAATAAAAAATTAAAAATCTTCTAATTAACAGTAGAAAATATAAAGCTTTTTGAATAGTGACAAAAGAAGGAAGACATTGGGCATTTGAAGTGCAAAAGGACAGGCACATTAAGGTAAAATAAATTTAAAATACTTAATTATTAACTTCCTACTCAATTTTTCCTTATTTTAAAATAAGAAGCCTATAATTAAAAAACAATAAATAAATACATTGAAGCCTGCCCTTTGGGGAAGGGCATGACACTGGGACACCCTTTACTGAAATTATAGGGAAATAACAGGGGAAGCACTTGGGCACTTTAAACTCCACATCCACATTGTAAATATTGTGGATGGCCAGTGAATCCCAAGCCACATGGCCAGTGGCCTTGAAATTTTTTGTGTAGTCTTCTGGCTCCTCCTGATAGCCAGAAAAAGGAAGAGAAGAAGAGCCACCAGGGGAAGGAAAGGAGGGGTTCCTTAAAGACTGCTTAAAGGCCTCCTTCTCCTTTTCAGAAGAAAAGTTAGGCTCATTGGCAGCCTTTCCTTTCTTGGTGCGGTGCTCCTTTGTGAGCACAGAGTCTGCCTCTGACAGATAGAAAGAGAGATCAGTGAGATCATTGTTGAATTTATTGGGTGATGAGTGGTGAAGGGGATGTAGAAGATGAGGGTGGAGGGGGAGAGAGGTGGGAGGAGAAGAGGTGGGAGTAGATGGAGTGGGGGGAGAGAGAGTGGGAGTCTTGGCCTTGGGAGGCTTCTTTGTACAATTGGTGGTGGTGGCAGGGACCTTGGAGCCTTTGGAGGCTTGGCGCTTGGGTTGCTTAGTATTCTTGTTAGATTTTGGCTAAAAAAAGTTTGGCATTGTAATTAAAAAACACAAATAAGTAAAGAAAAGCAAAATTTAATTAAAAGTTATACAGATAAAGTCTTATTTAGCAAGAAAAGAACATTATAAAGCCACTTCCCCATTTGGCTTTAGATAGGGACATTTTCCCCTAAAGAACTAAGAAATCCCCTAAGATTAAGGCCAACCCTCTAAATTCACTTGGATATCTGGGACACACAATTGCCAAGAGATTTGTACTGGCGTACCCCTCTCAGGCTGCACTCATTGATTCCAAGATTTTTTGCCCAACAGGAGAAGAAACTCTGATCAATTTGGACTATTTGTTAGCATGGATTTTCCCCACTTAAAACAAATGTGTGATAGCTAATAAAAGCTTGACAAGTCAAAGGCCTCCCCTGCCCCAAATATCTAGATCTGACTTGCCCTGCCCCACTCTCAAACTCTAGCTAATCAAATCCAGTTGGTGAAATTAAAGTTAAACTCTCCGATTCCCCTGACTTTGAGGTGCAAAAATTCTCCGGCAGCCAACCAGGAGGCTCCCCTCCTCCCAGTGGCCCCAAGACTCCCAAGCCCACCCCCTAAGTTGCAAACAGGTCCCCCTGGGATCCCTGCTTGTCTATTTTCAATAAATATTTTAAGTTTTCTTAAAAACAAGTTTCTGAGTTCAGACTTGGGAGCTTGAAGTTGATCTAAAATAATTAGCAATAAATATCTTAATGCTACCCTTACCTTTTGGGTTCTATTTGTCTTGTTGTTCCCTCCTGGATCTGTACCTAGGGTTTAAGTTAGTGTATAAACCTTTTTCTTACCTTTTTTCTTCACAGAGCAGGTTCAAGCTCTAAGCCTGCCTATACGCTTACGCCAGGCAGTTTAAAACTTGATTTTAAGTCTAGGATTAAAATAATAGCTCACTTGAAATTTAATTTTACACCTTTAAAGTTGAAAGCAGACTTTGAAACCAATTTCACTAGTGTCAAAGGCCACCAAGTGGACTCCTTGACAGCAGGCTTCAATTCTAAAATTTGGATTATTAATTTAAAGATAAAGCACCCCTACAACCACTCCTTTGTAAGTAAAAAAGTCCTAACCCCCTGATAGTTCTTCAAATCCCTGGTTGATTGCAAGTAGGATACTCCCACTATTCAAGTTTGTAGTATTTTCTGTGCTTCTTGTTCTCTGGTTCCTGCACTTTTCTCCCCCAGATGTGTGGAAGGGCCTGGCGGCTTTCATGTCCTCTGTTAAAAAACTCTGCCACCCTTCTGTAAATCTTGGATTACCTCACTGTTAAAGCCTGGGACCCCTTGATGTCAGGTAGTGTTCTTTTCTGGAGCCTTGCACCCAATGAGAAGGGTTAATTGCTGACCCAGGAACTGGAACCCACTCTCCAGTAGTGAAGTACCCAGCTTCCCCTACTAAACTAACCATTAAATCTCAAGTGGAGAACCCTCCCCTCTGTGGGTTGTACTGCCCCCTAGTTGTACACCTTGGCTTCTGTCTGGTGCTCTTCTAATGGCGGCCAACACCCACTTTCCTGTGGTGACCTCCACCTTGTCCTTATGGTCTTCTGTTCAAGCAGCCATCCCAGTGTTTTACTGGATGTCATACTGGTAGATTCTTTCCCCAGGATGATAGCCAAACTTAGTTAGTTTAGCCCCCCTCTCTCATAAACATAGAAAAGTAAAGGAAAGCAAAATAGAAACAAAGAGTATAGATCTAAAGGGTAAAACATTGAAAATACGTGATATTTGATGAAGTGTCGAATATGTTAGGTTCAGCATAAAATCTTGGGGCTAAATCAATGAAAAATTATAATTAAAAATAAAATATATAAAAATTATATGTGGAGTGTGACTGTATGACAGTCACTGACAAGTATTTAGCTGAATAAATACTTCAAAATATAAAGTTGTTCTGTTTTTGCTGTTTATTTCATGTAGGTAGATTTGACAGGAATTCTTCAGATGAAGATTCCTGGGAACTTGATATCTATATTTAATAAAAGAATGGATTATGGGTAGTTAGCTAAGTGAGGCTAGCTAGTAAAATTGAGGCAAGATTGGCCAAAGCAACCTTGGGGACTAGGCGTCTCAAAAACAATTTATTTAAACAGGAAGGTTAATTAATAAATTAATGGAAATATAATTAATGAGGATTTGATTATATTGTTTAATTGTCTTGACTGTGTCAAGAAGTTTGGTTAAGGTTAACCATAAGTAAACCCCCAAATTTGGGTTAAAAGCACCATTTTGGCAAATTAATTAAGTTAGAAGCGCCGCCTAATTGATTTTTAAAGTGCTGAGGCGCTGCCCAGTAAATGTTTCAGGCGCTGCCTAGGAAAGTTTCTGGGTGCTGCAGTGGCACCTGGTTTGAGTTTAAAAGCCTTTTAATGGGGGTTTAACGCAAAAAATCATTAAATGCAAAGATAACTAAATAAAGGCAATGATGTCTAGGGGTTTGGGTTTGATCAGCTGGTTCCCAGTTGGAACAATGATAGCTGGGTTTTGGAATGTGTGTATTCCACAGGGTTTTGGAGCTGGGAGCTGAGGGAGCTCCATGCCAAATTGTTACATTGAGATGAATGATGTCAGGTGACTCTTTCTCATTATAGGGTAATTCTCATAGGCTGAGAATTACAGCAGATCTTTTAGGGAAGGATCTAAGTTTGGATGACTCAAATGCCATTGACCTGTTGCAACATCTTTGATTACTCCCTCTTGGGTAATTAACACCCAAGTAGATCATTGAATGGCTCACTGAATGGTTCACCAGCCAGCAAGTAAACTGATGGCACTATTATCAGTCAGTCATCTATGACGGGGATTACCCAATCCAGATCCTAAATGGAACACAGCTTGAGTAAGCCTTGTGACCCAAGAGGAACATTACTTAGATAAGCCTCACAACCCCCATGACGTACATGGACAACATGTGGCTTGTCATGATACTATATATTCTTCTATATTCATATCCAATAAAGTATCATTCTCTTCTTAAATCTTCCCCTTATTCTGTTTATTATACTTCCCAGAGGTATAAACTTGACAGTGGTAGCACAGGTAGGTTATCCATACCTACTCAACTCAAAGGAAAAATTCCTTCTAAGAAAAGGACCCAAGAAATGGTACTCCCTAACAGCTGGAGAGACTACAAAGAAGGACAAGAAGTTCCCACAGGCTTTTTTATCTATGGTAACATCCTTGTACCTGTTGAACAATACAATCCTCTCAAAGCTCACAGATTTTTACCCACAACCCCAATCACAACAGCACCACATCAGCTTGAAATACCCAATATTGTATTCCAGCACCTGCGTACAGCTGAAATTGGCGCTTTTGCGGGACTACGCCAGGAAAACGCCTTTCTTTGGATCAACAGTACACAAAGCAAATTCAAGCAAGTGGACTACCCCTAAAGACTCTGGGTTAGTGAAATCGCCCTTTGAGTTACATGAACTGCATCATGTTTTGTAAGCAGATTGATAGCCCAACACCCCAACCAGAAGGAAAACTGGGAGCTATTCAAGAGCACATTCCTCAAAAGATTTGCCATGAAGATTTCTGACGTAGTAATAATGACAGAACTTCAAACCTTCAAGATGACAGGAACAATCAAGGAATACGTTGTTGCATACAAAGACCTACATGACTGCTCATCCAACACCATCAACTTTGATGAAACTGGGCCACACTTGGACTTCTACAATGGCCTTCCCACGCACATTAGATATCAGTTTGATATGACCCGCTGCAAGAACCTTGAAGATGTGCTCTTAGAAGGAAAGCACACAGTTCAAAAATCTGACAACCTACATACAACCAACAAGCGCAAGGAGAGCCCTACAGCCAAGAAAGATCCTTGACCCAATAAGCAGATCAACTGAGCCAAAAACACCCATCCTTGAGCTGGGAATTGCAATGAACAAGCCTACCAGACAAGCACCAAAGATACCAACAAGGAGGGAAAAGCTCAAGGGAGTGCTTAGGCAAGCCACCCTCCCCCAACCTACAAGACTCATATAGGGACCAAGACGTGGACTCAATCACCATGATCCAAGTACCCTCCAGCAACCCTCTACTGTTTGCTGCCCAAACTGGAAATAAAATCCTCACTTATCCTTTCCATTTTTGCAGATACCAGGGCACTGAACTATTCAACACTGGAGAAGACCAATCCCTTGTCAACAAGAAATTTGCTGATCTCATGAAACTACCTACCACCCAAAGAAGTATCAGGAGAGTCATTATGGCGGGTAACAGAAAACACACCAGTCACTCAAGAGGCAAAACCTTTCCGCACCCAAATTGGAGATGTTCAAACCTTGCTAGTGACCCAATCATATCAATCCCCAAGTATGCCATTATACTTGGCCTGGACTGGATGAGAAAGACCAAACCTCATATTGACTGAGATGGTGCTACCCTCATCATTCAACAAGGAGAAGAAATCACCATGTTTACCCAACTCATCTTTATACACTTATGAGGGACCATGTATTCATGAAAATCATGGAAACAGAAGAGGAAACTGACCCTAGGAAGATCAATTATAGCTCCTGCACATACAAGGTTATCCACTTTAAAAATAAGGAGACTCAGCATGAAAAGGACCACATCTGAGACCAGCTAGTTAACAAGTTCCCTACTGTCTTCCAATAAACGCTGCCAGGACTACCTTCTGACCGCAGAATACAACAAAAAACTGACCTCAAAGGGAGTGTACCTAAAGCACAACCTATTTACTGCCTCACACTACAAGAAGACAACTCCCTAAAAAATTACCTTGATGAAGCACTCAAAAAAGGACTCATACAACCATAAAAGTCACCTTTTGGTGCTGCTGTCTTCTTTTTGATAAAGAAAGATGGAGGAATCCTCCTGGTCATCAACTACAGAGCGCTCAACAAGGTCACAATTAAGAACAGGTATACCCTGCCCCTACTTGACGGCCTTTTTGACGCCCTGGGGGGTCCCAAATCTTCACAAAAATTAATTTGACAGCAGGTTATCACCAAATTTGCGTGAAACCTGAAGAAATTCCAAAGGCCACATTTAGAACTAAATACAGATCCTTTGAATGTGTTGTTCTCAACTTTGGTATGAAAAACGCTCCCAGTACCTTTGTAACCTTAATTAATGAGGTCTTCAAGGAACACATTGGAAAAAGAGCAATTATCTACCTGGACAACATCATCATTTACAGTCCCAACCTGGAACAACACTGGAAAGACTTCCATTTGGTCCTCTGCACCCTTGAAGAGAACCAATTGGTTGCAAACCTGTCAAAGTGTGAATTCTTCTCAATGAAACTTCCATTCCTCGGTCACATTATCAGCAAGGACGGAATCAAACCAGACCCAGACAAGATACACGCCATAAATGAGATGCCAGCTCCAAGAAATAAGAGTTAACTCTGCACCTTCCTTGTAATGGTAGCCTACGTAAGAAGGTTCATCCCTGACTGGGGTGCCTTAACAGCCCCCCTGTCTGCCATCACAGGCAAAACAACCAAGTTTATCTGGACACCACTACATAATCAACACTTCCACCAACTGAAGGAATGCATGGTCACCGCCCCTACCCTCCAATACCCAAATTGTGAGGGAATCTATGAGCTAGAAACCAATGCTTCTGATTATGCCATAGGAGGAGTAATCCATATCCAAACAGCAGAAAAAGGACTTTGTCCCCATGGCATATGAATCATAGAAGTTATCTGACAGCAAACAAAGATATCCCATACACAACAAGGAGTTGGTAGCCATCATACACTGCCTCATGAAGTGGCAATGCTATTTGGAAGGAGCCCAAACGTTCAAGGTACTCACCGACCACAAGTCACTGATATTCTTCAAAACACAACAACACTTGTCAAGTATTCAAGCCAAATGGATGAATCTCATACAGAGATACCCCATGCAAATCAAATATAAGCCAGACAGGAAATTCTTACTGCAGATGCCCTGTCAAGGCTATACAGCAAACATGTTCTCTGCGCTGATGACAACCCCAACTGGCCCATGTTAATCATAGGGAATCTCCAGGAAGGGTTCCCACCTGGAATCCCAATGGACATCCAAGAGAAGATCCTTAAGAACAAAAACCTGTTCAAAAACATATATGGTATACTACACCAAATACTTCCAAGTGATGACATTGTACCTTACGTCCTGTCAACACAAAATATTGACACAATCCTCTGATATCACAGAGACCTGGGATACACCTGCAGCAGAAACTTGCATGGATACCTCAAGACATACTACTGGTGGCCCAACATGCTAGATGATATCAGAGAGATACTGGAACAATGTGAAGTCTGTGAAAAGTACGCCCAAACCAAAGCACCACCCAAGTCATTAGTAGCTGTATCCATCACACAACTCTTCAAGGTATGATTCACTGGATATCCTGGGACCAATTCCTGGAAAAAACAAGGGCAAAATTACATCATCACAGCTATCAACTATGCAACCAGATGGCCCATGGCACAAGCCACCAAAGAGCACAAAGGCAACAATGTGGGACAATTCATTGAAAAAGAAATCATATTAAAATTCAAGAAACCTGACTTCCTGATCACAGATAGAGGCAGCAAACTTAAAGCCATTGACACCAACATTTACCTCTCTAAAAAAGGGATAAAACACATCACAGCCAGCCCATACCACCCTCAAGCAAATGGACAAGTAGAAAAACTAAACAACGCTCTTGTAGAGACTCACATTAAGTTATCTGCTAACAATCCAAAGGCCTGGATTGACATGCTCCTAACAGCGCTCATGGTATGTAGAACACAGGTTAACCACAATACAGGCAAAAGCCCTTATGAGCTTGTCTATGGACAAAAGCCCGCTCTCGTTAGTACATCTGCAGGACCACAATTACCTCTTCCTAAAAAGGAGCAAGACAACAGGGACCCCAACATATTACGAGCTAGAAAAGACCAAGAAGAAATGGAACACCAAAGGGTCAAAAGGGACACAATCCCATTGCAACAAGATTCCAAGTCAGGGACAAAATCTGGGTTGTCAACCATAATCAACACAAATTGGACCCAGGATTGTGTGGACCAGGTATTGTCATGGAAGTCAAGCCCAATAACACCTACCTCATCAAAGGAGTTGGAGCTCAGACTGAGCTGAAACATGTGCACCATGGCTGCCTCCGCCTGTGCAAAGAAAGAACAGCCCAATAAAGCTCCAGACTCCCTGTTCCCAACGCCAAACTGGACCAATACCAAGCACACATCCCTGACACTCTTAAGAAAATCCCAAGGATCTGCCTTTCAGCACCCCATGGGGAGATGTTGCAATATCTTCAATTACTCCCTCTCAGGGAATTAACGCCCCAAGTAACTCACCAAATGGGTCACCAAACAACTCACTAACCAGCCAGTGAATTGGTGGCACTACTATCAGTCAGCCATCTATGACAGGGATCACCAAATCCAGATCCTAAATGAAACACAATTTGAGTAAGCCTTGTGACCCAAGAGGAACATTACTTAGATAAGCCCCATGACCCCCATGATGTACATAGACAACATGTGGCTTGTCATGATACTATATATTCTTCTATATTCATATCTAATAAAGTATCATTCTCTTCTTAAATATTCCCCTTATTCCGTTTATTATACTTCCCAGAAGTATAAACTTGACAGACCATGTGATGAATCATAGGGGTTTTCAGCAAAATATGCCCTGAATGATATATAAGCAAAAACAGCTAAATTTCAATAAATATATATTGTCAATTTTGACGCTTTCCCCTCAATTACTTTTCAATTGTTATGTTTTCCTTGTTATCATTTGAAAGAGCAAAATTTGGAGTACTTTGCATGAAAACTGCTGCTGCCAGGAAAGAAGTTCCTACAAGTTTGCTGGAGGAAGCTTGGGCAAGTCTGGAGGTCACCAAGACTGTGCCTGAGGAGGCTTTGGTAGAAGTAAAATCTGTGTTTGAATAATTGTATTCCAATTACTTTGCAAACAAAGGGACTCCCGCACAAGGAAACCAAATCTATGTGTGGGATTCTTGGAACCTGTTGTTTGGGTTGGACAAGATTTTTAAAAAAGTGAAATCAATGGCCAATTGTGAAATTAAGGCCTTAAGAGCAAAGTAATAAAAAGAATTTTGAGATCATGGCTTGTTGGCGGGATGACAATAAAGTGTTGTCTCATAAAATTGCCTCCCTGGAGGAAAAGCTCCTCAAAGCTTTATCACAGGAAGGTAAAGGCAATAAGAGTCAAGGTCAAGATAATGGTAAGTTTGAATGGTTGGACCTGGATCTGTTACAGGGAGTAGTAGGGAGAGTATTAGATTATAATTTCAAAAAATAAGTTATTATGTGGATTTATTTTATTGGGGGTAAACATTCAAAAATTAGTAAAGTGTCAAGTTCAGCACTGTTGACCAGCTGAAAAACACCTAATTTTCACTATCAAGTAAAAAAGCTGGATTCTCACAGTCAACTTTCCTGGAGCTGGCCAAAAAACTTAAAATTACTATGTTTTTTTACACATGAACCTTGTTTATTTTAAGAAAAAGTTCAAAATTTAACCCAAAAGCAAGGCAGTTTTGAATATGCAAAAGATTAAAAAATAAAAAATATACAGTAGTTTTCAAACCTGTTGAGATAAACATATGTTAGTCAGTTTATAACATATGAACTAGGCCTAAAAAAATTCAAAAATTGAGGAACTTGTATTAAATTACAATAGATTTGGATCCACTTTAATTTTTTTTAGACTGAGTTCATGCATTCTAAACCAACTAATATATGTTTATCTCAAAAGGTTTAAAAACTACTGTATTAAAAAATTAAATGAGTGGAAATGTGCTTATTAGTGATAGGAGTATGCAGGAAGGAGATGGTAGTAGTGTTGCAACTGAACCAATGAGGGTTCAGTATTTGGAATTGGGGAAGACAACAGTCCAATAGAAAGGACAGAATAATAATAATAATAATGACTTGTTTATTATAGAATATTGTGATTAATATACCATATGGGGAAGGCCACAAGGCCACAAGGGGGTGGCATAGCGGGAAGTTCCATGTAAGGTTTGAAGCCAAGGAATAACTTGTGCAGGGATCAGCAAGTCAAATTGGTAGCGCTCCTAATTAGGATGAAGTACCCAGTATTCAATATTGGCATCAGATTGGTCCATGTTGTTAGATACATCAAGGGGCAACTCATTGTGCGCCCCCTGTGTATTGTAAGATACATTAGCAGGCAAATCTGGAAACTTGGTTACAACACCCCCCCCTTTCCCCCTGCTTGTTGTCAGACACCAAGAATGGAGTCTGCGGAAGGTCTGGGAAGGTCCTCACAAACAGCCTTTGTGTGGGGATGGCGCAGCAGGGGCACAAGCAATTGTGGTGAAGCTTCTTGGTACTACCTTGGACATCTTTGAGTTGATAGGTATGATTGTCATAGACAGCAGCTATCTTGAAAGGCCCTAGATGGTTGGGCTCCAACTTGGCAGAATTGGGGTTGAGGGTGTAGACAGGGTCACCTACAACGTACCTGGCTTTGAGGTGCTTTGTCCCTCCTTCAATTTTCTTGTGTTCAATTTCCCAGGCTTTGGCACGCCATTGGTCCAGAGACGGGGTTGTTACCAGGGGAGGTTTTTTGGGAACTCTGGATTGTAGCTTTCCTTGTTCAGCTCCTGTCAGACTGTCAGGCATCCCAAAGGCCAGGGTTTGGGGGCTGAACCCCATGTCCCTGTTGACTCTTGCTTGTAGGATAAGTAGAGTGGTAGGCAGGTGTTCAGTCCATTCAGTGTTGGGGTACTCTTGTGAGAGCTTGGCAATCAGTTGAACCAGTGAGCCATTTAACCGCTCTACGCGCCCATTGGCTTGTGGATAGTAGAGGGTCATAACTATACATTGGAGTGTGTTCTTGGCGCAGTATGCCTTCATGACATGTCCAACAAGTTTGGGGCCGCCATCTGTGATGAGACGTTTGGGTTGCCCAAAGCGGGCCACAATTTCTTTGCCAATGAAGCGGGTGATGGCGGTGGCGGTGTGGTTAGTTGTTGCCCAGGCCACTGGTCAGCAAGTGAAGTAGTCAATGGCAGTGATAATGTACTTATTCCCCAGTCTGTCTTTGGGGAGTGGTCCCTGTTGTGTTCTGAGGCGTGGCACAGACACACAACAGGAAATCCTAACCTTAGGATTGGATTTGTACTAAGTCCCAGTTAGATGACAGGGAAGGCTATGCAATTACCTTGTGGCCCTGGAAGAATAATATCTACTATTTGTGGCTAGAGAGAGGCGCAGAAGTACTGGAAGACACAAAGACAAAAGTGTTAATAGCACTTAATTTTATTGGTGAATTAAGAAAAGGAATATATAGTGGTTGATGATACCACAAAACACTACCAGGACAGTAGGATCACTTGCCACAAGCATGAGTGGGGCAAGTGAGATGCGCAGAGTCAAGAAGCCAAACAATTGTATTTCCTAATTCAGTTGTCAACTCATTTTGAGAGGCAAAAGCAAAAGCAAGATATTTGTCTTTGAAATGGCCCACAAAAGGCAAAATTGAAGCATGGTGAATAGCGGCATTCCCAACATTGCCCTATCCTAGATTGGCCTTAGGGGGGTGGTATTTGTGGAGGAACTTGGCATGCACTTGAGCAAAGGGACAACCACTGGAGAGGAGCTTGACAGTGTACTCAGACCCTTTCTTAGAGGTCAATTCCAAAGGGCCAATCCATAGGGAGTCTAATTTATGTGCACACTCACCCACTCTGTGTTGGTAGTAAAGAACATGGTCACCAACATCAAATTCAGGCAAAGGGGAGCGTCCAGCATTATTGGGAGAAAGCTCAAGCATCTTAGTTTTGTATGCAGAAGTGTAGGCAGTGGCCTGGATATCCTTTATGCGGTTTTCTAGATCCTTGATGTGGTTGTCAGGATTCATGGCCTTATCAGAGGAAAGCAGGGGGCCCCCAAGAGCTATGGAGTAGTAGCCTCTCGCCCATACAGCATAGCAAAAGGGGAGTACCCAGTGACACAATGTTTGCTAAGGCGGTACACAAAGAGGGCGGTAGGTAAGTATAGGTCCCAGTTGGCAGCATCAAAGTAGGTGAGCTTTCTCATAATGAAGACCAGTGTTGAATTTACACACTCAACTGCCCCATTGGTAGAAGGGTTATAGGTGGCAGAGAAAGACTGGTGCAACCCCAAAGCTTCAACAACAGAGGTCATCAGTTTGGTGTTGAAATTAGTCACATTATCTGAAAGCACCACTTGAGGATAGCCATGGTGGTAGAAAACATCCTGTAACAGGAAGGCAGCAGTTGTCTTAGATGTGATGTCTTTTTTAGGATAAGCCTCTACCCAATTGCTGAAGTGATCAACAGCAATCAGGATAAAGCAACACCCAGAACAAGAGCAGAAGAGAGGACCTACCGCGTCAATGCTGACAGTATGAAAAGCATGTTGAGGGGGGACTAATTTGAATTTGTGGGCTGCAGCTCAAGGCCTCTGCAGCTGGCAGTTGTGGCAACTAGCTACAACGTCTGGGATTAGCAGGAAAAGGTTTTCCCAGAAATAGTTCTTCTGAAGCCAGTCAAAAGTCTTGGAAATGCCTCCATTTCCAGTCTCTTTATGAGCTTGTGACACCAACAAGAGGCAATGACTGGGGTATACATAAGGCAGATACTGATCTTGTAATTTCTTGAAGAGCTGATTGTTGCGTATTAGGGTATCTTTGGATAGCTTGGACAAGGCCATTCAGACCTCTTCTGTCTTGCTTTCCCAAGAAGAAGGGTATCCAATTAGTTCTACAATTGGTCAGCCTCCGCAGGATGTAAAGTGAGAATGGGCATTCTGGATAGCCCATCAGCATTCTGATGTTGCATCCCAGGGCAATGGAGCACAGTGAAGTTGTATCCTTGCAGATGTAGGGCCCATCTAGTTAGGCGCCCTTCTGGCTCCTTAAGTTGTTGTAACCATTTAAGCAAAGTGTGATCAGTGACAACTGTGAAATGGGTACCATACACATAGTGGCGGAACTGTTTGACTGCATGCAACACGGAAAGACACTCCTTCTCTGTGACACTATAATTCTTCTCATACTTGTTTAGCATGCAGGAAGTGTAAGCCACAGGATGGTCTACACTCTTGTTGTCTAGTTGGGCCAGAATAGCCCCAATAGCAAGATCACTAGTGTTAGTGTATAGGATGAACTCCTTATCATAGTCAGGATACACTAGGATTGGTGCCTCTTTGAGTTTTTGCTTAAGGGTTTCAAAGGCTTGTTGGTGACTGGCGGTCCATTCAAAAGGGACATTACACAACAGCTGGACTAGAGGTTCACTAGTATTGGCAAAGTCAGGGATAAACTGTCTGTAGTAGCCCATCATCCCTAGAAAGACTTGTACCTCTTGAAGGTTGGTGGGCGGAAGCATTTTGTTGATAGCTTCAACCTTCTTAGTCATAGGGAAAATCCCTGTCTGAGTTACTTCATGGCCCAAGTATTCAAGACGCTCTTTGAAAAAAGCGCACTTGGAAGGTTTTAGTTTGAGGCCAGCTTCTTGAATCTTGATGAACACCTCTTTAAGGTGAGCCAGGTGATTGGTGAAGGTAGCGCTGAAAACCGTTATAACATCTAAGTATACTAGGACGCATGACAGCTTCAAGTTGCAGAGGATGGAGTCCATGGCCCTTTGGAAGGTAGCCGGGACATTGCAGAGTCCCTGTAGCATGCAAGTAGGCTCAAACAGCCCTTCAGATGTAATGAGCGCAGCTTTTTGGCAATCCTTGGGCAATAGGTCAACTTGCCAGTATCCAGATGCCAGATCCATTGCAGAGAGAAACTTAGAGCCTCCAAGACGTCAGGGAGCATCATCAATACACGGCAAGGGGTATGAGTCCTTCTTGGTCAAAGAGTTCAATTGGCAGTAGTCCATCACAATACAATGTCCTCCATCTTTCTTCTTTGGGATGAGTAATGGGGATGACCAAGGACTTTGAGAAGGTGCCAGCAGCCCAGCATCCAACAGTTGTTTGAGCTCTTTAGACACCTGGGCGTCCTCCACGCGGCTGCATGGATATGGTTTAGCACGGAAGGGGGGCGGCACCAGTGTCAATCTGATGGATAATACCTTTGGCTAACCCATAGTTGGTACTGTCCTTAGCAAAGATGTCTGAAAATTGGTCTAGCAAGTCTAGCACCTCTTTCTGTTGAACCAGGGACAGCTGTGGAAAGTCTTGCACAGTGAACAAGGATCGGACTTGGGGTTCATCCTCAGGTAGGTTAAAATCTTGGAACATGCCAAAGAGATGAAGAGAAAGGACATCAGGAGCACTCAACAACTTGCCATATTCAACAACCTGCCCCCTAACACAGATATGGGGAAAGCAGTCAGGTTGGCTACCAACAATTGAACAGGGTCCTTATGGGAGACATCTAGGATTCCAGGACAGAGATAAGGTTTGTTGGCCCTACTGAGGGGGAAGAGTACAACTCCAAGAAGGTTTGTTCAGGTAGTTCATATGATATCTGGGAGTCTAGGATGGCCTGGGAGCCAGGGGGATGATGAAAGCGGACGTGGCTAAGAGAGGGATCCCATCAGATGCAGGACAAGCCATGGGTGGACATTTCATGTTTGAAGAGTGGGTGCAATATTTGAGGTTGAAAACCCTAGTGGGGTACTCCAAAGCGCACATCTTCAGGCGCTTCCTGGGAACTTTAACCAGCTTTTCAAAGATCAGAGGGACTTCATATCCCAGAATAGAGAGGTAACTATCCTTCAAGTTGATTATCCCATTATATTCCCTAAGGAACTGAGTGCCAACTAAGAGATTGTAACTCTCATTTTTCAAGATAACTGCTGGCGCAGCTAGGAGAAGCTTGCCAAACCGCATGGGTTGAGCAGAGTACGCCCCTATGGCGCGGGTCATAGACAGTCCAGCTATGCCATACAACTGGTGATAGTTAAGATCAGGGGCAAGTTTGAGTTTCTTAACAAGTTTGGAAAAGACAACGTTGAATGGCAAGCCAGTGTCTAAGACGGCCTTGATCTTCACTTTTTGAATGAATATCTCTACTCAAGTGGTAGTGCAACCAAAGGGGGGAAGGACAGCCAGGACATCTTGAGCCTCTGCTAGTTACTTATCCCACTTCTCAATCATGCATTTTAATCCCAGGAACTCCTTATAAACGGTTTGGAGAGGGAGAAAAACAGATACATTATTGAAGACAGCTTCAGCAACCTCAGCAGCTTCTTCTGAAAACTCCACTAGCACAGGGGACCTCTTAGCTTGAGTGAGGTAAGGGCAAGAGACAACTTCTTTGGCTTCAGGAAAAGGCTTAGCGGTAGTTGTAGTCTTTCCTGATTGCAATTTATAGGGGACTTTAATGGTTTTGGGAACAGCCAGGACAGAGTACCCATATGCATTGGCGTTGTATGTATCAGAGTCATCCAGGTCAGAGTTGTCAGAGATATTGTGGAACAATAGGAGGATAAGGGAAGCCTCACTATCAGCTGGCTTGGAGTCAGTTATAGAGGGAGGGATTGAAAGAGACTGGGAAGAATTGTTAACCAAGAGCGTCTCTGCCTTTAGATTGACTGCTCTTTTCCTGCCTGCTCTTTCAGATCAGCTCCTTCAACCTGAGGGTTGGTACAGACTCAAGAATGATGGCCTATCTGACCACAGTTGTGGCAGCCTTGGCGTCAAGGAGGATTTTGTGAGTTCATGGTAAGAATGCAAGGACCACAGTAAGACAAAACGGAGTTAGAAGCAGCCCAAATTTCCCTGACAACTGCTCCAGAATGGGTAAGGTGCATGTCCTGCAACAGCGTCTTTATGCTCTTCATAGAAGAAAGCATAGCCTTATGGGCTTTAAAGTGAAGGCACAGAAGCTGGTTAACTTTGAGATCTTGAGCGCAAGCCATGTAAGCTTCATGGGCTGTCAATTGTCTGCTTGTTATCAGTTGCTGTCCTTCCATGTAGAATCTGTCTGCAAACTCAATAAAGAGTCTCTTTAGGCTTGAAAGTAATGTGCATAAAAGCGTCCTTTTTACTTCCAGGCTAAGGTCACTACTGAACTTGTCAATCAGAAGCTGCTTCATATCTTACCACGTCTCAATGGTGGGCAGTTCAGGCACAACTACCTCCTGCTAGTTTGGGTGTAGACAGGTCAAAATATGTTCCTTCTTAATCTCATCTGATGCTTGTCTCATGGCAGTTTCATAGATAGTTAGGAAAGCTGCAATGGTCAAGGTTCTGGGATTGAAGACTTGTTTAAAGGTAGGCTTGAAGTGTACTTCAGGAGTTGGGCCACCATTATTGCTATTGAGTACATTTATGCGCAAGGAAAATTCTGCTTTGGATTCAGAAGGGGGCTGTCTAGCCCACAGCTGATGAACGCTTTCTTCAAGGGTAGTCAGGGTCTCAACAGCGCAGGCACCTGTTTTGCTAACTGGAGTAGTCTGTTGTTCAGCAACATCTAGGTGTTGACCTTGGGAGGTCACTATTGTGGAGAGCTCAGCCAGTCAAGAGGTAAGGGATGGCCCCACTGAGAGGCAAGGGGTGAACCGGTTGTTCACAGAGTCAATCAATTCACTCATCTCTTGTATATCTCCATCCAGCTCAGTATGGTCCCTCTTCAGATGATTCACCTCATTAGCTAGGGTAATTAGTTCCAAGCACATTGAATTTGAGTGGCTCCTGGTAAGCCAGGGCAGCAACCATCTTCATTCACAGCCCCTACTGAACTAGCAGCAGTTGCCATCATCCTGCATAAGGCAGCAAGCTCTTGCTGAAGCTCAGCAACTTGGGTAGTCAACTCAAGCACCTGGGGTACAGGTTGAGGAGTCTCAGTAGGACGCCCTTGACTGTGAGTAGTTGTACATAGCTCCTGAATAGCATCCCATATTTTTTGCTCTCTGTCCACCAAGTCATCCAAAGGGAGAGAGGGCGGAATATCTGGCTTGGGCGTAGATAATTCATTTGCTTGACTTTGGAGTTTGGCTATAGCAGCGGCGGTGGCAGCTCTCTATTGACCAAACACTGTACTGAGATCATTGAGGCCATTAGCAGCAAAGTCTGATACCTGCTGTAGTTGCTCAAATAAATACATGCTGAACGCATTGAGCTGCTGGCATAAGTTGTTCAAAGTTGGAGAGATAAGCGTTCAAGGTAGAATTGACTTGAGTTTTCCAGGGTTGTTCTAGATAGTGAAACTCAAGTAGACGCTCCCTGACGTAGTCAGGGATGAAATGGCGCATTTGCTTGATAAAATTGACCAAGCAGGTCTGGGAGGTAACAGAGTCACGTTGATTGTTAGATACCAAGGAGAACAGGGAATGGATCCACTGTTGGTAGGCAGCAAACTGATCCCAGTGATGAGTAACCGCTGCTTGTAGAGATGAGATTTCTTGGACGTGGAGCCCCAACAACATCTGATGGTGGACCAAGGAAGGCTGCACAAAGAACAATAGTAAGTGCTCAGCAGAGCCAGACATTGAGAGGAGATGCTGTGGAATTTGAGGAGCCACAATCAATTTGTAGTATTCAGCCCAACTGAACTGTAGCTGAAGGTGAGGGATGGCTTCTTCACAGGCTATCCCAAGGGCTACCGCCATGACTTGTTCTAAGTCAGGGGTACCCATGGGGTAAGCAACTAGGCGGGGACCATTCCCAAGGTTCAGTACAGTAGAGAAAATAGGCGGGTTGGCAATATCTTCCTCAATAGGAGGACTGGTAATTTCAGGTGAAGTTAGCTCTTGTATAGGCGGAGGCAAAGGACCTGAAAACATGGATGCAAAAGGGATAACCAAGGGGCTTACAGCCCCTGTAGTGAGCACCATTTTTGTTGTGTTCTGAGGCACAGCACAGACACACAACAGGAAATCCTAACCTTAGGATTGGATTTGTACTAAGTCCCAGTTAGATGACAGGGAAGGCTATGCAACTACCTTGCGGCCCTGGAAGAATAATCTCTACTAGCCGTGGCTAGAGAGAGGTGCAGAAGTACTGGAAGGCACAAAGACAAAAATGTGAATAGAACTTAATTTTATTGATAAATTAAGAAAATGAATATATAGTGGTTGATGATACCACAAAACACTACCAGGACGGTAGGATCACTTGCCACAAGCATGAGTGGGGCAAGTGAGATGCACAGAGTCAAGAAACCAAACAATTGTATTTCCTGATTCAGTCATCAACTCATTTTGAGAGGCAAAAGCAAAAGAGTGAGATTCAGCTTTGAAATGGCCCACCAAAGGCAAAATCAAAACATGGTGAATAGTGGTATTCATGACAGTCCCACAATGTCAAGAGCCCACTGCTCAAAGGGTTCCATGGCTTTGATGGTCAGGACAGACTTGGGAGGTGCAGGTTTGGACGTATTCTTTTCACACATTACACACATTTTGAGGAGATCCAAGTTGTCTTGATGCATGTGCGGCCACCAAACCTTTTGTTTCATGATCTCAAAGAGGTTGCTCCCTCTGATGTGACCCAGGGTTTGGTGGTAGTGCAATATTGTGTCACCTTGTTGCGTGGTGGGAATGTAAGGCGTCTTCTCACCTGTCTCTGCCCAAAAGCAGATGTTACCATCATTGGTGGTGAACTGACTTTTGTTGTCCTTCAACTTGGAGATGGTTACCAAGTTAAGGCCTTCATAGCAAGTTGCCTCAGGGCGGAGGTAGAGCATGGGTCAATCTGGGTCCAAATCATTTCCCCCAGTGATGAACACTAAGTAGAGTTGTGAGAGGGCGTCAGCTATGACAAGTTTCTTTCCAGGCTTGTACTCAATGAGCAACTGGTAAGGGGATAGACGTTCAACTAACCTGTTTGGTGGCATGTCAAGTGGGACTGCGTGGTAAAGTACTGGAGCAACCTGTGGGCTGTCAGGATGTGGGATGGAAAGATGGCCCCCTCCAGGTAACAGCACCACTTCTCAAGCAGTGCAAAATTGCTGCCAATTCTTTATTATGAATGGGATAGTATTGTTCTGAGTTGGTAAGTTTCCTGGACTCATATGCCACGGGGAGGAAGACACCATTGTCAGTTTCCACCCTTAGCATGCCCCCTATGGCCCTGTCAGAGGCATCAGTCTCAAGTTTATACTGGCAGTTTTGATTGGGAAACTGCAGTACTGGTGCTGTTGTGAGCCTTTGCTTCAACATCTTGAAGGCTTGATCTCTGACAGGGGTCCAATGGAAGCGCTGTTTGGTGTTGAGGAGCTCAGTGAGAGGTGCAATTAGTTTCCTGCAATTGGGAATGAACTTGCGCACATAGGCAACCATGCCTAATAATGTCTGCACCTGGCCCACATCACTGGGGGCGGCATGCTGGTGATTGCCTTGATTTTGGAAGGGTCAGGTTTTATCCCTTGAACAGAGATGATGTGCCCAAGGAATAGTAGCTCTGACTTGAGAAACTTGCACTTGGAGGGTTTATCTTTTAGCTGGTTTTTCCAAAGGGTGTCAAGGACATCACAGAGGTATTAGAGGTGTGTGGTTTGATCTTGACTGAAGACAATAATGTTGTCAAGGTACATAACCACACATTTCCCAATCAGTTCCTCAAATGCTTTGTTCATCAACATGGCAAAGGTGAAAGGAGTGTTGGTCATTCCAAAGTTCATGACCCAACATTCAAACAACCTGTAGCGCGTGCAGAAGGCAGTTTTTGCTTCATCCCCTGGTGCAATGTGGACCTGGTTGTACCCTGCAGTGAGATCAATATTGCTAAAGACCTTTGCACCCACAAGTGTGTCAAACAGGTTGTCAATCAATGGCAGGGGGTACTTATTCTTAACAGTCACCTCATTTAAGGCGCAATAGTCTGTGACCAGGCAAAGGGACCCGTCCTTCTTGGCTACAGAGAAGACAGCCATCCTGTATGGAGAGAGCAAGGGGCAAATGAAGCCCTTATCAAGCGCGTCCACAAGGTGCTGGTGGAGGGTCTCATCTTCCTTTGGTATAAGACAATATAATGGTTGTGCTTTAGGTAGCAACCCTTGGAGTTGTACAGCGTGCTGAATCTCCCGGGGAGGAGGTAGTTGTTCAAGTGTCTCACTGAACACGTCCTTGTACTCCTCAAGGAGCGCAACAAGCACTGGTGGGGGTGAAGTGGCCAAGGGAGGGGCCGCAGATGGTTCAGCGCAGATAACTTTGACTGAGAATTGGTTGAAGTCTAGTTCCCCCCTTGAACCCGTACAAGCCTGTCTCTGTTATCCTAACAAATACAGTATTGTGGAGTAACTTGCTCATCTCAATAGGATAAATCTGGAAGCCCACCCCATTTCTATTAAGGGGGATAACAGATGTATCCCAGTCAATATAGGGACAGTTGTGCCAGAGCCAGTTGAGACCAGCAATTACGTTGTGACTGAGCCCTGCCATGATTAACCCAGAGAGCTTAACCTGGATGTTCCCCATCCTCACAGATAATAGTACTGTCTCATGGGTGTTGCGCTTTTTGCATTACAGCGCAATAATTATTAGAGATTATAGGTCACAAGACATTTGCCAGAATACAGTAATATGTGAGGATATGAGTAGTATTGTATCAGAAGAGCCAGAATTGAGCAGGACCATGATTATTGCCCAGCAATGGCTTTTGATCACGCAGAAGCACTTAAGATTTGGATAAAGGTCAACCAGATTAAGGATAAAATAAAGAGGGTTCAAAGATTGATTTTATTGTAAATGATTAATTCTTCTTATATCTACTACAAGGGTAATCCCTGGGCTGCTAGCAATATCTTCTAGGACATTCTAACACGCCCCTAACTTGGGTAATTATTAATCTAGGTTTGGCGCTTCTTGCACATCAACCAATAGAATATCTTCATCTTCACCCAGCACAGGTGATTCTTGCTGGCGTGGAATAATTTAGTTACTTCAGGATCACTTCCTACTTTCTTAGCATACTGCAGCTTAATGCTTATTAATGTGACAATTAAGGGAATTCAAGATTATGGGGAATTGAACCCAGTGCCTTAGCGCTCAATGTAAAGGTAAGGCGGGGCTGCAGCGCCTGCAATAATTTTCAGTTTTTGTGGCGGCGCTTGACATAAAGTAGTTTGGCGCTTAATCCAATTTCTAAGCGGCGCCGCGGAGCTTTGTGTATTTATTAAGTGCCGCGGCGGCAAATCATGTGTCATTAATTGCTGCGGCAGCGCTTGTCATTGGCTAGTATTAGGCTTAGGTCAGCAGACTACTGCTAATCCAATTTGCATGTAGCTTATACTACCAATTTATGTTATTTGGTAGCTGTAATTAATATCTGCGAGCTCCGTCATAATTAGTGTCATTGTATTTTGTACTACTAATTTATGGATTTGGTTGTAGCAATCCCAATCTGGGGGCTCTGTCATAATTGGCATCATTTATTGGTCAAAATTCCCAACAATGGGTAATTGTAACTCTACGGGAGTCAGCCACTTGTACTGCCTTGAATCTGCTAGGCACTTGGTCTAATTGTTGCAAGTCAGAAAATCCCTGGTCAACCATAGTGTGGTTGGCCCCAGTATCTACCAGTAATTTGTGGGTGTTCCCACGGAAACAGAAGGGATAGGCTAAGCGGGTTACTTTATTTGGAGAGTGGCTCGCTTGTAGTACGGGGTTGTCACTGTAAACTTGGAAGACATCCAGGGTTTTGACTTTATGGATGTTGTGGTCACAGGGTTTTTTTGCAAGCAGGGATTGAGAGGATGGGTCAGGTGGGGTTGTAGGGCCTCTTGTTGCTACAATCCCCAGGCTTTTCCCTGATCCTTGATCTGCACTAGCTGGAGCTCTCCCTTGCGGGGGCGTTTAGTCCCAATATCCTGCTGACAGGGCTGGCGGCGGACCACTTGATTGTGGCCACTGTCAGGTGTTGTACGAGGTTATTATAGGGTGTCACTGGTACAGCAGAAGCCCATTGAGGCCTGGTTGTTAGCTTCCACAATGGCCTTGTAGCAGTCATTAATGGAGGTGCAGCGACCTACGGGGACCCACTTACAGATATGGGGCTTTAACCCATTGATGATGAGAGTGAGTAGCATTGCATTTCTGTCAGTCATGGCTTCAGGGGCGGCAGCAAGAGCTTGTTGCCAGGAAGCAAGGTAATCAGGAACAGACCAAGTTTGTTTGATTGCTAGAAGAGGAGTTCCTATAACAATGGGGGAGAAGTTTTCACTGTAGCCAGACTTGGTGGCGTCTCAGAATGCTGCCCAGGTAACGTCAAGTTCATGACTGGCCCAGTTGGTGAACCACATGGCGGCAGGCCCTGTGAGGCGGCCAGATGCAGTGGCAACCCACATGGGCTCAGGAACCTGACAAATATGGAGGCAGGTTTCAGTAGATTGGAGCCAACTGATAATGTTGGCCCCTTCAACGCCACCAGCAAAGGATTCTAGCTGAGGGTTGAGCATGCGCTGTGACAGGTCTGACTGGGGTGGGGTGACGCTGGCATCACTCTGCCTGAGGCAGAGACAATTTTACACACTTGTGAGGACTAGCTGGTCTTGATAGATGACGTAACTGTTGGGGATGTCCCCCTTGGGGATTGGCAGGAAAGTTTCTTGTTGGGGAGTAGCTATATGGCCCGTACTCTGTCCTTTCTTAGGGGGAATTTTTTTTAGATAGGTTGTCAACCTACTGCTGCTACCATTGTTGCAACTGAACCAATGAGGGTTCAGTATTTGGAATTGGGGAAGACAACAGTCTAATAGAAAGTACAGAATAATAATAAGGTCTTGTTCATTGTAGAATATTGTGATTAATATACCATATGGGGAAATCCACAAGGCCACAAGGGGGTGGCATAGTGGGAAGTTCCATGTAAGGTTTGAAGTCAAGGAATAACTTATGCGGGGATCAGCAAGTATTTTGGTAGTGCTCCTAATTAGGATGAAGTACATGCTATTCAATATTGCCATCAGATTGGTCCATGTTGTTAGATACGTCAAGGGGCAACTCATCAAGCGCCCCCTGTGTATTGTATTATACATTAGCAGGCAAGTCTGGAAACTTGGTTGCAACAGTAGGTTATTTAACATAGTGAGTGTTAAAACGCTAAGAAGCTCTCTGTGTTATTAACCTTGATAAGGTATCAATTTGATGGATGGCAACCAGCACCCATAGTGTGACTTTATTAATTTAAGCTTAGATCTGAGCCCTTGATTTGTTAAATGTCCAACCATATATGTGGCAAGTAAATAGTGTCAGACATAAGGGAGTTCTCTTTCTGTTTTCAATAAATTACACATGAAATCTATTAATAAATATACATAATTTATGTGGCACCAATTGATCTAGCAATCTGTAATAGACATAATGTAAAACAAGTGTGGTAGCTAATTAATCTATATACCACTAAATCCAGTATAGTGTGCTTGGGAGATTAAATTACAAATATGAAAAATAATAATAAGTATATAATAGCAAATAATAAAACATATATAAGCACAGATGTGTTTTTATTAATAAATTTAGGATTTTGCTTAAAAAGTGTCAAATTGGCCACTTTCACTTTTAGATTGTCAATCACAAGTGATTTTAAGTTTTATTAGTAAATTTACATACAGTAGTTTTCAAACCTGTTGAGATAAATGTATATTATTCAGTTTAGAAGGCATGAACTCAGTCTAAAAATGAAATCAGAAATCAAGGAAAATATATTAAATTAAAATAGATTTGGATCTGCTTTGATTTTGTTTTTAGACTGAGTTCATGGGTTCTAAACTGAATAATATACATTTATCTCAATAGGTTTGAAAACTACTGTCGCGCTTTTTGCTTTACAGCGCCACAATTATTTGAGATTATAGGGCATAGGACATTTTCCAGAATACAGTCATATGTGAGGATATTGGTAGTACTGTATCAGAAGAGCCAGGATCAAATGAAAACATGATTATTGCCCAGAAATGGCTTCTGATCACGCAGAAGCACTTAAGATTTGGATAAAGGTCAACCAGATTAAGGATAAAATAAAGATGGTTCAAAGATTGATTTTATTGTAAATGGTTAATTCTTCTTATACCTACTACAAGGGTAATCCCTGGGCTGCTAGCAATATCTTCTAGGACATTCTAACACACCCCTAATTTGGGTAATTATTAATCTAGGTTTGGCGCTTCTTGCACGTCAACCAATAGAATATTTTCATCTTCACCCAGCACAGGTGATCCTTGCTGGCATGGAATAATTTAGTACTTCAGGATCACTTCCTACTTCTCTAGCATACTACAAGCTTAATGCTTATTAATGTGATAAATATGGGAATTCAAGGTTATGGGGAATTGAACCCAGCGCCTTGGCGCTTGATGTAAAAGTAAAGCAGCGCCTTGGCGCCTGCAATATTTACCAGGCGGCTCTTGACGTAAAGATAGTTTGGCGCTTTGGCGCCTAATCCAATTGCTAGGTGGCGCCGTGGTGCTTGTGTATTTTTAAAGTGACGCAGCAGCAAATCATGTATCATTTAATTGCCGCGGCAGCGCTTATCATTGACTAGTTTAAGTCTCAGGTCAACAGACTACTTCTGATCTAATATGCATATAGTTTATACTACCAATTTATGTAATTTGGTAGCTGCAATTCATATCTGCAAGCTCCGTCATAATTAGTATCATTGTATTTTGTACTACTAATTTATGGAGTTGGTTGTAACAGTCCCAATCCATGGGCTCCATCATAATTGGCATCATTGCTTGGTCAAAATTCCCAACAACTCCTGTATAAATTACCTCTTAAATTGGTATCTGAACTAGCGGAATTATTAAACAGAGTTGACTTCCAGTGTGTTTAATTTTGATTTTTGGTTTCACACCCCTGAATTATTAGTAAAAATTAGCTTAAAGTGTTTAAGCAAAAAATACTAATAGATTCACATATGCAGTAGTTGACTTCACCACAGTTGCTATTGGATGCAGTGTGAAAATGGGTATTCAAATTAGGTGAGTAGTCCTCTTCTGTTTCTTCCTTGACAGCACAGATGAGCAACACAGAGACAAATAAACCATAGTTGTTGAGAATAGAAAGATCACAGACAGACAACTCATAGAACCAAATTTGAGTGAAGCCTTCTAATTGTTTTGTAAGGTAGATAGCCTTTCGAGTATCTGAAGTGAACCCCAAAGGGTACGCTAGGAAATGGGCTTGTGCAAACACTAACAAATCAAAAGTGCTATCTGCAGTATTAGATAAATGTTTGAATTTGGGAGTATTATTAAGAATGGCTGTTTGGTTATGAGAATTTGAAATGTTTTCTGGAGTTTCAGTATCAAGCTGTTTTTGCTTTTAAAGAAAGGAGGTCAAATAAATCAAAAAGGACAATTCTAAGGTGCAAAAAATAGTAACTGCAAAGACAAATAAAAGAATTGAAGAAGAAGACAAGTTTAGCTCTGGTATATTGTTATTTGAAGTTGGTATAATGTAAGGCCAGAAGCTCTTTGGTAAGTGATTATAAACTAAGCCCTTGAAACCCAAAATATTTATATTAGTTACATATAAGAATGTAGGCAAGGTCTGTAAGAGTACCTGAATCAAGGCGCCTAAAAATTTATATGAGGTGAAATAGGGACTAAGACAATTAATTAATCCTAAAAACATAAAATAGAGGCCAGCTTTAACAATGAATGATTGATTTAAGAATTAAACCTCAAGGTCTGGGAATTAATAAGTATTTATGGGTGGATTAAAACTTTTAGCAATTAAGTTTTGAGTATTGTTATAAAAATTACTCAATTGATGAGAAAGATAATCAAAGGGAATCATAATAATAAGAACTAGAGAAAAAAATAAATAGAAATATAGTGTAAAATTAGGAAAAAGCAAGCCACACAACTTAAAAAATACCTTATGAAGGTTAAAGTCAAACAATATCAACTTAAGTTAGGACTGAGAGAACTCAAGCTATTTATTGTTGCTTGTGGGATTGAGGTAAGAAGTTGGGACTTGAAATTAACCACAAACAGTTAATAAAGTGTTTTGGCATATTGAGGTAAAGTTGGGGTACAGGTAGTAAAGCAATAGTACTAACTTAAAGAAGTTAGTCTAGGTAAACAGCAGTTTGGAAGGTGGGCCAGAGGATGATGTATCCAAGAAAAGGGCAAGAAAGAAAAGGGAAGTGAAAACACCCCTAGTCCAAAGTCCATATTTGGGGTTGCGGTGAAGATTTAAAAATAATTGGTCATTTAACTTAAGGTTAATTAAAGCCAAAACTAGTGTAAGGTTCCAGGTTTGAAAACTGCAGAACAACTGGACAAGTTCCAGAAAAAGTATTAATTTAAGTTTAGGTTTTTAAGAGAGCCAAAAAGGAGGAAACATAATATAAAAAAGTGCCAAAATAAATAAATTTGCTCCTTTGCTATAAGAGTGTTTGAAAAAATGACCAAAAGTTGAAGCATAATTATTCAGAGTAGCAGTGAAAAAGGATGAGTCTTGGCAGTTTAGCTGGAAAATTAAGAAATGGTTTCTAGATGGTGTATCCCATCAATATAAGACCCTTTGTGTTATATATGGGCTCTATAGCTTTTGGAGTGCACTATGTAATGGTGTCTGACTGAATGATGATGAGCATTGGAAGCTGGGGGTAGTATTTGGTGACCTTCTTAAGTACCTTATGACCCTTTACAGTGTAATAGTATTCTTGCTCTTCCTCATACTCTTCATCAACTTTTCTCACATAAAGATCATATCTAGTATCAAGTGCAATCTCATACTTCTTATGCATACTTGAACTAGGTACATCTTTGCAGTATTCAGGTAGGTATACAAGAAACACACTAAACTGTGTTTTTATTAAAAGTTCTGGATGTGGTGGCCTTTTGAGATTTTTTTGTAAGCTTTAGCACCTTGGGATTGATGCTCCTGGCCCTCCCAGTATAAATAGCCTGGCTCTTGGTTTTTGTTGCCACATTCTCCTTGTTGCTGGACGTGTTATTGACTGCATTTTATTCCCTGTATACAGGAGCTCTGTTAGTAGACTCTCTTGAGTTCCTGCATCCCTGGTGTTCTCTGGTGGGTGCATTTTTCTGTTATTTGGGTTGTGTGAGGGTTTCTGTTGAAGCATGTATATGTTATACCTTATTTTGGACTTTCTATACTATTTTGGATACCAAAGCTTTCATGTATGTTGCCAAATGATCTGTTTATGTGTATTAAGTTTCTATATCTGATTATTGGCCGCGTTCTTGGTATTTCCATCATCTTTCCAAGGTTCTCTTAATTTTGCACAGGGGTCCACTCAAAACTAACATGAGGAATTTTTCATCTGATACTTGTTTCAGATTGCATGGATTTATTTAGATAGCTTAGCACTGAGACAATGTTGATTATGCTTTGTTTATGTATTGGGAATTTGGTTTGCTATTGCTATGATTTTTGTGTGAATTTTGAATTATAGTGTGCAAATTTGGTGCCTCCTGTTTGAAACAATAAATGTAATAGAAAATTGGATATGCGTGGGTTGAGTTGTTTACAATTTGAAATCCTGATCTTATTGTGTGACTGTTGTGCCGCAAGTCTGGTATGAACAGTGTGTATTTGATTTTTTTCGCTAAATAAAGCCTGGATTTATGTCAATTTGTATCAAATCACTTGCTTAATGTTATATTTTGTTCATGTATGACTTTAGTTTGCTCCGAGTTGGATTTTGTCTGTCCATCTCAACAGCTCTGAGAAGTATAGCTTTAGATATTGGCAAACGCGTGGAGCAATTGACTTAGGGCTTTAAATCGGAATGATGTATTTCAAATATAAATTCTAAGTATGATCATCTTAACCCTAAATTGGATACCTCTTGCTGAGCCATATAGATAAGGAGTGAATCCATTGATTGATAAGCTTCAAGTTTAAATGGGGTAGCGGGATCCTTTGGTTTTGATCCATGATTTAATCGTGTCGCTTTAAAACAGTGGGGTTTAGTTTAGCTTTTATATTTAACGCGGGAAAAATAGAGAATCCATATTTGGTGGTTTGAAGTTTGTATGTAGGGGAATTTCGGGGGAATGGCATAGGGAAAACTGATAATAGTTTAGATAAAATGAATCAACCGTACCCATATTGTGGCATCTGTTTCAAGCGGCTTTTAAGCCCAGTTGGACTTGTGCTGAGGAGAAAAGAGAAAGTATTTCCAGAAAAATGTATGCAAAATATAGAGAGGATCGGGGTGGGATATTGACACCGCTGCAGTACAAGTGTTGCAAATTGTTTTAGTTTCTGCAGGTGGGCTGGATGTAGCCAATGGAAAGCATTGTTCCGTCATTAAATGGGTTTGCACCGCTTCGTTTGCAAAGAAGCCAAGGCTTTAAAGAGAAGAGTGGCTCAACCATGTCTTTATAAGGAGAAATTGGAATAGAAAAAACCTCAATGAAGGTTTCTGCTTTACAAAGTCTTTTGCTGTTGACATTTGTGAGCAACACCCATCCCTTAGCTTTGGTGGTCCGCCGCAGCCCAGCAGAGCATGTCATGGGGTACAACAAAGCCTCTGTGGCAGAGGGGCCTTCTCAGCATAAGAAACCCATGAGATCAAACTACCGACGCCCAGCCTCTCCCCCTCAAAACACTCCTAAATCAGCTGCTTCACCTAGTGTCATGCCTTTCAACGGCGGTGGCTCTGCCCAGAGCTCTAGCGGGTACCGTCGCCGGCCAAGAAAGATTGTCAAGACTGTCGTCGTGGAGGAAGTTAATTCAGGGAGTTCATCCAGCCACAAGCCCAACGGCTTGGCCCAGAAAAGCGCCGAAAAGGCCGAGAATTACAGTGGTGATGCGGCTTCAAGTGAAGAATCTAAAATCGGATCCAAAGAGAAATATGAAGAACCTGCGGAAGAATCTAGTGGCGGTGATGATGACGACATCGATAATCTCCCTCCTCTTGGCCCACCGCCCACTGAAGCGCCCGAGGAGCTAGAATCATCTGGCGGCATGGGATTGATCCGAGGTGACATCGCAGGCACGCTCATCGGCGACCCGCGCACCGAAACCGGCGCCGTGACATCGTACACCAACGATATTCCTATTCTGAACAACGTTCTGAAAAACTTGGGCATTGACCAGTTCCTCAAAACTGTGGGGGTCTAACCCACTACACCGAAGCCTATAACCTCGCTAGCCCTTTCTAGCAATTTAATAATAAAAAACTCTGAAAATCAAAAACTGAATATCATCTTTAAAACTGCGTCTTACAACTAAATACCACTCAGCAAGCCTTAAAACCAAACCCCTCTTTTGGCTCTGTCCTGGAAAAACCACCCTCACTTGCTTTTGCACGGTTGTATAGATTTAAGCTGAAGCCCATTAAGAAGCCCAAAATTTATTTCAAACCTTCCCGCAGAGAATTACGTTAAAACTTAAACGTGACCAAATGTGTGATCCGAATTTAGTTCTACCTAGGATATTTTAACTAAGATCTAATCTGCATGATTTTCTGAGGGGAGCCTGGTTTCATTCTCAATAAGGCCAGTGCTGCAATATCTAAATAAAAAAATTGTCATAAAAAAGACCAGTCCAGCTATTTCCACATAACTGAATTGCATAAAGGGTGTGGTGAGCCTTTTACAGTAGTTTTAAAAGCTATGGCGACAAGCAAAAATACTTTGGGTTTAAACAAAAATAACTCAAATGTAAAAGAAATTAAAAATAAACAAATTTATATTAATTTACAATAGATTTATTTATTTTTAGTTTTGTTTACATCTGAGTTGTTTTTGTTTAAATCCAAAGTATTTTTGCTTGTCGCCATAGCTTTTAAAACTACTGTATAACTGAAGATATGCTAAAAAGATGTCTATATAAATCATGAGGCATGTCTGGGAAAGTTCCTTAAGAAAATATGGTTTGATCCTAGAAAGGTATCTAGATCAGGGCTTGGGGTTGCCTTTTAGTTAGCGGTTCAATTCGGTTCCCAGTTAAATTAATTCCCAAGGGAGAGTAATTTCTTAAGTTTACCCTGGACACAAACTTGGTAATGATCTAATTTTGCTTTGATCACCAGGATCCTTGATTATCTTTGAGATTTATAGCTTTGAACAGAACTAAGCTGTTGTGATGCATTAACTTGAGTGTTGTGAGAGTTCATATCCCTTTGACAGGGTAGGTGTTATTGGATGGTGCACTTGATTTTCCTTTGGTGGAGGAGATGTAGAACACTTTGATGTGTCAATCTTCACAGACAGACAGCAGCTACTTTCTAGATAAAGATCATAAAGTATCTTGAGCTCATTGGTAAAAACATAAGAATAAACTGACTATAGATTTTCCCAAACTGGAAAAGAGCCAACATAAATGGGCTTAGTTCTTTATTGGGCTTATACACATTATTTGTAGTATCTTAAATGGTGCATGAGAAACTTTAAGCCCAAGGGGTGGCTATATCAAATAGTCACAAGGGATAGAAAATTTTGGTATTAGTACTGTAGATTTAGAACCTGTTGGGTGAATTGTGGGATTGCCAAATCTTACAACCGAATTTCAAATAAAAATGCGAGCAAGTCAGCTGAGTTAAAAGCAAAATATTTAATAAAGGCAACCATTCAATTTGGTATATTTTGATTTATTTAAATTTACAAACGATGAATTCCTGATGCAGATAATTTAACTAGGGCCACAAAAGCTCACCAAGAGAATCAGGATGCATTAATCAGAAATGCCAGGTTCTAATGTACAGCTTGGTATTTTCTGCAAGTCTAACAAACGGGGCAGGAAGATATTCTGTCAATTCTTTTTCCGTTGACGGATTTTCCATCAAATTTGATTCAACTATTTTTTCTTCGTGTTTAAAATATTTAACTTTGCAACAATAAAAAATCAAAGTTCAAAAAAAAAGAAAGTATACCCTATAAAAATTATTTTTTTACAACTTTTAATATTTTCATTTTATGGCAGTTAATTCAATTTAATTGGATTTTTATAAAGTGGAGATGTAAAATTAAGTTTCTTAAAGACAAGAAAATAAATTAAAAACAATTATGCTTTTAAAGAATAGCTTTTAATATTAAATATAGTAGATTTAATTTTTGTTTTATTGTAAAGTAAAATATTTTACTTAGGAGGGAAAAAATAGTTGGATCAAATTTGAAGGAAAATCTGTTGACAGGAAAAAATTGACGGAATATCTTCCTGCCTCTAACAAACCATAGACAACATGAAATAAATAACAGGTATGAAATGTCTGTATTTTCAAATCCAAGAACCAAATCTCAAATCAAAATTAGGTGAATTTGAAATTTATTTAATTGATGGCTGTCTCTAAATAGAAGTCAAATGATCTATTGTGGATTCATGCCAATGCTTTTGGAAATCACTGGCATTCTCAAAAGTCACCCAACTTCATTCTGGGACTGCTAAGATTCAGATCCATAATATTCACCAAATTAGACACACTTAACAATAACATTGACTAAATATTTTCACATCTTATTGAGTTTAGATTTTCAATAAAAAAAATTTATGTCTTCTTCTGACAACAACCAAGTGTTTGAGCGGTTCCCTAGGATCAATGCAATCACACAGGAGCACACTGGGACTGCCAGTTGTGAAGCTCCATTAAGTGGCAACTTACAACAAACTGATCCCACACATAGCACTGCCCAGGGGTATGTGTCCTCTCCTGCCTTATCCTGTAAGAAAAAAGTGTAGTTTAAACTCTTGATAATCTATAAAATTGTCAGAATTGCCTTTCTGTATCTGCTATTTTTTAGACTATAATACTCTTCCAATTCAGTAAACGGTATCCTGTCCTGCCATCCAGCATATTTTTAAATTCTCACTTTACTCTGTCTGCTCAAACTTTCAATTTAATTTCACAACCTCAAAGGAAGTTGCTTGATTTGAAGCTTTGGTTCCAAAAACTTGAAGTCTGAAGCTTCATCATTTAATTTCCTGCTTTTTTAAGCCAGATTTTAAGCTATATTAAGTTGGCATAAAAGTAACTTCTCAGTTTTTGCTTGGTTTCCCGCTTGGTTCACATTTCTTGCTTATTTAAGAAGTTTAGACTTAATTTTCTGTGTTTGAACCCCTTTTCATCACTTGCTTGCTTTATTCATGGCCTTAACCACTTTTGGGGTGTATTTCTGTCTTGTTCTTTTATGCTTTCAAATCAACACTTCTGACATTGTTATTTACTCCTTGGTGCTCCTTTAATTATGCTTGGTTAAATCCTTTGAGTGCTTATTTCTCATGACCCAAACACTTAGAAAATCATATTTTCAAGCCACAAGAGGTTAAATATCTTTCCCCCTTTAACACACCACAATTAAAATTGAAATAAATATTGTTGAATTCTGGAATAAATCAGCCAAACTCACATTTCCTCTTATGTTAAGAGCAATAAAAAAATCACACAATTATTCAATTGCTCTATTATTTTGTTTTATTAGACTATTAATCTCAACTACTGATGCTCCAAAAGTTGTAGTCAAGCTGTATCTTAATTGCTCATATAATTTGGTCTTTACTCCTGCAAACTTGGTTGGGATTGTGGCTACACAAAGCCACTTTCAAAATCAAGTATGCTGTGTCTAGCCAATTTTTATCACACCACTAGATTTTTCCCTACCACTTTCCTTCTGCTTTTTTACGGAAATTTATCTAGAAGGTGCCTCATCTAGCCAGTCAGTGTTTACCTGCTTCTTTTTTATAACCTTCATTTCTATTAAATAAATAACCACCAGTTTTGCCTTATTTTCTCTTTCTGCTCTTATTGTAGGCTGTCATTTTACCATTAACAGGTATAGTATTAAGAAATAGAAGTGATAGACTAACTATTCATATAATTCTTGCATCCAAGATGCATCTTTTACAGCCTTGGTGCGCATGGGTTCTACAAATTTCAGCCTCCTTTCTTCATAACCCTTTTTTTGAACCAATAAATTGCTTTATTGGTGGAAGGGATGGTGGTATCCATCTGGGAGTGCTATTCCTCTCTTGCTACCCATGAGGCCTTTTTTGGAAGGGAGTGAAGCCCTTGCCTATACATACGGCTCCTTTTTCTCAACCCACCCCAGAACCAACCTTTACTACTTCTGGATTACTACTTGATAGTCTCCAAGGCTCCAAATATGTTGAATTATGCCCAAGTCAGTGGTTGCCTAACTGCTAACAACATTTAGAAGTTTCAGATCCCAGTCAGGAATGATCTCCTGGATTAAATCCACTTAACAAGGTCTTGACTCTTTGACATCAAAGCAACTTGATCCCATGGCTGAAGGAACTGTAATGAGAAATTTTCCCAGCCCTAGATCCCACTTTTATGAAGTAAGTATGGTACCAAGAGCCTTCTTCTTCTGATTCCAGATGCCTTTTTAAAAAAATCCCCTTAATTCTGGCAGCTGCTCTGGTACCTGCTATGACCCCTCAAACTTTGCCCAACATACCTCATAAGTGGTTGAATCCCACACTGGAATCTTTCTATGGATGAGCAAGATCAAACTAGACCTTTCTTCCCTGATGCTCATCCAGATGATGCAGCATGATGCCCTGGATTTTCATGGTTACTCAAGGAAGATTCCTAAATGATCTGAAGCCACCCAGGACAACTGAACCATGAAAATCTCTGCTCTTCAGGAAACTATAAAGGCTCAAGAGACCCATATGTTTTTTTGAGAGAGGGGGTAGCCCTGGCATTTTAGGAAAAGAAATAATGGCTAGATGGATCAGATGCTCAGTGTACTCTCATTGAATCCATTCAGGAATAAAAAAACAAGCAAGAATAATGCAGATGCCTCAGCAATTAGTACTCATGAGCCTCTGATGTGATTGCATTGGAATTATAGAGCTGCTTATCCCTCCTCTCAGAAAATCCATGGATCATTGTCCCTTCCTGACTCCCATCACTGTTGCAGAAGCAATTGTCAAAACTGCAGGCTTGACCCGCTAGCAAGGCTCTAAAAAAGCAGGTTTGTGACCTGCAATCCAATTATCCGGTCACCCAAAGCCAGACTAGGAAGTCAACTCAAATTACCAAATCCAACAACATGAACAGATGATGATCCCCTACAGTGGATACCTTGTTTTGGCGCTTGACGCATTACCAGGATCAAGCCACCCCCTTCTTCCATCCAACTGTGTGATCAACAATCATGTTCCTGTTACCCACTGATTCACTATGACTATATAATCACTATCTCACAATAAAGATTATTATCTAGTTTCTAAATATTTTTCCCCTTGTAACTCTGCTAAAACAGCAAAGTTACAACATTGGTAGCACAGGTAGGTTCTCCATCCTACCTTATCTTGAAAAATTCCACCTGTTGCCTGCACACGCCGCAGCCAAAAAATCCTCAACATAATTATGTCTGGCCTCCCGGCTGACTAGACCCCATACACTCCTGGTACCAAGATACCCAATGGTTTTGTCCTGTACCAGAATACGGTGATTCCACTACCCGCCTTCAACGCCATGTCTGCACAAGGGTTCTTCCAGGCCCCCGCCTCCGTTGGTGATTCCACCACCCGCTCTGGAACGCCATGTCTGCACAAGTGGTTCCTTCCAGCCCCCGCCTCCATGTGCCGCGGCTAGCCTGAACAAAAGTGCCATGCCAGCCTACGTAGCTCA